>CM075991.1:8296107-8308607 GCA_038087875.1 Malacoraja senta
GTGCAAACATCCTCTCCACATCCACTCTATCCAGGCCTTTCACTATTCTGTACGTTTCAATGAGGTCCCCCCCCCCCCCCCTCGTTCTTCTAAACTCCAGCGAGTACAGGCCCAGTGCCGTCAAACGCTCTGTCCGTCGGGGAATGTTACCGACTGCAGGAGTGCCCATTGAAGCTCGGTGCAGCCAACGCCAAGGCTCTGTGGGGGAGGACCACAGTCTAAGCCCCCTTCCGCAGCAGGACATGGGGGGCAGGGTATGGTGGATACGCCCCTCAAATGAGGAGAGAGATATCACCCCAGGGATCCACAAGAGAGGCAAGGATGTCGGATGAAATTTGTAAACACTGCGTTCCTCCGAGAGTGTCGGAAGAATATTTATCACACTACCTGTTTTTTTAAAAACTCTGAATAAGGTTTATTTTTGAATTTTTGAAAAATACATCGGAAGGAATTGCAGATGCTGGTTTCAAGTCAAGTCAAGACAAGTTTTTTTTGTCACGTGCACATAAAGGGCAGTGAAATGAATTTGCCAGCAGCGGTACAATAATAAAGAACACACAATACACAATAAAAAATGTAACACAGACATCCCCCACAGCATTCATCACTGTGATGGAAGGCACAATGTTTGGCCAGTCCTCCTCCATTTTCCCACATCGGGACCACAAACCTCTGCAGTCGCCGCTGCTGCGGGCGTCCAGATGTGCAGACAAGGTAAGTCCAGGTAAGTCCTGAATCGGTGCCTCCCCTCCGGAGACCACGGCTTCAAGATGGTGTAGGCCGCAGGCCGACGATCGAAGATCTAAAGTCCCCTGCTGTGCCGCAGCCAGAAGCACTGCAGGCTCCAGAGAGCTTTATTTAACTCTACCCATTTTTTACACCAAAGTGCAAATCAATGTTTTAATTGTTCTCTTGATGCACTAATTCTAAACTCATGCTGAAGTGTGGAGAAAGGTGCAGGTTTTAACTACCAGTCAGTGGTCAGTCAGATGTAGATGCAAGGAACCGCAGTCCTCCAAAAAAAGACACAAAGTGCTGGAGTAACCGGTTTTGTAGGTTGTGTGCGGGAAGGAACTGCAGATGCTGGTTTACATCGAAGATAGACACAAAATGCTGGAGTAACTCAGCGGGACAGGCTGCATCTCTGGAGAGGAGGAATGGGTGACGTTTCGGGTCGAGACCCTTCTTCAGACAGTCTCGACCCGAAACGCCACCCATTCCTTCTCTCCAGAGATGCTGCCAGACCCGCTGAGTTACTCCAGCGTTTTGTGTTTCAAAAAGTGTCGCTGTGCTGAGGGTGTGAACCTCCTCCCGACCTCTGACGCCACCCACTGCAGACGTTTTTTTTAAACCAAAAATAAAAATGTAATCAATTATTTCCAAGCATAATATGTACAAGACAAAACACAACCAACAACCCCACCACCACGGTACAACGCAGAATAAATATTCTTAAATGTCAAATATGCTGAGTATTAAACAACTATTTCACATTCCACCCCCCGCGATCCCGGAAATCCCCCAGGGCGCCTGTGGACAGCGCGTAGTCCCTCTCCAGCACCACCCGGGCGCGGACGTAACCCCGGGAAAGGGGCGCACTGCAGCGTGGGGTCACCGCGGACTGGGGTCGTGTGGCAGTGACCAGCATTGAGCACTGCGCCGTCACTTGGTCAGTACAGGCATCAGGGGTTAAGGGGAGGAGGCAGGAGAATGGGGTTAGGAGAGGTAGATCAGCCACGATTGAATGGCGGGGTAGACTAGATGGGCCGAATGGCCTAATTCTACACACGCTGGGGTTGAACTCGAGGTATGGATTCGGTCCAGCCATAAAGAACCTGGTTCAATGGTTCAACGATACTTTATTGGCAAATATTCCTCGGTACAGTGAAGTTCTTTGTTTTTGTATACAACTCGGTAAAATCATATAGCAGACCTGGGCCTGGCAGTAGAGCTACTGCCTTCCAGCGCCAGAGACCCGGGATCGATCCCGACTACGGGTGCTTGTCTGCACGTGATATTGTACGTTCTCCCCATGACCTGCATGTTTTTTTTTCCAGGTGCTCCGGTTTCCTCCCGCACTGTTAAGTGTTCAGATTGTTAAGGGTTTGGACACGCACGAGGCACGAAACATGTTCCCGATGTTGGGGAGTCCAGAACCAGGGGCCACAGTTTAAGAATAAGGAGTAAGCCATTTAGAACGGAGATGAGGAAACACATTTTCTCACAGAGAGTGGTGAGTCTGTGGAATACTCTGCCTCAGAGGGCGGTGGAGGCAGGTTCTCCGGATGCTTTCAAGAGAGAGCTAGATAGGGCTCTTAAAAATAGCGGAGTCAGGGGATTTGGGGAGAAGGCAGGAATGGGTTACTGATTGGGGATGATCAGCCATGATCACATTGAATGGCGGTGCTGGCTCGAAGGGCTGAATGGCCTACTCCTGCACCTATTGTCTATTGTCTATTGTCGCTCCAAAGACGTACAGGTTTATAGGTTAATTGGCTTTGGTATAAATGTAAAAATGTCCCTAGTGTGTTGTAGGTAGTGTTAGTGTGCGGGGATCGCTGGTCGGCACGGACTCGGTGGGCCGAAGGGCCTGTTTCCGCACTGTATCTCTAAACTAAGCTAAGCCTCACCTCGGCAGTACACAAATCGTCGCCACCTTTCTGGGGACGACAAAGTTACAAAAAGTTCATCGACCGGCTTTAACTTCCGCTGACAGCGGCGAGCGAACCAGGCCTGACGCTGCACGTGGCATTAACTCCAGCATTGAACTCACGTTCATAACCTGCCGGAGTACAATTAGACCATTCGGCCCATCGGGTCTACTCCGCCATTCAATCATGGCTGATTTACCTTTCCCTCCCAACCCCATGCTCCTGCCTTCTCCCTGCAAACCTTTGAAGCCCTTCCTAATCAAGAACTTGGCTTCCACAGCCAAAGATCAGTATGTACTGATCAGTAATCAGTACTAATGATCAGTCTGGACTTGATGGGCTGAAGGGCCTGGTTCTGTGCTACGTAAAACTTGGATTTATCAGTTGCAAGGTTTAGAACAAAGAAAATGGTGCTTGTATCGGGGACCTGATTCTCAGTATATCTTTCTCTGCTCCCCAGCTAACATTAGAGTTAGTTGTTGAGTATTATCTGTCTCTGTCTCGACTGGGTTTATGCTGAAGAACAGTAGCAAGGCTTGGGTCAATATTTAGTCCTCAATCAACGTCAATGAAATAGTTGGGCAACGTACACCCCAGTATGAATAGCGATTTCTCTAATGTCGAGTAACCCTTGCATTCCCTCTCTCTCCGTCTCTCCCCCACCACAGTCACCCTGCTAGTTTCCCCGGTTCACATCTATATGATCCCTTCGTAATCACCTCTTCCACTGCCAACAACGGACCATTGTGGGCTCCACCTTTCCTTGGTCATCGGTGCCGGCTCTGATCTGTTCTGACCCGTTTCATATCTCTAGTTTCCCTCTCCCCTGACGCTCAGTCTGAAGAAGGGTCTCACCCGGGGATGCTGCCTGACCTGCTGAGCTACTCCTGCATTTTGTGTCTATCTTCGGTGTAAACCAGCGTACGCAGTTCCTGTAAGATTGGATCTGCTCACATTGCTCTGCATTTTCTTTCCCAGGGCGGTACGGTGCGCAGCGGTAGAGTTGCTGCCTTACAGCGCCAGAGACCCGGGTTCGATCCTGACTACGGGTGCCGTCTGTACGGAGTTTGTACCTTCTCCCCGTGACTGCATGGATTTTCTCCGGGTGCTCCGGTTTTCTCCCACACTCCACAGACGTACAGATTTGTAGACAATTTGGCTTGGTACAGTTGTTATTTGTCCCTAGTGTGCGTAGGATAGTGTTAGTTTAGTTTAGATTAGTTTAGAGATACAAGGCAGAAACAGGCCCTTCTGCCCACTGAGTCCACGTTGACCAGCTATCTCCGCACATTAACATTATCCTACACCAGGGACAATTTACACTTATACCAAAGCCAATTAACCTACAAACCCGCACGTCTTTTGGAGTGTGGGAGGACACCGAAGATCTCGTAGAAAACCCACGCAGGTCACGGGGAGAAGGTACAAACTCCGTACAGTCAGCGCCCGTAGTCGGGATCGAACCCGTGTCTCTGGCTCTGTAAGGCAGCAACTCTACCGCTGCGCCACCGTGCCGCCCAAAGTGTGCGGGGATCGGTGGTCGGCGCGGACTTGGTGGGCCGATGGGGCCTGTTTCCGCACTGTGTCTCTAAACCGAGCGTCCTTGCGGCATGAATTCAGTTTTCTCCACATGCCAGGAAAGCGGCGATGTTTATTTTCAGCTTGCCGCTGCATTATGAAGTGGGGAAGATCGGCCAGGCTTCCTGCACTATCCAGTGACTCGTGCCAGGAAGTGCATATGTGTGGTTGTCAAAAAACCTGCTCACATCAACCGCTGACAGTCAAGGCAGGAAACGTTGCCATTTAACAGATGGCTGGCCATGGTTCCCGTAACCCTGGCAACAGACGGGAGGAAAAAATCAGGACCTCCGGGGGCAGACGACGCGGGTTTAGATTTTCGTTCAGAGATACAGCGTGGAAACAGGCCCTTCGGCCCGCCGGGTCCATGCCGTCCAGCGATCCTCGCACGCTAACACAATCCTACACACACCAGCGATCATTTACATTTATACCAAGCCAATTAACCTGCAAACCTGCACGTCTCCGGATGAGCGGGAGGAAACCGAAGATCTCGGTTGAAAACCAAGGCAGGTCACGGGGAGAGGGTACAAACTCCGTGCAGACAGCAGCACCCGTAGTCGGGATCGAACCCGGGTCTCTGGCGCTGTAAGGCAGCAACTCAACGACTCTAACGCTGCGCCACCATGCCACAAGGTACAGGAGCCTGAGAACCGTGACCTCCATCTTTAAGAACAGCTTCTTGCCATCAACCATCAGTCCGATGAACCACCCTGCACAAGCCTAACCACAGCCCAACCTCAGCACCAAACCAATACAGACTTTGCCTGCCTGGGTTCTGCTGCGTACTCTGATTTTGCACTGTTGTGGTCTGGTTTACTGGAATAACAGATAATCTATTGTATTTGTCTCAGAGTGATACAGTGTGGAAACAGGCCCTTCAGCCCAACTTGCCCACACCGGCCAACTTGTCCCAGCTACACTAGTCCCACCTGCCCGCGTTTGGTCCAATTCCCTCCAAACCTGTCCTATCCATGTAACTGTCTAGCTGTTTCTTAAATGTTGGGATAGTCCCTGCATCAACTACCTCCTCTGGCAGCTCGTTCCATACACCCACCACCCTTTGTGTGGAAAAAGTTACCCCTCAGATTCCTATTCAATCTTTTCCCCCTCACCTTAAACCTATGTTCTCTAGTCTTCGATTCACCAACTCTGGGCAAGAGACTCTATGCGTCTTCCCGATCTATTCCTCTCATAATCTTATACACTTCTATGAGGTTTTCCCAATCATCCCCCTGCGCTCCAGAGAAGAGTCCCAACCTGCTCAACCTCTCCCTATAGCTCAGGCCCTCTAGCCTTGGCAACATCCTTGTAAGTCTTTTCTCTACCCTTGTGTCGGTGGCAATTTCTTCATTTGGATTGAACGAATCTCTCCCTTCATCAAGGCCTGAAGACTGCAACATCCAGGTTCAGAAACAGCTTCTTCCCCACAGCCACCAGGCTAATGAACTCAACTCAAAAAAAACTCTGAACATTAATAGCCCAATATCTGTTTATTTGCACTTTATCTGTTTTATTTATTCATGTGTGTATACATTTATATAATGGTATATGGACACACTGATCTGCTCTGTATTCATGTCTACTATGTTCTGTTGTGCTGAAGCAAAGCAAGAATTTCATTGTCCTATCTGGGACACATGACAATAAACTCTCTTGAGTATCTTGGTCCTTGGCTTCAAGGATTCGTCTTCCCGATCTATTCCTCTCAAGATATTATACACCCCTGTCAGATCACCCCTCATCCTCCTGCGCTCCGTGGAATAGAGTCCTAGCCTGCTCAACCTCTTGCCTGTAGCTCAGACCTGAACCGCTGAGTTAGTTACCCCAATACTCCAGTCCTGGCAACATCCCCGCAAATCTTCTCTGTCCCCCTACTCTCCAGCTTGACGACATCTGGACTTTATGTTTACGAAGGAACCGCAGATGCTGGAAAAGCGAAGGTAGACAAAAGTGCTGGAGAAACTCAGCGGGTGCGGCAGCATCGGTGGAGCGAAGGAAATAGGCAACGTTTCGGCACGAAACCCGGAAGGGTTTCGGCCCGAAACGTTGCCTATTTCCTCCAGTCTGAAGAAGGGTTTCGGCCCGAAATGTTGCCTATTTCCTCCAGTCTGAAGAAGGGTTCGGCCCAAAATGTTGCCTATTTCCTCCAGTCTGAAGAAGGGTTTCGGCCCGAAACGTTGCCTATTTCCTCCAGTCTGAAGAAGGGTTCGGCCCGAAACGTTGCCTATTTCCTCCAGTCTGAAGAAGGGTTTCGGCCCGAAACGTTGCTATTTCCTTCGCTCCATAGATGCTGCTGCACCCGCTGAGTTTCCCCCAGCACTTTTGTCTACCTCTTGACCCTTTTTTGTGTCTAATGAGTGCCCGTAAAGTTACAGCAAGTAATAATTTCATTGTTCCGGTTCATCTCAGCTCCACTTGTAACCAATAAACACTCTGGAACTCTTGACTAAATCAGGATGGTGTTCGGTTAAGTGGACAATGACTGCCCCATTCCTCCGCTATTCCCCCATAACTTAGACAATAGACAATAGGTGCAGGAGTAGGCCATTCGGCCCTCCGAGCCAGCACCAACTTATTCGATCTCACGTACAAATGAACGCTCCCCACCTCTGATTTTTTTTGCCCCCCCCCCCGCCTGCACCAGGGGCAAATGCACGCCTCGTTGTCACCTTCCCCTCAGCTAACAATGAACCATTCTACATTTCTTTGATCATCGTCCCCTTTGATCTGTGTTTTCACACCATACCCCTTCCATCTCTCTTTGCCTCCCTCTCCCCTGACTCTCAGTCCGAAGAAGGGTCTCGTCCCGAAACGCCACCCATTCCCACCTGGTCCCCAGAGATTCCTCACGAAACCAGGCCCTTCAGCCCATCGAGTCCAGACTGATCGTTCGTACTGATCACTGATCAGGGGGTATGGAGAGAAGGCAGGTACAGGATACTGAGTTGGATGATCAGCCATTATCACATTGAATGGCGGTGCAGGCTCGAAGGGCCGAATGGCCTACTCCTGCACCTATTTTCTATGTTTCTATGTTTCTATGTTTCTATGATCAGTACATACTTACTATTTAAGAAAGAACTGCAGATGCCGTGAAAAATCGAAAGGTAGACAAAAATGCTGGAGAAACTCAGCGGGTGAGGCAGCATCTATGGAGCGAAGGAAATAGGCGACGTTTCGGGTTGAGACCCTTCTTCAGACTGATTACTTGTCTATCGCTAAGTAATAGTTCATTTGAAGAAACGGACCAACATTCTCAGAGCTGAGAATGAGAGGGGAAATTGGAGACACCTCACGACCACTGAGGAGGTCCAAGCAGAGTTAAATGTCTCCAAATGCTTTTGAAATAGTAAAGTGTAGTCACTGCCGAAATGTAGGGAGTGTGGCAGCCAATATACATGTAATTAAGTGACCACATAACGTATTCCTTCGCTCCATAGATGCTGCCTCACCCACTGAGTTTCTCCAGCATTTTTGTCTACCTTCAGTACATACTTACTGATCACTGATCTTTGCCACAGCTGGCTGTGGAAGACACGTTTTGGGGTATTTTTAATGTAGAGATTGATAGGTTCTTGATTAGGAAGGGCTTCAAAGGTTTGCGGGGAGAAGGGAGGAGAACGGGGCTGGGAGGGAAAGATAGATCAGCCATGATTGAATGGCGGAGTAGACTCGATGGGCCAAATGGCCAAATTGTTCTCCGTGAAGTTATGAACGTGAGTTCAATGCCGGAGTTAATGCAGGCCTGGTTCGCCGCTGTCAGCAGAAGATGAAGCCGGTCGATGAACTTTTTTTTACCTTTGTCGACCCCAGAAATGTGGCAACGTCTTGTGTACTGCCGAGGTGAGGCTTAGTTTAGTTTAGAGGAAGCAGGCCCTTCGGCCCACCCAGCCCGTACCGACCTGCGATTCCCCACACATTAACACCACCTACAACACACTAGGGACAATTTACTCCGGCATTTTGTGTCCATCTTCGGTGTAAACCAGCATCTGCAGTTCCTTCGCACACACGCAAAAAAACCCGGTGTCGGATGTGATGCCCTCCCAGGGACATAAACAGTTAGACGCGCACAAAACCAGAAAGGACACAACAGCCCCTCTATCACGAGCACTGAACGTTGAGCTAAAAAAGTCCGCATTTTTCAGAAGAAAGGGAAATATTTGGTGGTGGGCGGGCGGCTGCAAGGGAGAACTTGATATTTAAAAATAAAGGTTCAACTTGAAATCTCTGAATTGTAAGCTGGAGGAAGCCAAGATAAAGAAGGCTCGGAAATGTGGCCGGCTGCATTGCTATTTCCACAAGAATGTCTGTCCAAATCTCTCTGCAACCAGCCTGTCAATGAGGCACATTTAATCTTTGCAATTAATATGGTAAAGAATTCTGACTCCCTGTTTAGGCATTAGGCTGTAAATATTTCCCGGGAGTGATTTCAGCATCTTTAGTAGGCGCGGTGTCAGAAGTCGCCGTGACAAGTAAATTGCGCTCTTTGTACGACTGACACGGGATCTTGGGTCTTGAAGAGCGAAGGAATGCAGCTGCTTCTCTGCCCCCTAATGAACCCTCTGTCTCCGGCATCCAGGGAGGCTAATTAAACATAATGGCAATGGGCCGCGTGCATTTGCATCTGCTTAGCTCTGCTCGCTAACTCACCTCGCAGTGCCTGGTGAGGGGGGAAGCAAAGACACTTGCCATCGCTGTTTCCGCGCTGTATCTCTGAACGAAAATCTAAACCCGCATCGTCTGCCCCTGGAGGTCCTGACACAACGCTGGAGGGACTCAGAGGGACGGGCAGCATCTCTGGAGGGACTCAGCGGGACGGGCAGCATCTCTGGAGGGACTCAGCGGGACGGGCAGCATCTCTGGAGGGAAGGAACGGGCGACGTTTCGGCTCGGTCTGAGAGTCGGGGGAGAGGTAGACACAGAGATAAGGAAGGGTAAGGCGTGAAAACGACAGATCAAAGCGGACGATGCTCAAGGAAAGGTAGAATGGTTCATTGCTGGGTTGGGGAGATGGTGACCACGAGGCACACCATCAGAAAAATGAATCAGGAGGACAGTGAAATTAGTTGGAGAACGAGGAGGGGGAGGGACGGAGAGTCAAGTCAAGAGAGGTTATTGTCATGTGTCCCAGATAGGACAATGAAATTCTTGCTTTGCTTCAGCACAACAGAATATAGTAGACATGAATACAGAACAGATCAGTGTGTCCATATACCATTGAATATATATACACACACATATATAAATAAACAGATAAAGTGCATTGGGCTATTAAAGTTCAGAGTTTTGTTTGAGTTGAGTTTAATAGCCTGATGGCTGTGGGGAAGCAGCTATTCCTGAACCTGGATGTTGCAGATTTCAGGCTCCTGTACCTTCTACCTGAAGGTAGCGGGGAGATGAGTGAGTGGCCAGGATGGTGTGGGTCCTTGATGATACTGCCAGCCTTTTTGAGGCAGCGCCTGTGATAGATCCCCTCGATGGTGGGGAGGTCAGAGCCGATGATGGACTGGGCAGTGGTTACAACTTTTTGCAGCCTTTTCCGCTCCTGGACGCTCAGGTTACCGAACCAAGCCACGATGCAACCGGTCAGCATGCTCTCTACTGTGCACCTGTATAAGTTCGAGAGAGTCCTCCTTGACAAACCGACTCTCCGTAATCTTCCCTGGAAGTAGAGGCGCTGATGTGCTTTCTTTATGATTGCATCAATGTTCTGGGACCAGGAGAGATCTTCGGAAATATGCGCGCCCAGGAATTTGAAGCTCTTGACCTTCCACCATCGACCCGTTAATATAAGTCTCTCGACCCATTGAGAGAGAGGGAAAGCAAGGGTTACTTGAAGTTAGAGAAATCAATATTCATACCGCTGGGGTGGAAACTGCCCATGAGGTGCAGAAATATGAGGTGCTGTTCCTCCAATTTGCACTGGGCCTCACTCTGACAACGGAGGAGGCCCAGAACAGAAAGGGCAGTGTGGGAATGGGAGCGGCAATTAAAGTGTTTAGCAACCGGGAGATTGTGTAGGAACGAGCGGCGGTGTTCAGCGAAACGATGGCCGACCCTGCGCTTGTTCTCGCCAAGGTTTTGGGGAGAAGGCAGGAGAATGGGGTTTGGAGGGAGAGATAGATCAGCCATGAAAGGACCGAAAGTCTGAAGAAGTGTCTCGACCCCATTCCTTCTATCCAAAGATGCTGCCTGTCCCGCTGAGTCACTCCAGTACTTTGTGTCTGTCTCCGTTTTAAAGCAGCATCTGCAGTTCCTCCCAGCACACTCTGTATTCCTCCCATAGTTGAACACCAGATGCCTGTCAGCTTTCCTCCAACATTTGAATAACCTTCATGAATAACTCAGGATTCGCCACATAGATGAATAGTTCACCACACAAGGAACGGGTCTCAAAACGTCGCCCATTCCTTCTCTCCAGAGATGCTGCCTGCCCCTCCTGAATTACCCCAGCATTTTGCATATCTTATTCCTAATCATACTTTATTAGCCAAGTATGTTTTGCAACATACGAGGAATTTGATTTGCCATACACTCATACCAATAAAAAGCAACAGAACACACAAAATATATTTTAACATGCAAAAAAAAAATGGAGTTCCTCTTGAGTTTAGCCAGTTCCAGTATGTCCTTTGGTTTACTGCTCTCTCGTTCACCTACTGACCAGTCAACCCCAATATTCCTATGTCACAGGACAGCCTTGGGCTGCAGCTAATCACACACATCCTCTCTGTTCTTTCTACCCATGTCCTCTGTGTAACTCGAAACAAGAGGCAAGATTGTTTCATTGTCATCTGTTCCAACAAAGAAACAATGAAACTCCTGCTTGCCGCAGAGTAAAAGGCCTGTCTCACGAGTCTGCGGTCATTGGCGGCGAAACAGGAAGAATCTACCGCTCCTGGGCCGCCATAGACCGCGCACTCGGTCAAACGCACAATTCCGGGGCCGTGCGGCGTTGTTCCCAACACTGCACGGTGCTAAAATAAAACCAACACTGTTCAAAAATATGTTCCTACCGCACAGCTGCCGCCAGTGTGGCACGAGAGCCGTGCGTCGAACTTGCACCGCCACAGCCTCCGCCAGTGAGGCACGCGATCAGCACGGCCGTCGCCACAGCCTCCGCCAGTGAGGCACGCGATCAGCACGACCGCAGCCACAGCCCCGCAGATCCGAAATGACGTAATTGCAGTCGGCCAACCCTTTTTTTTTACTTACCGCAAGCTCGTGGGACCAGCCGTACTTAAATCACTCGGCCCCCGCGCAGCACCCGTGCGGCGCTCCCGTGGCATAGGCTCGGCGCTCTCGCCGTTGCCGTGCGGTCCCCTCTACAGGCGAAGCCGCGCTTCACCGCCGATGACCGCAACACCGTGAAACAGAGCCTGAATGCCCCTGTCCCACTTAGGCGATTTTTTAGGCGACTACAGGCGACCAGGCTGTCGCCTGTATGGTCGTGAGTCGTCTCACCAGTGGCCCAAAGAATCGTAGCGTTTATCTGGTTGCTGCTGGATTTTGAAATGTTCAAAACTTTTCGGCGCCAATTGGCTTGTCGTAGGTTGTCGCCAGGCGACGTAGGTTGTCGCTGGTGCTGACTTCGGTGAATTCCATTGGCGACTACCTACGTCAAACTACGTCAACCGGTGACAGGTACCGGCGACTGATTTGTCTTCAGTTGTCCCCGACAGGGTCCTACCTTGCCGTAGCTTGTCGCGGGTGGACGTAGGTGTGGTCGTAGGTGGACGTCCTAATGGGTCGCCGGTTGTCGGTCGCCACGTCCGGCAGCCCATCCAACTCATGAACCGATGATCGGCCATGAGAAGGAGGGGTGGTGGTGTCGGCGGTGAGCGAAGGTCCGAATGTTGGACAGCTGGCCGGGCTGCCGACCGACCGACGGGGCCACTGGCGAGGCGCTGCTGCTGCACTCCATGGGCTGCACTACGTCGGGACGGGTGAGGCGGGGGCCGGACGTGGCGCTCTGACCCGACAGTCCCCTCGACCCCAGTAGCAGCAGTCAAATACGGGACAAGGGCGGTCCCGTACGGGACAAACCAGTTTAGCCCAATATACGGGATGTCCAGGCTAATACGGGACAGTTGGCAACCCTACTCTCGGTCCACGATATCTGTGCCGAACATGGTGCCAAGCTCAGCCTGCACGAGATTCCCTGCGCATCCACGTGCCTGTGCAGAAGCCTCTTAAAGGCCACTATCATCCCTGAAGATTACGCAGGTGCCTAGGACCATCGTGGTTCCTCATTAACATTGGTCG
>CM075991.1:8313607-8416511 GCA_038087875.1 Malacoraja senta
ATATTGAATGGCGGTGCAGGCTCGAAGGGCCGAATGGCCTACTCCTGCACCTATTTTCTATGTTTCTAACTCAGTTGGCGGCACGATGGCACAGCGGTAGAATTGCTGCCTTACAGCGCCAGAGACCCGGGTTCGATCCTGACTACGGGCGCTGTCTGTACGGAGTTTGTACGTTCGCCCTGTAACCACGCGGGTTTCCTCCGGGTGCTCTGGTTTCCTCCCACACTCCAAAGACGCGCAGGTTTGAAGGTTAATTGGCTTCGGTAAGTTGTAAAATTGTCCCTCGTGTGCAGAATAGTGTTGGTGTACGGGGCGATCGCTGATCGGCGCAGACTCGGTGGGCCGGAGGGTCTGTTTCCGCGCTGTATCACCAAAGTCTAAACGATGGAGGAGATGGGTTTGAAACCAAGGCATTACTGAACTGGAGCAAAGCTCAAAGTAGCTCAGTAGGTCAGGCAACTTGACCTAACTTGGTCAGAAGAAGGGTTGCGACCCAAAATATCGCTTGTTCCTTTCCTCCAGAGATGCTGCCTGATCCACTGAGTTGCTTCAATACCCTGGGTTTATCTTCGGTACGAACCAGCATCTCCAGTTCTTGTTCTTCCCTACACGTTACTTAACTGGGATCTGGGCAAGGTCAGCATGGACAAAGGGGGGTATGAGGGGTGTGGTGGGGGTTGAGACATGGCCAGTAGAGTTCTACCTGACCTTATTAATGGAGAAGAGAAGAAAGAGGTGGAGAGGCAGGAGTGCAAGACAAGGGCATGAATGAGCAAATGAGCTAAAGCAAGGGAAATGTCGGGCCATGTTACAGAGGTGGGCGTAGGGAATAGTAATGGCGTAATCTGTCCCTGCCGACCAAGTTAGCCATCTAAGATACGCCCAAATGCCTGCATTTGGCCCACATCACCATAAGCCCGACTGGGCTTGTATACACTGGAATTTAGAAGGATGAGATCTTATGAAACATATAAGATTATTAAGGGATTGGACACGCTAGAGGCAGGAAACATGTTCCCGATGTTGGGGGAGTCCAGAACCAGGGCCCACCGTTTAAGAATAAGGGGTAGTCCATTTAGAATGGAGACGAGGAAAAACGTTTTCACCCAGAGAGTTGTGAATCTGTGGAATTCTCTGCCTCAGAAGGCTGTGGAGGCCAATTGTCTGGATGCTTTCAAGAGACAGTTAGATAGTGCTCTTAAAGATAGCGGAGTTAGGGATGATTGTGGATGATCAGCAATGGTCACAGTGAATGGCGGTGCTGGCTCGAAGGGCTGAATGGCCTACTCCTGCACCTATTGTCTATTGTCTAAACTTTTCCTATCTGTGTACCTTTCCAAATGTCCTGAAATGTTGTATAGTGCCTGCTTAACCGACACTCTCCGACAGCTCGTTCTATATGTGCACATTTCAATGAGGTGCCCCTTCATCCTTCTAAATGCCAGCGAGTACAGGCCCAGTGCCGTCAAACGCTCATCATATGTTAAACCAATCATTCCTGGGACCATTCTCGTAAACCTCCTCGGAAAAGAATTTCGAGCAATATGTTCATTCCATGCGCGATCAATGCGGAAAGATCTCGAATCAGTGAAGGCTTGAAGATCCAGGCTGTTGTCCTGAAGACTTGCTCTAATTGGGCCTTTGGCCAAGTTGGCCAGTGTAGTTACAACGTTGGCAACTACCTGCCAATGTGGAAAGATGCCAAGTTTTGACCATAAAAATTAATCTCACTAATTAATATGCAGCCTGCTCTCAATCATCAACGGTGCTTTCAAGAGTCACTCATGCATCAGTAAGCTGCTCTCTGGTGTCTAGATGGGGTTTCATAGAGCCCGGTCCTCTGTTGTACTGTTCTTTGTTCTATGTCCCAACTATGAACTTCATGGACTGTCTTTGGTGGGACATAGGACGTGGAAACATTTTATTTTGCACCAGTGTTTAGTTTAGTTTCAGTTTGGTTCAGAGATACAGCGCGGAAACAGGCCCTTCGGCCCACCGAGTCCATACCGACCAGCCATCCCCGCACACTAACACCATCACACCGGGTACAATTTACATTTATTCCAAGCCAATTAACCTACAACACCCGTACGTTTTTGGAGTGTGGGAGGAAACCGGAGATCTTGTAGAAAACCCACGCAGGTCACGGGATGAAGGTACAAACTCCGTGCAGACAGCGCCCATATTCGGGATTGATCCCGGGTCTGTGGCGCTGTAAGGCAGCAACTCTTCCGCCACGCCACCATATTGTGATTATTAATGTATTGATTTCATGTTTATTATATATATTGTCCCTAATGGGTGTAGGTTAGTGTACGGGGTGATCGGTGGTCGGTGTGGACTCCGTGGGCCGACGGGCCAGTTGCCGCGCTGTATCTCAAATGTCTAAAGTCCAGAGGTTTAGTTCTTTAGTTTAGTTTAGTTTGAGATACAGTGCAGAAACAGGCCCTTCGGCCCATCGGGTCCGCGCCAACCAATGATCGCCGTACTCCGCCACTGTCCTACCAACACCAGGGACAATTTACAATCTTTACAGAAGCCAATTTACCTACAAACCCGTACTTCTTTGGAGGAAACTGGAGATCCCTGAGAAAACCCACATGGTCATGGGGAGAACGTACAAACTCCGTACAGACAGCACCTGTAGTCAGGATCGAACCCGGGTCTCTGGTGCTGTGAGGCAGCCATCGTGCACCGTTTATGGAGCAGACATAAAGGATTAGCGTGTCAACAGCGCCTGCTGAACCTGCTGTCACTCCCACACCAAGAGGACAACTCTGTTCTTTTCTTACGCGTTTAAAACCATACATTTATTTTTTTAAATGGTGAGACGGCAGAGAAGGTTCACCAGACTGATTCCTGGGATGTCAGGACTGTCTTATGAAGAAAGACTGGATAGACTTGGTTTATACTCTCTAGAATTTAGGAGATTGAGAGGGGATCTTATAGAAACGTACAAAATTCTTAAGGGTTTGGACAGGCTAGATGCAGGAAGATTGCTCCCGATGTTGGGGAAGTCCAGGACAAGGGGTCACAGCTTAAGGATAAGGGGGAAATCCTTTAAAACCGAGATGAGAAGAACTTTTTTCACACAGAGAGTGGTGAATCTCTGGAACTCTCTGCCACAGAGGGTAGTCGAGGCCAGTTCATTGGCTATATTTAAGAGGGAGTTAGATGTGGCCCTTGTGGCTAAAGGGATCAGAGGGTATGGAGAGAAGGCAGGTATGGGATACTGAGTTGGATGATCAGCCATGATCATATTGAATGGCGGTGCAGGCTCGAAGGGCCGAATGGCCTACTCCTGCACCTAATTTCTGTTTCTATGTTTCTATGTTTCTATGAGACATCCAATCCCATGCCGTCCAACTCTGGACATTCTCAGTGAGTTCCCTTTACAATACGATACGATACCATTAAAACTCCATTCATCCCCGGAGGGAGATTGGTCTGCCAACAGTCACACAACACACAACAAGGTACACGACAACTTGGAATTAACAATGAAAGCAAAAGGAAAAAGACAACCGACTGTTGGCTGGCTGCTGTGTGCACAACTCCTTCACCGGGACAAATGAACAAACAAACGCAGGCTGTACCCCTGGGCAGAGGATTCTAAACTAGAGTGTCCCCCCCCCCCCCCCCCCAGCCCCATGCCGGGTCCCCATTGTCTTCCCCTCCATACTTATAACATATGTAGCCAGCTCTTCCCAGCCATGCATGCACAGTTTAAACCCATTCCTGGCTCCACTTGCTATCTGGGTCTGAGGGCACATGCCAAGGGACATGGTGATGATGAGTGTATAATCACACGTCAGCTCTGCCCACACCCGCGAGGAATTGGCGAGAGCTGCGGACGAGGCCAAGTCCATCACACAAACCAGTCTCCCCACCAGCCCCCACCTGACCTCTCCCCCCACTATCGGACCATGAGATTCAGGAACAGCTTCTTGCTCACGCTCGGGTAGCTTACAACCCAACGGCATGATCACTGAATTCCCCTATTTGAGGTAACCTCTAACGACTCTCCCTCCACATCTCTCTCCCCTTTCTCTCCCCCCCACCGCCTCCCCTTTCTACTCCACCGCTGTGCTGCCCCTCAAAGTGCTGTGGCACTACGAGAAGTGTTGGACTCTCTCTCCCACAAAGAGCAGGAGAAGCAAACTCAATTTATAACTAAATCTGCTATCAATAAATGGTATGTTATTGGAAGCTATAGTGGTTGGAAACGCAAAGGGCCGACAGCAGACTGGTGGAGATAAGACATGGAGGAGTCACAATCTCACCAATTGCTTGATTTGGTTCAAGATGCTTATCCTCAGCTCCCCAATCGCCTCCTTCAAAAATATTATTCCGCTATGCACAATAACATCTTAACTCCAAGGGTTAATAACATCTTAACTCCAAGGTTAATTTAGGTTTAGGCAAACACTCCGTTGCTTCCGTTAGAAGGTTTAAAGGCGATTTGATTTTGAGATATTTGAGAGCAACTGGTGGGGTGGTTTGTGAGAAACTATGTCCACTGGAGGGGCAATGTAAGATTTCTCCGTGGCATTCCCATGTTTGTTCGTTTTAATGTAGGAAGGAACTGCAGATGCTGGTTTAAACCGAAGATAGGCACAAAATGCTGGGACAGGCAGCATCTCCGAAGAGAAGGAATGGGTGAGGATTCGGGTCGAGACTGAAGATGGGTCTCGACTTGAAACGTCACCCGTTCCTTCTCTCCAGAGATGCTGCCTGTCCCGCTGAGGTACTCCGGCTTTTTGTGTCTGTCTTTGGTTAGTTTTAACGTGAGTGAGATAAGCCCATTCCATTTTGTTGGACAGACAACTATCTGTCTTTGGAGGGTATCTCACAATCTCCCCTCTCCATCATATTAACCTCCCTTGAATCCAACTCAACAGGTCCGTTGAGAAGCTTCCCATTCCTCCACTTTTGTGCGGAGAAACGTTTCTGAGGGTGAACTTTCACCAAACGTGGCAGACTGATCGCTTTGGGCCGAAGGTTTATTTAATTTCCTTCCAGCCTCAAACTTCTCTGCCAGAGAAACAAGTTCCGTACAAACTGAAAATGGAAATCCAGGCCTAGATACAACAGCCTTTAGAAGGCGGGCTTTAAAAGGCAATTCGACAACAAGCTCTGCCTTCCTCCCCAGGGATGGCTTCTGCTTAAAAATCAACTATTTATGAGGTTGTATCTCCGACAAGCACGAACGCAAAGTGGACTGCGGTGGCATTAGGAAAATGAAGGCATTAAATATTCTCTCAGTTCTTGTGAAAGCTGGATTGTGCTGTGGGATGGCGGTGATGGTGGCAAAATCTGCTCCTCGACGAAAATTCATTCATTTTTTTCCGGGCAAATCTCGTCTGATAATGTTATCACTCCAGAACCACCTCTCGTTTGCCCGCACACACTTCGAGAGGAGATCAAAGAATTGTAATCAAGAGTTGGATGACCTTCCCTAGACTTGAGGTAGTCGGGGGAGGTGGTGTTTGGAGTTGAAGGGAGAGGGGATGGATGGACAGTGGAGGAGGGTGGATGAGAGGAAGGGGATGAGAGGCAGAGAGTGTGGGAGGTGGGAGGGTAAGAGATAGGGAAGGGGGGGTACCATGAAAGAGGAGGAAAGTGTCAGAGGGTGGTGAATCTTCTTTAGTCAGAGAGTAGTGAACCTGTGAAATTAATTTCCACAGAAGGCTGTGGAGGCCAAGTCAATGGATATTTTTAAGGCAGAGCTAGATAGATTCTTGATTAGTACGGGTGTCAGAGGTTATGGGGAAAAGGTAGGAGAATGGGGTTAGGAAGGAGAGATAGATCAGCCATGAGTGAATGGCGGAGCAGAATTGATGGGCCGAATGGCCCAATTTTGCTCCTATCACTTATGACCTTATGAAGTGAAAAAGGAGGAACAAATGAAAAGCAAACACATTCATACAACTCTAAATGCATTATTTCCAATTCAGCAGCTTCGACAAGATAAAAGGTTTGCAAACAGAGCAAGTATATTGTTGCAGAGCAAGATCCAACAAAGAGAGTCATGAAGTCAGGATGCAGCTTTATAGAACTTTGGTTAGGCCACATTTGGAGTATTGTGTGTTCAGGTCGCCCCGTTGCTGGAACGATCGGGGGGGCTTTGGAATGGGTCAAGAAATTAGTGTGAGCAGGAGAAGTGTTAACGTGATTTGTAATTTTTTTTTCCTCCAATAAAAATAAAATAAAATAAAAATAAATTTAAAAAAGTGATTTGTGCAACCCAGCGGCTGCACAAATCAGATGAAATAATTCTGTAAAACCCGGTACCTGCACACTCTGCATGGACCATTGACATAGACCGTGGCGTGTGTGGTGGTGGCCTGTCGGTACCGACGATGGCGGCTTGTGCAGTCTCAATTCTGGCGAGTTCTGACATGGCTCACCAGTCAGAGACGAGGGCTGCACAAAAAGCCTGTGAGTGAATGAGTTTAAGGTGGAGAAGCTGTCGCACTGCAACAACCCCACCCTCTCGGCCGCAGAAGTCAGAGTCCAGTGGTATGAAAATTCATCACGGTTGCAGTGGATGGCCGTGTCGTCCTTTCGTGCCCTGACTGTCCCTTCGCATTCCGCAGTGCGTTGCTGCGTCACCTTTGGTTCATAAAGATCTCTTCCGCCTGGTCCGCCAATGCAGACTTTGCGTGAAGGATGAGCATGTCCCACAGGTTGAACTGGACTACATGGTACCAGTTGCAATGCTACACCTTGACCTGACAAAACAAATTCTCTTGTTTTCGCAGATTATCATTTTGGAGCAAGAATATTAAAAAAAATAACACTGTGCTAGTTAACGAAGAGTTGACTACCCTGCTGCAAGGAAAAAGATAGACACAAAAAGCTGGAGTTACTCAGCGGGTCAGGCAGCATGTCCGGAGAGAAGGAATAGGTGGCGTTTTGTGTCGAGACCCTTCTTCCGTCTGAAGAAGGATCTTGACCCGAAACGTCACCCATTCCTTCTCTCCAGAGATGCTGCCTGTCCCGCTGAGTTACTCCAGCTTTTTGTGTCTATCTTCGGTTAAAGCCAGCATCTGCAGTTCCTTCCTACACACAAGCAAAAGGATAATCAGTCAGACATCCAGACTTTATTGATTCCCTGTGACTCCTACTGCCATTACATGTTCATAACAATATGGGTATTGTGAGTGAGTGGATGTCTGATTTTGTGCATTTACATGAAAATTGACTTTATTGTTGATAGTGAAGTGGACAGTTGGAGATTGCACAGTGATATTGTTCGTTTGGTAAAGAGTGCAAGGCAGTAGAAAATGGGGTTTAATCCTGATAACTGTGAGGTCTAGTTTAGTTTTGTGATATAGTGCGGTAACAGGCTCTTCGGCCTACCCAGGCTGCGCTGACCAGCACTCCCCGCACACTAGCACTTTTCTGCACACTAGCACTTTCCTGCACACTAGCACTTTCCTGCACACTAGCACTTTCCTGCACACTAGCACTTTCCTGCACACTAGCACTTTCCTGCACACTAGCACTTTCCTACACACTAGCACCTTCCTGCACACTAGCACTTTCCTGCACACTAGCACTTTCCTGCACACTAGCACTTTCCTACACACTAGGGACAATTTCACCATTTTTTTTACCAAAGTCAATTAACTTATACTTTTTTTTCTTTTTTTTTAATCAAAAATATTTATTCACTAATTAAAACAAAACAGAACCCACCACCATAATACACAACAAACGATAAACTATGATACAACTATCTTACACTCCTTGGCAAGGATGCATTCAACCCCCTGTGGTGCCCAGCGGTCCTGATAGTCCCCCAGGGTGCCCGTGGACGGCGTGTAGTCCCTCTCTAACACCACCCGGGCGCGGACGTAACCCCGGAAAACCTGTACACCTTTGGAGTGTGGGAGGAAACCGGAGCTCCTGGAGAAAACCCACGTGGTCACGGGGAGAAGGTACAAACGCTGTACAGACAGCACCCGTAGTCGGGATCGAACCTGGGTCTCTGGCGCTGTGAGGCTACAACTCTACCAATGCGTCACCGTGCCCGTCCAACAGATAAACACAAAAATAAAAATAAAAATAGCTAAACTAAATCTAAACTGAGAGCCTGAGAACAATCAGTGCCAATGGAACTCAAGCTAATGAAGAAGCAGAGCCTGGAAGACTTTAACAAAGGGAAAGAACACCTGGAATGTGGGATGGTTGGTTGAGGAGTCATTAGATGAATTTATCGTGAGCTGGCACCGATACTTTGGGAGGAATGGCCTACTTTCATGCTGAATCAGTCCTTGATTATTATGGTGGATAGATCCTACTCCTCTTTCTAATAATTATATTGGATTATATTCATAGACATATTAAAAATCTAAAGTAATTGCCAGGTTGATTGGCGCTGAGAAACTTAAATAAGAAAATCTTAATGAGAAAGGTTTTTGAAAAAAATCCGTGCTTCATTTAACATGGTCAGAAGTAATTAAAAAAAAAATGTCTTCATCATTAGCAAAGATGGCCTCAAAGAATGCTGTATCATCAATACCCACCAGATGCCCTGATTGAAGACAAAACTGTGTTCTTATCTTTTCTTTATGCTGTCTACATCTTAATGCAGTTAGCACAACGCCACCATCTTAATGGAGCAGAGAACTAATGCTCTCTCACAGAGCTGAGCCGGCACAGCGGTAGAGTTGCTGCCTTACAGCCCCGTAGACCCATGTTCAATCCTGACTACGGGTGCTGTCTGTACGGAGTTTGTACATTCTCCCCGTGTGAGTTTTCTCCGGGTGCTCCGGTTTCCTCCCACACTCCAAAGACGTACAGGTTTGTTGGTTAATTGGCCTGGTTTTAAATGTAAAATTGTCCCTGGTGTGTGTAGGATAGTCCCAGTGTGCGGGGATCGCTGGTCGGTGCCGACTCGGTGGGCCGACTGGCCCGTTTCCACGCTGTATGTCTACACTAAACAAAACTAAATGTTGGAGCAACTCAACAACGTCAAGAGTCAAGAGAGTTTATTGTCATGTGTCCCAAAGAGGACAATGAAATTCTTGCTTGCATCAGCACAACAGAATATAGTAAGCATCAATACAGAACAGTTAAGTGCGTCTATCTAGCAAAGACCATATATATACACGCACATAAATAAACAGATAAAGTGCAATAGGCTGTTATAGTTCAGACTTTGTTTGATGGTGTTTAACAGCCTGATGGCTGTGGGGAAGCAGCTATTCCTGAACCTGGATGTACCCGATTTCAGGCTCCTGTACCTTCTACCTGAAGGTAGCAGGGAGATGAGTGTGTGGCCAGGATGGTGTGGGGGTCCTTGATGATGCTGCCAGCCTTTTTGAGGCAGCGACTGCGATAGATCCCCTCGATGGTGGGGAGGTCAGAGCCGGTGATGGACTGGGCAGTGGTCACAACTTTCTGCAAACTTTTCCGCTCCTGGACGCTCGAGTTGCCGAACCAAGCCACGATGCAACCGGTCAGCATGCTCTCTACTGTGCACCTGTAGAAGTTCGAGAGAGTTCTCTTTGACATACCGACTCTCCGTAATCTTCTCAGGAAGTAGAGGCGCTGATGTGCTTTCTTTATAATTGCATCAGTGTTCTGGGACCAGGAAAGATCCTCGGAAATATGCACGCCCAGGAATTTGAAGTTCTTGACCTTCCACCATCGTTCCGTTGATATAAACGGGATTGTGGGTCCCCATCCCACCCCTTCCAAAGTCCACAATCAGTTCCTTGGTTTTGCTGGTGTTGAGGGCCAGGTTATTGTGCTGGCACCATTTGGTCAATCGGTCGATCTCACTTCTATACTCTGACTCGTCCCCATCAGTGATACGTCCCACAACAGTGGTGTCGCCGGCGAACTTGATGATGGAGTTCGCACTATGTCCGGCTACGCAGTCATGAGTATAGAGTGAGTACAGCAGGGGGGCTGAGCACGCAGCCTTGAGGTGTTCCCGTGCTGATTGTTATCGAGGATGACACATTTCCACCAATACGGACAGTTGCAATTCAATTCCTCATCGTCAGAAAAACACAGAATGACAAACCAACCTTCTCACTGCTATGTGTGAAATGGTTAGTTGCTTGCATAAACAATATACTCTGAGGTATTTTGGAAAAGCTCTGACAAAATTATAAATAAATCCAAACCTTTCCGTTCATCGTAAAAATAATAAGATCACCATCTCCCCACTGCATAAATATTATTTTCTATGAGTCACCCCTTCTTTCAATAAAAAAACGCAGAATGGTTGGTTATGTGTAAATGACAAGATAAGCTATTATGAAAGATTTTCATTGTTTCCCAGAACATAAACTCATTCTCTGACATAGTGGTACTAATCATATGCTTCATGGCGGATCGCACGTCAAATAGTTCTGGGGTCAAGAAAGAAATGGGACAAAAAGACCAAGTTCTGCTTTTCAAAGCAGAACTTTGCCAAACCGAGACTTGTGCAATCAGATCCAGTTCAAATTACTGGAGAGAACAGAACACAAAGTTTGCTAAATCTAAGCAGATTGACCGCACGGTGCAAGGACAAGTTGTCTTTGACATTTACAAGCTTTTCAGGAACGCACGCAAAAGAGTTTAAACGAAAATACGATAAAAAATATAGTTCTGTGTGCTAATAAAGTAGTATTAAAAAGTAAAATTATTAATTATTGAGCAATAATAAACAAAAAACATGTTATAAAATACATTTATATCAAATTATTCCGTTTAGATTAGTTTAGAGATACAGCGCGGAAACAGGTCCTTCAGCCCACGAGTCCATGCGACCAGTGATCCCCGCACACTAACACTGTCCTGCACACACTAGGGGCAATTTACAATTTTACCAAAGCCAATTAATCTGTACGTCTTTGGAGTGTGGGAAGAAACCGGAGCACCTGGAGAAAACCAACACAGCGCCAGAGACCCGGGTTCGATCCTGACTACAGGTGCTGTCTGTACGGAGTTTGTACATTCTCCCTGTGACCGCGTGGGTTTTTCTCCAGGAGTTCCAGTTTACTCCCACACTCCAAAGACATGCATGTTTGTAGGTAAGTAGGCTTCTGTACATTGTCCCTAGTGTGTCGGATGTGAAAGTGGGATGATCAATGGTCAGTGTGGACTGGATGGGCCGAAAGGCCTGTTTCCACACTATATCCCCAAACTAAACAAAATGATATCTTGCTGAGAATAACTCTCCAAGAACCTGGTTTGGTTTTCTAACGTATGAATTTGTTTTAGACATTCAGAAAGCAGTTGAGAAGGCAAAGTGCCCCCTCAAGTCTGCTCAAACACTTAAGAACCTTGAAGCTGATCCTTTACCTTGTCCGATCAGCCAGAATATGTTATTGATTTCCTATGGTTCCTGCTGCTGACTACGTTGATAGTGCTGTGGGCATGTGTTTGCTACATGAATTAACAATTTGGATTTGAATGAAGGAGGTATGATCGGTAAGTTCCCAAGATGACATTGAAAACGGTAGTAATCTTTTTAAAAGATACATACTTCATCCCACCGAGTCCACACCGACTATTGATCACCCGTTCACACTAGATCTAGGTTACGTATCACACTGCACAGTGGCGCGGCTGGTGGAGCTGCTGCCTCACAGCGCCAGAGGCCCTGTGTTCCAGTGCTGTCTGTGTGGAGTTTGCATGATTTCCCTGCGACCACGTGGGTTTCCTCCGGGTGCTCCGGTTTCCGCGCACATTCCAAATGCGCGCGGGTTTGCAGGTCAATTGTCCTCCGTAAACTTCCCGCTAATGTACAGGGAGATGATGCGAAAGTGGAATAACATAGAACTAATGTGAACGTGGTCAGTAGTTGGCATGGACTTGATGGGCTGAAGGGCCTGTCTGCCTGCTGTTTCTTTCAAATCAATTTTTCAATCCACTCCCTACACAGCGGGTGGAATTTAAAGAGGCCAATTAACCTACAAACCCGCACATCTTTGGGATAGAAGCATAGAAACATGGAAAATAGGTGCAGGAGGAGGCCATTCGGCCCTTCAAGCAAGCACCGCCATTCATTGTGATCATGGCTGATAATCCCCTATCAATAACCCGTGCCTGCCTTCTCTCCCATATCCCTTGACTCCACTAGCCTCTAGAGCTCTATCTAACTCTCTCTTAAATCCATCCAGTGATTTGGCCTCCACTGCCCTCTGTGGCAGGGAATTCCATAAATTCACTACAAAATTCACAAGTGAAAACGTTTTTATTTTGGGGGGATGTGGGACGAATCCCAAGCAGTCACAAGGAGACTCCATACAGACAGCACCCAAGGACAGGATGGAACCCTAGTCTCTGGCACAGTGAGGCAGCAGCTCTACCAGCTGTGCCAAAGTGCCCTTGTGTTGTTACTAGTGGGGCCCATCTTAGGCGCGGGCATAATATTGATCCTTGGGTGGAATTTAATGCTGAAAAGTGCAAAGTCATGCGCTTCAGGAAGACTGAAGATGTGCACAAAGAACGGAGGGACTTAGAGAGTATTGAGGGAACAGAATGGTGTCTTGATTCCTGAAGTCCCTGAAATCTGGTTACTGTCAGGTGTACCGACATAGAGGAAAAACCTTTTTTACACATGTTATCCAGGCAAATCATACCGTACCTGAGTACATCAGGTAGTGCAAAAGGGAAATAAACAGAGTGCTTAATATAGTGTCGCAGCTACAGGGAAAGTGCAGATAAAAAAATGTGCAGGGCCCACAATGAGGTAGATTGGAAGATGGGGTAATTGCATTGACTACATTACAGCCAATGACTTTTTCCTGGGTCCACTAGTATTTCAAAAATTCACAACTGTCTGAGTAAGGAACTTCGCATCCCGGTCCTAAATTGTCAACGTCTTAAACTGAAACAATGGTGCCTTGTGCCCCCACTGACAACTTCTACCTATGGTGCACTGTATCCATGTCAGTGTTAATAGCTATTCCCAATTCAATTCAGATTAAAAAAAAACACCTGTTCTAAGGAAAAGATCTGAATGGGATCATTGCAACCTTAACATCAATTAGTTTCTTCCTTTTTAGATGTTGATTAACTGCAGTCTATTTTAAGGGCATGCTGCATTGGATTGATGGTATAATCTCCATCTCTGTCTAATTGCACATGTTCACTTTTGGCACAGGGCTTGTTATTTTGATAGAGGAACATTTGAAACAAAATATATAAACAGGAAGAGAACAACTCTGCCTTCAGCTTCAATCTGTTAAATTATATATCTTTGTTGAGGTTTTAGTTTGGTTTAGTTTAGAGATACAGCATGGAAACAGTCCCTCTGGCCCACCGTGTCCGCACTAACCAGCGATCGCCGCACGTTAACACTATCCGACACACACTAGAGACAATTGCTCACAATTTTATCAAAGCCAATTAACCTGCAAACCTGTACATCTTTGGAGTGTGGGAGGAAACAGGAGCACCCGGGGAAAACCAACACAGGTCACGGGGAGAGCGTACGAACTCCGCACAGACAGCACCCGTAGTCAGGATCGAACCCGGGTCTCTGGCGCTGCAAGCGCTGTAAGGCAGCAACTCTACCGCTGCGCCACCGTGCCGCCCCATTCTTGCACAGTTTCTTGCACAACTTTGCGAATCCACAGCCCAATATTGCATGGAGTATTTGCCTTTATTTTATCTATGCACAACCCCCCCCCCCCCCCTTCTATTTGAACAATTTATAGAGCTCAATTGTGGAATGCTTCAGGATAAGTTGGTGCAAAGGCCACCTGATTACTGCTAGGGCCTCGTAAACAGAACAGAGGCAAGAATTTACTTTAAGCACAGATGCACAAACATTTCTGCTCCAGTTCTTTAGCCAAGTCTGGAAGGACTAGATTATTCCAAATCCTGGCATTCATAGAGTCATAGCGTCAGAGTGATACAGCATGGAAACAGGCCCTTCGACCCAACTGGCCCACACCGGCCAACATGTCCCAGCTACACTAGCCCCATCAGCCTGCGTTTGGTCCATGTCCCTCCAAACCTGTCCTATCCATGTACCTATCTAACTGTTTCTTGTTGGGATAGTCCCTGCCTCAACTGCCTCCTCTGGCAGCTTGTTCCATACACCCACCACCCTTTACCACCAGAGATTAAAAATATATTTGATGCCTCGGAGTCATGGAAACCCATCCTGATGTTCATGAACTTTTTGAGCTTTCCCCAGATTGGTATACAGACGATCCCAATATGTCATCATCCATGTGGCTTCTTGAGATTTAGCATTTGAAAGCAGCACAGTAATATTTCCAGACAAATACAACAGTAAAAGAAAGCAATCATATCAACTACCAAAATTGTTCGCTCCTCTCCCCACAGATGCTGCCCGAACTGCTGTGTCTTTCCAGTTTCTACCGTTGTTTTACACAAACCTAGGAGTGACTCACTGACCGGGGCGGCAGGGTGGCGCAGTGGTAGAGTTGCTGCCTTACAGCGCCAGAGACCCAGGTTCGATCCTAACCACAGGTGCTGTCTGTATGGAATTTGTACATTCTCCCTGTGACCGCGTGGGTTTTCTCCGGGTGCTCTGGTTTCCCCCCACATTCAAAAAACGTACAGGTTTGTAGGTCCATTACCTTTGGTAAAATTGTAAATTGTCCCTAGTGTGTTGGATAGTGCTAGCGTACGGGGTGATCGCTGGTCGGTGTGCACTCGGTGGGCCGAAGGGCCTGTTTCCATGCTGTATCTCTAAAGTCTAGAGTCTGGAGTGGTAGTCAAGGGCTTCAAGAGGTTCCCATTTAGAATACATATTCCGTTGTGCTGCTGCAAGTAAGTATTTAATTGTTCTATATGGGACATACGAGAGTTAAAACACTCTTGACTCTAATGCTAATTGAGGAGTGAGTGGGTGGGAAGAGTGAGTGGGTGAAAGAGTGAAAAGAAGACTTTGCTCTTGAAGTCACCTCAGGGGAGCTGTGATATGGAATGAAAGAATTCCACAGCACAGAAACAGGTCCTTTCGGCCCACTTTATCCATGCTGGTGTAGTGGCGCCTGTTGGCGCACGCAGGTATCGAACCCGGCGTTCGGAAGCCGCGGTCACGTGAGTCGGGAGGGGCTGCTTGTTTTCGCGCGGCAGTTCAGTGCTGACCACCGTTGTGGCCAGACGTGTTGTGAGAGCCTGTGAACTGAGAAGTGATTTTCTGAATAAAAATACGTTTGAAAACTCAGTTGTCATTCTTGCGGCCGCCAAATTGGCAAGATTCATTGTACACCAATCCATTAGGTTCACATTCACAATGTGTAAAGGGTGTTTGGACAGGTGTTTAAGAAGGAACTGCAGATGCTGGAAATTCGAAGGCAGACAAAAATGCTGGAGAAACTCAGCGGGTGCAGCAGCATCTATGGAGCGAAGGAAATAGGCAACGTTTCGGGCTGAAACACTTCTTCAGACTGGACAAAATGTTTAAGAAGGAACTGCAGATGCTGGAAATTCGAAGGCAGACAAAAATGCTGGAGAAACTCAGCGGGTGCAGCAGCATCTATGGAGCGAAGGAAATAGTCAACGTTTCGGGCTGAAACACTTCTTCAGGTACCTGGACAGGAAGGTGTGGTGGGATAAGGTCGCTCTGCACCATTCCTGTCCAAGTACCCGTCCAAGCTCCTTTTAAACACTGTAATTGTAGCCGTCTCTTCAACTCCACTGGCCGTGTTTTCCAGATAGCCGCCACCCTTGTGTGAGAAAATAATCCTCCTCATTGCCTTCAATATTTTCTCTCTTACATTAAACCTGTTCCCTCTAGTTCTAATCAGAATCACAATCATACTTTATTGGCCAAGTATGTTTTGCAACATACGAGGAATTTCATTTGCCATATAGTCATACCAATAAAAAGCAACAGAACACACAAAACACATTTTAACATAAACATCCACCACAGTGACTCCTCCACATTCCTCACTGTGGTGGAAGGCAATCTCTTCCCATCTTTGTTAAAGAAGGAACTGCAGATGCTGGAAAATCGAAGGTAGACAAAAATGCTGGAGAAACTCAGCGGGTGAGGCAGCATCTATGGAGCGAAGGAAATAGGCAACGTTTCGGGCCGAAACCCTTCTTCCCATCTTTGTTCTCCCGTGGTCGGGGGCCTCGAGCACTCCATTGACGGGGCGATCTTGGCTCCCATAGCCAGCGGCGTTTGGGCCCTCGTGTCGGGGCGATCAAGCTCCTAAATCGGGGGGGAATCTCAGCTCCCCCGCGCCGGGTGGGGGCTGGTCGAAACCTTCTACTTTGGAGTTTGGAGCTTCCCGACATCGGTCTCTACCCGAGACTGCGAGCTCCGCGATGTTGGAATCCGCAGGCCGCGGTTGGAGCGTCGATCCCAGGCAAGGGATCGGCTCCGATGGTAAGTCCACGTCCCCGCGGTGGGGCTCAAAGTCCCGAGCAAGGTCTCCAGCTCCACGATGTTAGGCCGCAGAGCAACCGGAGATACGATCTCATCTCCGGCAAGGTAAGAGATTGAAAAAAAGATTCCCCCTCCCCCCACATAAAACAAACCAGAGAACATTAACACAAACTTTTAAAACACTCAAAATAACCACACAAAAAAACCGAAAAGGCAGACAGACTGTTGGCGAGGCAGCCACTGTGCAGCGCCCCCTGGTGCTCCACTTTAGGAAAACGACTCCATCTCATCTATGACACTCTCCTATATTCCAGTGAGAATAAACACATACTATTCAATCTCTTATTATAACTATAACCCTTCATTCCATGCAACATCCTGGTGAATTAAATCCGCACGGACTCTGTCACTGCCACATCCTTCCTGTACTGCGGTTACTAAATCTGCATAGAATATTCCAAGTGCGATTTAATCATGTATAAATGCAACATGACGTGCCGACTCTTATTCTCAGCACCTCAAGCTGCAGGGAGAGGACGAATTGATTCCTCTGGAATGCCAAAAGTTAAGTAAGTTTATTGGCCAAGTAGTCACATACAATGAATTTGCCTTGGTGCTCTGCCCACAAGTAACAACATGACATACAGTGACAGTTACGAATGACTCAGAAAACACTAAACAAGTTATGGGGAGATCTGATAAAAGATCTGATCTGATCTGACCTGATGTGGTGAGGACATTTCCACTGGCGGGAGAGTCTAGAACTAGAGGTCACAGACTCAGAATTAAAGGATGTTCTTTTAGGAAGGAGATCTTCTTATCGAGAAGGCATTTCTTTAGTCAGAGGGTGGTGAATCTGTGGAATTGTTTGCCACAGAAGGCTGTGGAGGCCAAGTCTATGGATATTATTAAAGCTGAGATTTTGATTTGTAAGCATGTCAACGGTTCTGGGGAGAAGGCAGGAGAATGGGGTTGAGAGGGAAAAAATAGATCAGCCATGATTGAGCAGCAGAATAGACTCAATGGGCCGAATGGCCTAATTCTGCTCCTACGACTTATGAACGTATAATAATATGATTTTATATATATGAATGAATATACGGCAAAGTAATAATTTGACAAAGGTAGGCTTTAAGGAATGACGTGGAAGGTAGGAGATGCAAGGTAGGGGAGGAATTCGGAAGCATTGGACACAGAAGGTTGAAGGCATCACAGTAATATGAAACAATACAATATGATACTATAGAACTATATTTATCCCAGGAGGAAACTTGATCTGCCAACAATCATAAAATACATGAAACATGAAATTAAAGTGACGAGTGGAAAGGATTGGGGATGTGCAAAGATTGGGGGGGGGGAGTCAGTCTCTGTCTACCCCACGACAGAATGGGGAGGAGTTGTACAGTTTGATAGCCAGTAAGTGAGAGAGACAAAGCCCAGAATGAACAGGTAGTTGGAACAAGGAACTGCAGATGCTGGTTTACCAAGGAAAGACACAAAGTGCTGGAGTAACTCAGCGCGTCAGGCAGCATCGTTGGCGAGGTGACGTTTTTCAGACTGATTGCAGGGGTCGGGGGAAAGAAAGCCAGAAAAGTCTTCTAGCTTTTACCCCCCCCCCCCACCCCTATCCCACTAACCACAATCAGTCTGAAGAAGGGTCCTGACCCAAAACGATAACTATCCATGTTCTCCAGAGATGCCGCAAGACCCGCTGATTTACTCCAGCACTTTGTGTTTAGTTTCATTTAGTTTAGTTTAGTGATACTGCGCGGAAATAGGCCCTTCGGCCCATCATGTCCGCCCCGACCAGCGATCCCCGCACATTAACACTATCCTACACACACACACTAGGGACAATTTTTAGATTTTTACCAAGCCAATTTATCTACGTACCTGCACGTCTTTGGAGTGTGGGAGGAAGCCGAAGATCTCGGAGAAAACCCACGCGGGTCACGGGGGGAACGTACAAACTCCGCACAGACAGCACCCGTAGTGGGGATCGGACCCGGGTCTCTGGCGCTGCAAGCGCTGTAAGGCAGCAACTCTACCATTGCGCCACCGTGCTGCCCCTGTCTTTCCAGAATCAACAAATCAATCTGCTTGGCTGCATCAGAAGGGTGAGCAGGAGGGGCATGGTTTGAACAAAATATGTCTCTCTAGTCTGCAGTGTAATTTGGCAACAAGAAAGCAGAAGGCATGCATTTGCCACAGCTTAGCGAGCAACTTCCCTCACAAGGGCCAAACTATCCGGCAGATGGGCATTGGTCAATAAACATTACACCAGCAAATGCCGAGCCTTTTATAAGTGCATTCAGATGATAGCTCTGTGCTTGTGTAGTTGGGTTATGAGTTAATTCCTTCTAATTCCCGGTGCCTGTGATCTCTCAAGCTGACAGCAGCACAGCTTGGCTAATGCAAAATAATGAAAGGCTTGCAGACTTGTGCGTGCAATCCATCTGAGGCTTCAGAGAGGCTGCCTGCAAGTTTTTTCAAAGCAGTTTATGTGGGTTGTGCTGTGTCAGCTTCTAGTAGCTGCTGAGCGAGTTTGCTTCTGCTGTGAGCGAGTACTTCTACCGATCGCTGTTGTATGAAGTGTGGAGCCCCCGAAGTGGGGCAGGTTGCTGCCAGACCCCGGGAACCCACCTGGAGACCTTTAGTTCAGTTTAGCTTCTCATCTCCTTTCTAAAGGTACATCCTTTTATTCTGAGGCTATGGCCTCTGGTCATAGACTCTCCCACTAGTAGAAACATCCTCTCCACATTCACTCTAACCACTTTCACTATTCGGTAGGAATTAAACTTGTTTCAAACAAGTTAAGTTTAGTTTAGTTTAGTGATACTGCGCGGAAACAGGCCCTTCGGCCCATCATGTACGTGCCGACCAGCGATCCCCGCACATTAAGACTATCCTACACACACACACACACACACACACACACACACACACACACACACACACACACACACACACACACACACACACACACACACACACACACACACACACACACACACACACACACACACACACACACACACACACACACACACACACACACACACACACACACACACACTAGGGACAATTTTTAGATTTATACCAAGCCAATTTACCTACATACCTGTACGTCTTTGGAGTGTGGGAGGAAACTGAAGATCTTGGAGAAAACCCACGCGGGTCACGGGGGGAATGTACAAACGCTGCACAGACAGCACCCATAGTCAGGATCGACCCCGGGTCTCCGACGCTGCAGCAACTCTACCGCTGCGTCACCGTGTCGCCACTTGGATAGAGTGGATGTGGAGAGGATGTTTTCACTAGTGGGAGAGGCTAGGACCAGAGTCCACAGTTTCTTTAGGAAGGAGAAGAGGAGGAATTTCTTCAATCAGATGGTGGTGAATCTGTGGAATTCTCTGCCACAGAAGGCTGTGGAGGCCAAGTCAATGGATATATTTTAAAGGCAGGGATAGATAGATTCTTGATTAGTACGAGTGTCAGAGGTTATGGGGAGAAGGCAGGAGAATGGGGCTAGGAGGGAGAGATTGAATGGCGAAGTAGACGATGGGCCGAGTGGCCTAATTCTACTCCTATGAGTGGGAGTCTCGTCTGTGGCTGGTCTCCTGCCCGCCCCCGAACACTGGGAACTAGAGAGGAGATTGGAGGGCGCGGACGCTGGACAAAGGGCCGGTAGGAACTACCGGGGTGTCTTACCGGGGGATGAGAAGGACATTGGGCGATCCGGATCATGGTGATGAATCCACGGGCCTTTATGGCCAGCTGAGGCTAGGACTTTCAAAACGGCACCAAAACCGCTGCAACTCTTTGCCTTAGGACTGTTTCCACACAATCTGTACTTACTCAGGGATTATACCCAGGAGGAGGCCCAGGGCAGAAAGGATTTAAGACGAGAGGGAAGAAATTTAAAGGTCTAGGGAGATCTTTCAAGATGAGGGAACCGGGGTCTGACCTACCACGGCCTCGTGTTCGGCTGCGGGAGGCGCGCCCCCGGGAAACAAAGGTGGACGGGCGAGGAGAATGGCGTGGAATCCAAGGAAGGAGAATGCTGGAGGCCCCGCAACAGCCTGGGTCTCGCCTGGAACTGGCCCGCTGCAGACTGCAGGAGTACGTGCTGAGGGACGCACTGAAGCTCGGTGCAGCCAACGCCAAGGCTCGGTGGGGGAGGACCACAGTCTAGGGTCCTTCCGCTGTTGGACATGGGGGGGGGGGGGCAGGGTGTGGCGGAGACGCCCCACAAAAATAAGGGAACGGATTCCACGCCAGTGGGCCACATGAGTGGCAAGGGTTAAATTTATGTAAACAGTATTGAATGTATGTATAGCCTCTGAGAATGTCGGCTGGTGTTTCGTAAGGATCATGTATTGTATATATTTATTTCTCGAATAAAATATATTTTGAAAATAAAAAATAAAAAAAATAATTATAACAACAAATTAAAAAAAAACTGGAGAGTGGACTTAGAAAATGGCGCCATAACATGGTGCCCCTTGCTTGCAGGATCAATAGACTGTTTCTGTACACTTGTTAATTGGGGATTGGAGGCATGGCAATACTCCAATGGATTGTTCCACGGAATTTTTTTTTCACCATGTTAGCTCTTCGCCCATTTGACAATAAGAAGCATTGTTGAACCATTGTGTGGCAATAATCTCACTGATCTGTGTGCGAAAAAAACTGGTTCACTGTACCTTGGCATGCGTGATAGTACATGACCCATGATTCACCGGCCCCATTGTTACTGCTACTTCATCAGTAGGTCAGACAAGATCTGTGGAGGAAGTGGACAGATGACGTTTTGAGACATTGAAACATAGAAAATAGGTGCAGGAGTAGGCCATTCGGCCCTGCGAGCCAACACCGCAATTCAAAATAATCATGGCTGATCATCCAAAAACAGTACCCCGTTCCTGCTTTCTCCCCATATCCTTTGATTCCATTAGCCCTAAGAGAAATTCCACAGATTCACAACTCTCTGGGTGAAAAAGTTTTTCCTCATCTCAGTCCTAAATGGCCTACCCCTTATTTGTACACTGTGACCCCTGGTTCTGGACTCCCCCAACATGGGGAACATTTTTCCTGCTTCTAACCTGTCCAATCTCTGAAGAGCTTTATATGTTTCTATAAGATAGCCTCTCATCCTTCAGTCAAGCCCTTCTTCAGAACTACTCTCAATGTGAGAAAGGGACCCAACCCAAAATATCATCTGTGTATTTCCTCCAGAGATGTTGCCTGACCTGCCGAGTTCCTCCAGCACTTTGTACTTTGTGATGACACTGGTGTTGGTTGAAGCTTGGCTGGCCCCCATCTTCCACAAGACAACAGCGACCCCATTAGTGACAATGCAAGGCTCTGAAGATACAACTGCGACTGCTACAAGGCTTCGCACTCTTCCTCGGTTGGCAACTAGGCTAATAGTTAGAGACACAAGGATTCTTGAGCAAAACACAAAGTGCTGGAGTAACACAGCGGGTCAGGCAGCATCTCTGGAAGACACGGACAGGCGGGTGTCCCGACCCGAAACGTCGCCTATCCACGTCCTCCAGAGATGCTGCCTGACCTGCTAAGTTACTCCGGCTCTTTATGCCGAGGCTAATAGCAGGTTCACCCAGATAAAAGGCAGACCTCTTTATCTGCTGTCGGCTCGGAAACTATGTGAATAATCTTTGCTTTTTTTACTTTGAAAATTGGCCTGTGAAGAGATAGTCTGACAGGTTGCAAATCAGCACGATATTGCCTGAGCAAGTAGGCTAATTACATTGAATTATTCAGCATTGAAAATCTACATAAATGTTTCAACCATCACTAGTCAGCAGGTGCTCGACGGAAAAGGCTACAATTCTGTTTGATTTTAAGGCGTTAGAAACCAGGGAGAATCGTCTGTTCGAGAGCAGGCTGATCTGTATAGACTCCAGCGGGGTTAGCTGAACAGGTCTGGGCAAAATCTCACAAACCTCTGGCAATCTTCTGTGACACTGGATATACACAAAATGCTGGGGGAACTCAGCAGGACAGGCAGCATCTCTGGAGAGAAGGAATGGGTGACGTTTCGGGTCGAGACCCTTCTTCAGTGTGAAGAAGGGTCTCGACCCGAAATGTCACCCAAATGTCGGTGTAAACCAGCATCTGCAGTTCCTTCCTACACATTCTGTGCCAGTGGAACTGCCTTAAAGCCCTGTCCCACGGAGCGAGTTCATTCCAAGAGCTCTCCCAAGTTTGCCCTGATTTAAACTCGGAGATTTACGGTAATGGCCACTCGTCAGTACTCGGGGCTCTCGTGGACATTTTTCAACATGTTGAAAAATCTTCACGAGTCTTCCCGTGCTTACCTGCCGTTAGCGAGTCTTCCCGAGTACCTGCCGTTAGCGTTACGAGCCGCAAAGAGACGTTCCCGAGCTCCGACGTACCCGCTACGTTCATTCTCCGTGCTTACCACGAGTTTGATTTTTTAAAAACTCGGGAGAGCTCTTGGAATGAACTCACACCGTGGGACAGGGATATCAGGGTCCAAAGGAGCCAGTGCATTCCAGACTACAGGAGTACGTGCTGAGGGATGCAATGAAGCCGATAGCAGCTGGGGGAAAAACTGTAGGTAGACACAAGATGCTGGAGTAACTCAGCGGGTCAGGCAGCATCTTAGGAGAGAAGGAATAGGTGACGTTTCAGGTGGAGACCTTCTTCTGACTGAGTGTCAGGGGAGAGGGAAACTAGCGGTATGAAAAGGTTCAGAACAGATCAGAGCCAGCACCGATGACCAATGAGCCCACGATGGTCCATTGTTGGTGGTGGAAGAGGAGTTAAAATCTGGAGGTGTGCATTTCACATCAACAGGATGGTTCAGTTGCCTGATGACAGCTGGGAAGAAATGTCCTTAATCTGCGTTTTCACATTTCATATCAACGCCAAGGCTGTGTGGGGGAGGACTACAGTCTAGGGTCCAGCTGTGGGGCAGAGTCTGTTATGGACACCCCCCAAACAAGGGAAGGAATATCACCCCGGGGTGGGGGGGGGGGCACATGAGTGGCTAGGATGCAACGTGCTGTAGTAACTCGACGGTGTTGGGCATCATTTGTGGAGAACATGGATAGGTGACGTTTCCAATTGGGACCCTTCTTCAGACGGTTGGAAACAGTCCCGGAATGTCATCCATCCATGTTGTCCAGAGATGTTGACTGGCCTGCTGTTGCCTTCCTCCAGCAGTTTGGTTTTTGCTCAAGGCCAGGGTTCCAGCAACTGAGTTTTCTTGTGTCCACAACATAAGGGGAATCTGGTGGCGCAGCGGTAGAGTTGCTGCCTCACAGCGCCAGAGACCCGGGTTCAATCCTGACTACAGGTGCTGTCTGTACGGAGTTTGTACATTCTCCCCGTGGGTTTTCTCCGAGATCTTTGGTTTCCTCCCAAACCGTACAAGTTTGTAGGTTAATTGGCTTGATAGGAATGTAAATAATTGTCTTTGTTGTAGGATAGTGTTAATATGCGGGGATCGCTGGTCAGTACGGACTCATGGGCCGAAGGGCCTGTATCGCTAAACTAAACTAAACTAAATCTGAAGAAGAGTCTCGACCCGAAACGTCACCTATTCCGCTCCATAGATGCTGCCTCACCCGCTGAGTTTTTTCCAGCATCTTTGTCTAAATGAAACTAAAATCTCATTCCTGTATGTTTAAGAAGGAACTGCAGATGCAGGAAAATCGAAGGTAGACAAAAATGCTGGAGAAACTCAGCGGGTGAGGCAGCATCTATGGAGCGAAGGAATCTGACAGCGCAACGGTAGAGTTCAGCCTGTAGAAGGGTTTCGACCCGATACGTTGCCTATTTCCTTCGCTCCGTAGATGCTGCCTCACCCGCTGAGTTTCACCAGCATTTTTGTCTACTCTCATTTCTGTATTCCTTGCAGGAAATCCCAAATGACTTGACAGTGAATGAAGTGTCGTTGTAATGTAATCACTGCAGGTAACGTACGGCACATGGCTTTCAATTTGAGTGCAGCAAGCTCTCACTGACCGCAATGTGATAATGACCTGATCATGGATTTGAGTGATGTTAAGATGGGGGGAAATATTAGACCTTGAGCACTTTAGATAAAAGGCTGCAGCAAGCAGAATTAGCATTTAGTTGAGCAATATGATCCGATTAAATAGAGGGAAAGAATCACCGATCTGTTTGATGTTTGAGTGTTTGATTTTATAGAGTACACTAACACATTACGCAGAAGCCAGGCCTAACGATCTCTAGATGATACTGCAGCTGGGAAAATGCAGTTAATTAAATAAGTCTGGAATATAACGCCAGCATTAGCAGTGGTGGATAGACACAAAAAGCCGGAGTCACAGGAAGCTTCTCTGTAGAGAAGGAATGGGTGAAGTTTCGGGTCGAGACCCTTCTTCAGACTGAGAGTCAGGGGAGGGGGAGACACAGAGATATGAAAGGGTAAGGTGTGAAAACGAGACATCAAAGGGGATGGAGATCAAGGAAAATGTAGAACACGTTCATGTATGTGAAGGGTCTCGACCCGAAACGTCACCTATTCCTTCTCTCCAAAGTTGCTGCCTGTCCGGCTGAGTTGCTCCAGCTCTTTGTGTCTATCTTCGGTTTAAACCAGCATCTGCCGTTCCTTCTTACACATTAGCAGTGGTGGATTTGGCACCAGCGAACTGTCATAAAAATTCAATCTGGTTCGCTATTCTCCTTATTGGAGAAACAAATGTTGTCCTTCCCTGTAGCATCGCCTGCCCTCTGAAACCGTCAGAACACATGAATGATTAAAAAGCGCTGGCAATTGCTAGCCTGGACGTTGCAGTGACATTGCCAGTGAAGGAGAAACCATTTCAATGATCAGGATAGACACAAAATGCTGGAGTAACTCAGCGGGACAGGCAGCATCTCTGGAGAGAAGGAACGGGTGGCGTTTCGGGTCGAGACCCTTCTTCAGACCGAAATTCACAGGAGTCATGATCAGCAGTTTGGATTAGTTGTCGTTCAGAGATACAGAGCGGAAACAGGCCCTTTGGCCCACCGAGTCCGTGTGGACCAGCCATCCCCGCACACTAGTGCTATCCCACACACTAGGAGCAATTTACAATTTTTACCCAAGCCAATTAACAGACAAACCTGCACGTCTTTGGAGTGTGGGAGGAAGCCGGAGCACCCGGAGAAAAGTTCACGGGGAAAACTCACAAGCGCCGTACGGACAGCACCCGTGGTCAGGATCGAACCCGGGTCTCTGGCGCAGTAAGGCAGCAACTCTATTGCTGCACCAATGTGCCGCCCAAAGGACTATGTGCGTTGGTTGTATATGTATTTGTGTCAATGTGCCTTGAAGCTGGCTTGCACCAGTCACAACCTGAGGCAGAATATTAAACTTCCAGCAGCCGTGCTCGCCAGTGTTCCTTGTTTTATTTCCATACAGAGTAGAAGCATGGTGGCGCAGCGGTAGAGTTGCTGCCAGAGACCCGGGTTCAATCCTGACTACGGGTGCCGTCCGTACGGAGTGTGTCCGTCCTCCCTGTGACCGTGTGGGTTTTCTCCGGGTGCTCCGGTTTCCTCCCACACTCCAAAGACGTGCAGGTTTGCAAGTTAATATGCTTAGTATAACTGTAACCTGCCCCTGGTGTGCGCAGGATAGTGTTCGTGTGCGGGGATCGCTGGTCGGCGCGGACACGGCGGTTCGGCGCTGCATCTTCAAGCTAAACTAAACTAAAGGAGCAGTAATGAATTCTCCTGCCAGTGGCAGCCACAAACCCAGGCTCCTGCACGTCTCGTGCAGCGACTCTGCGTCTGTTCATTTCCTGACATCTTACTTTAATTATTTCAGGTCACTTTGGCCTCCCTTTCAAGATTAATGGCACAGGAAATGAGACTCTCGGAGTTGTGGAACCAATCTTTGAGGGCTTTGCTGGTCGCAACTCTCCTAGATGTGTTCAAGGTATGTATGTGGTTACTGGGAACCGCCATGGCACTGGGAGGCAAGTTGACTGTCGTTTGGCAACCCTTCTTCCTGCTTTTGATGTCCCAACTCCTTTAAGGATACTGTCTTTAGACTTTAGAGTGCGTTTGACGGCACTGGGCCTGTACTCGCTGGAGGTAGACAAAAGTGCTGGAGAAACTCAGCGGGTGCAGCAGCATCTATGGAGCGAAGGAAATAGGCAACGTTTCGGGCCGAAACCCTTCTTCAGACATTTCCGACACTTCCCTACCATTTCTTATCCTCACTTAAACTGACTGACTTCATCCGCTTCACCACCAACTTCCATCCGGCACTCAAATACACCTGGAACATTTCCGACACTTCCCTACCATTTCTTGACCTCACTTAAATTTTACAACCCGTTCTCGCTGGAGTTTAGAAGGATGTGGGGAGACCTGATTGAAACTTACCGTAGAGTGAAAGGCCAGGATAGAGTGGATGTGGAGTGTCTAGGATCAGAGGCCATAGCCACGGAATAATAGGACGTACCCTTAGAAAGGAGATGAGGAGGAATTTCTTTAGTCAGAGGGTGGTGAATCTGTAGAATTCATTGCCACAAATGGCTGGGGAGGCAATAGACAATAGGTGCAGGAGTAGGCCATTTCAATGTGATCATGGCTGATCATCCCCAATCAGTACCCCGATCCTGCCTTTGCCCCATATCCCCTGCATCCACTACCTTTAAGAGCCCTATCTAGCTCTCTCTTGAAAGCCAACTCAATGGATATTTTTAAGGCAGAGATGAACAGATTCTTGATTCGTAAGAATGTCGAAGGTTAAGGGGGGAAGGCAGGAGAATGGGGTTGAGAAGGAAAGATACATCAGCTGATTGAATAGCGGAGTAGACGTGAAGGGCCAAATGACCTAATTCTGCTCCTGCAACTTATAGAAAACATAGAAAACAGGTGCTGGAGTAGGCCATTCGGCCCTTCGAGCCTGCACCGCCATTCAATATGATCATGGCTGATCATCCAACTCAGTATCCTGTACCTGCCTTCTCTCCATACCCCCTGATCCCTTTAGCCACAAGGGCCACATCTAACTCCCTCTTAAATATAGCCAATGAACTGACCTCAACTACCTTCTGTGGCAGAGAGTTCCAGAGATTCACCACACTTATGAACATGAACTAATGGGATACAACGCAGAATAAGTCCCTTCGATCTTTCTCCGGGTTCTCTCCTGGGTCTCCGGTTTCCTCCCACACTCCAAAGACGTACAGGTTTGTAGGTTAATTGGCTTGGTGTGATTGTAAATTGTTCCCAGTGTGTGTAGGATAGTGTTGCGATGCCCTGTCCCACTGTACGAGTTCATTCAAGTGCTCTCCCGAGTTAAAAAAAAAAATCAGACTCATGGTAAGCACGGAGAATGAACGTAGCGGGTACGTCGGAGCTCGGGGACGTCTCTTAGAGGCTCGTAACGCTAACAGCAGGTACTCGGGAAACGCGGTAAGCTCGGGAAGACTCGTGAAGATTTTTCAACATGTTGGAAAATGTCCACGAGAGCCCCGAGTACCGACGAGCGGCCATTACCGTAAATCTCCGAGTTCGAATCAGGGCAAACTCTGGAGAACTTTTCGAATGAACTCGTACAGTGGGACAGGGCTTTTAGTGTGCGGGGATCGCCGGTCGGCACATAGTCGGTGGGCCGAAGGGCCTTTTTCCGCGGCGTATCTCTAAACTGAACTGAACTGAACTAAACTAAAATGCAAGGGCTGGGTGGGCGCACTGTTAGGAGTTTTGAACTGTTGCACAAAAAAAAGAATTGTGTACTTCAAACAAAATGAAGAAGAAAAACTGGAACCAAGAGAGTGCAAGCAGCATTTGAAACAGAAACAAACTGAGATTGCGGGTTCTTTAATGAATAGACTTGTCTAAAACGGTAATAAATAATCGTAGATAAATGCATCTGCAAAGACCAAAGATAAAATATTGCGCAAGGCCATTAACTAAACTGCAAGATGGTGCCAAAGAAAAGTACTCTTCAGAATGTCTGCATCTATTTGGCATTCTTCTTCTTGCAAAGGAAAGCTTCTTCATTTTTGAGCTCCTCAACCCAGATTTGTGCAAAAGCAAAACACTGAGGGTGCAGGATGTCCAAAAGAGGAGGGGAAAATTACAACAACCTAGCACCTAGTCGACGGTCAAGCTACCGACAACCGGCGACCCATTGGAATGTCCACCTACGACCACACCTACAACAACCTACGTCCACCCGCGACAAGCTACGACCCTGTCGGCGACAACGGAAGACAACTGAAGACAGATCAGTCGCCGGTTGACGTAGGTAGTCGTCAATGGAACTCACCAAAGTCAGCACCCGGCGATAAGCTACGTCATCCGGCGAATTCATAACAAGAGGATTTGAGTATAGGAGCAGGGAGGTTCTACTGCAGTTGTACAGGGTCTTGGTGAGACCACACCTGGAGTATTGCGTACAGTTTTGGTCTCCTAATCTGAGGAAAGACATTCTTGCCATAGAGGGAGTACAGAGAAGGTTCACCAGACTGATTCCTGGGATGTCAGGACTTTCATATGAAGAAAGACTGGATAGACTCGGCTTGTACTCGCTAGAATTTAGAAGATTGAGGGGGGATCTTATAGAAACTTACAAAATTCTTAAGGGGTTGGACAGGCTAGATGCAGGAAGATTGTTCCCGATGTTGGGGAAGTCCAGGACAAGGGGTCACAGTTTAAGGATAAAGGGGAAATCCTTTAGGTCCGAGATGAGAAAAACATTTTTCACACAGAGAGTGGTGAATCTCTGGAACTCTCTGCCACAGAAGGTAGTTGAGGCCAGTTCATTGGCTATATTTAAGAGGGAGTTAGATGTGGCCCTTGTGGCTAAAGGGATCATAGAAACATAGAAACATAGAAAATAGGTGCAGGAGTAGGCCATTCGGCCCTTCGAGCCTGCACCGCCATTCAATATGATCATGGCTGATCATCCAACTCAGTATCCTGTACCTGCCTTCTCTCCATACCCCCTGATTCCTTTAGCCACAAGGGCCACATCTAACTCCCTCTTAAATATAGCCAATGAACTGGCCTCAACTACCCCCATCAGGGGGTATGGAGAGAAGGCAGGTATAGGATACTGAGTTGGATGATCAGCCATGATCATATTGAATGGTGGTGCAGACTCGAAGGGCCGAATGGCCTACTCCTGCACCTATTTTCTATGTTTCTATGTTTCCATCCTGGCGACAACCTACGACAAACCAAATGTCGCCGACTGTCGCCGAAAAGTTTCGAACATTTCAAAATCCAGCGTCGACCAGAAAAAAGGTACGACTCTTTGGGCGACTGAGGAGACCATACAGGCGACACCCCGGTGACCATGTGGCGACAGCCAAGTCGCCTAAAAAATTGCCTAAGTGGGACTGGGGCATAAGGAAGCAACAAGCCCTGCACCACAATGGGCAGAGGCACCTGGAAACCATTGAGGTGGGACTTTTCTTTGTTTAACACTTGAACCCTGGGAGGAGTCAACGCGCTATAAAACATTTCCTGCTCCAACTCTGAGATTATAAAACCTTTGCCATGCTGATTATAGCAGATGACTGATGGTGCTCCCATAAACTGATTTCTGTGAGGTTTCTGTGTGGAAGGAGATCTCTGGTGACTTCTTTCATCCTCCTGTCAATTACCCAAACAATAGCTTCTTTATCAGGTGACAAGGCAACCTGCTAAAGAAAGCTTTAGCTAAACTAAAGATAGACACAAAAAGCTGGAGCAGCTCAGCGGGCGAGACAGCATCGCTGGAGAGAAGGAATAGGTGACGTCTCGGGTCGAGACCCTTCTCAGTCTGAAGAAGGGTCTCGACCCAAAACGTCACCTATTCCTTTTCTCCAGAGATACTGTCTGACCCACTGAGTTGCTCCAGCACTTTGTGTCTATCTTCTGGAGAGAGGTACAGAGATAGGAAAGGTTTGGCGTGTCACAGAGTGCTGGACTAACCCAGCAGGTCATGCAGCAGGTACACAAAAATGCTGGAGAAACTCAGCGGGTGCAGCAGCATCTATGGAGCGAAGGAAATAGGCAACGTTTCGGGCCGAAACCGTCATGCAGCATATCTGGAGAGCATGGATAAGTGACATTTCGGGTCAGGACCCTTCTTCGGGTCCCGACCCAAAACGTCACCTGTCATTGGAGTTACTCCAGCTTTTTGTGTCTATCTTTGGCCAATAATCCTTGCTAACCCAACATTACAAACAGTTTTCAGGCTCCTGTACCTTCTTCCCCGGTGGCAATGGCAAAATGAGTGTGTGGCCAGGATGGTGTGGGTCTTTGATGAATTTGGCTGCCTTTTTGAGGCAGTGACGACGATAGATCCCATTTTCTCATCCACCCCCTTCACACACTGGGGGCATCCTACAAGCCTGCATGTCTTTCGGATGTGGTAGGAAACTGGAGCACCCGGTGGAAACCCACGCGGTCACAGGGAGAACATGCAAACTCTGCACAGGCAGCACCCCTGGTCGGGATCGAACCTGGGTCTCTGATTTTGTGAGGCAGCAACTTTAACCAGTTGAGTGAATGTGCCGGCCTGTTGGCCAATTGATGGATGACCCAGAAATGGATGTCAAAGTAAATCTCTTCATTAGTTAAGAGGCGATGCTTGTTTCCATAATACCCCTTATTTTTACAACTTTCAATAGACAAGAGACAATAGACAATAGGTGCAGGAGTAGGCCATTCGGCCCTTCGAGCCAGCACCGCCATTCAATGTGATCATGACAGATCATCCCCAATCAGTACCCCGTTCCTGCCTTCTCCCGATATCCCCTGACTCCGCTGTTTTTAAGAGCCCTATCTAGCTCTCTCTTGAAAGCATCCAGAGAACTTACCTCCACCGCCTCTGAGGCAGAGAATTCCACAGACTCACCACTCTCTGTGAGAAAAAGTGTTTCCTCGTCTCCGTTCTAAATGGCTTACCGCTTATTCTTAAACTTTCAGGTAATAAAATGCCTAAACTTGATTCACAAGAGTGTTATCAAACTAAATTTAGCTGTGCTCCACTTCAAGAGATGTGTGGGTAGATAATCAAAAGTATGGTCAAATAACAGCAGGGGAAAAAAGGGCAGCACGGTAGAGTTGCCGCCTGACAACGCCAGAGACCCGGGTTCGATCCTGACTACGGGTGCTGTCTGTCTGTCTGTTCTCCCTGTGACCATGTGGGTTTCTCCAGGTGCTCTGGTTTCCCCCCACACTCCAAAGACGAGCAAAATAGAAGAAAAAAGAAAAATGACTCTGATCTTGACAAAAGTGGTTTTAGTTTAGTTTAAATATACACTTTGGTAAAAAAAGGCCCTTCGGCCCATCTAGTCCATGCCCCCCCCCCCTGACCACCCGTTCACAGTGGTCCTGTTTTATCCCACTTTCCCTATATTATTAGCGGCAATTTACAGAGGCCAATTAACCTACAGATCCGCACGTCTTTGGGATGTGGGAGGAAACCGGAGCACCCGGAGGAGACCCGCACGGTCACGGGGAGAACGTGCAGGCTCCACACAGCCAGCACCTGAGGTCAGGATCGGAACCAGGTCTCTGGCGCTGTGAGTGTGAGGCAGAGGCTCTTGCAGTCGAGCCACTTCATTACCGTTTTATTTTGGATAGCGCGGGAGTGGAGGTAATACCGTCCATTAGATTAATACAATGATTTACATTTCTGAAAGCCGTTTGGCAAATGCAAGATGTGTTGAAGCTCTTTGCTGCCAATGGTGTAATTTTGGACGCATTTGCTTCGTAGAAAGATGCAAAGCAAGCTGTAACACAACAGTGATCAGATAATCAGATTTGAACTATTGACCAAGAGGCTAGGAAGAAATCACTTACATATTTTCAACCAAAGAAAGTCATATCAGGAAAATAGGCCATTCGGCCCATTGAATCCATACTGACCATCAACCACCTATTCACACTAATTCTACATGAATCCCATCTTTTATTCTCTCCACATTCTTATCTACTCCCCACAGATTATACCATTCACCTACACATTTTACAGTAAGCAATTAATGACTAACCTGCATTTTTTAAGTTTTGTTTAGTTTAGCTTAGTTTCGAGATACATCGTGGAAACAGCCCCTTTGGCCCTCCGAGTCCATGCTGACCACCCATCACCCCGTACACTAGTTGTAGGTTATCCCATTTTTGTACCCGACACACTAGGGGTAATTTACAGAAGCCAATTCACCTACAAACTCAAGAGAGAGTTAGATAGGGCTCTTAAAGATAGCGGAGTCAGGGGATATGGGGAGAAGGCAGGAACGGGGTACTGATTGGGGATGATCAGCCATGATCACATTGAATGGCGGTGCTGGCTCGAAGGGCCGAATGGCCTACACCTATTGTCTATTGTATAACTTGCATGTCGGGATGTGGGAGAAAAGCCAGAGCACCCGGAGAAAGCCAAACGTAGTCACAGGGTGAACGGACAAACTCCGTGCAGACAGCGCCCGTAGTCAGGATCGAACCTGGGTCTCAGGCAGCAACTCTACCGCTGCGCCACCGTGCCGCCCATAACTTTGGGATGTGGGAGGAAACTGGAAAAACCCCACGAGAGAGAACATGCGGACGTCACACAGACAGCAGTGGAAGTCAGGATTGAAACTGTGTCTCTGTCACTGTGAGGCAGCAGCTTCAGTAGCTGTTCCACTGTGCCGCCTAATGCATTTGATTGCATCTTCTGTTGTGGTAACGTATTGCATCCACTCTTGAGAGTGACCAGGAGGCTCAGCAAGCAGTTGGCGTACGTAGAATATCCCTTGAGCCCTCAGGCAGGGAGCAGGAAGGTAAAGACTGTTCCCCAACCACTTAATTATAGACCAGAGATGGGGCAAAACTCTAGCAGATGGAGGTCAAGCTGCAGAAGTACAGGGTTAAAGCTAAATATCTTCTCAACGGCAGGAATTAGGTGATGTAGAGAAGCACAAACATGAAGGTATTTATGTACATAGATTACAAACAGCTGGTAGTCAGACACAATAATAACTGGATAAAGAGGAACGTTGGCCTTTATCTCACAGTGCCAGAGACACAGGTTCAACCCTGACGTCCACTGCTGCCCATTTGATGTCTGCACGCTCTCCCTATAGATCTACTCTGGGTGCTCCAGTTTCCTCACACATCCCAAAGGTATGTGCGGCAAGGTGGCGCAGCGGTAGACCTGCTTTCTCACATCGTCAGAGACCTGGGTTCGATCCTGACTACGGGCGCTGTCTGTACGGAGTTTGTACGTTCTCCCTGTGACCACGTTGGTTTTCTCCAGGTGCTCTGGTCTGCTCCCACATTGCAAAGATGTGCAGGTTTGCAGGTTAATTGGCTTCAGCAAATTGCCCCGAGTGTGTAGGATAAAACTTGTGTTCGGGGATAGTTGGTTGCCATGCACATGGTGGGCCAAAGGGCCGGTTTCCATGCTGTATGTCCAAACTAAAGGTTTGCAGGCTAATTAGCTTCTGCGACTTGTCCCTAGTGTGTGGGGTAGAACTACTTAATGGGTGAAGAAGGGTTTCGGCCCGAAACGTTACCTATTTCCTTCGCTCCATAGATGCTGCTGCACCCGCTGAGTTTCTCCAGCATTTTTGTGTACCTTCGATTTTCCAGCATCTGCAGTTCCTTCTTTAACACTACTTAATGGGTGATTGCTGGTGGGTGCGGGCTCAGTCACTTCTACACTGTATCTCTAAACTAAACGTATTATAATCTTATTATACGGTAAGATTGTTAAGGGTGTGGACACGCTAGAGGCAGGAAACATGTTCCCGATGTTGGGGGAGTCCAGAACCAGGGGCCTCAGTTTAAGAATAAGGAGTAAGCCATTTAGAACAGAGACGAGGAAATACATTTTGTCACAGAGAGTGGTGAGTCTGTGGATTTCTCTGCCTCAGATGGCAGTGGAGGCAGGTTCTCTGGATGCTTTCAAGAGAGAGCTAGATAGGGCTCTTAAAAATAGTGGAGTCAGGGGATATGGGGAGAAGGCAGGAACGGGGTACTGATTGGGGATGGTCAGCCATGATCACATTGAATGGCGGTGCTGGCTCGAAGGGCCGAGTGGCCTACTCCTGCACCTATTGTCTATTGGGACTTCCGCCATCGATCAGCGGGTCGAATTTGCCCTCCCCGAGGCCGGGGCTCTGGAACTCCAGGCCGGCCGGAGCTGGCAGATCCGTTCCCATCGCTGACTGCTGCAGCTGCCCTTGCGGCCGGTATCTCGAACCCCCCCCCCAAGTCTTTGACCTCGTGGTCCGGCAAAACGGATAATACGGCAAGACTCTGGAACCAGGGGTACCGGAAAATCGGTGGTGGATCTGTATTGAAGAAAAAGCTTTGCAGTACACGTTGTTTTCCGTATCGCAGCAGTAAGTACAGTTCTAAAGGAATTCACAGCCTCCAAAGCTGTTTGAAACATCATGAATAATTGAAAAACTATGGAAATATCTTGAATTTATTTGTTTAAATTATTAAGACGGATTGCATCAGGTTGACGTGTTCGCTTGAGTTTGGAAAGATGAGGGGTGATCTAAATGAACACTTACAATGAGTAAGCAATGCAATGGGGAGTGACGTTTGTGACAGAGACTGTCACTCCCGCATTGGTCTCTTCAGCCAATAGCCACGCTGCTCTAGCTGAGGTTTGGAGCAAGCAGACAACAACTAGGATGCATTACCCATGGTCAGTCATGACCGAGTGGGGCCTACTCAGGGTAACATAGAAACATAGAAAATAGGTGCAGGAGTAGGCCATTCGGCCCTTCGAGCCTGCACCACCATTCCATATGATCATGACTGATCATCCAACTCAATATCCTATACCTGCCTTCTCTCCATACCCCCTGATCCCTTTAGCCACAAGGGCCACATCTAACTCCCTCTTAAATATAGCCAACGAACTGGCCTCAACTACCTTCTGTGGCAGAGAATTCCAGAGAATTCACCACTCTCTGTGTGAATTTTTTTTTTCTCATCTAGGTACAAACAAGTTATTCCTATGGTGGAGGAATCCTGAATAGGAGAAGCAAGGTCATTAAGATTAGTTTAGTTTAGAGATACAGCATGGAGACAGGCCGAGTCTGTGCCGACCAGCGATCCCGCACACTAACACTATCCTACACACACCCAGGGACAATTTACACTTGTACCAAGCTAATTAACCTACAAACCTTGTACAGAGGACACCAGAGGATGACTGAACTTTGGTGCCTTCCCTCACAGTAGGAAACTTTGATCCCGCTGTGTGGGGATGTCTGTGTTAAAGACTATCGTGTTTCTGTGCTCTTTATTATCCGTATGGCTGCATGGTGACCACACATTGGTACATGTGACAATAAATGTATCTTGTCTCTCTTGTCCTTGGAATGCGGGAGGAAACCAAAGATTTCAGAGAAAGCCCACGCGGTCATGGAGAGAAGGCACAAACTCCGTACAGACAGCGCCCGTAGTCGGGATCATCTATGGCAGCATGTCGACCGCTGTGCCACACCGTGCCACCCTGGTTACAAACAAAGAGACACCAAGAGCGGGAATAACTCAGCGGGGTCAAGTAGGTCCCCTGGAGAACGTGGTTCGGTGATGTTTTGGTTCAGGATCCTTCTTCAGACTGATTGTAGTGGGAGGGGGGAGATGGGGAAGAAAGCTGGGAGAGAAAGAGAGAACAAAGTCTGGCAAGTGATAGGTGGATACTGGTAGGGGTGGGGGTTGATGGGCAAATGGTGATGGCTTTTGCAACTCCTGGACTTGTACCTATTTCTCCCTCCACTCCTCTGCCACCTGCAATCCTTCCTCTGGCTTCACAATTCACAAACTCCCCGATGTTTATCTAACTCCTTTCGTATTTTCATCTCTGGCCTTTGTCATACATAACCTGTCCATGTTCTCCAGGGATGCTGCCTGACCTGTTGAGTTACTCCAGCACATTGAGTCCGTTTGGTTAAAACAGCATCCGCAGTTCCTTGTTTCTAAGGTTTAGCGGGCCATAGCCAAACACAGGCAAATGGGACTAGCTTAGATGGGGCAACTTGGTCAATAGACAATAGACAATAGACAATAGACAATAGGTGCATGAGTAGGCCATTTGGCCCTTCGAGCCAACACCGCCATTCAATGTGATCATGGCTGATCATCCCCAATCAGTACCCCGTTCCTGCCTTCTCCCCATATCCCCTGACTCCACTATTTTTTAAGAGCCCTATCTAGCTCTCTCTTGAAAGCATCCAGAGAACCTGCCTCCACCGCCCTCTGCGGCAGAGAATTCCACAGACTCACCACTCTCTGTGAGAAAAAGTGTTTCCACGTTTCCGTTCTAAATGGCTTACTCCTCATTGTTAAACTGTGGCCCCTGGTTCTGGATCCCCCAACATCGGGAACATGTTTCCTGCCTCTAGCGTGTCCAAACCCTTAACAATCTTATATGTTTCAATGAGATGCCTTCTCATCCTTCTAAACTCCAGAGTGTACAAGCCCAGCTGCTCCATTCTCTCAGCATATGACAGTCCCGCCATCCCGGGAATTAACCTTGTAAACCTACGCTGCACTCCCTCAATAGCAAGAATGTCCTTCCTCAAATTAGGGGACCAAACTGCTCACAATACTCCAGGTGTGGTCTCACTAGGGCCCTGTACAATGGTCAGCATGAACATGTTGGGCAAAGGGCCCTGTTTCCTTCGGCCCAACTTGTCCACGCCGAAGTTAGACAAAAATGCTGGAGAAACTCAGCGGGTGGGCAGCATCTATGGAGCGAAGGAAATAGGCGACGTTTCGGGCCGAAACCCTTCTTCAGACTGATCCATGCTGACCAAGTTGTATGACTCTATCGTCTCTTTAAGGCTGTAGTACATTCTTTGGCATGTACTATTCTGGCCTGGTTTACGGAGAAAAGCTGCTCAGTTATTGTATATTTATTGCTGGTGCTGCATTTAACGTGTCTGTGAAGCTGCTGCAGGTAAGGGGGGTTTCTTTGTGGTGGTCCTGATGCTTCCTGCAGCCAACGCAGCGAGCCTCCAAGGGCGCGGGGATGTTAAACCCTCAGCCCGCTCGCCGGCATCTCTCCCGTCCAAAGCCGCCATGTGAAAAAGGCGATGATCAACACTTTCACTTTAGACAATAGACAATAGGTGCAGGAGTAGGTCATTCGGCCCTTCGAGCCAGCTATTCACACTGAACCAACACCAATTCCATTTGAGACCAGGCTCCCTCTTAGAATAAAGGGGAGGCCATTTAAGACTGAGGTGAGAAAAAACGTTTCCACCCAGAGAGTTGTGAATTTATGGAATTCCCTGCCACAGAGGGCAGTGGAGGCCAAGTCACTCGATGGATTTAAGAGAGAGTTAGATAGAGCTCTAGGGGCTAGTGGAGTCAAGGGATATGGGGAGAAGGCAGGCACGGGTTATTGATAGGGGCCGATCAGCCATGATCACAATGAGTTCAAAGGGCCGAATGGCCTCCTCCTGCAAATATTTTCTATGTTTCTATGGGTGGGGGAGGGTCAGAGAGAGAGAGAGAGATGGGATGGACCCTTGCATCCCCCCCTCTCTCTGTCTCTCTTGCATCCCCTCTCTCTCCATCCCTCTCCCATCCAAGTCGTTGTATCAGCTTCAAAGTTGTCTTGTTGAGTCTCATTGTCTTTAACTCATTTTCACCTAGCCTATAGCTAACAATGGCCTGTTTCCTTCATTATCGTTACTTTTCTGCATATCGTTCATTCCTTTGTTCTGTACCTCTCTATATCACCGTCTATTTCTCTCATTTCCCTTTCCCCTGGCTCTCAGTCTGAAGAAGGGTCTCGACCCGAAACGTCACCTATTCCCTTTTCTCCAGAGATGCTGTCTGGCCCGCTGAGTGACTCCAGCTTTTTGTGTCTGTCTTCGGTTTCCACCAGCATCTGCAGTTCCCTCCCGCGCAAGTGTTGGAGACGTGGCGGACTGCTGCGTTCGCCCGACCTTTGTGCATCTGTCTTTCTCCTTAACGTCGAGACCGCTGGAACTCAGAGCAGTATCAGGATGCCAGGTTTGATATTGCATTTCGCCAGTAGAAATGGATTTACCAAACAGGCTCCCGTAAAATTTACAACATAATAAAACTAAACGGGGAAAATAATCAACGATGGTTCCATAAAACGGAGCACACTTTCCCTCTCCCCGCCTGCCAGCTATGAATCATTTGGAGATACTTTCATGGTTTTTGCCACTTCGCTAATGAAAAGGGTTAAAAAAAAAGGCTTGCACTCCTGAATGTTCCAAAGTGTTTTGCAGCCAATTAAATATTTTTGACATGTAGTCACTATAGTAATGCAGGGAAAAAGGGAAAAAAAAAGTATTTTTCGTTCCAAAAATTCAGTATTGAATTCAACATCGTCTCGCATGCCAAGATTGTCTAAATCTTCTTCGAAGTAGGATTGTGGAATCTTGCGTGATTACGGGTGGCGCAGCGGTAGAGCTACTGCCTTACAGCGCCAGAGATCCAGGTTGGATCCTGACTACGGGTGCTTGTCTGTACAGAGTTAGTACGTTCTCCCCGTGACACTCCAAAGACGTACAGGTTTGTCGGTTTAATTGTCTTCGTATGAATGTAAAAATTGTTGCTAGTGCGTGGGATCGTGTGAAGGGCCTGTCCCACTTGGGTGTCATTTGCACGTCACGCAGGTGGCGCGCGAGGATTTTAAGCATCCCAAAATCCCGGGGCGCCGTGCGCTCACCGCGCGTCACTGCCTACGCCACCACGTCTCACCACGACTATGCGCGCGTCTTGCGTCGTGACGTGTAAATGATGCTGCGTAAATGACGCGCAAATAACGCCCAAGTGGGACAGGCCCTTTAGTGTAAGGGGATCGCTGGTCGGTGCGGGCTCAGTGGGCCGAAAGGCCTGTTTTCCTGTCTCTAAACTAAACTACACTAAACAAAAAACTGCAAAACCTTTTCATACATTCTCAGTGTCTATACATTTAATAGTGTCGTAATCAGTAGTGTGTGCGCCTATCGTTAAACAAAACACCCATGGCACTTAGTAGTGGTAAAAAAAGGAGCTGCAGATGCTGGTTTGCACAAAAGGACACAAAGTGCTGGAGTAACTCAGCTGGTCAGGCAGCGACTCTGGATGGCCAGCATCTACAGTTCCTTTCTGCACAATGCTTCATGGGAAAACAGTCGCAATAGGAGGAGGGAGTGGACATGATATCTTAAAGATACAGGCCCTTCGGCCCACCGAGTCTGCGCCGACCAGTGATCCCCGCACACCAACACAAGCCTACACACAATTTACACTTATGCCAAGTATACAAACCCAAGCCAATTAACCCACAAAATTGTACGTCTTTGGAGTGTGGGAGGAAACCGAAGATCTCGGAGAAAACCCACGCAGGTCACGGGGAGAACGCACAAACTCCGTACAGACAGCACCCGTGGTCGGGATCGAACCCAGGTCGCTGCCGCTGCAATCGCTGTAAGGCAGCAACTCTACCGCTGCGCTGCCTGTAGAGGGATCGATTGATTTTTATTGTGACGGAAGAGGAGGAAATGGAGCCGGTTTTATTTCCACTGAGATTCCCAGATGGTAGGAAAACTAAACAAGAGGAGGTGTGCCTCAGGGCAAGAGATATACCCAATGAAGGTGGAAATGGGTGTTCATCCAGGAAGGCGTGGAGAGGGCTTTGGAATATTAAAAGACCATTTGCTGGTGTTTGAATTCATTCCAGCATAATCAAGGGCCAGTCTAACCCAGGTCACTCCCTCTTCTCCCCTCTCCCATCAGGCAAGTGGTACAGATGTTTGAAAACGCACACCTCCAGATTCAGGGATAGTTTCATCCCAGTTGTTATCAGGCAACTGAACCGTCCTCTCGCCAACTAGAGAGTGGTCCTGACCTCCCATCTACTTCAATTAGAAAGCAGCCCCAACCCACCATTATTGGAGACCCTCGTACTATCTTTAACAAGACCTTACTGGACTTAATGTTGCATTAAACATTATTCCCTTTATCCTGTATCCATCAACTGGGGATGGCTCAATTGTAATCATGTGTAGTCTGTTTAATGCAAGATAAAGTCCAGCAAAGTCCAATTAGAGATCGTTCAAAGGTCTCCATTGAGGTAGATGGGAGGTCAGGACTTTTTGGTGAGAGGACGGTTCAGTTGCCTGACAACAGCTGGGATAAAACTGGCCCTGAATCTGGAGGTGTGCGTTTTCTAACTTCTGTAACTCTTGCCTGATGGGAGAGGGGAGAAGAGGGAGTGACCGGGGGTGAGACTGGTCCTTGATGATGCCGCTGGCCTTGCCGAGGCAGCGTGAAGTGTGGATGGAAGTCAGTGTTTCACGTGATGGACCGAGCTGCGTACAGAACTCTCCGCAATTTCTTGCGGTCTTGGATGGAGCTGTTCCCAAACCATGTAATAAAGATTAGTATTCTTCTTGGTCTGGGTGCCAAGCGAATTGGTTTTGAACCAACATTCAGCAAGGTGACAAGCAACGAATAATGCAAGGAATGTTTTTCCTCATATCCATCTTTGCATCAATTGTGGTGATAAAAGTAAATGATAAAGGCGGGATCACGTACTACTCTGTTCGATGACGTTGAGCTTGGCGGTGGTAAGGCCTTCAACGTGGCGCTAAACCTCGACAGTTGGCGGCATTTAACGGAGGCATGGCTTCCTGCGGTCTGCAAACGCGGTAAAGACATTGGTTTCGCTTTGTGGGCTTATGAGCCTGTAAGCTACTTGTGGAGGAGGCCACGTAGAGGCTGTCTTTGTCTCCCCCAACGACACCATGACGAGTGCGCCTCAAGTCAAGGCGCCCCTTTGCCACGCAAGCCCAAGGGCTGCTCTGCACAACACCGGCTGACGCTTCCAAGGCCGCCTGGGTCAAGACGAGGTGGGGAGACCAGTGGAAGTCAGCGGAACCATCTAGGCTATACCATTACATCAATGACCCCATGGACGTCCCTGGCCAGGACCTGCCCCGAAAGCAGTGGACAACCCTCAACCGCTTGAGGACAGGCGTCGGACGCTATGGAGTAGCGATGAAGAGGTGGGGCCTCGTGGACAGCGAGTGCCTCCTGCGAGTGTGGGGACCCAACACAGACAGTGGAGCCCACACATAGTCACCAGTTGCCCCAAACACCGGCCACCGAATGGTGAACGAGGTCGATGACACGTTGGCCTGGCTCGCCTCAACGGAGCTGCAGGTCTAAAAGACACACGACAGAAGACTTACTACTAACGACGATTATCTCTAGTTCATTTACGCCCTTCTCCTGCGTTTAGTTTGGCTTACTTTAAAGATACAGCACAGAAACAGGCCATTCGGCCCACCGATTCCATGCCGACCAGCGATCCCCATACACTAGCTTTGTCCTACGCACTGGGGATAATTGACAATTTACAGAAGGCAATTAACCTGCACGTCTTTGGGACGTGCGAGGAAACCGGAGCACTTGGGGAAAACCCACGCAGGTCACGGGGAGAACATGCAAACTCTGTACAGACAGCACCGGGAGTCAGGTCTGTGGCGCTGTGAGGCAGCAACTCTACCATTGCGCCACCGTGCCGCCCCCCACTTATTGAGTCCCAACGGCCACAACTGCTCTGCTTCTGGTTCGTTTAAGGCCTTCTCCTGCAGCTTCATGTTAATTGGGGATTAGCCAGGTGGAGCTCCTCTGGATGCCAACCATTGCAGAAACACTGTGTTTGTTTTGATCACCTTCCCCCATCTATGGTTGGCATTTTTACGATGTATAATGTTAAATCAGCTGAATTTTGAACAATAATGCTTCAGTTAAACGAAGCCAATGAAAATCGAGTCCTGGCTCTCCACGCAGCTCCTTATGTGACCATAGCTAAACACCATCATCAAGTAGGGAAAACCAAAGGAACATTTCTGAACTTTCTCCACTGCTTGGATTTGGGATGTGTAGGAAATTTACCATGGAGGTGGAGTTGTTTATAAGCCAGCACCCACTATCCTCTGAGTAGCAGAGTTGATTGCCAAGAGAACAGGGTGGCACAGTGGCACAGCCGGTAGAACCACTGCCTCACGGCACCAGAGACCCGGGTTCGATCCTGACCTCGGTTGCTGCCTGTGCGGAGTTTGTATGTTCTCCCTGTGACCACATGGGAGGAAACCGGAGCATCCGGAGATACCCACATCCCAAAGACATGCGGGTTTGTGGGTTAATTGGCTTGGTAGAAGTGTAAAATTGTCTCGAGTGTGTGTAGGATAGTGTTAGCGTGCGGGGATCGCTGGTCGGTGCGGACTCGGTGGGCCTGTTTCTGCACTGCATATCTTAACTAAACTAAAATATCTCAAAGACATGAGAGTTTGTGGGTGAATTGGTCTCTTTGTGAATTTTCCCCAGTGTGTAGGGTGTAGGTGAGAAAGTAGGACATCATCGAACTAGTGCTCGGGTGATCGATGGTCGGCATGGACTCAGTGGGCTGAAGGGCCTGTTTCCACGCGGTATCTCTAAAATGTAACTGCTACAAGGCTGCACACAGGGAAAAGGACAAGGATCGGTTAAAACTCTCGATCAATGTGGGTGAAGTATCGGACAGAACACAAAGGTTTCTTGATCATCTGCCTGAGATGAACCTAAGACATATCAGTCGAATTCGACCATTAGGCCCATCAAGTCTACTCTGCCATTCAATCATGGCCGATGTATTTTCTTCAGCCTGTACCTTGAAATACCTTTAGTTTCCCTCTCCCCCGACTCTCAGTCTGAAGAAGGGTCTCGACTCTAAACGTCGCCTAATCCTTTTCTCCAGAGATGCTGCCTGACCCGCTGAGTTGCTCCAGCACTTTGTGTCTAATCTTCAGTGTAAACCTGCATGTGCAGTTCTTCCTACGCGCAACTGAACACGGGCTCAGTTTTCCCACTGCACACAGCCAGCCAGGGAAAGATATGGTCATCAGAGCGGCTGCAGTGAACACGTCCACGTTATCTTCCTTTTTGGCTTGAGTGAAGTGTTCTATTTTGGTGTTGAAACAGTTTCGAGGCCACAGTGAGAAAAGCATTCCTGCAGTGAAGCCCTGGACTGTGTACGAGTGTTACACGGAGTAACACAGCGGGGACAGGCAGCATCTCTGGAGAGAAGGAATGGGTGACGTTTCAGGTCGAGACCCTTCTTCAGACACAAGAATGTTACACTATCGGGCTGACATTCCTGCATCTCCACTGCTACTCTGTGGACCATTGTGGGCTCCTTGGCCATCGGTGCCGGCTCTGACTTATGCTGCACCTTTTCATGCCTCTAGTTTACAAGATGATCAAACATTAACCAGGAGTTTAGAGACAATGCTCTGGTCTTTGTGTAGTTTTCCAATTCTCCTGAGGGAACATATATCTGACTGTTGAACTCTCTCTGCCTGTTTTGCGCTGGATGTGAGCATTATGGTGCTGAACAGAACACATTGCGGTATGACTCAGAGCCAAGAGTCATCGATGGAACTTAAAATCCTGGTGCAGCAGATTATAAATAGAAGATGATTTTACGTAAATTAATTCGCACCTTTCTCTTCCACTCTTCTGTGTAAGACGGAAGGAGAAGGTCAAGCTGGAAAAATGGTGCAGAGATGATTTGCGAGGATGTTGCCAGGACTCGAGGATCTGAGCTACGTACAGGGAGAGGTTGAGCAGGCTAGGACTCTATTTCTTTGAGCGCAGGAGGATGAGGGGGGAATCCCCATAGAGGTGTATAAGGCCATGAGAGGAACAGATCGGTTAGACGCACAGAGTCTCTTGCCAAGATTAGGGGAATGAGAACCAGCGGACACAGGTTTAAGGTGAGGGGGGAGAGATTTAATAGGAACCTGAGGGGTAACTTTTTCACACAAACAGTGGTGGGTGTATGGAATGAGCTACCGGAGCAGGTAGTTGAAGATACATTTGCACAGGTTCATGGATAGGACAGGTTTAGAGGGATATTGGCCAAACATAGGCAGGTGGGACTACAGTAGATGGGGAATGTTGGTCGGTGTGAGTAAGTAGGACTGAAGGGCCTGTTTCCATGCTCATTTACTATATATGGCTCTATTTTCCTTATGAGTTGCAAACCTGTTCTGGTATAATAGACCCGGCTAGCATTGCTTGAAGTAAGGCACAAAAAGCTGGAGTAACTCAGCAGGACAGGCAGCATCTCTGGCGAGAAGGAATGGGTGACGTTTCGGGTCGAGACTCTTGTTCAGTCTCACCCCGAAACGTCACCCATTCCTTCCCTCCGGAGATGCTGCCTGTCCCGCTGAGTTACTCCGGCATTTTGGGTCTATCTTCGGTTTAAACCAGCACCTGCAGTTCCTTCCTACGCACATTGTTTTGAAGTATGTCTGGTTCATTCTGCTCATGAATAACAAGGGCGAATGATTGTTTGTGGTTTCAGATGGAACAAGGGAGGTTGGAATGATTTATTTATGGAATAATGAAAGTGCAGGATTGAATTAAGGGCTGGAATCTAATGGGAGTGTGTGTGTGTGTGTGGGGGGGGGGGGAGGAAAGTTTACAAAAGCAGGTAAATGGAAAAATAATTATGAGGGTCAAAATAAATAAACATGGGCTTAAAAAGGTAACTAGTTTAGAAGATTAATTATACAAGAGGGAAAAATATTTGAGTCTGTTATTCATCTGCTCACAATGGCCCCGAACACCTAGCCCACAGCTAACAGTGGCTTCTTTGCTTTTTTGCATATCTTTCACTCATTTAGACAATAGACAATAGACAATAGGTGCAGGAGTAGGCATTCAGCCCTTCGAGCCAGCACCGCCATTCAATGTGATCATGGCTGATCATCCCCAATCAGTACCCCGTTCCTGCCTTCTCCCCATATCCCCCTGACTCCACTATTTTTAAGAGCCCTATCTAGCTCTCTCTTGAAAGCATCCAGAGAACCTGCCTCCACTGCCCTCTGAGGCAGAGAATTTGTTCCATGTCTCTCTGTATCATCGTCTATATCCCTCGTTTCCCTTTTCCCCGACTTTCAGTCTGAAGAAGGGTCTCCACCCGAAATGTCACCCATTCTTTCTCTGCAGAGATGCTGCCTGGCCCGCTGAGTTGAAGGCCTGTCCCACCTTCACCACCTAATTCACGACCTTTTTTACTCGTGGACATTTTTCATCAGGCTAGAAAAAAACGCCCGACCTACTTGAGCCACGAGTACCTACGACTAGCATCACGACCTACCTACGACCTCCTACGACCTCGTGTCGACCATGCTGCGAGTATGAATCAAGGGCAAATTCAACAGAGGTCGTGAATTAGGTCGTGAAAGTGGGACAGGCTGTTAACTCCAGCTTTTCATGTCTACCTTTGGTCCCCAAATTGCAATTGTGTTGAAAATCAGGTGGCTGGGCTTTGTTCCCTGTGAAGCTGAGAAATGTTACAGCAGGTTATATAGTTTGTGGACAAAAGCATGAATATTTTAGATAAGGCAGCAGATCGGTACCCAGAGGTCACACATCCAACACGACTGGTAACGGAACCAAAGGAAGTATAAAGAAACATTTTACACCGCTCCGAATTGCAAACTTAAACCCTGTCCCACGGTACCAGTTCATTCCAAGAGCTCTCCCAAGTTTAAAAAAAATCAAACTCGTGGTAAGCACGGAGAATGAACGTAGCGGGTACGTCGGAGCTCGGGGACGTCTCTTAGCGGCTCGTAACGCTAACGGCAGGTAAGCACGGGAAGACTCGTGAAGATTTTTCAACATGATGAAAATTGTCCACGAGAGCATCGAGTACCGACGAGCGGCCATTACCGTAAAATCTCCGAGTTCGAATCGGGCAAACGCGGGAGAGCTCTTGGAATGAACTCGTACCGTGGGACAGGGCTTTTATGGCCTCATTGAGACTTGGCGAATTTGTGAAAGGCCTGGATAGAGTGGATGTGGAGAGGATGTTTCCACTCTAGGACCAGAGCGCACAGCCTCAGAATAAAGAATGGATGAGGAGGAATTTATTTAGTCAGAGGGTGGTGAATCTGTGGAAGGATGTGGAGGACAAATCATTGGGTATTTTTAGGGCAGAGATTGACAGATTCTTGATTAGTTATAGTGTCAGGGGGTGTGGGGAGGAGGCAGGAGGATGGGGTTGAGAGGGAGAGATAGATCAGCCATGGTTGAGTGGACGATGTACAGGCAGATGAGATCAGTTGAACTTGGCATCATGTCGGGCACAACATAGCGGGCCGAAGGGCCCTTCCTGACCGTTACTGTTATGTGTTCAACGTTAAACTGAATCTTACTATTTATTTCACCCGAAGGTCTCAACAGGGTCTCCATTCAAAGAGATGATCATTCTTCGCAACTAACATCATGAGTACTGCTCCAGTTGCTTGTTCCTGGATCAAACACAAATCCGACTGCTATAATTTAATTGAAAGCAATTATCCAGATTTAGTTCTTCTTTCGTGGAAAATGACACTGCAAGATCACCTTCAACCAGCTGAGTCTAAGTGGTGTATGAGTGGTCTATCTATAGAATAAAGAATACCTCTGTGGGAGGGAGGGGAGAGGGGTAGAGAGAGGGGGGGGAAGAGAAAGGGGGGGTGACAGAGAGAGAGAGAGAGAGGAGGAGGGGGGAAGAAAGGGGGTAGAGAAGGGGGGAGAGGATGGGAGAGAGAGAGAGGGGAGGGGATACAGAGGGGAGAGAGAGAGGGGGGAGAGAGGGGATAGGCAGAGGGGGAGGAAGAGGGAGAGGGGTGAGAGGGGGGAAGAGAGGGGGAGGAGAGGAGAGGGGGAGAGAGAGGGGGGTGAGAGAGAAAGAGAATGAGAGAGAGAAAGAGAGAAAGAGCGAAAGAGAAAGAGAGAGAGAGAGAGAGAAAGGGAGAGAGAGAGAGAGAGAGTGGGAGATTTGCAGGCTGTAATCTAATCAAGCTAATACCCAAAAGCATTAAGCCAATGTTACTAGGTTTCCTTGTTTAAACCTGATACCTTCAATGTGGAAAGCATCCCAAGGTAGTGAGCAGAGAACGAACAGATGGTGACGCATCAGAGGAAGTCAGTATATATACATCCTCTTATATAGAGGTATAAATAATAACTTATATACAAGTCATTAGCTTCAGCAAAGCTTGCAGCGTGATACCAGCAAATGGTTCATGCGACTACAAGCTGTGATATTCCTGTATTCTGGGAATATTGAATGGCCTCTAACAGTGTTACACCTCCTTACCTTTGAGAACCGGCACGTCGCTGGCAGCGAACAAAGGTTGCAATTTTGGTGCTGATTTACACAACTCACTGACTGCAAGTGACATCTGCCACGGTGCAGAGGAATGGCCACGGACAGCACAGATCCTATAGCGGAGCAAGATAGACCACTCCTGCTAAATGCAATGGGCTGACGTGTAGTACGCAACGGAACGGAACGTGGGCCTTTGTTTCATCCATTTCAGTAACCCGACCCGACCCGACCCAACTCGCAGTGTAATCAACGTTGCGGGGGACCAGTTTGTGTTAATAAATTAAAATTCTGAAAATGAGGAGAAGATTTTTACCAAAGAACTTTTATTTTTACGAGGATGTTTCCGTAACCGGCTTCCGTCTCCGCACTAGTATCTTTGCGATCTTTGGTGCGGAGACGGAAGCCGGTTACGGAAATGGGGCCGAAAATTACCCATGAATCTGCCCATGACCGTACTACGTCTTTTTCGTCGAGTGGACTATCTTGCTCGCTATAGGGTCTTTGACGGAGACGAGAGCTCCGTCCGGCAAGCTCAAGATTGGTCAAGAGTGTTTTGTTGTCATATGTCCCCCCGAGAGAATAATGCAATTCTTACTTGCAGCAGCACAAAAGAATATGGAAACATTGTACACTGTAAAGAATATAATAAACGAGAGAGAGTGTGTGTGTGTGTGTGTGTATACACGGACTCGTTCGGTCTGATGAAGGGTCTCGACCCGAAACGTCACTCGTTCCGTCTCTCCAGAGATGCTGCGTGTCCCGCTGAGTTACTCCAGCATTTTGTGTCTATCTTCGGTGTAAACCAGCGTCTGCAGTTCCTTCCGACACACACACAAATATATATATACACAAGACAGACACAAAATGCTGGAGTAACTCAGCGGGGCAGGCAGCATCGCTGGAGAGAAGGAATGTGTGGTTTTTGGGGTCGAGACCCTTCTTCGGTCTGAAGGGTCTGTCCTGCTTGGTGATTTTTTCGGCGACTGACGTATCAGGGTGGCTGAAAGATTTTGAAAATGTCTAAATCCAGCGGCGACAAAAAAAATGTTGCGACACTTGAGGAAACACCACGCGTCAATACGTCATCACGCCACATCACTCACTCACTCACTCACTCACTGCCTATTATGCCACATGTAGGGCAGCAACGAAGGTCCTCCACTCAGTAGTGTTGATTCCTTCAGTTGCTGTTTCCGTAACATATGTGTTTTACGAGACAGGGTTGTTAGCCCCGTGCTCAACCTCCAACCTGGAGGACCAGTGGATCGCTCTTCGTCTCGCCTCTACCCTTCCACCTGTCCAGCATGGGAGACCCTAACAGGAGACGAATCTCCCGCTGGCATAGCTCTAGGGGTCACTGAGACACACACGCTCCCCGACCACGACAAGGTTGCAATCCAACGGGGAGACGCTGCAACACGCCTCAACTTTTTTTGGTGACCTGAAACGTCAGTCAATGATGCCGGCAGTCGCCGAAAAAAATCGCCAAGTGGGACAGGCACTTAAGAGTCGGGGGAAAGAGAAATGAGAGATATAGATGGTGATGTAGAGAGATACAGAACAAATGAATGAACGATATGCAAAAAAGGATGGTAAAGGAAACAGGCTATAGTTAGCTGCTTGCTCGGAACACACACACACACACAAATAGTGCAACAATAACAAGAATAGTCTGTTGTAGTTCAGAGCTTATTTGAGGTTGTAGTGTTTCATAGCCTGATGGCTGAAGGGAAGAAGCTGTCCCTGAACCTGGACGTTACAGTTCTCAGGCTCCTGTACCTTCTTCCCGATGACGGGGGTGAAAAGAGTGTGTGGGTCTCTGACGATGCTGGCTGCCATTTTGAGGCAGCGACTCCCGTAAATCCCTTCGATGGCGTGGAGGTCAGAGCCTGTGATGGACTGGGCAGTGTTCACCACTTTATTTTGCAGTGTCCTTCGCTCCTGGGCGCTCAAGTAGCCGAACCAGGCCGTGACGCGCCCCTTGGATGTAAGATGGCGTGGAAGAGGCGAGTGGGAAACAGGCGGCAGACGGGGTCTGTTTTTAGACAATCACTTCTGTGCTGCCCAATGATGAACATGACATCTGAAGTGTCAGCAGTAGTTTCCATTTATACTGCATCTTTAACATGGCACGCATGTCCCCAGGCACCTGATAAGAGGATTATCAAACAAAAACAAAATTCGACACTTCAAACGATGTTCAGCTGGGTGACTGACAATTTGGTTGTAGTAAGGAGCGGGCTTACAGGGAGGGTAGACACAAAAAGCTGGAGTAACTCAGCGGGACGGGCAGCATCTCCGGAGAGAGGTTTCGGGCTGAGACCCTTCTTCAGACTGTGATAACAGCAGTCGTGCCTGGTGATGGAGTGGGAGGGAAATAGTGAGGGTGCGTGGGTGAAACAGGCTCAAATGCAATAACTCCCAATTCTCCCAATTCTGCTAGCCCTTGCTGTCCCCTCCCCTTCATCAGCCATCTGGTTGTCTCCTCCCCTCCCCCAGGCCTCGGGCTCCTCCTCCGCCTTTTTCCTTTTTTCCTTTCTTCTCCCCACCCCCTATCAGTCTGAAGAAGGGTTTCGGCCCGAAACGTTACCTGTTTCCTTCGCTCCATAGATGCTGCTGCACCCGCTGAGTTTCTCCAGCATTTTTGTGTACCTTCAAATGCAATAACCATTGGTTCAATGACTCATCCGCACTTGCAGTAACTCCCACGCAACTAGCTGTTGTGACAAAGATAGACAGAGTACTGGAGTAACTCAACGGGTCAGGCAGCATCTCTGGAGAACCGGAGGGCAGATGATGGCTGCAAAACTAACTGCTGGGAAGGGAGGGGACGGCACGGTGGTGCAGCGGTAGAGTTGCTCCATACAGCGCCAGAGACCCGGGTTCGATCCTGACCACGGGTGCTGTGTGTACGGAGTTTGGGATTTCTCCTGGTGCTCAGGTTTCCTCCCACAATCCAAAGACGTGCAGGTTTGTTTGTAGGTTCATTGGCTTTGGTAGAATTGTAAATTGTCAATAGTCAATAGTCAGATTTATTCATCACATACACAATGAAGTGCAGTGAAATGAATTTGCCAGCAGCGGTACAATAAAAAAGAACACACAATACACAATATAAATCTAACACAAACATCCCCACAGCATTCATCACTGTGGTGGAAGGCACAAAGTTCAGTCAGTCCTCCTCCATTTTTCCCCGTGGTCGGGACCACAAACCTCCGCAGACGCCGCTGCGGGCGGCCAGGTGTACATGCCCTCTCGTCTGGAAGGCAAGTCCCGAATCGGTGCTTCGCTACCGGAGACCGCGGCTTCAAGATGTTGTAGGCCGCAGGCCGGCGGTCGGAGCTCTTCTCCAGGGATCCCCAGCGAGGGACCCCGCTCCGGATGGTAAGTAAGTAAGTAAGTCTGAGGTTAAATGTGAGGTTATCCATTTTGGTGGCAAAAACAGGAAAGCAGACTATTTTCTAAATGGTGGCCGACTAGGAAAAGGGGAGATGCAGCGAGACCTGGGTGTCATGGTACACCAGTCATTGAAAGTAGGCATGCAGGTGCAGCAGGCAGTGAAGAAAGCTAATGGTATGTTAGCTTTCATAGCAAAAGGATTTGAGTATAGGAGCAGGGAGGTTCTACTGCAGTTGTACAGGGTCTTGGTGAGACCACACCTGGAGTATTGCGTACAGTTTTGGTCTCCTAATCTGAGGAAGGACATTATAGCCATAGAGGGAGTGCAAAGAAGGTTCACCAGACTGATTCCTGGGATGGCAGGACTTTCATATGAAGAAAGACTGGATAGACTTGGCTTATACTCGCTAGAATTTAGGAGATTGAGAGGGGATCTTATAGAAACGTACAAAATTCTTATGGGGTTGGACAGGCTAGATGCAGATGTTCCCGATGTTGGGGGAAGTCCAGGACAAGGGTCACAGCTTAAGGATAAGGGGAAATCCTTTAAGACCGAGATGAGAAAAAACTTTTTCACACAGAGAGTGGTGAATCTCTGGAACTCTCTGCCACAAAGGTAGTTGAGGCCAGTTCATTGGCTATATTTAAGAGGGAGTTAGATGTGGCCCTTGTGGCTAAAGGATCAGGGGGTATGGAGAGAAGGCAGGTACGGGATACTGAGTTGGATGATCAGCCATGATCATATTGAATGGCGGTGCAGGCTCGAAGGGCCGAATGGCCTACTCCTGCACCTATTTTCTATGTATCTATGTAAGTCCCCGCCACGCCCCGCGGCTAGAAGCACCGCAGTCCACGGCTTCAGGCTGCCGCTGGCCAGCAATCGGAGCATTCCCTTCTGACGACCCCCTGGCAAGGGCTCGCCCGCTCAGCGATGAAAAAGTCCACGCTGCGCCCGCTGCTGAAGCTCCGGGCCCGTCTCCGGGAAAGGTGTTAGGCCGCCAGGGACGCGACATGGAAAAAGTCGCCTCTCCGTGGAGGAGGCAACCGAAAGCGGTTCCCCCCCCTTACCCCACCAAACCACCCCCCCCCACACAAGACACACCGAGAGACATTAAAACTAACATTTAGACATACAAAAAAAAAAAAAACGTAGAATTGACTAACATGTTGCTGGCAGGCAGCCTTCTCACAGCACCCTATCCCTAGTGTGCAGGATAGTGCTGGTATATGGGGATCGCTGGTCGGCGAGAACTCGGTGGCCAAAGGGCCTGTTTCTGCGCTGTAACTCTAAAGCCTAAAAAAAGGAGCTTCAAGGTTGCTAAAATGGTGGAAGAGGTCAACATACAGATGTGCAGTTTGTTAGATTCACCCTTCGACCTGTTGACGTTAAGCCACAAAGATCATGATTTTGGTTTAAACCAGCATCTGCAGCTCCTTCCCACACAAGGCAGCGTTTTGCATCCCTTCTATGACTTTAGAACGCTTGCAGTGTATAAGTTAGTTCATCGCTTTCCTTGACTTCACTGTAAAGGCATGTTTCTGGCTGGGGCCGTGGTTTCAGGACCATGGGAGCCGCTTCATAATGTAAACTATTTGCTGCTCTTTCACGGAATTATCTCGCTCCAATCAATTTTACTCGACTAAGGTCAGGAATGTTAAGCTAAAGATTAGGATTTGTTCCAGGAATCCTTGCTGATCGACAGACAAATGCCCGGCTGCAGCTACAGAGTGCAACTCAATCTCCAAAAATCGCCCGCGTGTTTGTGTCACAATCAGAGCTGCGAAATTGTTTATTTGCATTTAGTTTAGTTTAGTTTGGAGATACAGCGCGGAAACAGGCCCTTCGGCCCACCGTGACCGCGCCGACCAGCGATCCCCGCACACTAACACTATCCTACACACACTAGGGACCATGTACAATCTTTACCAAAGCCAATTAACCTTCCTTCACACAGGGGATAATGTACAATTTTACCAAAGCCAATCGATCTGCAAACCTGTACGTCTTTGGAGTGTGGGGAGGAAGCCAGAGCACCCGGTGGAAACCCACGCGGTCACGGGGAGGACGTACAAACTCCGTACAGACAGCACCCGTAGTCAGGCCCGAACCCGGGGTCTCTGGTGCTGTAAGGCAGCAAATCTACCGCTGCGCCACTGTGCCGCCCCTTTATGTTTACAAACCTCACAAAGAAAGATCCCACTGGGAAGAAAGCTTTCTTTTTTAGCATTTGCAACACTAGCAATGAAAACAGCGTGGTCTTAGTCACAATGCTTCTGATAGTCTCGGTCAAAGTTTCCAGCAAAGTATTATGTGGTTTCAGGCTCCAGAGAGCTTTATTTAACTCTACCCTCTCTCACACCCCCCGCTGCTGAAAGACTCATCCATGCCTTCATCTCCTCCCGACTGGACTACTGTAACTCTCTTCTCTTTGGCATCAATTCCAGCAACATCAACCGACTCCAACTGGTCCAGAATGCAGCCGCTCGACTCATTACCCACACCAAATCCTGGCACCACATCACCCCAGTCTCAAAGAACTTCACTGGCTTCCCATTTCCCACCGGATCATCTACAAAATCCTGGTCCTCACCTACAAAGCCCTCAACCACTTGGCCCCCCCTTATCTCACTGACCTCCTCTCCCCCTACCAACCCTCACGGTCCTCAGATCCACATCAGCCGGTCTCCTCTCCACTCCGAAATCAAACCTCTGCACTTTTGGAGGCAGAGCCTTCTCCAGGGCAGCTCCCAGGCTCTGGAATTCCCTCCACAACTGATCCGAAATTCTGAGTCCCTCACCATCTTCCAGTCCCGCCTCAAGACCCATCTCTTCACCTCTGCATACCCTTAGTCCATGTCCCCCTCCCCTTTGCATCTCTGTCTTACTGCTCTATTTTTAAATTTTTTATTTTACTCTCAATGTAAAGCGACTTTGAGTCCTTGAAAAGCGCTATATAAATAAAATGTATTATTATTATTATTATTACCCATTTTTTACACCAAAGTGCAAGATCAATGTTTTTAATTGTTCTCCTGATGCACTAATTATTAACTCATGCTGAAGTGTGGAGAAGGTGCAGTCAGTGGTCAGTCAGATGTAGATGCAAGGAACTGCAGTCCTCCCAAAAAAGACACAAAGTGCTGGAGTAACAGGTTTGAAGGAAGGAACTGCAGATGCTGGTTTACATCAAAGATAGATGTAATCCGAAGATAGACACAAAAAGCTGGAGTAACTCAGCGCGACAGGCACATCTCTGGAGAGAAGGAATGGGTGATGTTTCGGGTCGAGACCTTCCTCAGTCTGAAGAAGTGTCTCAAACACATACTCCTTCTTCTCTTAATTGGAGCTTCTTGGAGAAAACCCACGCACATCACAGGGAGATCGTGCAAACTCCGTACACACAGCACCCGATCGAACACAGGGCTCTGGCGCTGTGAGGCAGCAACTCTCCCGTGACACCACCGTGCCACTCCTAACGTTGCGTATCCATGTTCTCCAGAGATGCTGCCCAACCTATTGAGGTACTGCAGCACTTTGAGACTTTCCTTTTGTAGACTATCATGTGCAGTGCCTTATTTCTGGGGAGAAGCAGGAGAATGTTTATGTTTAAGTTGTAGGAGCAGAATGAGGCCGTTTGGCCCATCAAGTCAACTCCGCCATTCAATCATGACTGATCTATCAACCCCATTCTCCTGCCTTCTCCCCATAACCTCTGACACCCGCCCGCACTAATCAAGAATCTATCTATTGATTTGAGAGGGAAAAATAGATCACCCATGATTGAATGGTGGAGTAGACTAGTTGGGCCGAATGGGCCTAATTCTGCTTCTATGTCTTATGGACTACTAACAGTAGGCCCCCCTCGGCCATGACTGACCATGGGTGATGCATCTGGTCGGATGCCAAGCTTGGGCGATGTCATATGGAGGACAGGCTGTTGCCCCCATGCAGCACGTCCCCCCCTCTCCACGTCGCTGATCGATCCAGAAGGAACAGCAGGGCCGTTACAGTTTTGGCACCAGGCGGCCGTCGCAGGAGCTGCCAGTAGCGAGGTTGTAGACGAACGTCGAACTGCCTTAAGGGCTCCGACTCGGATTTTCTTGAGGTTGTTACTCTCATGGAGCCTTTTTCCATGACTGGATGATGGTCCACAAGGCAGTGGAGGTTTGAATCAGAGTTTTCCCTCTCCTAGATAATAATAATAATAATAATAATAATAATAATACATTTTATTCTATGGGCGCCTTATACCAAAGTCTCAAGGACACCTTACAGAGTTTAACAAGTAAGAAACATATAATCGGAGTAAAATAAATTATAAAGACATCACCAATACACAAATTAAAGACAGAATTCGATCCAAAGACAAAAAAAAAATCAGAAACACAATGTGAAGAGAGAGCAGCGGCAGCCTAAACCGCGCCAGCGTCCACTCTCCCTTCCGACCGCCATCTTGGACACAGACTAAAATAGACACTACATACAAAATCATCCCCCCACAATGGTTACCACTGTGGGGGAAGGCACAATGTCCAGTCCCCATCACAGTTCTCCCAAAGTCAGGCCTATTGAGGCCTCCGCTATTGCCTCAACGGAGGCCCGATGTTCCTGTCTGTCTCACCGGGTGCTGTTGCCCCGGCGTCGGGGAGAGTCCTCTCAGCGGCTGGGCCCCTGGAACGGCCGCTTCCTTACCGAGGCCGCGGCTTCCGAAGCCGACCAAGGGCCGCGACGGTTTGGAGCTCCCAGGCTCCGATGTTGAAGTCGGTGCCGCCCGCTGCGCTCCGCAGACCCGCAGCCCGGAGGTGTTGAACTCGGCGGTCACAGCTCCAGCGCTGCGATCCTGCACGGCGACCCAGGCAAGGCATCGCCCGCCTCCGCTCCACGATAGCGCTCCAGCGCTGTGCCGCCACCGAAGCTGAAGGTGCTGGGCGGTCCCCGCCAGGAAACGGCGCTCCACGCCCGCTGGTAGGCCACGAGGACTGGGTCGACGGGGCAGCCCGGAGAAAAAGGCTGCCTCACCGACCAGGTACGGGACCTAGAATAAGGTTACACCCTCGCCCCTACATTAAAAGTCCAGTTCTCCTACAGACAGCACACAAGACTAACTAAAACTACAAAAAAAAAAAGTGAATTAAACGGACGGCTGCTGATTAGCAGCCGTTCACCAAGATGGCTGACGAGCCCCATCTGCCCGAGACTCGTGGGGGCGGGGAGCGTCTACCTTCCCGGTGCTCTATAGCACCTGCCCACTGCCCAACATGCCAAAGATATTGCAGAAAATATTTTTGTTCCTTGTATGAAACAGTTTAATGATGTCTGAAGCACAACACAACGTTCAAAGAAATAATCACCAAACCCTGACTGTATATCGGTGCTCTGTTTAAATTGGCTCCGGGCTGGTGTGAGTGTTACCTTGCCGAGATGCGAGTTGTTTTCCAGATCGTATCTCCGGTCACTCTGCGGCCTAACATCGTGGAGCTGGAGGCCTTGCTCGGGACTGACTTTGAGCCCCACCGCGGGGGCGTGGACTTACCATCGGAGCCGATTCCTTGCCTGGGATCGACGCTCCAACCGCGGCCTGCGGACTTTAACGTCAAGGAGCTCGCAGTCTCGGTAGAGACCGATGTCGGGAAGCTCCAAAAGCCGCGCGAAGTTCGACTAGCCACGACCCGGGGTAGATCGCCCGGCGCGGGGGGAGCTGAGATCCCCCCCTCCCGATGCAGGAGGTTGTTCGCCCCGACGAGGAGGCCCTCCGCCGGTTACCCTGTACGTCTTTGGAGTGTGGGAGTGTGGGAGGGAGACCGAAGATTTCGGGAAAAAAAACCATGCGGTCACGGGGAGAACGTACAAACTCCACACAGACAAGCACTCCTAAGTCAGGATCGACCCGGGGTCTCTGTAGTAAGGCAGCATTGCCGTTCCGCAGGCGTACCGAGGTACAGTGGAAAGCTTTTGCTGGCGTGCTAACCAGCCAGCGGAAAGGCAGGACGTGATTACAATCCAGCCGTCCACAGTGTAAGAGATACACGATAAAAGGAGTCACATTTCACTACCCGCCTGGTCGACAGTGCGGAGATGTCCATCCACGTGATATAATGGGGTCGTTTAGCATGTCGTGCTCAGGAGGAGAGGAAAAACATATTAATATGATGAAGAATCTAAGAGGGATGCTCAGCCACGTGATTGATGGAAGGAGGGGGATGAAGGGGGTGTTGGGGAAACTGCGCTTTGACCCAGTAAAGTGTGGGATTCATACTTCATACGAAGAAATGAATTATGCACAGCAGCCAGCTACCCGGGTCAGGGTATTATGTTACTACTGCGTAAACACGTTCTGACCACATCGCAAAACCGTCTGGCTGGCAGATTACACACTGCGATGTTACACATTAGACATCGATCAGGTTTCCCTCTCTGGATAACTCGAATGAGTGACCCCCTGTATGTGGTATGTGGCAGCTCACTCTGGTGCCTTCACAGATTTGTTATCAAACAAACCTCGACAAGATTGATAGAGGAAGGAACTGCAGATGCTGTTTACACCGAAGATGGACACAAAATACTGGAGTAACTCAGCGGGACAGGCAGCATCTCTGGAGAGATTTCAGTCTGAAGACCCAGAACGTCACCTACTCCCTTTTCTCCGGAGCTGCTGCCTGGTCCGCTGGGTTACGCCAGCATTTTGTGTCTATCTACAAGATCAATTTAGTTTTGTTTAGAGATGCAGCGTGGGAAACAGGCCCTTCGGCCCACCAAGTCCAGGTCAACCAAAAATTACCCAAACAGAAGTTCCACCCAACACACTGGGGGCAAATTACAGAAGCCAATGGGGTGGAAGATTGCAACCTTCACGTGGTCTGCCCTGTTTCGACTAATGCAATCAACTTGACGTGCACAAACGGAAGATCAAAATAGAACAAGTTGTCCAACAACTTTAGGCGCTGTGCACGCCACACGAAAGAAGAAGACAGAAGCCAATTAAGTTAAAAACCTGCACGCCTTTTGGAATGTGGGAGGAAACCGAGCACCTGGAAGAACCCACACGGTCACAGGCAGAGTATGCAAACTCCACATAGACAGCAACCGTGGTCAGACTCAGGATCGAACCCGGGTCTCTGGTGCTGTAAAGCAGCAACTCTACCGCTGCGTCACTGGGCCGCCCTCGAGATAGTGGGGCAAATCCCAGAATGACGAGCAGGGAGGTAGATTTTGAGGGAGGCCGTGAATGGAGGAGGAGAGGCGGAGAGTTTAAGGGAATTATTTTTTTCAGCCTACTGCAGCATGGCTGCCGCTAGTGAACGTTATTAAAATCCAGGGGGTTGCGCAAGTGATCAGAATGAACCAAACTCAGAGGCGATTCTTATTGTTGACATCACAAGAATGAAAAGAGTGAGAAACTTGGAAGCAAGTGACGTTCCACGCAGAATGAAACGCAAAAGAATTGGTTGAGAAAGATAATATTTTGTATTTAAGAAGGAACTGCAGATGCTGGAAAATCGTAGGTAGACAAAAGTGCTGGAGAAACTCAGCGGGTGCAGCAGCAGTCTATGGAGCGAAGGAAATAGGCAAACGTTTCGGGCCGAAACCCTTCATCCAGACTGGTGATATTATTTTGTAGTTTGGAGTTGAAGATCAGTCTGAAGAAGGGTCTCGACCTGAAACGTCGCCCATTCTTTCTCTCCAGAGATGCTGCCTGCCTCACCCGCTGAGTTACTCCAGCATTTTGAGTCTACCTTCAATAATATTTTGGAGTTGCAAGCTATTTTTCTGAAGGCATTGTGAGGAGTATTCTAACATGTATGCACCTCGTTTTCTCTGTATCATCCACAATCCTCATCATTTGGAGGGGAGGATGCTCCTCAAACTGCGGAGCATCCTGGACAATACAGCTCACCCCCTCCATGACACACTGGTCAACCTTAGGAGCACCTTCAGCAACAGACTGGTTCCACCAAGATGCAGCACAGAACGCCACAGGAGATCCTTCTTCCTGTGGCTATCAAACTGTACAACTCCTCCCCCTTCTGTCGTGGGGTAGACTGAGACTGACTCCCTGCCTCCTCCCCCCCTCCCCCCAATCTTTGCACATCCCCAATCCTTTCCACTCGTCACTTTAATTTCATGTTTCGTGTATTTGTGTTTTTATGACCGTTGGCAGATCAATTCCCCTCCTGGGATAAAATAAAGTTCTATCACATCGTATCGTATTACTCTACACTCCTCTACCTTTTCAACCCACTTCTGGTTTAAAAAGCTGCAGGTGTCTGAAGAAGGGTCCTAACCCAAATCGTCACCTCTCCGTTCTTTCCTCGAGAAGCTGCCTGACCCGCCGAGTTCCTCCAGCATGTTGTGTTGTTGCTCGGGGAATTCCAGCGCCTGCAGTTCCTTGCGTCTCCTGATCTTTATCACTTCCTCTTGTGGCCTCCGGACCTCTGCGTTCACGTGGGTCCCTGTGCCTGGTGAGTCTAAGGAATGGTCAGCTGGAACGGTGGGCTGTGTGGGCTGTGAACAGTCATAAGAGACTGTGGGGGGGGAGGTTATGGAGGGGAAAAGTAACACTTCTGCAAAGCTGATAACCAACATGTGAGAAATGTGAGCCTTGTGATACCCGCACTAATCAAGGGAAAGCTAGTGCTGGTATCAGGGGTTATTGGGGGGGGGGGGGGGGGGAGGCAGGAGAATGGGGTTGAAAGGGAAAGTGATCGAATGGCAGAATAGACTTGATGGGGCCGAATGGCCTAATTCTGCTCCTATCACTTCTGAACTTAAATATCTGGACAAGCACATGAAATAGACGGCTGTGGATCAAGTGCTAGGAAATGGGATCCGTCTGGAAAACTACTTGACAGCTGGCACGGATAGCCTGGGCCAAGGGCACTTCTTCTGCACTGTGTGGCCCTCTTGTCGGGACGGCGGTAGAGTTGCTGCCTTACCGGCGCCAGAGACCCGGGTTCAATCCCGACGTTTCTGCCTGGGACCACGTGGGTTTCCACCAGTTCCTCCCACATCGCAAACAAATTTAAGAATAAGGGGTAGGCCATTTAGGACTGAGATGAGGGAGAAACGTTTTCACCCAGAGAGTTGTGAATCTGTGGAATTCTCTGCCACAGAAGGCAGTGAGGCCAATTCACTGGATGTTTTCATGAGAGAGTTAGATGGAGCTCCTAGGGCTAACGGAATCAAGGGATGTGGGGAGAAAGCAGGAACGGGGTACTGATTTTGGATGATCAGCCGTGATCATATTGAATGGCAGGGCTGGCGCTAAGGGCTGAATGGCCTTCTCCTGCACCAATGTTTCTGGTTTAAAAATGTGCGCGTTTGTGGGTTAATTGCCCTCAGCAAATTGTCCTTAAGCTGTTGGTTGTGGATGAGAAAGTGGGATAACATAGAACTAGTGTGAACGGGTGATTGATGGTCAGCACGGACTGGGTGGGCCGAAGGGCCTGTTACCCATGCTGTATGTTTAAATTAAACTAAAACTTTAAACCTGCCACGTTCTGACGGATATCAATCCACCAGCCAATTCTGGAGAGTGCATTACTCATTGATCCAAAGCTGTAAGAAATTAGCCTCTTCAAAATGGTGCCCTCCAGCTCACTTTGGTGCTAAGCGGCACTTCTTCCAGTTTAGTGTTGTGCGTGTGGTGTTTATGACGCAGTTTCATCCACACTGGAGAAAATTAACACAGCCAGGGACCTGCTCTGCAGATCATCTCCTTCCAGTCTGCAAGAATGACCTTGAGCTTTCAGCTACCTGTCACTTCAGCTCTCATCCCATTTTAACCTCATGTTGACCTTCAATTGAAAGACCATTTCCCTCTCCAGAAACTTAGGTTTCTTACTGCCATATTTTAGTTTAGTTTAGCTTGGAGACGCAGCGCGGAAACAGGCCCTTCGGCCCACTGGGTCCGCGCCGACCAGCGATCCCCGCACATTAAAGGGCCCGTCCCACTGTACGAGGTAATTCAAGAGCTCTCCCAAGTTATAAAAAAATCAAACTCATGGTAAGTACGTAGAATGTATGTAGCAGCTACATCGGAGCTCGTAGATGTCTCGTAGCGGCTCGTACCGCTAACAGCAGGTATTCGGAAAACTCGTGACGTTTTTTCAGCACTGTGAAAAATGTCCACGAGAGCCCTGAGTACCTACGAACGGCTATTACCGTAATTCTCCGAGTTCGAATCAGAAGAAACTCGGGAGAGTTCTTGAATTACCTCGTACAGTGGGACAGCCCCTTTACACTACCCTGCACGTTTGGGACAATTTTTACGTTTGTACCAAAGCCAATTAACCTAGATACCTGTACGTCCTTGGAGTGTGGGAGGAAACCGAAGATCTCAGAGAAAACCCACGCAGGTCACGGGGAGAACGTGCAAACTCCGTACAGACAGCACCCGTAGTCAGGTAGCAATAAAGGTAGATTAGTGATGTTCTTGGCATCATATTTGGCACAGACATCGTGGGCCGAAGGTAGACAAAAATGCTGGAGAAACTCAGCGGGTGCAGCAGCATCTATGGAGCGAAGGAAATAGGCAACGTTTCGGGCCCGAAACCCTTCTTGGCCTGTTCTTGTGCTGTACTCCTCTATGTTCTATCTTCTATGAATGGAGCAAGTAATTGGGGCCTTGCGCTATACGCCTGCCCCTGCTTTCTTGTTTTTATTCCAGATTTCCATGATCTGCGTGGATTTTTTGAATTACAATCGCTGGATCCAGTCGATTAATTCACCAGTGACCAGCAGCCAAGCATAAGACTGAAGATAGACACAGACAGCTGGAGTAACTCAGCGGGACAGGCAGCATCTCCGGAGAGAGGGAATGGGTGACATTTTAAAGAAGGGTCTCGATCTGAATCGTCTATCTTCAGTTTAAACCAGCATCCGCAGTTCCTATCCTAAACATAAGACTCATACGTCTCACTCCCATATTGGGAAGTGACTGACTGGGCTGGTGATGGAGTAAATACATGCAGAAAACCATTCTTTTTTTTTTTTTTTTGAAAATATTTTTTATTGGAGATAAGTACACAACCTATTTACATCATTACAGTCTTACATTTTTAAATTGATAATATTGTCAATTATTATTACATTGTCTCCAATACCTTTTGCCTTTTTTTTTTTTTTATAAACTAAATAGAACTAAAGAGATAGATGAAGTAAAGAAAGAAAAGAAAGAGAAGAAAAACAAAAACAAAACAAAACAAAAAAAAAACAACAAAAAAAATAAAAAATAAAAATAAAAATAAATAAAAAAGATAGTTAAAGAAGAATGGAAAAATTTATTAAAATAAAAAACTTCATTCGAGATATATTCGTACATTTCTAAGTATAGCATTTCATCCATTCTTTAGCCATTCATAAATGCTCTTTTGAAATTCAATACTAAAAGTTATTTGATATCATTTGTGCATAATGTCCTCTTTCAGTATCTTTATCATGTTCGTGAAGTGCCTGAATTCATCACTTCCTAGGACAACCAGAAGCCAAAATCATATGGATGAAATGAAGCAGCATTGGAAGTGACGACATGTATTTCAGTGCTGGTGCCGTTAATGAGCTAAAGCACTCCAAGGCAATTTGTGGGAGCAATTATCAAACAAAATTTGACATCAAGGTTTTCCAGCCGAAGCAAAATTGATGGATCAAAGAGAGCATTTCTTGAAGGAGACTGAGGCATAGAGCTGTACAGCATGGAAACCAGGCCCTTCAGCCCATCCTGTCCATGCCGACCAAGGAGGCACGTTGAGCTCGTCCCATTTGCCTGGGGATTTTGCCCATAGCTCTCTAAACTCTTCCCAGTTTAGTTTTGTTTAGAGTTACAGCATGAAAAGAGGCCCTTCGGCCCGCCGGGTCCGTACCGACCAACGATCCCCGCGCATTAACACTATTCTGCACACACTTGTAGTATAAGGAGCAGAACGGCCAGGTTTTGCAACAGCTTCTTCCCCCGAGCCATCAGACTCTTGAATTCCATACAATGTGCCGCCACTATTATCTATTTGATCTTTTTATCCATTTTTATCTTTTTATCTATTTTATCCTTTGTTATTTTAGGTTGCACGGGGAGCCAGATGCAACGAAATTTTGTTCAGACTTGCATTTATTGTTGTATTTCTGAATGGCAATAAAGGCTTTGATTTTTGTTTGTTTGTTTTTTGACTTGGGACAATTTACATTTATACGTCTTTGGGGTGTGGGAGGAAATCGAAAATCTCGGAGGAAATCCAAGCAGGTCACGGGGAGAACGTACAAACTCCGTACAGGCAGCACCTGCAGGTCGGGATTGTAAGGAATCAACTCTACCACTGTGCTGCCCTAGGTGACAGAGTCACAGAGCTGTACAGCATGGAAACAGGCCCTTCAGCCCATCCTGTCCATGATGACCAAGTAGGCAGGTTGAGCTAGTCCCATTTGCCTGGAAATGTGCCCATAACTCTCTACATCGTTCTTATTCACATATCTATCTAAATGTTTTTAAAAAGTCATAATTGCATCCACTTCTATACCTTCTCCGGCAGCTCATTCCAGATATGGACAATCCTCCGAGTGGAAAAGTTGCCCTGAGATCCTTCATAAATATCTTTCTTCTCAACTCACTGGGCAGCCACGGTGGCGTTGCAGCAGAGATGCTGCCATACAGTGCCAGAGACCCAGGTTCGATCCTGACTACGGGTGCTGTCTGTAAGGAGTTAGTACGTTCTCCCCGTGATCGCGTGAGTTTTCTCCGGGTGCTCCGGTTTCCTCCCACACACTAACACTATCCTACACACATTGCCACGGAAGGCTGTGGAGGCCGAGTCAGTGGATATTTCTAAGGCAGCGATAGATAGATTCTTTATCTAAGAGGGAGTTAGATGTGGCCCTTGTGGCTAAAGGGATCAGGGGGTATGGAGAGAAGGCAGGGATGGGATACTGAGTTGGATGATCAGCCATGATCATATCGAATGGTGGTGCAGGCTCGAAGGGCCGAATGGCCTACTCCTGCACCTATTTTCTATGTTTTCTATGTTTCTATTAGTACGGGTGTCAGGGGTTATGGGGAGAAGGCAGGAGAATGGGGTTAGGAGGGAGAGATAGATCAGGCATGAGTGAATGGCGGAGTAGATTTGATGGGCCGAATGGCCTAATTCTGCTCCGATGAACTTATGTACATGAACTCTCGTCAGTCACTCATGCCAACAAAATGTACTATTCAGTTTCACAAGCTTGGCTGGCTTCCTGCATAGATCAACACACAAGCAAATCCACCCTCCCTGCACTTGGCACGGGGGCCAGGTGACTAAAAGGGCAACTCATTGACATGTTTAAAACGGAGGATGGTACATACAACGGAGATGAATCTCGTGATCGAGGCTGAGCATAATCTCACGTGGACACAAGGTTTATCATGACAAGGAGAATAAATAAAGGACCAAATAAAGTCTGAAGAAGAATCTCGACCTAAAACGTCACCCATTCCTTCTCTCCAGAGATGCTGCCCATCCCACTGAGTTACTCCGGCATTTTGTGTGTATCTTCAGAGTAAACCAACATGTGCATTTCCTTCCTACACGTTGTATGTTCGTTGAGTTGCCCCTGTGCAGGTCAAGACTAACACACTAAATATTTAAGACACAGTCGCACATCTTACAACAGATTACACAGATGAAAGACTTAATGTGCTAGTGATTGTCTCCTTTGAACCATTGGGAATCTCCGCACTGAAGACGTTGGCTTCATTCTACACATTCCGTTTATGTCTTCCTAACCACTGCACACTAACTTATATTTCTCGAGACACTAGCAATTACAGATGCTGGATTCTGCAGTAAAACACAAGTACTGGAGTAACTCAGCGGGTCAAGCAGCATCTGTGGAGGGAATGGATAGGCGACATTTTGAGTCGGAGCCTAGGATCTCTCTCAAAAAGGGTCCTGACCAAAAACATCGGCGATCCATAACCTTCACAGATGCTGCCTGACCTGCCGAGCTACTCCAGCACTTTGCGTTTAACTCATATTTTCCTCTTGCCCAGGTGAAGGGGGCGTAACTCTGATGAAGAGGGCGTAACTCCAAAACATTAACTGTTCCTGATGTTGGGGGAGTCCAGAACCAGGGGCCACAGTTTGAGAATAAGGAGTAGGCCATTTAGAACGGAGACGAGGAAACACTTTTTCTCACAGAGAGTTGTGAGTCTGTGGAATTCTCTGCCTCAGAGGGCGGTGGAGGCAGGTTCTCTGGATGCTTTCAAGAGAGAGCTAGATAGGGTTCTTAAAGAAAGCGGAGTTAGGGGATATGGGGAGAAGGCAGGAACGGGGTACTGATTGGGGATGATCAGCCATGATCACATTGAATGGTGGTGCTGGCTCGAAAGGCCGAATGGCCTACTCCTGCATCTATTGTCCTCTCTCCACAGATGCTGCCTGACTTACTGAGATTTTCCAACATTTTCTGTTTTTGTTTTAAGTTTGATGAATGTTTTTTTTTAAATTATCCAGAGAGTTGCGAGGTTGGGGAAAACCATCACCAAAGTTACTGATGAAGTTGAAACCACTTCAGTGTTTAGTTTACTTTAGAGATACAGCACAGAAACAAGCCCTTCGGCCCACCGAGTCCGCACTGACCAATGATGCCCGCACACTAACATTATCCTACACCCACTAGGGACAATTTACAATTGTTACCAAACCTACAAACCTGTACGTCTTTGGCGTGCGGGAGGAAACAGGAGCCCCACTGTGAAAAACCCATGCAGTCACATGGGGAGAACGTGCAAACTCCGTACAGACAGCACTTATAGTCAAGAGCGAATCTGGGTCTCTGGCGCTATGTAAGGCAGCAACTCTACTGCTGCACCACCGTGCTGCCCAATGATGAAAAGGAACAAAGGAATGTGGAAACAGAAGAACCATGTAGAAGTTTCCTGACGGATCATGGTGGTTCTGAGTGCGTTTCTTTAATTTATGCACAATCTGGCCTGCCAGCAAACCAGAGAGAAGCTGTTATCACTTGCTTTTACTGCCCCCTGGTGCTCAGGACTAATAGCGCAACTGGGCATGAAGGATACAACAGGTACACAAAAATGCTGGAGAAACTCAGCGGGTGCAGCAGCATCTATGGAGCGAAGGAAATAGGCAACGTTTCGGGCCAAAACCCTTTTTCAGACTGATAGGGGGTGGGGAGAAGAAAGGAAAAAAGGAAAAAGGCGGAGGAGGAGCCCGAGGGCTGGGGGAGGGGAGGAGACAACCAGAGGGCTGATGAAGGGGAGGGGACAGCAAGGGCTAGCAGAATTAGGAGAATTCAATGTTCAAGCCCCCAGGATGCAGACTGCCCAAGCAGAATATGAGGTGCATTTCCTCCAATTTACGGTGTTGCTCGCTGTGGCCATGGAGGAGACCCAGGACAGAGAGGTCAGATACGGAATGGGAGGGGGAGTTGAAGTGCTGAGCCACCGGGAGTTCAGGTTGGTTATTGCGGACCGATACAATGGTTGACTTCAAGCTTTAAACGTGACAGTTTCCACGAGGGTTGCCAACGTTCTCACTCCCAAATACGGGACAAAAGGTCAAAATACGGGACAAATTCCCGACGGCAATTCGTTGACCGACTCGGCTGTGGCTGGGTGAATGATGAGTTGTCCCGGGTGCTGGACTGCACGCAAAGCCCAGCCGGCGGGGCCAGCTGAGGGGTTTTGGCCCGGGTCACGCGCAAAGTCCGGCACCCCGTCCAACTCACGAACCGATGAACGGCCATGAGAAGGTGGTGGTGGTGGTGTCGGCGGTCAGCGAAGGTCCGAAGGCTGCCGACCGACGGGGCCACGGGCGGGGTGCTGCTGCTGCTGCTGCACTCCATGGGCTGCACTACGTCGGGACGGGTGAGGCGGGGCCGGACGCGGCGCTTCCGACCCGACATTACCCTCGACCCGAGTAGTAGCAGTCAAATACGGGACAAGGGCGGTCCCGTATGGGGCAAACCAATTTAGCCCAATATACGGGATGTCCCGGCTAATACGGGACAGTTGGCAACCCTAGTGGAGACATATGTTCAACTTGGTCAAACCGCCCAAGGCGGTGGATTATCAAACAAGGAGGGCTGGGATCACTTTGTGCAAATAGCTAAAGTAAGTGGGCAATGCGGGTGAAGCATCCATTCTCTCCTCTACTCCTCCACCCACCCTCTACAAGAGGAGCTGATTCCGTCAATCATACCTTTATTCTTCATCTTGGTGCAGCGGTAGAGTTGCTGCCTTACAGCACCAGAGACACGGGTTCGATCCTAACTACAGGTGATGTCTGTATGGAGTTTGTACATTCTCTGAGTGACCACGTGGGTTTTCTCCGGGTGCTCCAGTTCCCTGCCACACTCCAAATACGTGCAGGTTTGTGGGTTAATGTACTTACTTACTGCCTATTATGCCTCCTGGCATGTAGGGCAGCAACGAAGGTCCTCCACTCAGTAGTGTTGATTCCTTCAGTTGCTGTTTCCGTAACATATTTGTTTTACGAGACAGGGTTGTTAGCCCTGTGCTCAACCTCCAACCTGGAGGACCAGTGGATCGCTCTTCGTCTCGCCTCTACCCTTCGACCTGTCCAGCATGGGAGACCCTAACAGGAGACGAATCTCCCGCTGGCATAGCTCTAGGGGTCACTGAGACACACAAGCTCCCTGACCACGACAAGGTTGCAATCCAACGGGGAGGTAGGCTAATTTGGCATCTGTCAAAATTGTAAATTGCGCGTCGGGTAGTGCTGGTGCACCTGGATCGCTGGAAGGCGTGGACTCGATGGGCTGAAGGGCCTGTTTCTGCACTGTATTTGTAAGCTAAACTAAACTGTCACCAACGCTGCTAATCTGTCGGCTGCACAGGCAAAATGAGAAGGGATTTCTGAAGTGATGTAATATTTGCAGAGGGATGCACTTCAAAGGACAAAATGGGGTTGAATGGACTTGAATGTCATGAAAGGCTACAGTTTAATATTTGTAGAGATACAGTACACCTAGTTTTGCAGCTGCCAGCCACTGCTCACAATGGAAGCAAGTTTCTCACCAGTAGATGCTGGATAGTATATTACAGCTAAACGCTCAATACCATGGTTTACACTGTTTCATAGAAACAGCACCAAAAAAGCAGGCCCTTTGGCCCAAGCCAACCAAGATGCCCATTCTACACGGACCCCATAGCCCACATTTGACCCATATCTCTCTAAACCTTTTCTACCCACGTATCGATCCAAATGTCTTTGTTTCATGATAAAGGCTGTTAGGATGACCAAAAGTCACCGTCGACTGAATTAATCCCTTCTGTCATCGTGCCACCAATTGCTTTTCTATGTCCTTGTGATAGCTGGATGTTAATAGGTACAAGGATATGTCTCCGCAAGATAAATCACTCCGAGCGCATCTGCCATCACCATCTATCACAAAACTGCCGACAAATACATTCAAATATTAATAACACCACGTACTTCATAGTGGAGGAAGGAACTGCAGATGCTGGTTTACATCAGAGACAGACACAAAATGTCTGTGGAATTCTCTGCCTCAGAGGGCGGTGGAGGCAGGTTCTCTGGATGCTTTCAAGAGAGAATGGGGTATGGGGAGAAGGCAGGAACGGGGTACTGATTGGGGATGATCAGCCATGATCACATTGAATGGTGGTGCTGGCTCGAAGGGCCGAATGGCCTACTCCTGCACCTATTGTCTATTGTCTATTGTAAAATGCTGGAGTAACTCAGCGGATCAGGCAGCACATCTGGAGAAAAGGAAAAGATGACGTTTCCGGTCGATACCCTTCTTCAAACTGAAGACTGCCGTCTGAAGGAGGGTCACGACCCGAAACGTCGCCTATTCCTTCTCTCCAGTGATGTTGCCTGATCCGCATGTACTTAATAATACCCGATTATACGACCGTCACCTCACACATCAATAGGGCAAAATGGAGACTAAATGAGACTTTGGTTTGAGGAGATTTGGGTGCAGTTAACCAAGTCAGCCTTTACTGACTACGCCTCATTGTCCACGAACTGAGGGGTGAAGGGTCATTTCAAACCCATAAAATATTTAAACGCCAACCACATTGCTGTAGATTTGTAAAAAGTCACACATACACCAGATGACAATGACAACAGAATATTTGTGAACCAGATGGGATTTTAATGACAAACTGTGGCTTCGTGGTCAACATTGATACCAGCTTTTGATTGTAGATTTAATTAAATTCCCCAGCTACCATTCTCTGTCTAGGGATCTGGATTAACAACCTTCTAACCACTTGACGAAATCTATGCTTGTGCCCGTCTTTTTGAAATGCCAACCCCCACATACTTTTCCTCCTCCACGACTTGTGCGTGAGACAAAAGCACACCAAGTGGAAGGCAACCTCATCTCCATTACACAGCTACATCTCTTCACCAGATAAAAGCTGTCCACGGTCTGACCTCCCCAGAGGAGCATGGGTGAAGCTGAACAGACTTGGTGCTGGAGTTGGGCGTTTCAATGCCAGCGTGTGGAGATGGGGGCTCTGCCAGAGCCCAGCCTGTGAATGCGGAGCAGAACAACAGACAGCCAACCATGTCATCTCTGGGTGCCCGCTCTACCACCCACCAAATGGAGCTCTGTCAGGGCCTGGCAGACATTGACGCAGAGACAACAACCTGGCTGCTCAACACCCGGCTTGAGATCTAACTATTCTTTTGGATTATGTTTCATTCGCAAGAAGAAGACGTGTGCATTCAGTGGAGCAGAGTTACATTTGGTCTGAAGTGACAGTTTAGACTTTAGAGATTGCAGAAACAGGCCCTTCGGCCCACCGAGTCCACACCGACCAGCGATCAACCCGCATGCTAACCTACAGATACTAGGGACAATTTTACAACTTACCAAGGCCAATTAACCTACAACACTGTACGTCTTTGGAGTGTGGGAGGAAACCAGAGCGCCCGGAGGAAACCCACGCGGTCACGGGGAGAATGTACAAACTCCGTACAGACAGCACCTGTAGTCAGGATTGAACCCGGGCCTCTGGCGCTGTAAGGTGGCAACTCTTCTGCTGCGCCAATGATGTTGAGCATGTTCAACTTTTTACAAGGTTTTGAGAATATCCTCATATGGGTTCAGAAGACGCTGGAAGCACTTTATAGCTGCGCCACTGTGCCGCCATTGTCCTCATCCAAGCTCCAAAAACGTCAACACTTATTTGTGTCGCTACAAATAAGTCTAGCCAAGTTTAAGATGAAGACTGTTGCATTTCTGTGGCATATTAAGCAGTTATGGAGTAGCATTAATAACACCCTCATTGTTTTGTGATCAGACAATGGACAGAGGTAGTAGGTTTAGTTTAGTTTAGAGATACAGCGCAGAAACATGCCCGTCGGCTCACCAAGACTGCGCCGACCAGCGATCCGCGCATATTAACACTATCCTACACACACCAGGGACAATTTACATTTATACCAAGGCAATTCACTTACAAACCTGTACGTCTTTGGAGTGTGGGAGGAAACCAAAGATCTCGGAGAAAACCCACGCAGGTCACGGGGAGAACGTGCAAACTCTGTACAGACAGCACCCGTAGTTGGGTCGCTGGCGCTGTAAGGCAGCAACTCTACCGCTGCGCCACCGCTGTGCCGTCCCTTACGAAGGTTACAAGGGAGGAGAGGCCCGACAATGCACAGGGAACAAATACAATATGTGCATGCAGTCACGTGGTACAACTCAAAGCCTTTCTGCTTCCAAAACATGTTTCCAGAAATATAACCCATGACACAGAGACCGTCTAGTGATATTCCACAAATATATCAGTGACTCGGAGGAGGAGAATGAAGAGGCACCAACAACAAAAATAAACCAAGGCAGACGACAACAGGATATTCAACGCCTCACTGAGGTTTTATGCCAATTTTTCCAAAGTAACACATTTGGAAAAAATCCATTGCATTCTTAAATCTTTACGTATTTTTATGCTTTCTGCATAAGTCTTTTTAAGTGAACTTTTAAATACAATTTTAGGTGAATTAAGTGTACTGCCCAGGTGAAGTCTGCTGTACGATTTTACCGGTTTGTACGCAAAACAAAGCATCTCACTGTACCCAGGTACATGTGATGGTAAAGTATCATTGAATTGAATTGAATTAAGTTAAACAATGATTTAACTCCTTTGATTAGACATGTGGATTCGGTAGGCCGAAGGGCCTGTTTCCACTCTGTATCTCTAGCCTCAAGTAAAAACTAAACACTTCCATTGACTCCATTTATACCTCACAGTATCTCGGCAAAACCAGCAACGTAATCAAGGACGAGTCGCACCCTGGCCACTCGCTCTTCTCCCCTGTCCACTGACAAAAGGTATAGAAGTGTGAAAACCCACACCTCCAGATTCAGGGAGTTTCTTCCTAGCCGTTATCAGGCAACTGAACCACCCTACCAACAACTCAAGATCAGTCCTGCAGTACTATCTACCTCATTGGAGACCCTCGGACTATCTTTGATCGGACTTTACTGGCTATACCTTACACTAAACATTGCCTTGATCACATATCTGTACACTGTGGACGGCTCGATTGTAATCATGTATTGTCTTTCCGTTGACTGGTTCGCATGCAAAAAAAACTTTTCACTGTACCTCGGTACACGGGACAATAAACTAAACTCAAACTCAATCAACTAACACAGATCATCTTTTTTTCAGGTGAGGTAACGCGTTAGTCCCGTGCTTGGGACTGATCCAATGTTTAAATTCCTGAACTTCTGCTGGGCCACAAAATGGCCTCCTCAACAGTTTCCCCAAACGATTCATTATCTGAAGGAATGAGACTCCACAACTTCTATTGTACTTTTTTTCTGTGCTAAAGAGGCAGACTAAGAGTCGTTAACAATTCATCGTGTTTGTTCCTGTGTGAAGTTACACCGTGTTCTTATTGTAGGTTATTGTGCTGTCAGAGGCCCTGCAAAAATTACTTCAAAATTGGCTCTCTGGGCCAAAGCTGAGAGTAATAGGGAATTCTGCACCAGTCTGGACGAGTTACAAGTCCTAATGGTGCTCAGATTGCTCATGATCACAACTTTAATGTGTGTCAGGGGTTATGGGGAGAAAGCAGGAGAATGGGGTTGAGAGGGAATACACACACACCTCCACATTCAGGGACAGTTTCTCCCCAGCTTCTTCTTATCGAGTCCACACACAAGATTAGAAGTTGTTCAGCCAGAGCTGAACACAGTTCTCGGCATCTGCACACAGTGGTGCCTGTCTTGGGCTTCTTGTGCGTGGTGGTGGAAAGATTGGTGGAAACAGGGCCGCGACGTGAATGCTCTTTCCTTGACCCCTCCCCAGCTGTTATCAGGCAACTGAACACAACTAGAGAGCGGCCCTGAACTACTATCGCCCTCATTGGTGACCCTCTGACTATCTTTGATCGGATTTTACTGCCTTTATCTCGCACTAAACGTTATTCCCTTTGTCATGTATCCGTACACTGTGGATGGCTCGAGTGTAATTGTGGATTGTTTTCAGGCTGACTGGTCAGCATGCAACAAAAGCTTTTCACTGTACCTCAATACACCTGACAATAAACTAAACTGAACTAGATCAGCCATGATTGAATGGCGGAGTAGAACTTGATGGGCAGAATGGCATAATTCTGCTCCTGGAACTTATTAAATCAACCGAAACCTTTGTAAATGGCATGGCCTGGAAATATGATCATCAAACAAGAGTGTTCTTGTCTTCCCCCATTTTGTAAAGTATATAAACCCTTTCTAATTCCCAATCTGATCATCTACATTAAAGTTGATAAGTGGTTTCGGTTCTTACTTGGTGTGTCAGAGTGAGCTGTGGAAGGCCACTTTATTCTGCAAGGTTAATAACTGTGTATATTAAATGAGTATTTTGCGGTGAATATTTCTAGCATCAATACATTGACAGTGACCTTCATAAATTATTTATTGGAAAATAGCTGGGCTTATTCTAATGCACGTTTAACAAGTTCATCCTAGTTTTCACAACCTTGCTTGCCCGGTCTCCAAAACATCCCGTAGATCTACATTCCTTCCAGCAATCCTTGTGCGTGTTTCACCGCCTTAGGTCCACAAATGGAAGCCAAAATGCAGTCATTTGGCAACCTTTGACTAGCCAAGTGTAAGCTGGTCATTTGGCTAGCTCAAGCTAGGATTTTATCAACACTTCCCATCCTCCCAGCCACCCCTTTTGGCATTCACTTCCAAAAAAAACTTTCCTGCAGAGTTATAGAATCATCAAGTCATCCAGTGTGGAAACAGGCCACTCGGCCCAACATGTCCCATCTACACTAGTCCCACCTGCCCGTGTTTGGCGCATATTCCTCTAAACCTATCCTTTCCATGTACCTGTCTAACGGTTTCTGTAATATGGACGTCTCTCCTTAAAACTCACCCCCCAGACCAAGATCTTAATTATCTCTCCTAATATCTCTCCCTTTGGCTCGGCAGTAATTTCTAACCATTCTTCTGAAGGTCTGCTTCAGTTTAGTTTAGAGATACAGCATAGAAACGGGCCCTTCAGCCCATTGAGTCCAAGCTGACATTTGTTCCCTCTACAATATTCTATGTGCTACACACTAGGTGCAATTTACAGAAGCCAATTAACCTACAAACCTGCACGTCGTTGCGATGTGGGAGGAAACCGGAGCACCCGGAGCAAACCCACACGTTCACTGGGAGAACGTGCAAACTCAGCACAGAGAGTACCCGTGGTGAGGATCGAACAAGGGTCTCTGGCGCTGTAAGGCAGCAACTCTACCACTGCGCCACCGTGCCGCCCGTAGATATTTGGGCAAATCCCATCATCTAACTCTGTCTAACTCATGTTGTGCAGTGTTTGACGCTATAACACAGAGGAAGCTTTCCCTCCCTTCCTTCCTTCTTCCCTCCACTCATCTATCCTTCTCAACACATCCTGGTAGAGTTGCTGCCTCACAGCGCCAGAGTCCCGGGTTCGATCCTGACCTCGGGTGCTGTCTGTACGGAGTTCGCAATTTCTCCGTGTGACCTCGTGAGTTTCCTCCGGGTGTTCCGGTTTCCTCCCACATTCCAAAGATGTGTGGACTTGTAGATTAATTAGCCTCTATAAATTGCCCCCCAGTAAGGGGTGGATACGAAAGTGGGATGACCTAGAACTAATGTGAACGGGTGATCGATGGTCAGCGTGGTCAGCGGGAGGGCAGGAGACAACCAGAGGGCTGATGAAGGGGAGGGGACAGCAAGGGCTAGCAGAATTGGGAGAATTCAATGTTCAAGCCCCCAGGATGTAGACTGCCCAAGCGGAATATGAGGTGCATTTCCTCCAATTTACGGTGTTGCTCGCTGTGGCCATGGAGGAGACCCAGGACAGAGAGGTCAGATACAGAATGGGAGGGGGAGTTGAAGTGCTGAGCCACCGGGAGGTCAAGTTGGTTATTGCGGACCGACCGGAGGTGTTCCGGCGAAACGATCGCCAAGCCTCCGCTTGGTCTCACCGATGTAGATCAGCTGGCATTTAGAGCAGCGGATGCAATAGATGAGGTTGGAGGCGGAGTAGACCTGATGGGCCGAATGGCTTAATTCAGCTCCTATAACTTATGAACTAATTACCTTATCCCCTTGTTCAAGAAGGAACTGCAGATGCTGGAAAATCGAAGGCAGACAAAAATGCTGGAGAAACTCAGCGGGTGAGGCAGCATCTATGGAGCGAAGGAAATAGGCAACGTTTCGGGCCGAAACGTTGCCTATTTCCTTCGCTCCATAGATGCTGCCGCACCCGCTGGGTTTCTCCAAGATTTTTGTCTACCTTATCCCCTTTCTCCCATCCCAGCCTTCACATGCTAGGTTATGTCAGTAAAAATTTGATATAGAAATTATTTATTCATTTCAAGGAAATGGGTATTGAAAGCAAGGTTGGCTATTTTCCATCTAAAGTTGCTGATGCAGGAAGATTGCAAGCTAGTCAGTTTATTTCAGAGACTCAACAACATAGACCTGGAACTTAATTCACATTAGACCCAGGCACAACAGCAGGTTGCCTTATCATAAGAGCATGAATGACAACAAGCTGGCAGCTTTTATTGCAGCCAGATTGTTATCAGAATTGAATTCAAACACGCAAGCTACCATATTTTACACCCTAGATTATTCATCTTAGAACCTATTCACACCATCACTACAGGGCGGCACAGAGGTACAGTTGCTGCTTTACAGCGCCAGGGACCCGGGTTCCATCCTGACTAAAGATGCTGTCGGTGCGGAGTTTGCACGTTCTCCCTGTGACCGCGCGGGTTTTCTCCGGGTGCTCCGGTTCCTCCCAACACTCCAAGGACGTGCAGGTTTGTGGGTTAATTGGCATTGGTAAAATTGTCCGTAAAGTGTGTAGGATAGTGTTAGTGTATGGAATGATTGCCTGGTTGGCATGGACTCGTTGGGCCGAAGAGCCAGCTACCACGTTGTATCTGTAAAGTCTAACGTGAAGTCTAAACACACACAACTAACGAAGTTCATCTTTCTTTTCTTTTTTTGTTTTGTTTATTTTATTAGAAGTTAATACAATACAAAACAATACAATAGGTGCCAACTATGTCATAACATAATGCATTCTATGTACAACCTCTAGTTTTATGTTTTTGAAAAGGAGGTAAAAAATAAAAATAAAAAATTTAAAAAAATAGAGAAAAGAAAGAGGAAAAATAAATAGTAGAAAATAGAAAAACGTGAAGTATGTATATAAGAAAAGAAAAAATAGAAAGTAGAAATAGTAGAAAAAGACCCTTAAAAAAGAAATTTTCAAATCTTTGTTTGGAGATGTAAATCTATCCACGACCTGACCTGAAATCAGTAATCTTTACGGTACTGCTGCATCACATGATGCCAAAAAGTCGATGAAAGGGGACTAACTCCTTAAGAATTGGTCATATTTATCTATTAGGCGGAGTCTCATTTCTTCAAGGTGTGCTATGTCCGTCATATTCCTAATCCACATTTTAATAGTTGGTATAGCTGTATTTTTCCAAAATTTAAGTATCAATTTCTTTCCAATTATTAACCCATAATTAAAGAATACTTTTTGGTCTTTGTTTAAATTGCTATCTTCTAATATTATTCCAAATATATTCCAAAGTTCATCTTTCTTTTCAGGTGAGGTAACGCATCAGTAGACTGCCGCATAGCATAGTAGAAGCGTCCACGTCGCGGGGCTGGGAAACTGGAAGTATCCCGAGCTAATTCTGCTACCACCATCATCTATCGCAACAAGTGATGGCTCCCACTGATTGTCGCCGGAAGCCTGCGTCCTTTTCAGGACGGACGATGACAGCGATGTCAACATTTGTAACATGGAAGGAAGATGGACGCAAGAAGAAGTAGACTGCTGATTGAAAACTCCATGCCTGGGACTGGTCCAATGATTTAAATTTGGTCCTTGGACTCTTCCGTAGTGTGAATGGTACCACTATATATATATATGGCGACTCGTGCATGTGTGAGCTGGACAAAAAGAATTTCACGGTGCAGTGCATACATGACAATAACCATTGAAATTCCAGAACTTCTACGGTGCCACAAAACGGCCTCCTCAACAGTTTCCCCGACAATTCATCATCTGAAGGAATGAGTCTCCACAACTTCCATTGTTCTCTCTTGTGCCAGAGAGACAGACTAACGGTCATTAACAATTCATCATGTTATTGCAAGGCCACTGGCATTAATAATTCCAAGAATACATTTTCTGCATCAAGATTAATAGGCAATTTATGTGCACCTACAGCAAGCTCGTGAAAATCATAGTAAGGTGAGGGCTAGGCAGTTTTTTTCTTTGCAAAGCCAGCCTTAAAACAGTGTAAAGATGTGGCAATTTCCAACAAGTTACTAGTTTTGTTTAGTTTAGAGATACAGCGCGGAAACAGGCCCTTCGGCCCACCGAATCCACGCCGCGCAGCGATCCCCGCACACTAACATTATCCTACACACACTAAGGACAATTTTTTACATACACCAAGCCAATTAATCTACAAACCTGTACGTCTTTGGAGTGTGGGAGGAGACCGAAGATCTCGGAGAAAACCCATGCATGTCACGGAGAGAACGTACAAACTCCGAACGGACAGTGCCCGTAGTCGTGGTCGAACCCGGGTATCCAGCGCTGCATTCGCTGTAAAGCAGCAACTCCGTGTCGTCCAAACTGTTTGCTGATGGAGTTATGCACCACTGTGCTAGAGGGTGCAGCGGTAGAGTTGCTGCCTTACAGAGCCAGAGACCCGGGTTCGATCCTGACTATTGGTGCTGTCTGTACTGAGTTTATACGTTCTCCCCATGACCGCGTGGGTTTTCTCCGGGTGCTTCGGTTTCCTCCCACATTCCCACAAAGACGTGCAGGTTAATTGGCTTCTGTAAATTGTCCTTAGTGTGTAGAATAGAGCGAGTGTACGGGCGATCGCTGGTCGGCACGGACTCGGTGGGCCGAAGGGCCTGTTTTCAAACTGTATCTCTAAACTAAACTAAAAACTTGCACATTTACAATTGCCGTTCACTCTTTTTAAGGCTGCCTGAAGTGGCCTCTATCTGATAAGATGTCAAAGCCAAATTCCACAAGTTCTCCCAGGTGAACCAGCACTGGCTTCAGTACTTTGGATAAAAAGATGATACAAGCAAAATGTGTTTCTTCTGTTCTTGCCCTTGCTTGAAAGTCATTGAGAATGTTTGGCCAGGGACGATCTGGGTCAGCTATGATTTCCCCATTCAGAAATGGTGATGCTGTAGAAAATGATTGCGGGACTGTGGGAAATGAACTGGGTTCAAACATAGCTAAAAAGCTCTTCCAAAGACCTATCATTTGGCACAATGAGCCAAGGCTTCTTTTTCATAAGTTACAGGAGCAGAATTAGGTCATTCGGCCCATCAAGTCTACTCTGCCATTCAATCATACAATACGATATTACTTTATTGTCAGAGCAAGTCTGAAATTTGTTTTTGCATACAGCCGTACAATTAAAATAAAGAACACAACACATGATCGACTCCAACATAAAACATCCCCACACAGCAGAATCAAAGTTTCCCACGGTGAGGGAAGGCGTCAAAGTCAGTCATCTTCCTCTGTTGTTCCTCTGATCTATCTCTCCCTCTCAACCCCATTCTTCTGCATTCGACCCATAACCTCTGACACCCGCACTAATCAAGAATCTGTCAATCTCTGCCTTGAAAATTATCAATTGACGGCTCCACAGCTTTCCGTGGCAAAGAAATCCACAGATTCACCACCCTCTGACTAAAGAAATTCCTTCTCCTCTCCATTCTAAAGGTCCATCTTTTTATTCTGAGGCTATGACCTCTGGTCCTAGGATGCAGTACCCAGCAGATGCTAATGCTATGGTCACCACATGTATTCTTAATAAAATACTTTATAAGAAGTCTAACGACTGAGTGTCCTCACACTGAGTGAGGGCTACATGTATATATGTATGTAGTTTGTTTTGTTTGTGCTATTCTTATAACAAATGTAAAGCACTTTGGCCAACGAGAGTTGTTTTTTAAATATGCTATATAAATAAATGTGACTTGACTTGACTTCTTTACACCCTACACAATGGTGCAAAGACAAGCACATCAAACCCTTACGCTTGTATCTGTCACCGTATTTCACCCAACATCACCAGCGCATCCCAACAAGGTTTCCAGCGGCAAAATAAACTATAGACAATTTTGTTAACAGCCAAATATTTCATACATTAGCAGCTGATAGCATTCTCACCTCAGTCACGAGCTAGTGGTCTTAAGTACCATTTCCTGGATTTGAGGACGAAAAATAACACAAGCCGATGAATCAGAAGTTATACCGTGGCCCCACCCGTTTGCACAGGTGAAACCCCCTTACAATTAAGTTGCAGGGCAAGGATGCTCCCATTCCAGAGTCCTGGCTAATTAGTTCTCTCAGCTTTGCAAAGATGGATGATCTGTACACTTTCAACTTGCTGTTAGTAGAGGTTTGTGTGCAAATTGGCTCCTTCTTTTCTCAGTTATGTTTAGTCTATTGTCACATGTACCGAGGTACAGTGAAAAGCTTTTCTTGCCTGTTATCCAGTCAGCAGAAAGACAAATGATTACAATTGAGACATTTACAGTGTACAGATACATGACAAGGGAATAACGTTTAGCGCAAGGTAAAGCCAGCAAAGTCCAATCAAGGATAGTCCAAGGGTCCCCAAAGAGGTAGACAGTAGTTCAGGACTGCTCTCTGGTTGTGGTAGGACGATTCAATTGCCTGATAGAAAGCTGGGAAGAATCTGTCCCTGAATCTGGAGGTGTGCGTTTTTACACCTCCATACCTTTTGCCTGACGGGAGAGGGGAGAAGAGGGAGTGGCCAGGGTGCCACACATCCTTGATTATGCTGCTGGCCTTGCCGAGACAGCGAGAGGTGTAACTGGAGTCAATGGAAGGGAAGTTGGTTTGTGTGATGGTCTGGGCGGCGAACACAAATACTTTTCCAGGGTGCATCTGTAGAAGTTAGTGAGAGTTGTAGGGGACATGCTGAAATTCCTAAGCCTTCTAAGGAAGTTGGCTTCTTGGTTGTTGCTTCAATATGGGTGGTCCAGGAGAAGCTGTTGGTGATCTTAAGTTTCTTAAGTTCCAATCGTGACCATACAAAGGATAAAAAAAACTGGGAGCAAGGGTCGGCCATTTTGTCTCTCGTGCCGCTGTTTTTCACAAATGATCTTTCACCTCATCACTACTTTCATGCCCCCCCCATCCCACCGCCCCCACCATCCCTGCCCACCGCCCATCCCCCCTCCCCCCCCACCATCCCTGCCCACCGCCTCCACCACCTGCCCATCCCACCCCCCCCAACCGCCCACCCCTCCCCCCATCCCCGTCCACCCCACCCCCCCAACCCCCCATCTCACCACCCCCCCCCTCCCCGCCCATCCCATCCCCCCCACCCCCATCCCATCTCCCCCCCCCCCAGGTATTCCCTGTAAAATGCTTTATGGCGTGCTGAAAGGGAGATATAAAAATGCAATTCTCCTGCTTTTGCATCACATCACTGGGAAACAAGTCAGAACTCAAAGCTGTCAGCGTGGGAAAAAGTTGCATAACCTCCTTTTAAAGTCATTGACTCACATTTTACTCATGTCAACGTGGACAGCAGTAGATTAAGAAACAAAAAGAGGGGGAAATCCCTTCTTAACGATGAAAACATTTAAAAAATGCAAGTACACACCCTGGAAAAATCAACACTCAGGGAAGATTCCGGAAACAAGCGAGCATAAAGAGGATTTAAACAACCTCTACAGGAAAACATTCTCAACAATACCCTTGGTTGCCTGTCAAGATTTTCAAGCAAAGATATCAGTCATCCAGTTTATTCATCGGGGATCAAGAGTGCAAGAGTGTTTCCTAAAATTGAAAACATCTTGTCATCCTTTGTCTTTGGGATCATACAATCTTGAGAATATACAATTAATAAGAAACATAGAAAATAGGTGTCAGAGTTCAATGATCACATTGAATGGTGGTGCTGACTCGAAGGGCTGAATGGCCTACTCCTGCACCTATTGTCTATTGTCTATAGTTCAATATGATCATTGCTGATCATCCAAAATCAATACCCCGGTCCTGCTTTCTCCCCATATCTCTTGATTCCTCAGAGCTAAATCTCTCTCTTGAATACATCCAGTGAATTGGCCTCCACTGCCTTCTGTGGCAGAGAATTCCACAGATTCACAACTCTCTGGGTGAAACAGTTTTTCCTCATCTCAGTCCTAAATGGCCTACCCCTTATTCTTAAGAGCTTCCCTTCCGATGGTGATCGGGTTAATGTATGATGATCGTTCGACGACACTGGCCCTGTACCCACTGGGGTTTAGAAAGATGAGGGGCGCCATTGAAACTTACTGACTAGTCAAAGGCTTGGATTGACTGGATGCGGAGAGGATGTTTCCACTAGTCTAGGACCAGAGGGCATAGCCTCAGAATAAAAAGACGTACATTTAGAAGGATGAGGAGGAAGTTCCTCAGTCAGAGGGTGCTGAATCTGCGGAATTCATTGCCAAAGACGGCTTAAAAAAAAAAATCTTTTAAGGCGGAGATTGACAGATTCTTAATTAGTACAGGTGTCAGGGGTTATGGGGAGTAGAATGGGGTTTGGAGATAGATCAGCCATGATTGAATGGCAGAGTAGATTTGATGGGCCAAATGGCCTAATTCTACTGCTATCACTTTTGACATGACGTAACAATCTCTAATGTAATCTCTTGTTCGGTCTGAAGAAGGGTCTCGACCCGAAACGTCACCCATTCCTTCTCTCCAGAGATGCTGCCTGTCCGAATGATTTACTCCACAATTTTGTGTCTGCTGTTCTTTCCTGCACAATCTGCAGTTGTTTCCTACACAATCTCTAATTTAATCCTGGGGTATAAACTCTGCGTGGGATGTTTGATGGAGGGTTGGTTCATTGTTGTACGCACTGTTGCTTTTCCCAGCTTTTTTATGTTTAACTCAAACTACAGAATAACACTAACTTGAGATCTTTAGATCCAAAATAGGCTTAACAGTGTAAGATGGGGACTTGGAAATAAACTGTTGTGTGGATAGAACACATCAACAAGAGAAAAATACTTTTCTCATGAACAGTGACTATTTGTTCTTCAAATCCTTTGCTAAAATCGGACTTAAAAAGTGTTGTGATATTTTTAGAAACTGAACATTGCTGATCAAACAATTCCTCTAATGAGCTTCTTTGCTTTAGGGCCTTTTTATTAGGCTTCTCTCCACTTAGTCTATTGACAGGCAATTTGAATGTAGCCTTTCATTTGTTCGTGTTAGCCAGTCGGTAAAGAAAGTTAGCACTGAGCTATTCAGGATATAAAATTCAAGATTTGCTCATATTTTCCCTTTCAAGCCTGGAAAGGGAACATTACACGATCAGAGATCCTGTCTATGTAAAATAATCCATCAATTGATCAAAGAAAAGGGCTGCCTTATTACCAAGTATCACTGACTGTCCCGTAATCCAGTCAATTCTGGAAAGTGCATTAGATAAAGAACTAGACATCCACTGTCTATGGTAGTTATTCTTCATTATGTAATTGCCCTAATGGCTCTCTCCCTCAGTTTCTGTATGGTTTATCTTCATTTATGCGACTCATTCTTTATCTAAGGTTTGGTCTGTCTTATCTCCTCCATTAATATGTACAGCCTTCTGTTTTCAATTGAATGCGTTTCGCCTCACCACTGCTCCCATGACTCAGTTTTGTACAGGTGTTACAAGACCTCCTTTCATCTCCCTTTTGAACTGCCACAACCTTTTGTTGATTCACGCTACGGTTTAGATTCATAGACTTTCCCAGTTCCTGAGCATGGGTTGAGCAGAAATGAGCAAATCTCCAACTGATGTTTTAATCAGGGGCTGAATCATTAAATTCTGTTTATAGTCAGAGAGACACATCAAGGAAATAGACCCCAGGCCGGGACCTCCGTGTTTTTATTCCAGATCTCCATGATCTGTCAGGTTTTTGTGACTTAAAATCTATGGATCCAGCCAATTAATTTACCATTGACGAGCTGCCAAGCATAAAGCTTCCATAGCTCAATCCTAAATTGGGAAATTACTGATTAAAACATTGGCTGGTGATGGAATAAATTCATGCAGAAAACCATTAATGAATGTTCTTTTGAAATCCACTATTAAAAGAACCACATCTAAGTTATTTGATGTCATATTTGTATGATGCCCTCTTTCAGCAAGTTTAACATGCTCAGCACAGAGCGAAGGACTTGTTCTTGCGCTGTAGTGTTCTTTGCTCTGTAGCACAACACAATCAAGTCAAGCATTACACCCACACGTGCTCCTGGAGACACAAGCAACCAAAGATGCTGGAATCTTGCGCAAAACGCAAAGTGCTGGAGGAACTCAGCAGGTCGGGCAGCGTCTGCCGAGGGAATGGACAAGCGAACATTTTGGGTCGGGACCCTTCTTCAGACCAATGAACGGTGACTCTTTTAATTCAAATACGAACATACCGTGAAAGAAATCCGAGGAGAGCAAAGGCGATGGTCTCATTTAAATCTTTTTATTCTTTTTAAAATACATTTGAGGTAAACGCTATCTAGTGCCGGTTTTATTCCCAGATTTCCCATCCTCTTTGTACAAGACTAAAGGCACTCTCGTACCAAAGTCCTGAGAAGTCAGGAACATGGAAGCAAAATTGTAGGAACCAAAATTCTCCAAGAAGGTAATCACTTCTTCATTAGTACAAGGCAGCCTGCAGTGTCACCTCATACGGATTCATCCCAATTCATGCAGAAAGCAGTTCCAAAAGCTGTGCATCATTCGTCATCACTACATCTGGACACACTATTAAGATTTTCCAAAAGGAATCTTAGCAAATCCAACTCTGTTCCGATCCATAGGGAGTCACAGAATTCCGATCAACTGCAAGACTCCTACATCAACTTGCCCCTCGATGAGACTTGTTGGAAAACCTTGGCAGGCATTTAGTGTCAAAACTAGCATTGGGGCAACTAGCTTTCATTCCACCTTTTGGACACGAGGAACTGGAGGTGTTGAAATCTTGAGCAAAACACAAAGTGCTGGAGGAACTCGGCGGGTCCAGGCAGCGTCTGTGGAGGGTATGGACAGGCGACGTTTTGGGTCGGGACTGAAGAAGGGTCCCGACCCGAGACGTCACATGTCTATTCCCTCCACAGATGCCGCCTGACCCACTCAGTTCCTCCAGCACTTTGTTTTACTCTAACTTGTGAAGTTGGCATTAACCACGTCCATATAGAGGACTTAGCAAGAAAACAGATGTTAGAAACAGTTCCAATGTGTAAAACGTGACGTTGATACCAGAGTCTGCCATTCAATCTGCTGATGCCACATTGTTTGTCCATCCATTGATAGGGTCTGTGAGTGGAATGAATCATTAACAGACATGACCATCTCATGCCTGCCAGTGGTCAACAAGGGTATTGGCAACAGATACATGCCACATCACTCAGAGCAGAGGCTTAAAGAACAAGTTCTGCAGAGCAATTTGCTTAAGGTGTCAGATACACTGGTTAAGAGCCAGAAGGACGTTAACTGAGGATAAAAGATCTTATCACCCTTCGAAGCTATCCTTGAAAGCTTGTCAAAACTAAGATGGCTCACGCTTAGCTGTGAAAGAGGAAAATACTTCACTGTATTGAGGGCTGGTAAGACTCAGATGGAAGCTTTCACCTCGGTCCTGAACCTTAACCGTCACAATCAAACTGGTGTATAATATAGCAAGTGGGACTGATAGATAAGCAATAAACACTCGGTACTTTGCATCTGCACTCCCATTATCCCTCCCTGGAGCCACAGCCTTGGATTATCATGCTCTCCACAGCGAAGTACCGCATGGTTAAAGCAGGCAGCAGATTCAGGGGTCAACACCCACCGTGGATCAACCAAGGTTTGAATGAGAGCTCAACATACAGGAACAATCACATTCACCTTCAAAGGACAAACCTCCACTCAAATAATAAAACCCTTGCTACGAGAGGCAGCCTACAGTGCAGGTGGGACATGTTGGTCAGTGTGGGCAAGTTGGGCCGAAGGGCCTGTTTCCACAGTATGACCTCCACGCTGTCCGACTTGGTCTATTATAACTCTAATGGTGACCTTGCAAAATGTGTTTAAAACACGGGCTCATTCGGTAGCGAGTAGCTTGCCTCAGAGCTAGTTGGTTACACACTGCTGAAAGCCTCAATTCCAACCTATGTGGTTCAAACTCTCCTTTTAGAAATTCAACGAGTTGATCTACCATAGTGATGGAGTATGATATGTGGGTTTGCAACACTTGTGTGAAGACCACATTTCAATCAGGCCAACGCCTATTGTCAAGGGACCACATCTCTCCACTGGAATAGACTAAAAAGATTCATTCTCTTGAGTGTGATCTATGCAGATCCTCCATCACTGGACCGTTAGATACTAAGTCTATCAGTTGGCAGTCTGTTGAAATGGAGGCACTCACGTATAACGTGTCAGTAGCAAGGTAAAGGGACATAGGCTGACGCATGTTATAAATTAAAACCAAGCTCCAGTATGTAGGGCAAAGCTTCACACAAGGCCAACATGCCCAGTCCCTCTAAACCAATTCCTTCACTAAAACTGCAGAAGTAAACTCAGAGCTGCATGTTAATGTAACCATTTCCAGCATGTAATTCCCAGTTGTGTCGCAATGGCCGGATCAGACACACGCTACTGTGAAAAGCAGCATGGCTTGCAGTCAAGGTGGCAATTCGATTTTAAAATGCCCCAAAATGGAAACATGTTTCTTCAGCATAACAGTGGATATAGCAGTTGTAGTATAATCTGGAATGACTCCATTACCCATTACGTACTAAATGGGGAAGGGGGGAGGGGGAAAGATTAACCTGCTACCTCTAACTTCAGTACAAATACAGTTATCACCAGTTTGCACATACACCCTCATCAAGTTATGTTCAGTGCAAGACAAAAGCACCGCCACAGTATGGTTCTCCTGCACACACCTCCATCATTGCACAGTCACCTGACGTAAAGTGCCAGTTACTCAGTTGCTGTGCTTTAACATTTCAGCCGTTTGCCACTCACAGTAGCGAACATTTGCACCCGGGTGCCAGTTATTAAGCAGGTTAAGGAATCATGCTGCTTAGCAACGAGCCGACCCCCGTAGATGTGATGGTGAAGTCTGGTTCCAGCATCTTTCATCCCCCTGCTTGCATTCCCGGCCGACTCGACGCAGCGGCCACGTTCCGTTGCCACAAGCAACTCCCATTTCCTATGATGTTTTACAACGCAGGAACGAGGCGAGGGTGGGAGAGGTGGGATTCGGGGGTGGCTTAAATCACATCATCTTCTTCATTTAACGAGTGCAGGCATCTTCCTTTGTAAACAGCAATGTCAAAACCATTGATCTATGGTTCACCCCCACACAGTACTAAATTCAGAATGTGTAATCCAATGTACAGAAATCCTGATAGGGGGAAGCTCGGACATTTGATAAGTGCCATCCAAATCCTCTGTTTATACATACAAACTCATTTAACGTGTCCATTATTAATTCTGCATGGTTATGCGGTACACACAGGCCGGGGCTTACACTGCACCAGCAGCCCGGCTTCCAACAATATTAAAATGTCTTCCGTTGGATCGCACGAGCTCCATCTTCCTCGTACTCTTTCTTGGACACCCACATTTTCTTGAACGTGTCGAGGGAGGCGAGGATAGAGCCTCTGCAGGAGCACAGCAATGGAAAGAAAATGGATCTTAAGGAGTCGTCTCCAAAGATGTACAGGTTTCTAGGTTAAATGGCTGGGTGAATATGTAAATTGTGTCGGATATTGTTACGTGTGCGGGGATCGCTGGTCGGCGCGGACGCGGTGGGCCAGCGGGCCTGTTTCCAAGTTGTATCTCTCAACTAAACACTAAACTAAAGGAGTACATTGTGGTCCCTGATGACTCAATGGGTAAAGACACGGTCGGGCATGCAAGGTTGATCATGGAGGGGTCATTGTCGGCAGCTTTAGTGCTATAATATGGAGGACAGGCTGTTGCCCATGCAGCACGTCCCCCCTCTCCACGTCGCTGATCGATCCAAAGGAACAGCAGGGCCGTTACGGTTTGGCACCAGCGCCGTCGCAGGAGCTGCCAGAGCGAGGTTGTAGACAACGACGAACTGCCTTAGGGGCTCCGACTCCGGATTTTCTTGGGGTTTACTCCTGGAGCCACAAGGCAGTGGAGGTTTTAAATCAGAGTTTTCCCTCTCCTAGATGGACTGCCTTCCCAGGCTGACGAGCCCCATCTGCACTAAACATAGCACAAAAGCTGCTGGCAATGCCCCCTACATGATCTCTGCAATGTAAACAAGTGTACAGTAATCCCAGTTTGGGGATTCTTGAACCTGGCTTGATTCTGATCAACCTTGCACGCCCCACCATGTCTTTACCCATTGCAGTCCCGGCAGGCCCGATGCGGCCACGTTCCTTTGCCACAAGCAACTCCCATTTCCTATGATTTTTACAACGCAGGAACGAGGCGAGGGTGGGAGAGGTGGGATTAGGGGAGCGGGCACCTCCCTTCACTGTTGTGTCATTGAGTTAGGCCCACACATTCTAGGCCCTAGGCCACAAAGGGTGTTTGCATGTGGTGATCAGGCTATCTTGTTGGAGGAAAGTACAAAAATTCTTCCCTGCATCAAATTCATATCTGAACATATCTGAACAATTGGTAGTCTGGTGTTGATAAGGCAACATAGAATATTTAACTCACATTGCAAGTCAATTGATAGTCTAATGTTGATGAGGCAACATAGTACATTTAACTCAGATTGTACATACCCTGAAAATATGTAATGGGACAGAGAAGTGTGAGCATTAACCTGAACTGCACTGATCTTGAAATACTTTTAGGCCACAATATCCCACAAACCATTATAACTAAAAAAACAGGTAAAGAAACCAGGCTTGTTGAATGCCAGTTGATGAAATCACTTACCCTATCCATGTGGAATATAGCCTTTCCTGAGGCGCAGAGATCTGCAAAGCAATAAAAATATCAACAGCTGGTGTACCTTACAACACTAACACCCAATTATTTAAACAAGAAAAATTAAAACCTTTGCCCACACCTTTATTTTCACGTCTTTTGGAGCAAGTTTCTTAACCTCGCTGAGTAATCGGTCACCAAAACCTATAAGGTAATGGAACATAGTTTAGTGCAGAATTACAAAGTACAGATTTTACAAAAAACAGATTTTTCTCTTTTCCAGCTTCCGCCCACCCCAAATCAATCTGAGGAAGGGTCCCGACCTGAAACGTCGCCTATTCATGTTCTCCAGAGAAGCTGCTTGACCCATTGAGTTATTCCAGCACTTTGTGCCTTTCTTCTATAACTGTCACCTTTGTTTCCTTCCTTTTCTATGTCTTAACCTGTGTTTCCCTGGAATACACTATGCCCTTTGCTTCAAACACTTCATGCGACAAAGTTCCCAATTTTAATCATCTGGATTCTTTTAGCTTTGATTTTGTACAGAGATACAGCATGGAAACAGGCCTTTCGGCCTACCAAGTCCATGTTGGCCATCGATCACCCCTTCACACTAGTTTGATGTTATCCCACTTTCATATCCGCACCTTACACTTAACCTAAAAACCCACACGTCTTTGGGATGTGGGAGGAAACCGGAGCCCCTGGAGGAACCCCACACGGTGTGGAACTCCACACAGACAGCACAAGATGCCAGGATCTGACCCGGGTCTCTGGCGCTGTGAAGCAACAGATCTACCAGCTGTAGTGGCAACCTTATATTTATGACTCTGGTAGGATTTTCCAAATTTCGTTAAAGGTCATTGATATGAATTATGTTCTGTCTCCTCAGACACAGAGACGTGCAGAGTATTTCTATCATTGCCCTACAGGTGCCATAAGTGAGGGGAAACAGGGGAGGAATTACACTTCAGTGGATTCAAGACATCGTTGGGGACTCCCAGTAAATTAGGAATCGGGACATTTTTCTGAATTCTCAGACTTTTCTGGATCATCACGATAAATAAGATCGCCCGGCGCGTGGGAGCTGAGATCCCCCGCCCCCGATGCGGGATCTTCATCGCCCCAACACGGAGGGCCTGAACGCCGCTGGCTATGGGAGCCAAGATCGTCCCGTCAACGGAAGGCTCGAGGCCCACGATCGCGGGAGAACAAAGGGAAGAGATTGAACTTTTGTTTTGCCTTCCATCACAGTGAGGAATGTGGAGGAGTCACTTTGGTGGATGTTCATGTTAAAATGTATTGTGTTGCTTTTGAATGGTATGACTGTATGGCAATTCAAATTCCTCGTAGGTTGCAAAACATACTTGGCTAACAAAGTATGATTATGATTATGAAAAGCAAGGTTTAGTATAGTTTATTGTCACGTGTACCGAGGTACAGTGAAAACATTTTGTTGCGTGCTAACCAGTTTGCGGAAAGACAATATTTGATTACAATCGAGTCGTCCACAGCGTACGGTGGAGGAGAGGTTTCAAAGAGTGGATCGATTGAATTGCGTGATTGCACTTCTATGATGAGCACACCAAGAGTGGCCTAGCCTGCGCGCCATCAATCTGGATCAATATAGAGTCTGTTTGTGAACATGTCCATAGGGCATAGTGCAGGAAATCAGATCAGCCAACATTCTACACTTGTGACGAACATTTCAGCTGCTATTGCTGGGGGGCACGATGGATGTTACTTCAACAGACAAGCTTCAATCCAAACGACAGGGAAACCTTTCATCTGTTGCTCAAATGCAAATCCCCCCCCCCCCAATGAATTCATTCTTGGAAGCTCTTTTGAGATTGGAACTAAAACGCAAAATTCTGGCGAGGTTTTACACTGTTCCGAGCCCTCACAAAGCTAAACCAACAATGCGTGCTCTGTAATTCTCTCATTGGGAGGGAAAGGCTACTGCATCGCTAAAAGAAGCCTTCAATGCATGTCAAAGTACAAGACCAAAAGGTGCCAGTCAGGCAATCAAATCTAAGATGGATTCTTGAAAGAGCAGTCTAACTTCTCCTCCTCTTTTTGCTCGCATGTCCTCCCTCCTCCTCTCCCCCCCCTCCTCCTCTCTCCCCTCCCTGTCCTCCTCTGCTCTCTCTCCCCCCTCCTCTTCTCTCCCCCCCTCTCCTCTTCTCTCCCCCCTCTCGTCTCTCTCTCTCTCTCTCTCTCTCTCTCTCCCTCCCCCCCCTCCCTCTCTCCTCCTCTTCCCCTCTGTTCTCTCTCCCCCCCTCTCCTCTCTCTCTCCTCCCTCCCCCCTCCCCTCCCCTCCCTCTCTCCCTCACCCCTCTCTCTCCTCCTCTTCCCCTCTGTTCTCTCTCCCCCCCTCTCCTCTCTCTCTCCCTCCCCCCTCCCCTCCCCTCCCTCTCCCCTCTCACCCCTCTCTCTCCTCCTCTTCCCCTCTGAGCTCTCTCTCCCTCCCTCTCCTCTCCCCCCTCTCTATCCCCCTCCTCTCTCTCCCTCTCCTCACTCTCTCCCCCCCCCAACTCTAATCCCATAGAAGATTTCCCCCTCAGTTTTTCACCATTTCTCTCATGCAGGCTACCGTGATACATATCCACCAACCCTATCATTGCCCCGAAATTTCACTGGCAAACAAGCCAGTTGGCGAGTGGTCTGCTCCCGAGCAGAGCGCGTCTGGCAGTCACCTTTGAACAGCGTGGACCCTCCCGAGAGTACAATGTTGCAGAATAGCGTCCGGCGCAGGTCCATGTCCGACTTCTGGATGGCAAAGGTCAGCACCTCATGGATCCCCTCACTCTCATCTCCAATCAGGTCGGGTTTAAAGAGCAATTCTGGGGCTCGGAACCGAGCAGGTCCCACCTGCAGAGCGCGAGCAAATCGTCAGACACAACGGACGCCCCCAATTCACACTCGCTTACGTGTAAATGAACAGCATAAGAATACGTCACTTTGTCAAACGGTTACACATTCTTGAAGCCAGCTCTTAATAGCATGGTTTCAAACATTCCCGGGGCAATGCTTCATCAAATGTTGCATCAATCCAAGTGTCGCCAAGGCAAGCAAACCATGACAGGCCACAGGATCAATTGCTTACTACGCCAAGTAATATAATCTAAGTCAGGCCTGCAATCCAGAGCATTGGAAGGGAAATCTAAATCAGTTTGAGGTCCCAAGGTGTTCTTGGCTCTATGACTTCTCCCAGGTGGCACAGTGGTGGAGTTGCTGCCTTACAGTGCCAGAGACCAGGCTTTGATCTGACTACTGGTGCTGCCTGTGCGGAGTTTGTACCTTCTCCCCGTGGGGTTTCCTGTTTCCTCTCACACTCCAAAGACGTACAGGTTTGTACGTTAATTGGCTTGGTGAAGTTGAAGATTGTCCCCAGCGCGTGCGGAATAGTGTTAGCGTGCGTGGATCGCTGGGTGGCGCGGACTCGGTGGGCCGAAGAACCTGCTTCCACGCTGTATTTCAAAACTAAGCTAAACGTGCAGGCAACGTCAGGCTTGGACATGGCCGGCAGTGGCAATAATGCCGCCCTGCTGGCTGTTATTGCCCAACTTCAGACATGAAGTCAGAATGCTGGCACGGCCTGTGGGATTGGATCCTAACCATGAAGCAACAACCCTGAGAGACAGCAGACAGGATGTCTCAATGAATCTCAAGTCTCCAACTTTCAAAACAAAACCATCATGCAGGCGTTTATAATACCTCCAATGTGCTTCCATCAGGGAGAATGTATTGTGCTTTCTCAGTCTCCAGTGTCTCATCTTTCTGTGGGTTTATGATAAATAACAAGCCCGCTGTAAAGCAAGAAACAGATTTTAAATGTTGACCGAGCCACGCAGCTTAAAATATTCTGTTTATGTTAATACCATCCGTGTAAGTGAAACGAATAAACTATTTATAAAATGGAAAATATTAGGAGCCAGTATACTTAAATCGTAAAGTGGCTGTGTTAAAAAAAGTTACTATGCGGTGACATTTTCACACAAAGAGTGGTGGGTGTATGGGAAGAGCTGCCGGAGGAGGTAGTTGAGGCAGGTACTATTGGTCGGTGTGGCCAATATAGGGCCGAAGGACCTGTTTCATACTGTAAGAGTCTATGACTATTTGGCTCATAGACCCACAGTGCGATCCTTGTGGGGCAGAGAAAGGCTGGATGGCAGATGAAGACACAAATATTGGGTGGGGTGGGGAAAACAGAAAATTCTGCAAATATTCAGCAGGTTTCAGAAAGCGTGGGGACCTTTTTTAAATGCATTCCAGACTTTGTAAATGCTTGATCATCAAGCACAGTTTAACAGCTTAACAGTCTACCCATTCACTTATCGTGGATTATTGTTGTGACAGGCTGATATTTGCATATGCTCACTGGCAGTGACTGGGGAGGGATTATTTGTGGTATCTCGTTTTTCTTTTATTGTTGTCTTGTTATATGTTGGCATAAGTTGTATTTTATTTATTCTTTTCGTACACTCTGTCTGTAACAAATGGACAACTTTGCATTTTGTTATGTCCTGAAAACTAAATAAAAAAGATTTTGATTTTAAAAAAAAGTATTCAGCAGGTAAGGCTCCGTCCAGGGAAAGATCAACAGATAACCTTTCGCCAGGTGAAGAGCCTCTTTCACAGCACAAACTCTTGTTTCTCTTTTCATAGACGATGCCCGAGCCTGCTGAGTGATTCCAGAACTACCTGCTTGTATTTCAGATTTCCAGCAGTTTTGTTGGATTTTCGAGGAGTGCGGGGAGGGAACAAGAGGAGCCGTGCCTCTTTGTAGCTACGTTCCATCTCGTTCAAGGGACTGAAACAGCAGGACGTAAATTATATTGACTGAAGAGCGAGGAAAGGCAATAAAAAAGAACTGACGGCATCGTTCAAATCCCAGGTGTGGGGCTTGCCATCGCAAGCTGTGTTCTGGATCAGTCATCCCATGCTCCACTGTGTAAGCACAATTGAAAGCAGCACGCTTGGCTTCCACAACAGGCAGTGGTTCTGCAGAGCAGAGCTGTATCACACAGACCTGAAAGGTCCTGTCATTGTTCGGCACACCAGTCCTTCATTTTCAGATGATCTTAAATAGCAGGACGGGAGCAATTCAGGAGGGGTAGGGTGTCTGGGGAAAAGGAACGTGGCAAGTGGGAGTACATGGAGAGGGAAATAAGAGTCAGGTGAATACAAAAACACTCCATGCAATGACACACAACTCCTCAGGCTCCGCACCACATTTAACCAGATTGACACAAAATAGAGATTCTCTCTTTATCTTTATTCTTTAAAAAAAACTGAATCTATGTAAGAAATCTGTAATTAAATTGTCGCTCACTATTATTTGTATACAAGCTTCTAATAAAAATACTTTAAAATTTTAAATTTTTTTTTTAAAGATTGACACAAAATGCTGGAGTAACTCAGCAGGTCAGGCAGCATCTCTGGAGAAAGATCTCTGGGGACATTTCAGGTCAAGACCCTTCATCAGACATTTAACCTTCAGCATCTACAAAGTCATAGGAAGGAAAATCACCTTCAATGGTCAATATGTTAGGACGTGCAGTTACACAGGCAGCAGGTGGAAGAAATGGACAGTCTGACACAGTTAAGTATGGAAAGAAAATTTGCAAGGAAAATGGCCATCTATACTTGCGTGCTTTCCAACTGAAAAGCCAACAGCATCTTTGCAGTGTGTTGAAGCAGGAATTTGGTTTAATCTAAAGGAAAGGTGTGCGTGCATGCCCACTGAACTTCTTTTTATTTGCTATATTGTTTACAGAGTACTGTGTTACATATTGTGTTGTGCTGTTGCAAGCAAGAATTTCATTGCCCTGTTTGGGACACATGACAATAAAACAGGCTCGACTCTTTGGTTCTGCAGGGATTGCCGGAGAGACTGGATATCCATGGTGAAGAAGATGCAAGGGTCTCCCTTGCATCTCCCTGAAGGATCTCCACCCAACACGTCACCCATCCATGTCCTCCAGAGATTGAGTTACTCCAGCACTTTGTGAATCAACATCCGCAGGTCCTTGTGCCTCCTTTCACTCTTCTTCCTTTTGACTAGTTTCAGGTTCGATAGAAAGCTTTGCGATTTCATTTTCACCACCTTCCAAAGCTGTGACCACCGTCACCAAGAAGGGCTCCGTGGAGCTGTGGTTTGCGGAGCTTCTAGCCGCGGGCGGCGCTGACCTTAACATCACAGAGCGAGGCGATCCCGGGGATCGCCAGTATTGGAGCTCCGTCCAGCTCGGCCTGTGGACTTCGGAAGCCGCGGTCTCCGGTAAGAAGCGGCCGATTCGGAAACTCCAAGCTGCGAGTGTGTTCCGATCTGTTCCGACGCCGGAGTTTCGATCATCCCGGCGAGAGGGCCTGTACATCGGGGCGTCCGTAGCGGCGACTGCGGAGGGTCCAAAGGCCCCGACCACGGGTGAACAAAGAAACATAGAAACATAGAAAATAGGTGCAGGAGGCCATTCGGCCCTTCAAGCCAGCACCGCCATTCATTGTGATCATGGCTGATCATCCCCTATCAATAACCCGTGCCTGCCTTCTCCCCATATCCCTTGACTCCACTAGTCCCTAGAGCTCTATCTAACTCTCTCTTAAATCCATCCAGTGACTTGGCCTCCACTGCCCTCTGTGGCAGGGAATTCCATAAATTTACAACTCCCTGGGTGAAAAAGTTTTTCTCACCAGAGGAAGATGACTGAACTTTATTGCCTTCCATCACAGTGGGAAACGTTGATTCCGCTGTGTGGGGGATGTTTATGTTAAATCCTATCGTGTATTGTGTTCTTTTTATTTGTATGGCTGTGTGGCAAGTCAAATTGGTGCTCGTGACAATAAATGTGAACTTGAACTTGGAACTGAACACACAGGAACGCCATCGAGTGCCGCAAATAAAGTGCCACACCCCACCATTTCCGCCAATACACAAACGTCAAGTTGACATGGGAGCTCTATGTGGTTGCATCACCATCACAGAGACTTTCCATCTAACAAGCTCCCACAGCAACTGGACTCCCAGTCACTTTGACTCACCACCACCACAATTAGTCAGAGGAACAACGCCAGTACTTCCCAACAGTGCTCTCCTTTCAAGAACACGTCGAACTAAACAGCACCCACCTCTTTGATTGTTTTGACAACCTCAAATTCCGCCGTTGTGTGGAAGTCGTATCCTTCTTTCCGGAGGAGCAGGCGCAGGTAACGGGACACGTCCCTGCCTGCCACGTCTACCCTCTTGATGGAGTGCGGCATGGCAAAGCCTTCGTAGATGGGAACAGCGTGGGTGACGCCGTCGCCAGCATCCAGCACGACTCCCGTGGTTCGACCAGTGGCATACCTGCAGCCAGAACGGGAGACACAGTAATTGTCCGGGGTCCCAGCGATCAAGAGATAAGCTTTGCTGGCAAAAAAATGGGTCACGTTACAGATACTTGAGAAACAGGGTGGAAACAGGCCCTTCGGCCCACCGAGTCCATGCTGACCAGCAAACATGCTGGACACTAGCGCTATAACCACACACTGGGGACAATTTACAATTTTACGGAAGCCAATTAAGATATAAACCTGCGCGTCTTTGGAGTGTGGGATGAAACTGAGCACCCGGAGAAATCCCACGTGGTCACAGGGAAAACGTGCAAACTCCGTACAGACAGCACCCGAGGCAAGATCGAACCTGGGTCTCTGGCGCTGTAAAGGCAGCAACTCTACCGCCGCGCCACTGTGCTGCCCTTGCTTCCACTTCAGATTTCCAAGTCCTGATGTGGCTAATGAGGACACTGTGGGAACTGTGGTTGGGCAAGTGTTGGCTGATGGGGCATGCGAGCAGTAACATTGTAAATTGTCGTATGTGTGTGTGTAGGAAGGATAGTATTAGTGTGGGGATCGCTTGTTGGCATGGACTTGGTGGGCCGAAGGGCCAGTTTCCACACTGTATCTCTAAACTAAAAATCCATATAATTACAGGTTTTATTCTAATAACCTTTTCAAAGCATTAACAAAGAGACCAATACTGTACACATTACCTAGATGTCAATATAGCAGTCTCCCCACATTTGCAGTTAATTCCTGAAATAAATAATAATATCAACGTTCACAATTACTTTCTGTACCTATGTACCTCTTGCAAATCAGGTTCCTCTGTAACTTTGAGCTCTGCAATCTCTTACCGTTCATCTTTCGTTTCTCCTGCCAACATTTTTCCATCTTATAATTCATTTGCCAGATGCCTACTCACTTATCTAAATCCTTTTACAGCTGTTCTCTTGTTCTTTTCACTTTCCAAACTATCATGTCATCAGTAAATTTGGCAGCCATTTTCTTTGGTGCCTTTATCCAAGTCCTTTATACAAATCATAAAAGGTTGAAGCCCCAGCAGTAAGGCTCATTAGAAATTGAATGGAATATTAGATATTGCCAAGCAGAAAAACATGCATTGCTGCTTATTCAGCTGGCCAATCTTCTATTGATGCCAACATTTTACCTCCTCTACCACGAGCACTTATTCTCTACAATAGTCTGACGTGGCACCTTATCAAATGTCTTCTGGAAATTTAATCAGAACGCACACATCCACTCCCTTTAACCACAGATCACATTACCTTTAGTTAAGTTTACAGATACAGCATGGAAACAGCCCCTTCAGCCCGCCGAGTCTGTGCTGACCAAGGCTTAGTTCTGTCTTATCCCAGTTTTGCATCGTACATGCTAGGGGCAATTTTACAGAAGCCAATTAACCCAAGACCCTGCATTCTTTGGAATGTGGGAGGAAGCCGGAGCACCCTGAGAAAACCCACGCGGCTACAGGGAGAACGTGCAAACTCCGTACCGACAGCACTCGTAGTCAGGATCAAACCCGTGTCTCTGGCGCTGTGAGGCAGCAACTCTACCACTGCACCACTGTGTCGCCTGCGGCAAAGAATTCTAACAAATTGATCAGACCCAATTTCGCTTTCACAAAGCCAACACATACAATAATGCTATACTTGAATTTCTCAAATATCTTGCAATAATGTCTTTAACATAGGATTTTTTCCTCAGGCAGATTTGGTTTGCAGTTTCCTGTTTTCTGTCTGTCTCTCTCTCTCTCTCTCCTCCATTTTTGAATAAAGGAGATACATTTGTCATATTTCAATCCAGTAGAATCAATGGCAGACATTATTTCCAAGACATTCTGATCTGCGTTGAGTTAACTGATGTTAATCTGCTTGTCCAATTCCCTTAGCATCGTAGGGTGGAGATGAGATAGGCAAAGCTAGACTGCAAGCTATTCCGCCCGCTGGCTACATAAATTGAATTGCACATGACCAGGTCAGGAATTTAGCATAAGTGACGGTTGCTCAAACTTTACATAAAGTGAAGTAAGTAAGTAAGTAGGTTTATTGGCCAAGTATTCACATACAATGAATTTGCCTTGGTGCTCCGCCCACAAGTAACAACATGACATACAGTGACAGTTATGAATGACTCAGAAAACACTAAACATTAATAATAAAACATTAATGATAAAACACCATTGATCAAGCATGTAAACCAACAAATATCAGATACAATACAATACCATTTATTGTCATTTGAACTTCCTATGAAGTTCAAACGAAATTTGGTTTCTGCAGTCATACAAACAAGTAAAAAGAACCAAGACACAACACAATTTACACAAACATCCATCACAGCGAATCTCCTCCTCGCTGTGATGGAAGGCAGTCTTATCTCTCCCCTGCACTCCCCCATTCTCCTCCCGATGTCAGAGTCAGAGCCCCCGGCGGGCGATGGAAAATAAGTCCCGCGGCCATTAAAGCCGCGCCGGGCGATGCAAGGCCGCCCTCCGGGTCTATATGTTGGAGCCCCCTGTAGCGCTAGCAAGTCCCACGGCCATTAAAGCCGCGCCGGGCGATGTTAGATCCCGCTCCAGGTCATCTTCAACCCCGCAACTCGGGCGGGAGAAGTTGCCATTGCGGGAGCCCCGAAAAGCGGTCTCCCACCAGGGACCCGCGAGCTCCCGATGTTACCGTCCACCAGACCTGCGGCTGGAGCCTCCGAATCTCCAGGGTCGGGTAGCAGCAGCGCGCCACCACAGCTCTCCACGCTCCGAACTCGGCCAGCTCCACGATGGTGAGTAGTCCGCAGGCTCCGCGACTGGAGCCGCAGGTCGTTCCGGTTGGAGGCCTCTCCACGGTGCTAGGCCCCAACGACAACGGAGACCCGACAGAGAAAGGTCAGGTCCTCCATACAGAGAAGAGATTTTTTTAAGGTTCCCCCTTCCCCCCCCCCCCCCCCCCCACATATACACAGTTAAAACAATATAAAAAAACACAAACAACTACATTTAACTAGACAAAAACAAAAAAAAGACAGACGGACTGCAGTCGAGCCGCTGCCGTTAGGCGCCGCCACTTCCGGATCAAAGGGAGGCTACAGATATTTGGCTGTTGAGTAGAGCAACTACTCGTGGATAAAAACTGTTTTTATGTCTGGCTGTGGCAGCTTTGACAGTCCGGAGTCGCCTTCCAGAGGGAAGTGATTCAAAGAGTTTGTGGCCAGGGTGAGAGGGGTCAGAGATGATCTTGCCCGCTCGCTTCCTGGCCCTTGCAGTGTACAGTTCATCAATGGCTGGAATAAAGATTTAAAAGGTGCTTATTTTATTTATACGTTTTTTTAAACTTTCATTTCCTTATTGGTGTTGCCCTATTCAAAACTCCAAACCATAAAAAGTGTGAAAATACAAAGATAATGACCGATGAAGGAAACCGACAGTTTATGCTGTGACTTACAGACTCAAGACGGCTTGCATCGAAATGAAAAGTGCGGGAACGTTAAATGATTCAAAAAACACCTCTGCAGCCCGCTCCCGGTTTTTGCTTGGATTTAGTGGAGCTTCTGTCAGGAGCACTGGATGCTGCAAAACAAATAGATCAGCATTGTTTGGGATTATCGGCAACATGCAAGAGTTAGAGCAACTCGCCAGGTTAACTAATTTGTCCTACATGATACAAGTTTAAGCTGAGATCCAAACAGGTATTGGCTGACAGCCTCACATAGCATGGCCACAGTCTGAAGAAGGGACTCGACCCAAAACGTCACCTATTCCTTTTCTCAAGAGATGTTGCTGGACTCGCTGAGTTACTCTAGTGTTTTGTATCTATCTTAGACATGACCAACGTGGCAATCAGCAGATTGAAATATGTCAATTATTGGTCAATGTCGATTGTGAGGAGAAAGAACAATGGATGGTGTCACTGTCACACAGCACGGAAACAGGCCCATCGTCCACGCTGACAATGATACCTCATCTATGCTAGTCCCACCTGCCCTCGTTTGGCCCATATCGCTCTAAAACTCTCCTATCCATGTACATGCCCAAATGCCTTTAAATCTTGTTGTGTTTAAGAAAGAACTGCAATTGCTGGAAAAATCGAATGTAGACAAAAAATGCTGGAGAAACTCAGCAGGTGCGGCAGCATTTCTGGAGAGATGGAATAGGTGACGTTTCGGGTCGAGTCCCTTCTTCAGACTGTGGCCATGCCTAAGCGAGGCTGTCAGCCAATACCTGTTTGATCTCAGCTGGTATTGTCATAAACTTGCATCATGTAGGATGTATCTTGTATCATGATGTTGTAGCACCTTCTCTGGCATTTCATTCCTTACCCACCACCTCTGTGTGAAAAAAGTTGCCCCTCTGGTTCCTACTAAATCTTTTCCTCCACACCTTAAACCTATGTCTTCTGCTTCTTGATTCCCCTACTTTTGGGTAAAAGACTGCATTCAAGACTACATTGAACCCGACATGGAATTGTGTGATGCATCAGTTGTATGGCAAGATTTGACCAACAAGCACAATAATGACAATGAACACTGAGATAAAGGACTCTACTGTCAGGAGCCCTTTTCGCGCAATCAACCTGCGCTGGCTTTAATGGTCCCAGAGATCAAATTTGCACCCTTTCCCATGATCTTCCCATACAGCCCAGCATAGTGGCGAGGCGGTAAGAGTTGCTGCCTCTTACCCGGCCAGAGACCGGGGTTCGATCATGACTACAAGTGCTGTCTGTATGCAGTTTGTACGTTCTTCCCGTGACATGCATGGGTTTTCTCCGGGATCTCGTTTCCTCCACACTCCAAAGACGTACAGGTTTGTAAGTTAATTGGCTTTGGTAAAAATTGTAAATTGTCCCTCGTGTGTGTAGGATAGCGTTAGTGTGTGGGGATTGTTGGTCAGCACAGACTCGGTGGGCCGAAAAGCCTGTTTCCGCGCTGTATCTCTAAACTAAAATAAAAAGCCTTACAATGGTCTTCTTTTCAAATATCTTTAGGTTCATGTGCACCAGCATAGTTCTGTAGGGGCAAGAGATCCATACCTGCACTACAAACCATTCTTATTATTCACAGTATATAATCTAATTACCTTTTGATGACCACTACTTAATGCTTCCATGGCTTTTACACCAGAATCAAACCAAACTGACTACTTTTGTTTAATAATTATGATAACTTTGTATTGTCTCTTTATTCGCTGTTAAGACAGTGGAAAACATTATTTTGTTTCACATTCCTCATCATTTTTCATGCCTCCATTAAATCTCCATAATCGCCTCTTGGAAGCAAAAACCTATTTTCCATTCTCTTACCCCGAAACCATTCCAGCATCACTCCACTCTTGTCATTGTTCAAAGTGCAGTGACAAGGACTGAATACTACAACTAATCAGTCCAGTATAAAGTGAGTGAAATTTTCTTCAATTGCATTTAGAACTCATTTGCATTTAGAAAATACATTGTTGGAAAAGTGGCTCAGCTTGTTCTGCGGCGGAAGCATTTCAACATTCCACAACCTACTCGGCATAAAATTAATCTGAACAATGCAAAACAAAAAGTAATCAGATTCCTGATCCCTTCACCTGCATCCACCTATCACTGTTCAATGATTTAATACCATTGAAATTGCCAAGCTGTGTCCCCAATCCCACCTCACTTTTCCAGCTCCCCCCCCCCCCGCCTAATCCAATCAGTCTAAAGATGGTCACAAAATGCTGGAGTTACTCAGCGGGACAGGCAGCATCTCTGGATAGAAGGAATGGGTGACGTTTCCATTCGAGACACTCCTTCTTCAGATCAGGATGGGTATCAACCCTAAACGCCACCCATTCCTTCTATCCAGAGACGCGCCTTTGCAGTTGCAGCTCCTAGACTGTGGAACAGCATCCCTCTTCCCATCAGAACTGCCCCCTCCATCGACTCTTTTAAGTCGAGACTTAAAACTCATCTTTACTCTCAAGCCTTTCTTGACGTCCTCTGAGGGAGGGCTATATGTATGTATTTATGTATGTACTTAATCTAGAACCACTGTTGTATAACGTTAGTACCTCCACCAATGTAAAGCACTTTGGTCAACGAGAGTTGTTTTTTAAATGTGCTATAGAAATAAAAGTGACTTGACTTGACTTACTCCAGCATTTTGAGTCCATCTTCGGTGTAAAGCAGCATCAGTAGTCCTTCCCCACACAGGTAGTCTAAAGATAGTCCCTGACCGGAAACAGCGCCTGTCTATTCCCTCCCCATATTGCTACCTTCTGAGTTCCTCCAGCACTTAGTTTTGCTCAAGATGCAAGCATTTGCAGTCTCGTGTCTCCAGATTCCACATTTCTTTTGCTTTCCCACAGGATATCCTTGCCCGCAGCAGATCCAGGGTGGGAAGGAGGTGGCGGCGAGCGTATGATTGCAAGGCAAAACTGCTGCGGGCTATCAACTCAAGAATGACAGTATTCTTGCATTCAATTTTTAAACTGCAACCAAAAGGTACCCCACAGGAAACTGCAAGAGTGAAGGTGAAAAATGTCTTTGCAGCAGCAGTCCAAGAAATGCAAAGCCCTGCATGGACTTAACTAACAAACCAGTCCATCAAACAGTTAGAACCACATACCTGGGTCGACCCTAATCATCTGTTTCAATGCAAACTGCTTTACCTTCGTGCTGACATAAACGGTGCACTAGATAAGGGGGAGAAATCCCCTGTTGGATCTAGTATGGTATATGGAAAGCAACATTAGAGATACAGCGCAGAAACAGGGTCCTTCGGCTCACCGAGTCCGTGCCGATCAGCGTTCACCCCGTACACTAGTTCTATCCTACACATCAGGGACAATTTATAACTTTACCAAATCCAAATTCCGTACAGACTGATCTCGCAGTCACGATCGAACCCGGGTCTCTGGTGCTATAAGGCAGCAGCTCTACCGCGACGCCACTGTGCCGCCTCACGGAGAAAGACGGGCACCTGTTGGACTTCAGTGTCCCACTCGAGCAACACTCAGTGTAACCGAACACCAGAACCAAGCTTCAACATCTGTGGTTCACCACAGGATCCAAAAATAGTTCAAAACTGTGTCTAAAACTTTGTCACAGAGGGGTACTACATGCTGGAAGTCCCATTTGGTATATTCTCCTGACCTCCCACCTATCTCGATGTTCCCGATGTTGGGGAGTCCAAAACCAGGGGCCACAGTTTAAGAATAAGGAGTAAGCCATTTAGAACGGAGACGAGGAAACACTTTTTTTCCCCACAGAGAGTGGTGAGTCTGTGGAATTCTCTGCTTCAGAGGGCGGTGGAGGCGGGTTCTCCGGATGCTTTCAAGAGAGAGGTAGATAGGGCTCTTAAAAATAGGCGGAGTCAGAGGATATGGGGAGAAGGCAGGAACGGGGTACTGATTGGGGATGATCAGCCATGATCACATTGAATGGCTCGAAGGGCCGAATGACCTACTCCTGCACCTATTGTCTATTATCTCATTGGAGACGTTTGAACATTCTTTAATCATACTTTAGCGGACTTCAACGTCATATCTTTGCACGATATAGGCCCTTAATCTTACAAATCCTTTAGCTGTGTACTGCGGATGGCTCGATTGTATTCATGTGTAATTTTGTATTCGACTGGATAGCACCTCAACAAAAGCTTTTCACTGTTACTTCGTTGCCTAATGAACTAAATTCTATACAAGATATTGCTCTGGATCTTTCAAGTGGCTTGGTGTATGTGTAAATTGTCCCTAGACAGTGCTAATGTGCGGGGATCGCTGGTCAGCGCGGACCCGGTGGGCCGAAGGGCCTGTTTCCGCGCTGTATCTCGAAACTAAAGAAGCACCAGAATGAGGGGAAAAAAAGAAATTTTCACTGTACCTCAGTACACATGACAATAATACACTAAACTCTATGTTAGATATTACCCTGGATCTTTTAAACATAGAAGCATCAGAATGGGGGGGGGGGGGAAAGAAAATGTGTTTTAGTGCAACATAAATGGTCTCACTTCCTCAGAGAAGGTCTGTAGTTGGTCCTTCCCGTAAACATATTGCCAGATTCTCTCCATGTCGTTCCAGTCTTGCACGATGCCATGCTCCATGGGATAACGAATCGAGAGCAATCCCCGGTGCTCCTGAGGCGGGAGAAAGGAGAAATAAGGACAAGGAGTTTAATTTAGAGATACAGCACGGAAACAGTGCCTTTAGCCCACCGAGTCCGCAATGACCGGCAATCCCGCGCATTAAC
>CM075991.1:8416711-8475036 GCA_038087875.1 Malacoraja senta
AGGAGAGAGAGTGCAACTGTTAACCAGATCGATTTACGTGATAAAACACAAACCGTTGGCGTAACTTAGCGGGTCAGGCAGCATTTGTGGAGGGAAATGGAGAGGCGTTTTGGGTCAGGACCCTTTTTCGGACCCCTCTACCCCGCCACCATCCCGCATTCCTACACCGCCCCGCACATCCCTACCTCCACGGTATCTCCCCATGAGCAGCCTCCCCTCCTCCAATCCTGCGTTTAACTCCAGCCCTGTCCTCTGTTGAGACTACCCCCCCCCCCCAAATCTCCACTCTCAGATGCTGAATGGTCTGTCCGAGCAGAATCCTTACCTTTGTAATCCACTGCTGGCAGCTCAATGCATTCCAAGGTCACCACAAAGCTGTCCTGCTGGCCACTCTGTGTCAGTTACCTTTTAAGAGAAGGAATGGGTGACGTTTCGCATCAAGACCCTTCTTCAGTGGTTAGGGATAAGGGAAACGAGAGATATAGATGATGATGTAGAGAGATCGCAGGCAAGCACCGAGAAAACGCACGTGGCTGTGGCAGCGAGTCTGGCAAAGACCGGGAAAACCCATTCTGCTCAGCAAAGCCTTTAATACCCATACTGTGCAAGGACTCAACCGAATGATACAAACAGTATCAGACTCAATTATTAAACCTATTGCATGACAAGAAACAGACAGTAAATTAAGACAGAGCCAACATTGTGATCTGTCAGGGTGTCAAGTGATGTTACGTGATTTACGAGGTTACGGTTTTGCTTTTAGACGGTTTTCACCACCAGGCAGTGAATATTCTTTATGGGTAATTCAGATCCATTGCAAAGTAAGGCGGAGTTCTGGCAGTAAATACTTTTCCAAATTCCAACTACCTACTTCTCATCCTCAGTTATGTATTGTTAACACGTGATCTACTCTGACTCATCAACCATTACGCCAATATCTCAAAGTTAGCACCTACTGTAGCACCCACCCAAGAATATATCACTTTCGGTAATGGATCCTTGACTACACTAGCTTTTGATTCACAGTGATTATGGTAAAAAGGCTCCAAAGTTAGCACAAGCTCTCCTGTGCCTGTGATTTTTCTCTTGGAGCACACGGCTACAAAATGCAAGCAGAATGATAGATGTGTTATTTTGACAGCAAACTCAATACTAGCATTTATTTCAAGAGGGCTTGCATACAAAAACAGGGTTGTAATGTTGAGGTTCTATAAAATAAGTAAGGCCGCATTTGGAATATTGTGAGCAATTTTGGACACCATATCTGAGGAACGATATGCTGGCTCTGGAGAGGGTCCAGAAGAGATCTACAAAAATGATCCCAGGAATGAGTGGGTTAACCTATGATGAACGTTTGTTGGCAATGGGCCTGGACTCGCTGGAGTTTAGAAGATTGAGGGGGGACCTCTGAAACATACAGAATAGTGAATGGCTTAGATCGAGAGTCAAGAGTGTTTTATTGTCATATGTCCCGGATGGGGCAATGAAATTCTTACTTGCTGCAGCACAACAGAATAGTAGGATGCCAAAACCAAAACAATACTCCAAGTGGATCTTTCCACTAGTGGGAGAGTCAAGGACTAGAGGTCATAGCCTCAGAATTAAAGGATGTTCTTTTAGGAATTAGCTGAGGAGAAATTTCTTTAGTCAGAGGGTGGTGAATCTGTGGAATTCTTTGCCACAGAAGGCTGTGGAGGCCAAGTCAGTGGATATTATTAAGGCAGAGATAGATAAGATTCTTGATTGGTACAGTTGTCAGAGGTTATGGGGAGAAGGCAGAAGAATGGGGTTAGGAGGGAGAGATAGATCAGCCATGATTGAATGGCGGAGTCAAGGATCCATTACCGAAAGTGATATATTCTTGGGTGGGTGCTACAGTAGGTGCTAACTTTGAGATATTGGCGTAATGGTTGATGAGTCAGAGATCACGTGTTAACAATACATAAGCCTAATTCTACTCCTATCACTAATGACATCCTCGATCACCAGCCAAGTAGTCCATGCCCCTACTTCAGTAACCAGTTTCTGCTACAATAGTTCAATAGAGCTTTATTTTTATATTAAACTTTGTCAGTTTTAAAACCTCTGGGTGTCACTTGCAAGTCCAGCATTGACTGCCCAACCCTAATGAGCCTTGTGTGGTTTGCAAGGTGATTTCAGAGTCAGAATCATTCAGCACAGAATTAGTCCCGTTGGCCCAACTCGTCCATGGCGACCAAGGTGCCCATCCACGCTAGTTCCATTTGCCCCTATTTGACCGGTATCCCGCAAAGCCTTTCCCCTCCTTGTGTCTTTAAATGTTGCTATAGTGATCTCAACCACTTTGGCTGGCAGCTCACTCCATATCCCACCACATATTGTCCCTCGGGTTCCTATTACATTTTTAGATTAGATTCAATTTATTGTCATTGCACATTTACAGTACAACGAAATGGTTTAACCTGCAGTCATAACATAGAATAAAATAACAAAACACACACTTAACATCCACCACAGTGAGTCCACCAGGCACCTCCTCACTGTGATGGAAGGCAAAAAGTCCCAAAGTCCATGTCCAATCCCTCCTTGCTCTCCCTCTGCGCTGAGGCGATCCAGGCCTCCGATGTTGTGACCCCGCCGGGTGATGGTAAGCAAGTCCCCGCGGCTGAATCCGAGCTCCGCAAACGGGCCGGTTCAAACTCCGCGGCCCGGGGCGGTCGAAGCTGCCGCCCTCCAGTCCAGCGGACGAAGCTGTTGTTGCGGGAGCCCCAGAAAATCTTTCCACTCTCACCTTGAACGTATGTCCTCTGGATTCCCCTACCCTGGGTGAACGACTCTGCAGTCAAACTATTGCCCTCATGATTGCACACACCTCTGTAAGACCACTCCTCAGCCTACTCTGCTCCAAGGAATAAAGTCGTAGCTTGTCCACCCTCTCCCTACTGCTCAGGCCTAAAGAGCCCTGGCAACATCCTCATTAATCTCTTCTGCACTGTTTCCGGCTTAACGTCATCCTTCCTATAGTAGGGTGACCAAACCAAACCAATACTCCAACTGTGAAGGAAACATCAGTGTCAACTACATGAATAGATCTGGAGTCAAACCATTATCATCAGTCGAGACTCAGCTCCTCAGACTCAGTCTATGACCCATCAGATCAGACCAAATACGATACAATAGAACTTTATTTATCCCGGGGGGGGGAATTGATCTGCCAACGGTCATAAAACACAAGATACATGAAATTATGGATTGGGGATGTGCAAAGATTTGGGGCGGGGGGTGGGGGGGTGGGGGGAGGGGGGGGGGGGGTTGGGGAGTCAGTCTACCCCATGACCGAAGGGGAGGAGTTGTACTGGTTGATGGCCACAGGAAGAAGGATCTCCTGTGGTATTCTGTGCCGCATCTTGGTGGGAACCAGTCTGTTGCTGAAGGTGCTCCTCAGGTTGAGCAGTGTGTCATGGAGGGGGTGAGCTGTATTGTCCAGGATGCTCCGCAGTTTGAGGAGCATCCTCCCTTCCGAGACCAACCTCCCCGTGAATCCAACTCCGCCCCCAGGACGGAGCCAGCCTTCCTGATGAGCTTGTAATAAGGGTAAAGATCACAAATTTTCGCCCCAAAGGACATCAACGAACCAGGTGGATTTCTCTAACAATCCAACAGCTCTATGATCAGCATTTCTCATTAACAGCTTCCATTTTAATTCCAGAGCATTAACAGCTGCCATGTGAGCTTTGGACACGGTACCAAAGGGTTTCGGGTTACTTGTCTGCAAAGTTAATGTGCCACCCGTTTTTGATATTGTAGACTTCCGAATAGAGTCTACGAAACGCAAGTAGGAATCCGTAAGGGGGAAGAGAACGACAATGGACGCAACTATTCACCACTTTTGTCTGAGGGTAAAGTTAACGACTCCATTACAAAGCATGTGTAAAACAACTTTACAAGAGCATCGAACAGTACAGAATAGGAACAAGCCCTTTGGCCCACGACGTCTGTGCCACACCCGCTGCAAAGTACTATATCTTTGTACCATATTACAAAATATAATAATTGTTTAGAAGCAGGCAACATGGTGGCATCAGTGGTGGCCAGTGCTCTGTTTTTTGCGGTGGCCTGTTGGGGAGATGGCGCTCGCATAGCGGACAAAAACAGACTGGACAAACTGATCAGGAAGGCCGGCTCAGTGGTCGGGGCTGAGCAACGAACGGTCCCAGCAGGTGGCAGAGGCCAGATCACTGAAAAAACTGGGTTCTATAATGACCAACCCCACTCACCCACTCCATGCCCTGAAGGTGATCAAGAGCAGCAGCTTCAGTCAGAGACTGATTGCACCAATGTGCAAAATGGAGAGACATAGGAAGTCCTGTTTACCAGCTGCGATAAGGTTATACAATGCGCATAAATAACTGCACTTTTTTTTAAATTAATTGTATTTTAACTTGTATTTTAACTTGTATTTTAACTTTTTAAGTATGGAAGCTATTTGTGGTGTTATGTATGTCTTGAAGCTGTCGTGGCATTGTAATTTCCTGCAAAGGATTATTAAAGGTATATCTTATCTTATCTTATCTAGCAGTATAGAGCTACTGGCTTACAGCGCCAGAGACCCGGGTTCGATCCCGACTATGGGCGCTGTCTGTACGGAGTTTGTACATTCTCCCCGTGACCTGCGTGGGTTTTCTCCGAGATCGGTTTCGTCCCACACTCCAAAGATGTACAGGTTTGTATGGCTTGGTGTAAATGTAATTGTCCCTAGTGTGTGGAGGGCAGTGTTAGGGTGTGGGGATCGCTGGTCGGTGCGGACTTGGTGGGCCGAAGAGCCTGCATCTCCTAAACAATAGACAATAGGTGCAGGAGTAGGCCATTCGGCCCTTCGAGCCAGCACCGCCATCCAATGTGATCATGGCTGATCATCCCCAATCAGTACCCCGTTCCTGCCTTCTCCCCATATCCCCTGACTCCACTAGACCAAAGAAACCCACATCCCTCCCTTCCCCACGTATCCAAGTTACCTATCCAAAAATGCCACTATTGTACCTGCCTCCACCACCACCCCTGGCTACACCTTCCAGGCACCCCTTAAAAATTACCCCGGCACATCCCCCTTTAAAATTTGGCCCCCTCACCTTTCCACAGCTCGATCCAAACCCTCAGCTGTAACCACCTGGAAAGACGAAGACTGCAGGGACACGGGAATGCCACTGCTTGCAATTTGTCCTGCAAGTCACACACCACTGCAGTCTGAAAAGATATTAGCATGACTTCACATCGATTCCGGAACTCCCCACCCAGCAGCTTCACCACGCTGTCCGCAGTGATGCTTGCAAGGTGCTGGCTGACCACTGCCGTCTCAGTTATTTAAGGATGAGCGACAAATGCCGGCCAAGCCCACATCCTGTGAATGTGGAAAAAAAAAAACCTCTTGACTTTAGAGATACAGCGTGGAAACTGGCCCTTCGGCCAGCAATCACCCCGTACACAAGCACTATCCCACACGGTAGGGATGATTTTTACAATTTGCAGAAGCCAATTAATCTACAAAACCTGCACGTCTTTGGAGTGGGGGAGGAGGCCGGAGCACCCGGGGAAAACCCTCGCGGGTCACAGGGAGAAAGTACAAACTCCGTACAGACAGCACCCGAGGTTTGGATCCAACCCGGGCCTCTGGCACGGTGAGGCAGCAACTCTACCGCTGGGCCATTGAACTGCCCCTCTAAAGAGTCGTCAAAAACGCAGTTTATTCGACACGACAAGTGCTCAAGTGACTCGACCCGACAGCCAGGGGGACACTGACCTTGCACCACTGTGAGGCAGTTGTCTGAACCCAGGATTCTGCCTTCAGTTCCTCATGAACATAAATAAGTACTGTGGCTGCACCTGTTACCTGTGACCAAAGTCTGCTCCGTTCTGGGGAGGGGACGAGAGGATTGACCGATTATCAAGGACTAACAACTTCTCAGAAAAGACTGAACGAGTTAAGTTCTTTAGGAAAGAAGAGCGAGCAGAGAGATCTTGTCAAGAGTAAAAAGAGGCATGATAATGGAGTTGTGGAAAAGTCCAACCGGGGGTGGGGGGGACGAAAGGAGGAGGAGATGCAGATACATTAAGCACTAATTAGCAACAGAATCTTCTGGCTCTCCTTCTGGCAACAGAATCTTCTGCAGTGCTGGCTCGAAGGGCCGAACGGCCTACTCCTGCACCTATTGCTCTATTCTGCAATGTAAACACATTCAAGTCACTGGCAATGGGAGCATTTGAGATGGAGTGTAGCGTTGATGGATTTAAGTGAGGGTACACAAAAGTGCTAGAGAAACTCAGCGGGTGCAGCAGCATCTATGGAGCGAAGGAAATAGGCAACGTTTCGGGCCGAAACCCTTCTTCAGACGGAAAGGAAGCGAGAGTGGTCGTGCAATGCTGATGGGCTTGGATGAAAGAGGCATGAGGTGGGCCGGATATGACTGTCACCCAACAACCGCGAGCGCAGGGAACACCGAGGCACGATGCTGCTTTACAAAACAATGACACTAAAACGCTTGAGCAACTCACCGGGTGTCAAGGGTTATGGGGAGAAGGCAGGAAAATGGGATTAGGAGGCAGAGATCAGCCATGATTGAATGGCGGAGTAGGCTCGATGGGCCGAAGGGCCCAATTCTACTCCTACAACTTGAAATCTTGGGTCAGGCAGCATCTCTGGAGAACATGGAAGCGTCCCGAACCGAAATGTCACCTGTCCGTGTTCTCCAATGCTGCTGCCTGACTGGTCGACTTACTCCAGCATTTTGTGCCGTTTAAAAAAAACATGAACACCTCCTGCTTCGCCTCAGCGGTGATCATGTGAGTGTGAGCGGATAAAGTCAATGATCTATTCTTGGAGCTTGCTGCAGCATTGCAGGAACGTGCCCACGATACATGCCAAGAATACTTTTTAGAGCACCTTTGAATAAGGGAGGATGGGAGCTGCCCACAACAGGAGTCAGCGCCTGTTGTCTGCCCTCTACAACATTGCAAGCTGAGGGGAAACTCAGGATTCTGCACCTCTTTAGTTTAGTTAACTTCAGAGATACAGCATGGAGGAAGGCCCTTGAGTTTGCCCCGACCAGCAATCCCCACACACTTATGGCCCTGTCCCACGGTACGAGTTCATTCCAAGAGCTCTCCCGTGTTTGCCCCGATTCGAACTGGGAGATTTACGGTAATGGCCGCTCGTCGGTACTCGGGGCTCTCGTGGACATTTTTCAACATGTTGAAAATTCTTCCCGAGCTTACCTGCCGTTAGCGAGTCTTCCCGAGTGCCCGCCATTAGCGTTACGAGCCGCTAAGAGACGTCCCCGAGCTCCGACGTACCCGCTACGTTCATTCTCCGTGTTTACCACGAGTTTGATTTTTTTTTAAACTCGGGAGAGCTCTTGGAATGAACTCGTACAGTGGGACAGGGGCTATAATGCTATACCACACACACACTTGGGACAATTTACAATTTTACCAAGCCAATTAGCCTACAAACCTGTACATCTCTGGAGTGTGGGAGGAAACCGGAGATCCCAGAGAAAACCCACGCAGGTCACGGGGAGAACGTAAAAACTCCGTACAGACAGCGCCCGTAGTCAGGATCGAACCCGGGTCTCTGGCGATGTGATGCAGCAACTCTACCGCTGTGCCACCACCAAAGGGAGTTCAGAACTAAAGGAATCACTACTTTTGGAACAGTTTTAAAATCGGGTGAAAATCGCCTATTGCATCACAACACATAAGCAGCTAACAAATTTCTGAATAGTAGATATTTAAAAAAAGGTTTAATTAGAACATTTGTCAGCACATTTGCATTCCCCAGACGTCAGTGAGGCTGCGATTCATTAGGATAGGCTATGCTGCCTGCAATATACACGCTGGAGAATAGAAAGGATTCATTGTTTGTCTGTGGCGTGCCATCACTTCATTTTGAACTCTGTTTGTGGGAGAAGGTTACTAAGCACAGTGGAACAGATTCGAGGATGTGCTAAAAAGGTTCTTCGAGGAGGCACACATCGCCACTGCCTCTTGGGAACTCTGGCTCAAAGAGGAGGGGCAGCATTTGGGGAGGCATTGAGAATCTGTAGGCCATGCATCGGTGGCACAGGGGTAGAGTTGCTGCCTTACAGCACTCGCAGCCCCAGACCTGGGTTTGATCCCACAGAGGGCTGTGGAGGCCAAGTCAGTGGATGTTTTTAAGGCATAGAGATAGACAAATTCTTGATTAGAACGGGTGTCGCGGGTTATGGGGAGAAGACTGGAAAATGGGATTAGGAGGCGGAGATCAGCCATGATTGAATGGTGGAGTAGACTAAAAGGGGCGAATGGTCTAATTCTACTCTTATAACTTGTAGATGTGATCCCGACTACGGGTGCTGTCTGTACGGAGTTTGTACGTTCTCCCCGCAAAACCTCATGGGCTTTCTCCGAGATCTTCGGTTTCCTCCCACACTCCAAAGACGTACAGGCTTGTGGGTTAACTGGTGTGGTACAAGTGTAAATTGTCCCTGGTGTGTGTGGGGTCATGTTAATGCGCGGGGATCGCTGGTCGGTGCGGACTCGGTGGGCCGAAGGGCCTGTTTCCATGCTGTATCTCTGAACTATGCATCGGTAGCACACAGAAGCTGTGCGTAAGCAGTGGAAAGGGACTGACAGAACACACACACACACACACACATATTCCCTGCCCTATTTAGTCATAGACCCATGCTGCATAGAAACAGCAGCTCTGGCCCAAATCACCCATACCCACCAAGTTGCCTAACTGAGCTGGCCCCACTTACCAGCACCTGGCCCATATCCATTCAATCCTTTCCTATCCATGTACCTGTCCCGAGTGTCTTTTGAATGTCCTAATTATATAACCACCTCCGTCACTTCTTCTGGCAGCTCATTCCACATACCCACCTTTGTGTGCAAAAGTTGTCCCTCAGATCCATTTTAAATCTTTACCCTCTCAGCCAAAACCAATGCCCTCTTGTTTTACACTTCCCTTCCTCAGGAAAAAAAAAAGTGTCCACCACCGCTGATCTGCCACCACAGACCCGCAAAACTGAAGTGGACGCAAGTCATCCTTAAATCTGAAAGACAGCCCAAGCGTTGGATGATATTGGGTCAAGGATTTCTGGTTTTGAAAAGAACAAGAAAATGTGGAGCGAATACAATTCATAACTTCCCTTTACTCCTTGCATCCAGCAGCCTACTCACATTATAGACAATGGACAATAGACAATAGGTGCAGGATTAGGCCATTTGGCCCTTCGAGCCAGCACCGCCATTCAAAGTGATCATGGCTGATCATCCCCGATCAGTACCCCGTTCCTGCCTTCTCCCCATATCCTCCGACTCCGCTATTTTTAAGAGCCCTATCTAGCTCTCTCTTGAAAGCATCCAGAGAACCTGCCTCCACCGCCCTCTGAGGCAGAGAATTCCACAGTCTCACCACTCTCTGTGCGAAAAAAGTGTTTCCTCGTCTCCGTTCTAAATGGCTTACTCCTTATTCTTAAACTGTGGCCCCTGGTTCTGGAAATACGTTGTAACGATTCCTCACTTGGCCATTTTGACTCCGAGGGCAACGTCATTGAGGGGATAAAGAGTGGTGGATACACGTGGTCAGATGGTCATGCAGTTTGACAATTCCCTGTATCGGTACACTGTGGACGGCACGATTGTAATCATGTATTGTCTTTCCGTCGACTGGTTGGCAGGCCACAAAAGCTTTTCACTCTACCTCGGTACACGCGACAAGAAACTAAACAAACATCAGGCGAGGAGCAGCGCTTTGGGACAGTGGTGCTATTCATGAGTAAGGAGCCATGGATGAAAAGGATGTCACCAGCTTTTCATGGAATGTCTTTTAATACAAGGCATGATATTGGTGATTATATGGAACAGCAGTGATCCACACTCGAGGGCATGGGCACAGAGGCGATTGCAGAAATGGACAGACTAGAAAGGATTGGGGTTAGCCATTAAATGAGTCACGGGTCTCTGGAACGGAGCAGATAATGGGGAGAGGTTGGAGTGGGAGAATGGAACGGAGGGTTAGCTCAGAGTCAACCCCTTTAGCAGGAAAACACCCCCCATTTTCAGGTTGTGCTATTTAATAACCTGCATCTTGTGATTGCTTTGTTTCCCTTAATCTGAAGCAGACCTACGAGAACACTTGGGACATGCCTAGACTCCATTTGGCTGCATTTTCAACCACCCACGGCTCTTCTGGGGAACATGATTGCGATGATTTGCACCTCTTCATTGCCCCACAGTCAGTCATTCCTGCACAGAAACAGGCCCTCATAACTTGCCTATTCTGGCCAAGGTGCCCCATCTACACTAGTTCCACCTGCCCACATTTGGCTCGTATTCTTCCAAACCTTTCCGAGCCATGTACCTGTCCAAATTATTTCAAAGATTACAGCACCAACTAAACAAGCTCCTCTGGCAGCTCGTTCCATACACCCACCACCCCTTGTGTATCAGCTGAAGATTTCGGTAATCTCCTTGTGAGTCTTTGACAAGAAGAAGCTAGTGGCTTGACAGAAAATATGTTGTATGACCACCACATTGCACTAATAACGCCTCCTTTCACCTATTACTGTTTGAAAGAACAAATTTGCGGCTTGGGCACAAAGTAGTGGAATAACTCAGTGGGTCAAGCAGTATCTTTGGAGAACAAGGATAGATCGGGACAGTTCTTCAGACTGATTGTAGACCGCATCTGCAGTTCTTCGTTTTGACAAATTTGCAGCTTGGGTCACTCACGACCGTACATTTCATAGATAACAAGTATTTAAAGTTAGATAAGACACTCTCCAGAGATGCCGCCTGTCCCGCTGTGTTATTCCAGCATTTTGTGTCTATCTCCAGTTTAAACCAGCATCTGCAGTTCCTTCCTACACAAAGTGTTTAAAGTGCAGCCTCTGGAGCAATGTTGCCACAACGGGCAGTTTTTGCATGCAGCACGTTCCAACAAATGGGAAGTAACATTAAATTCATTTTAACCACTGCAGCAGCCAATGAATTAGTTAATTCATGATGCAGAACTCTTACTCTTCAAAGCAACAGCATGATCCAGGGTGGTAAGCTGGGTGGCGCAGTGGTAGAGTCTCTGCCCCACAGCGCCAGAGACCCGGGTACGATCCCAACTATGGGTGCTGTCTGTACGGAGTTTGCACCTTCTCCCTGTGACCGCGTGGGTTTTCCCCGGGTGCTCCGGTTTCCTCCCACACTCCAAAGACATGTTGGTTTGTAGGTTAATGGGCTTCGGTAAAGATTGTAAATTGTCCGTCGTGTGTAGGGTAGTGCTGGTCTACGGGGTGATCGCTGGTTGGCACAGACTCGGTGGGCCGAATGGCCTGTTTCCTTGCTGTATCTCTAAAACTAAAACAGTACACAAAGCTTCGTTTAGAACCTCTTCAGAGACCTCAATCAGCATGCAGGTATAGCAGGCGGTGAAGAAAGCGAATGGCATGTTGGCCTTCATAGCGAGAAGATTTGAGTATAGGAGCAAGGAGGTCCTACTGTAGTTGTACAGGGCCCTGATGAGACCACACCTGGAGTATTGTGTGCAGTTTCAGTCTCTTATTTGGAGGAAGGACATTCTTGCTATTGAGGGAGTGTAGCGTAGATTCACCAGGTTAATTCCCAGGATGGTGGGACTGACATATGATGAAAGAATGAATCGACTGGGCTTATATTCACTGGAATATAGAAGGATGAGAGGGGATCGTATAGAAACATAAAATTCAAGGGATTGGACAGGCTCGATGCAAGAAAAATGTTCCCCATGTTGGGGAGTCCAGAACCAGGGGTCACAGTTTAAGAATAAGGGGTAGACAAAAATGCTGAAGAAACTCAATGGGTGAGGCAGCATCTATGGTACGAAGGAATAGGTGACGTTTCAGGTAGAGACCCTTCTTTAGACTGATGTGAGGTAGGGAGTAGGCAATTTAGGAGTGAGATGAGGAAAAACTTTTTCACCCAGAGTTGTGAATCTGTGGAATTCTCTGGATGTATTCAAGAGCGAGTTAGATATAGCTCTTAGGGCTAACGGAATCAAGCGATATGGGGAGAAAGCAGGAACGGGGTACTGATTTTGGATGATCATATTGAATGGCGGTGCTGGCTCGAGGGGCCGAATGGCCTACTCCTGCACCTATTTTCAACGCTTCTAAAACTGTCTGGCCCTGCTGCATTGAAGCAGCGACCAGGACGAGGGAGCTTCACAGAATGCCAGCACAGCAAGACCCTTCAGCCAGCCAACACGCAGCATTTACATTGCAGAGTTTTCCATCGCAAAATGCTCCAAGGTCCTTCAGATCATAGGCAGATGCTCAGATACACGAGCAGCATATCTGCCGCCTGCCAATGCTTGGGGTGAATCATGCTCACCAAGCTTCCACTAGAAGCGTTCCAAATGGTTTTCTTTATGCCAATTTAACAACTTCCATGGCTTTAATAATATATATATTTTTATAAAAGACTGCAACGTGCTAGGATTCAGAATCACCCGCCACGAGTTGCCTAAGAATCAAGGGATTTCTGTCCCAAGAAGACACTGAAAAACTTGTTGATGCATATATTTTTAGTAGGTTAGATTATTGTAATGGCATCTTTACAGGTCTCAATAAAAAAATCAATTAAACAACTGCAGCTTATCCAAAATGCCGCTGCCAGTCTTGACCAACACCAAGAAAATGGACCACATTACACCTGTCCTTAAATCTTTGCACTGGCTCCCTGTGTGTGTAAGAGGATAGATTTTAAAATTTTGTTACTGACCTATAAGGCACTGAATGGTCTAGGTCCAAAATACATCTCTGACCTACTTGTTGTATAGGAGGCGCCTAGACGACTCGGGTCTTCAGGGACAGGTTTACTCTGTGTTCCCAGGGGCAGAACTAAAAAGGCTGAAGCAGCATTGGGTTTTATGCTCCACACCTGTGGAACAAGCTCCCTGAACACCTGAGGTGTGCAGACTGTAAGCGCATTTAAATCAGGCCTTAAAACACTGTTGTTTACTAGAGCTTTTCCATAACCCGACATGCAGGTAACCTTAACTGTCTAATTTTAACCCTTTTATGTGCTTTTTAAAATTGTTTTATTGCTTCATTGACGTTGATTTATTATTCATACAGTTGTCGTATTGCTTATTTTGCAATTTTTAATTATTGACTATTTCATTTTTTCTTTCCTGTAAAGCACCTTGAATTGCTGTTTGCACGAATGGTGCTATACTAATAAATTAGCCTTGCCTTGCCTTGCCTTGCCTTGTGGCTCCAATGTACGTCAAACCTGAACTGGTGTATCAACCATGCTGCTTCACACCACTCTCAGCGAAGGTCTCCACTGCTCGGCTTTCCATCTCAAACTTGGTTTTGGATTGTTTGAGACGTTTGGTGCAAGTTTAATAAATTGATATAATAACTTGATTAATCATTATGAAATCAGATAATGTGACGTTTAATTGGAAGCCTGGTTAGTCAGCCACCATATAACTTTTGGTTATCTATTGCACACTACAGATTATCTATATGGAATGATGCCAGAGTACTTTTTTCACTTACCCGGGTACCTTGGTAAAATCACTGGATGTTCTCGGAGACACCAGGCTTTGTTACTTTGCTAGTCACCAAGCCCCTTATTTAGCCCCACCAATAAATACCACTTTGTCTTCGGAAGTACATTATTATTGGCCTGCTTTAGGATTCCTACTTTAGTTCCAAACAAATCTAATCATGGCTCGAGAACGGAGTGGTAGTGACAAAGTATGATAGTTAAAGTTAGGCCAAAAATAAAACCCCAAGTCCCAAGTGTTATGGGAACCTAGGACACGCACCGTCCCGAAGCCAGGATTACTTTCCGTGCACTAGGGGATCTTTGATGTGCACCCGAGAACAGACAGGGCTTTGGTTCAGAGTCTCATCCGCGCTGCCAAACGACAGCACTGCCTCAGAGCTGTGCTGGAAAGCCCAGCTCAGTTATTTGTGCTCACGTCTTGGGAGCGTGACTTGAAAGCACAACGCTTCCCAACTTGGAGGCAAGAATGCGGCCACTGGGCAAGGCTGGTACACAAATACTCAGTCGGGTGGACCAGTGTATTTAAATCATGCTGAAATAGTCATTTAAACAAATATCTGAAATATGGCTTTGTTCTTCTCTGGCATCTGCTCAATTTAACCAGTTATCAAAATATACACCGCAGCAATCTGATAACAGAATGTTTAAGAAGGAACTGCAGATGCTGGAAAAATCGAAGGTAGACAAAAATGCTGGAGAAACTCAGAGGGGTGAGGCAGCATCTATGGAGCGAAGGATATAGGCAACGTTTCGGGCCTGAAGACGGGTTTCGGCCCTATTTCCTTCGCTCCATAGGTGCTGCCTCACCCGCAGAGTTTCTCCAGCATTTTTGTCTACCATCTGATAACAGAAGTCGGGTTTCAACTTCAGAATTAAAGCAACTTAGATTAAATGCAGCAGAAAAAAGTTTTAGATTTGATGGCTATGCCAGAGCAGGCTCTATAACAATCAGTCCCACCCTCAACGTTTCTCCACAACCTAATTATTATTCCTCTTCCTTTCTCAATAGTAGAAAATTCTGCCATCAGTACTAAAAAAAAATGTGCCTGTACTTAAGACATCCAAAGCCAAAGGGCATAGGTTTCAGGTGAGATGTACAAGTTTTAGAAGGGAAACAAAGGTTAAACACAGTGCAGCTTAAAATTATTGTACGTTTTTTTTGCAGTTCAATATCGAGAAATAAAATCACAGCACAGGCATAAGTGAAAATGTTAGAACTTTTCGAGTTCCACGAGCTATTCAGGGGGTGGGTTAAAAGGTAGAACACAATTATGGCACTCCCAAAAAGCTGTTCCAAGGCTTGTGCCAAGTTATCAGATTTTGAAGGGAACAATTTGTACTCGAGAAACAAAGACATATCTCTTGATCATCTGCTAGTAGACATTTGCACTGGAAATGTTGGCAGCAAACTGAAGAATGGGCAGCAATGATGTTGCCAAGCCAGGTAGCTGCCACGCCATGCCCTCAAGTGTCGCTCAATGCAGCAGCAACAACAAAAAATACACCTTATATGGAGACTTCCATGGGCAGCTGTAACAGCATCTAACTGCAAGCAAGTCCCGTCAGGCAAAGGGAGTGGGGCGAGCCAAGAGTGACAAAACTGATTTGCAAAGTCCCTGAATATGAAAGTCACTTTCATACGTCGCACGTGGCCTCGGGTTCCTCCGAGGAGGAAGCCAGCTGTCGTTCACCACCCAAACGGAAAACGGAGGGCCTGCCGAGACTCGATCTCTCCCTGTCGTGCAAGGAAGAACAGTTGAGCTTCCTGCCAGCAGTCCCATTCTCCTGGCATTCATAGTGAGATTGTACCCAGCAAAGCACGCTGCACAAACACCAAGCGTTCGCAGCCTCTCCCCACCCAGATATCTATCGGGATGAAACATCTCCCGCAGGCTCCAGGGGCTGTGTGGCAGCAGCAGGCCAGGGCTTGCATGTGTGTGGAACTAAACACAACTCATTGGCAAGTATTTCCTTATCCCAAAGTTACAAGTCAAACGTCACGTACAAATTATTGGACAATATTTAAAAGATAATGTAAATGACAATGATAAGTTCATAGGTTTTAGGAGCAGAATTAGGCCATTTGGCCCATCAAGTCTACTCCGCCATTCAATCATGGCTGATCTATCTTTCCCTTGTAACCCCAGTCTCCTGCCTTCGTCCAACAATCCCCGACACCCGTACTGATCAAGAATCTAGATATCAGAATGGCAGTCAAGATGCTTTTAGTTATTTCTAGCTTTCAAAAATATCTCGACGAGAGAACATTGAGTAGACCTTACATGGCATATCTCTTTATGCAAAGCTTTCTTCCAGAAGGAAGATGACAGATCCTCATTCTCCAGGCTGGTCTTTGGAAACATCAAACCAAATCTGATTGCACGAAGAACATTGCATTACTGTCCTTCAGCCGATGGCGAGTGTGACGATGGGCAACTTCCCAGTTGATTCTGCTTCTTGTCCCTTCTACGCAGCCACAGTGACGCCATCTGGTGGCCGAGCAAGGAAGCAGCACAGCCAGTTGAGACGAACACAGCCAATCGCTCCTAGAATACCAGATCACGGCCACAACACAGGAAACGTACCAAGATAAGTAAATCAGCCTCGGGAATCAAAGCATCTTCGACTGGACAGAATGCATTAAGACGGGACACAAATCAAAAAGGCATGGCAACAGAAACTTTACCAATTAGCCAACAACTTTATTGTGAAAACAATACGACTTAAAAGAACCATTTGTAAAGGATTAAGAAACAACGATTATCATACAACAGTAGAAAAAAGATATGTCCAACAGCAAGAATGAATCGTAGGATTCTGAGTGACTCACTTGACTCCCCATGTAATGTGATCACAGGGCGCATCACGTTGAACTTGCCCTCTGCTTGGTGACGTTCCGTAAAAACTTACACTTTAAAATTTAATCCTGCTTCTCTCTGGAGTTTCAACAGCAGTCAAATCCACTGATTGAGAATGCGCGTGTCAAAGACAGCCACCCAATAGGTTTCATGCCAAAGGTCGTACCATGTGATCCATTGCGCCATTCACCTCTGCAGCGTCACGCACGATTAAAGCACACAAACTTGTAACGAAAGCACACACAACGGTAAACAGGCAACCCGCTGGGCTGTTCTCAGTGCACACAGCAACATTTCAGCAGCGCTGTCTACCTAATCAAATACCCAAAAGGGACCTCCTGATTTATCCATAGGTTGGTGTCCATTACTCGAGCATCAAGACGACACAATCCATTTATAATTTACGGACTAGATTGCAATGTAGGGCGGCTCTAGAAATGAAATAAAGTGCAACGCCTAGCACCAGTGAAGTTACTGGAGACTTGTGATGGCGGAAAGGGAATTTCTAGGTTAGGATGGCCACCGTTCAGTTTTAGCTGTCGCAAATCAATCTGTTGCTAAGGATCCAAAATAAATCCATTCATCTAGAAGAGAAAATACACTAGCTTCAGACGCCAAAGCTTCTGGGTACGTCACCTGGCTAGGAATCAAATTTCAAATACATAGTGCTCATGGCCTTGTTATAGATCGGATTTAAGGGATCTCTATACCAAATCACAGATTTTATCCCCAGTGTCCGACAATATCAATCTGCCAGCAAGGTGTTAGTGAGTCATTTGGAGATTCAGGCATCTGAAAGGAAGATCATGCAATACTTATAGCAGCATTTAGACTGCAGCATGTGTATCTCTTTGAGCCTCCAATGTGACATTTCTATCTAGTTTCATGGGCATTTCTTTGATTGTAAGTAACAAGAGAGCAAAAACAAAGACTTGTCAAGCTGAACGACTCAAAGTATCAACATTCAAACGGACACCAAGAGTTATCGAAATAAACTGTAATGGATCACAAGGGTTTCCTTTTGGCAGACGTCCAAACTGCTCCCGTGGCCTTGGTGAACTGCGTGAACTACTTGCATGAAGGACCGTGCGTGTTCAGCCCTTTTCACAGATCGCTGCGCCAGTAATCCCCCCTGCACTCAATTTCTTTCCACTTTAAAGCAGACTCCAGTTACACATTTTAACTCAAGCACACATTACGTACTCTTGTACAAACATGGAAACTGAAAAGCAGACCGTCCGCTCCGATACCGCAGTATTTACATTTCCAACGCACGCATGCCACAAAGAGTTTTTTTCCCCTTTAAGTAGCAAGTTTAACCCCATCCGAACCGAGAGCAGTCAAGAGCATGTCTGTGAGAAAATGTAGTGTTTAGCTGCGCTATGACACCAATTCAAGGATTGTCAGCTGTGGTTACATTAAAAACACAAGTAAAAATGCAGAGTTCAACAATTTTGTCAATGGCAAACAGTACATTCATTCAAGCATCTCGCTGTCTTGCCAAATTAAAAGCTACAAGCAAATCAGATTTATATTACAAAGCTAACCAAATGAGAGTCTCACCCTCCCCCTTCATAACCAGTCTTAGTAAACATTCTCTTATTTCGAAGGAGGCGCAAGAATCTCTTTTGATATTCACACGCACAATGCCTAATCATTCACGTTTATCAATTCAATGACAAACTTTAAGTTCCCTGGTTAATGACAGCGTTGCATCTTTATTTGAGGACCAGCCTTCGCCACCGTCTTCAAAGCAGTTGACCCCAACAAGAGGCAACTTTGACAATAAACAAAACACAAGATAAGAGCTGGCGATTTCAAAAGGTGCCAGTGATTAAAAACAGCAGCGGTGATTTTTACCCATGAAGTTTGTGCAGCTCAAGAACTCATGGCGAATGTCAAATTGTTCTTTCTGGTGCTCATAAAGTGTCAAAATTAGACTGCACCGCCTTCTTCTTGGATCCCGGTTTCACTGGTTTTATCACTGCCTAGAAACAGAGAAATTCATATTTTAGCCACGAAAGCCAGAGTTCTACATTGAAACATTCACTGCCCCCCCCCCCCCCTGCTTTGGTAATTAGGTTTGCAGGGGAACAATACCCAGCACAATGCATAACGAGGGAAGAATCTGAACAGGTAAATGGCCGTTTTCAACAAGAATAGCTGAACATTTGTCAGAGGGAACATCTCAAAAGTTACGTGCAGGAAGGAACAGCAGATGCTGGTTTAAACCGAAGATACAAAAAGATGGGAGTACTGTAACTCAGCAGGTCAGGCAGCATCTGGAGAAAAGGGAACAGGTGATGTTTCGGGCCGAGACCCTTTTTCTTCACCTATTCCTTCTCTCCAGAGACCCACTGAGTTACTCCAGCTTTTAGTGTCTATCATATTAAAAGTTATTATTGAAGATAATATAACAGGATGCTAAAAAAAACAGGTAGTTGCATAAAGTCAGTATAGTTCTAGAGAGAAATCAAGTTTGACCAATATATTGGAATTTCTTAACATGAGCCGTGGATTACAGGAAACTGGAGGATGGGTTGAATTTAGATTTCCAGAGGCATTTGATAAGATACCATGTCAACAGTTACTGTGGAAAATAACAACTCCTGGTGGGGAAAGTAGCACATAGCGGCAAATTGAAAATTGGCTGACTGACAGCAAATAAAGTAGTCACAAATGGGTCTCTTCTGGATGGCAAGAGGTAATCAGCGTTGTGCGACTGGGATTTGTGCTGATGCCTCAATGTTCGCCCAGTTACATAAATTAATTGGATGAAGGAATGGATGCTAAATTTGCTGATGAAATGCAGATGGGCTGCAGGACACCAAATCGCCGGTACAGTGTACAAGAACTTACAAATGGACATGGGGGGGGGGGGGCTCCAAGAACGCTGGGGGGCCTGCGGCGGGCGGCAAGCAGATGATAGGACAGATCGGTGATCTTTGGTAACTTTGTCTGTGCCAGAAACACGGCAACACTTGTGCGAGGTGTGATGTATGATTTTACCAGGTCGTACGCAAAACCAAGCATTTCCCTTTACCTAGGTACATGTAACAATAAAGGATCATTCAATCAGTGAATCATTGACACAGATTGAGTACATGAGGGCCAAAGAGCTGGCAAATGATGCATAACGTGGGGAAATGTGAAATTGACTGTTTCAGCAGGAAAAAAAAGTATACAGGACAGTTTAGTTTATTGTCAGGTGTGCAGAGGTACAGAGAAAAGCTTTGGTTGCGTGCTCACCAGTCAGCAGAAAGGCAATACATGATTACAATCGAGTCATTTACACGTAAGGGAATAACGTTTAGTGCAAGGTAAAGCAGCAAAGTCCGATCAAAGATAGTCCGAGGGTCCCCAATGAGGTGGATACTCCTCAGGATTCACAAGTTGGACATGGGGCCCTAATCATCGTCATCACACAGCCGTAAAATGGGACCCTCCCCTGCAGCCAGCAAATCCATGCTGCTGCTCTGCCAAAAGCTTGATTGTATGTACGCAAGTTGGGCATCATAAACTAAGGGGGGACCGGTAGTGTCGAAATGAGGAGAGATTAGGGAGAATGAAGATGCAAGCAATTTGGGCGTTCAGTTAATCATTTTTAAAAGGATAGCATCCAGGCGCTGCCAGCAATGAAAAAAGTTACTATTGCAGGGGGGAACTGAATACCAAAGTAGAGGTCATGACTCGGATGTATAAGACACAGATGAGATCAATACAGGAGAATTGAATTGGTCACTTTGTAACAAGGCATGAATACATCGGAAGCAGCTCAGGAGATTTACCGGACCAATACCCAAGTTATCTTACAAGGAAAAGTTGCATCTGCTGGAGTTTACGCGAGTTAGAGTGAACTATTCAAATGCTGGGCGGCACGAGAGTTGCTGCCTTACGGTGCCAGAGACCCGGGTTCGATCTTGACTACAGGTGTTGTCTGTACGGAGTTTGTACGTTCTCCCCATGGCCTATGTGGATTTTCTCTGGGTGCTCCGGTTTCCTCTCACTCTCCAAAGACGTACAGGTTCGTAGGCTAATTGACTTGGCAATGTTGTCAATTGCCCCTGGTATATAGGATAATGTTTGTGTGCAGGGATCGCTGGTCGGCAGGGCCCCGGTGGGCCGAAAGACCTGTTTCCGTGCTGTATCTCTAAACTTAACCTGACCCCGAATGGCTCGGCTGGATGGACGGACAGAGAAGAGGCTGTTTCTTCTTGCGGGCGAATCCAGAATGACAAAAAAAGTAAAAATAAGCTACTTCCTAAAAGGGAGTATAATAGGAAGTGGACTGTATATCGGCAGGGAAATAGGGCAGGGAAATAGAGTACAGAAAGGCACAAGGAGAGAATGAAAGGTTACCATGGATAGATACGAATACAAATGAAGACTTCATTAGGGTTAGCTATGATCTTAAGTGGCTCCCTCAGCTTCTGATAAGTATCTTTCCGTGGCAGTTACAGATTAGAATTGACCTACAACCCATGACTCAGGGCAGAGACCTTTCACCTGAAGTTTATCACACAAAGTTTTTAATCAAGAAGAGGGACAATCCTTGCTGCTAACCCTGTTAGCGATTTTGTTTTGAAAAGCTAAGTGTGTTAACTGCAGTCTAACTTGGAGATTGGTGAGATTGGTGAGATTATACCAGCGAGTCTTCAAATCAATCTCATCTAGTCTCCCTAAAGGGACTGCAAACTGGGCGACGTGCAGGGTCCCATTTGAGGAAGATAGGATAAAACAGGGCAATAGATAATTCTCTGTTGAACACGTGCTCCTTCAAAGCAAGCCCATCTTTTTGGCAATACTTGAAAGTCAAAATGGTGCACAGTGCCACTGTCACCCACTAGAGGCCCTCAAAGCATCATATATGGGAACTTGCTTGAACGGTGACATTGCAATTTTGTCAGGTCCAAAGTTCATATTTATCCTGCAAACTAACACTTCAATGAAATCCAGCCGGGCACCGCTGCTCAATACTTAAAAACTACGGAACAAAATATCACGGGATGACAACATAACTGACTCATCTAGTGACACAGTTACAATACCAACTGAATACGAGTACAGGTTGCCAAATTTGGAATGAGGAACATCAATGAAACTTTGTATCTAAATTAAATAAAATTAAGACAGGTATACAGAAACAGTTGACAGATTGCAGCTGCAGTTCAAGGATCTTCAGCAACTATGGTTCAGTAAAGGCTCTGTCTCACGGTGTTGCGGTCATTAGCGGTGAAGCGCGGCGCCGCCGGAAGAGGGGACCGCACGGCAACCGCGAGAGCGCCGCACGGATGCTGCGCGGGGGCCGAGTGATCTCCGTACCGGCCGGTTCCACGAGCTTGCGGCGTCGGGTGATGACGTCATCGCGCAACGCGACGCGCTACGCGATGGCGTCATCGCGCAACGCGATGACGTCTTTCGGATCGCGGGGCTGTGGCAGCGGCCGTGCTGCACACGTGCCTCACTGGTGCCGGCTGTGGCGGCGGTCGTGCCTCACTGGCGGCGGCTGTGGCGGCAAAAGTTCGACTCACGGCACTCGTGCTGCACTGGCGGCGGCTGTGGCATTGACCGTGCCGCACTCGTGCCTCACTGGCGGCGGCTGTGCGGTAAGAAATTATTTTGGACATTGCTGACTTTTTGTGAGCACCGTGCGGTGTTGGGACCAACGGCGCACGGCCTCGGCAGTGTGCGTTTGACCGAACCCGCGGTCTCTGGCGGTCCACGAGCGGTAGATACTTCCTGTATCACCGCCAATGACTGCAGACTCATGAGACAGGCCTTTAAGTCCCAACAGCTCGAGGAACTTTGGCTCCGGGTTAGACACAAAATGCTGCAGTGACTCAGCGGGACAGGCAGCATCTCTGGAGAGCAGGAATGGGCGACGTTTCGGGTCGAGACCCTTCTTCGTTCTGAGAGTCAGGGAAGGGGGAGATACAGAGATAAGGAAGTGCAAGGTGCGAAAACGAGACATCAAAGGGGGGTGGAGGTCAAGGAAAAAGTAGAATAGACCATTGCTAGCTAGGAGAAGGTAACAACAAAGCAAACAGAGATAAAATGTAAACAAGGACAGTTAGACTGGTCGGAAAACTGGGAAGGGGGAGGGATGGGGAGAGAGGAGATGCAAGGGTTACTTGAAGTTAGAGAAGTCAATTCACATACCGCTGGGTTGTAAGCTACCCAAGCAAAATACGAGGTGCTGTGCCGCCAATTTGCGCTGGGCCTCACTGACAATGGAGAGGCCCAGGACAGAAAGGTCAGTGTGGCTATGGGAGGGGGAGTTAAAGTGTTTAGTAACCAGAATGGGAGGGGGAGTTAAAGTGTTTAGCAATCGCTTTTGGCTCCGGGTTAATGAGCTGGAAACTGAAATTTGGGCACTGTGTTGAATCAGGGACTGTGAAGGGTGTTTGAAGCACTTTGATCCAAGGTTGTCACACCACTTAGACCAACCTGGTCAGTCGAGAGCTACTGGAGGGGTAGAAACATGCACGAGGATGGTGCAGTCATGTAGTGTGTAAGAGATGACTTCCTTGATTTCCATGCCTTGGTTAAATTTTAAACTTTGGCAAAACTTGAGTATTAAGACATTGATACTGAAAGGGAAAATAAGGTGAGTAACCAAACAAGAAACATAAAGATCCAAATGATTTCACAGAGGAAGAAATATCAGAAAAACGTAGTCCCTTACAGGTTGACAAGGGAGAGATATTTGCGATAAGGAAATAGAAAATAGAAACAAATATTTTGTGTCTGTCATCATAGGAGACAGAAAAACAACTCAAAAACGAGTTGAAATACAGCATGGAAACAGGCCCTGCGGCCCACCGAAATTCTGCTGACCATACAAGTCCTTGTGTAGCTTGGAAAAGCAGCGATTCTTCCCAAATTCAGACTAATTTATCTTTATAACTGACATTTCATTAACATTTCATTGCTTAAGACAGGCAATGGATCCAACAAGGATCCATTGTCGCACTATAACATAGCCACAGAAATCCGAGATTCTTCTGCTGTTTGAATGACAATAGACAAAGAGTAGGCCATTCGGCCCTTCGAGCCAGCACCGCCAGTCAATGTGATCATGGCTGATCATCCCCAATCAGTACCCCGTTTCCTGCCTTCTCCCCATATCCCCCGACTCCGCTCTCTTTAAGAACCCTATCCAGCTCTCTCTTGAAAGCATCCAGAGAACCTGCCTCCACCACCCTCTGAGGCAGAGAATTCCACAGACTCACAACTCTCTCTGAGAAAAAGTGTTTCCTCGTCTCCGTTCTAAATGGCTTACCCCTTATTCTTAAACTGTGGCCCCTGGTTCTGGACTCCCCCAACATCGGGAACATGTTTCCTGCCTCTAGCGTGTCCAAGCCCTTAACAATCTTATACGTTTCAATAAGATCCTCTCTCGTCCTTCTAAACTCCAGAGTGTACAAGCCCAGCCGCTCCATTCTCTCAGCATATGACAGTCCCGCCATCCCGGGAATTAACCTTGGGCCCACCGAATGCTTGTGCCCTTCAGCGGCACTCACCCCTTTGTTTTGTCCTCGCTTTCTCGAGACTTGTCCCCGTCGGATTGGTTTTGAACCCTGCGATTCATGGCGTAATGAACTCCTTCGCCTCTCTGCCTCTCCGTCCGACTTGCACTCGTCTTGAGAGTCACTCTCTGCATACTGATGGTTCAGCGCAGTGTCTGGAGGTCTTTGGGCTGCGGGTGAAGACATTCAATAAAAAGTCAACTCTGAACAGCAGCAAAGATTTCAATTCTAAAGGAACACTTCAATACCAATAAGAAGGCATCATTGCCGTTGTCCTTCTCATGTAGCCCTTGGTGAGTGCTGGGAAATACACACACACATGCACATACACAGTGTAGGAAGGAACTGCAGATGCTGCTTTACACAGAAGACAGATCCAAAATGCTCGAGTAACTCTGCGGGACAGGCACCATTTCTGGAGAAAAGGAATAGGTGATGTTTCAGGGTCTGAAGCAGGGTTTTGACCTGAAATGGCACCTATTCCTTTTCTTTGGAGATGTGCTGCCTGACCCGCTGAGTTACTCTAGCATTTTGTATCTATATATACACACACACAAACACACACTGAATGTCCTTCAGTATCTCAGTTAAGAGGCCATTCTCCCCAAAGAGGTTACTGCAACAAAGAAAACTAATGGACTCCTCAGTTAGTACAAACATTTAGTTTCAGGTGGAAGTCACTGCATTAGACATCAAGTTTATGCATCTCTGCATATCTGTCTTGTTAGTTAAACAACAGTCAAGCAAAAGACTGCCGCTGCCTTGTTGCGGATCAAATCAAACTGTCTAAATACGCATCAGTCAGCAGCTTAGAACCTTATGCTTTCTCCAAAAACTGTATGGTGTCTCAACTCCCAAAGGTACCTCAATGATAGCTCTCAAACTTCAAGTTCAAATATATTGTGACATACACCAATTAAGGTACAGTGATATTTGAGTTACCATACAGCCATACGAAGTGAAAAGCAACAATACACACAGCCACATAATAAAATTTAACATGAAAATCCACCACAGCGGAATCCACATTCCTCACTGTGATGGAAGGTAATATAGTTCAGTCATCTTCCTCCTTGTTCACTCGAGGTCGGGGCCTTTGAACCTTCCGCAGTCGCTGCTGCCGACGGTCCGATGTCCGAAGCCCTGACCTCTAACCCCATCAGGATCCCATGCATCAGCTGACGAGTCTGGCAAATGACATCCCGTACACACTTCACAATGCCTTGGCTTCATGTATTATGCCACTGTCAGATTTGACACAGGCTGCAGAGATACTGTGCACCAAGAACTCTGGCAACTCCTCCATGCAAAGTTCCACAACAGTTTGCGAGATAGCACATTGACACAGATGGATATATTTTTGAGACCTGGACAGGATCAGCATTTGTCACCCATCCTGAAACGGATTAGGTTTAAAGATAGTGTGGAAACAGGCCCTTCGTCCCACCATTGGTCACCCATGCACTAGTTCTGCCATCCCACTTCCTCATCTTACACAGTAGGGCCCAATTAACATACAAACCTACACCTCTTTGGAATGCCCCGGGAAGGTGGCAGGGAACAGCAGCTTAGATCCACATGTCTAAATGTCTATCATTAATACCTAAAATGTATATGCTGAAGTTTTGTCCATTTAATATTCTAGATTGTTCTGTACTCGTCTAATAACCAGAGGAGTTAATTTTAAATGAGGTTGACTGAATGCAAGTAATGTCCGGCCATCATTCAAACATTCTGGTGCTTGCACTCACTATATCAGATGACCAGAGTATATTGGAGCACAAGAACAATGGATTCTGGGACTGGGGAGAATCAAATCAAGGAGGACAATGGAATTGAGGTCAAGAGTCAGTCACGATCTTACTGGTGTGAAACAGGCACGGAGGCTGCAGCCTTGAATCTCATGTTTATAAATGTTGTGAGTTTGTGAAAATGTGGTTGAACTTGCTCTGCATTCAGCTTCATTCAAGCCTTTGGCAATGGGTTGGACAACAAACTGGTTGCCCGTAATTATAGTACCGTAGCTGTGCCCTGTTCAGCCATTACGCTTGTAATAACCGGGTTCCATCCATGCCCTGCTTAGTGGGAGGACCCGGCAATAGACCAAACCCCAGAAATGGTCAAAGAAGATTCTGAGTAGTCATCGGTCTGTAGTCAGTAGTCACTAATGCTCAAAAAAAGCTTTTTTCTATCAACAAAAAGTCAGCTCCTCCGTGCTTCAATTCCGCAGCAAGCAGCAAGATTGAATACATAGGGATATTGAAAATGCATCCAACAATCACCTAGATGGTAGCTGTGCCTAAAATAGCAGTTGCCAGTTTGAAAAATTGTTTAAATTGTTTTTATTTCACACAAAAATTGCCTTCAGCGAGTTGCAGCCTCTCTCAACACTGGAATTATAGAGTACCGTATTGCAGACTCTTTCATTATCCGATCATAAGATTCAAATCTTGTTTAACATTTAGACTGGGAATAAAGCTAACTTTGTCTTCAAAATGATCTTGCTAGATTGCCAACTTTACAAAATTAAAAAAAACTCACATTGCTCTCCTCTTGCCACAGTGATGGGATCCCTTGCCATCGGCTCGTCCTCCGGATAAAGGGGATCTGTGTAATGGGTTGGCTCGTCAAGCGGAATGCTTCGTAAGTCCTGCATGCTGAAACTGATCAAGCGTCCTGCAAGAGCTCCCTGACTCTGCAATACAGGGGAAGCAAGAGAGATATTTCATGCCCAAAGTGAAATGTAGAGACTGATGTAAGAGAGAAATTAAAACAGATGCTGATGAGAATGAACAACAGGGCAACATTTTAAAATGACATCAATATCTTATGAGTGACTCACCACAACAGTGCTTTGTAACCTGGTAAGTCAACACGGTGACAAGTTGTCCGACCTGTTATGCATCTGGAGTGATATTTACCTTTTTTATTCCATTACCGTGTTTAACAATGCACTTTGTACCTTTCAATAAAGTAACATAAGAGGCGCTAAACACTCATAACGTAGATCTTATTTCAGAAAATGCACACCACCAGATTCAGGGACAGTTTCTTCCCAACAGCTATCAGGCAACTGAACCATCCTACCGCAACCAGAGAGTAATGCTGAACTACTATCTACTTCTCAGATGACCTTTGGACTATCCTCGATCGGACTCCACCTTGCACTAAACGTTACTCCCTTATCATGCATCTATACACTGTAAATGGATCGATTAGAATCACGTATTGTCTTTCTGCTGGCTGCTTAGCACGCAACAAAAGCTTTTCACTGTACCTTGGTACACGTGGCAATAAGCTAAGCTAAACTAAACGTGTGGCAAATGAAATTTTGATGCATGTCTGCAGAGTTTGTGATTGGCCTTCAAATGTACATTGCACAAAATAGGAGAAACAGCATTCCTTGGTAAACTAAATTCCACATGCAAAATACAGATGGCAGAGATCAGATAAAAATAGAAAATGCTGGAAACACTCAGACGCTCAGGCAGCATCTGTGGAGAGATTTCAGATCAATCTTTTATCAAGACAGGGAAATGAAGGAAGTTTCAAGTTGCAGAGAAATTGGGGGTGGGGGTGGATGGGAGGAAAGGGGAGAGAACAAAAGGGGATATTTATGCTGGGGTGGATCTACAAATGGTGGAAGGGACTAGTGAACAACAAAATAAATATCGGGGGAATTTGTAAAATAAGATGACAAATGAAGGGTGGTGGGTGTATGGAACAAGCTGCCTGATGAGGTAGTTGAGGCAGGGACTATAATGACATTCTAAAGACATTTGAACAGGTACAGGTTTAAAGGGGGCAAATTAAAAGAGCACTTTCATTGGTCTCTTTCCAGGACTCATTTTACTCTTTCCAGTTCTGATGAAACGTCATTGATCTGACACTTCAACTCCGTTTCTCTCCCCATAGATGCTGCCAGATCTTTTGTGGATTTCCAGCATTCGTGGCTTTAATCCCCCAAGAGGTACAACGTTCCTTGAAAGTAGTATCGCAGGTAGACAGGGTGGTCACAAAGGCCTTTGGCACTTAAGAGTATTGGGTATAGAAGCTGGTGGGACATGTTGCAGTTGTACAAGATGTTGGTGGGGCCGCATTTAGAGTATTGTGTCCAGTTTTGGGCACCAGGTTATAGGAAAGAGGTTGCCAAGCTGGAAAGGTTGCAGAGAAGATTTCCAAGGATGCTGCGGGACTCAAGGGCCTGAGCTAGAAAGGTAGAGCAAGCTAGGACTAGTCCTTGGAGCACAGAAGGAAGAGGGGTGATCTTATAGAAGTGTACAAAATAGTTGAAGGGTAAACACACCCAGAGTAGGGTAATCAAGAACCAGAGGACATAGGTTTAAGGTGAAGGGGGGGGGGGGAAGAAGATTTAATAGGAATGCGAGGGATAACTTAGTCACATAAAGGGTGGTGGGTGTATGGAACAAGCAGCCTGATGAGGTAGCTGAGGTAGGGACTATAATGACATTCTAAAGACATTTGAACAGGTACAAGTTTAACGGGATAGAGGCCAGTCGTGAGCAGCTGGGATTAATGTAGATGGGGCATCTTGGCAAGATGGGCCGAAGGGCCTTTCATGCTGTATGACTATGATAAAGTAGCCTAGGGTGCTTAACGAATACTATTTGCAAACAAGTTTGGTTCTCAGAATACAGATGGCGAGGCCATCTTCTAAGATTGATACTAAGTTCACACACACCTGCTGGCCCACTTGAACCAAGTGACTTCCATTAAACTTTATTTTTTAAATGATCCAGTGACCCTGATGCGATTTAAAGCAGTGGAGCAGTTTGAATTCCTACCTTGGTGGCAGCATTAACTGCCGCATTTGCCGCCATGTTCAGCCCCCTTTTGCCAAAATTTACCACGGTTTCATAACTACGCTCTTTGGCTTGAATGATGTAGCCGTCGATTTCCTAAAGGGAGGGAAACGAAAAATGAAAAGCATGTACCTTCAACTGAAAACCGACCATATCTTTCCCTCTTCTCCATGACAACAGACCCATTGTGCAACTCAGCATTGTGGATTTACTGCACCATACTTAACAGAAAGCACTTATCCTGCATGGTGATTACACAGGTTGCACACAATGAAAGTGTTTAAGCCGCTCGAGTGGCAGAAAAAGTGAAGGCCAACACTTAAAGGACGATAAATTAATTTGCTCATTGTAATGACTGCACGAGTTGATAAATTAAAAAAGGGCACCAGTCACAGGCCGCAATGACACGGTTAGATGCATTGAAAGAAATGACGGGAATACAAAGAACAGGCTTCATCACCCTCTAAAGTGGGTTTCAACTTCATTTGTAAAGGCCACGCACATTCCGAATGACAACTGGCTTCTTCGGTTCCCTTAATAAAAAAATCTTCTCTACTTCGCTGCAGTGGAAATGAATCAGGTTCAAGCAAAGCAATTTTGCTAGCGTCTCCAAGTTCAGCTGGTAAACTTATCGGAGAGTCTGGATTGCGATTTAAAGCAACAATCGAGGATAGCAGTGAATGAGGACTGCAGAATTATTGATTGGATGATACAGCATGGAAACAGGCCCTTCGGCCACTGAGTCCACGCTGACCACTGAACACTAATTCTAGGTAATCCCACTTTCTCATCCACTCCTTGCACACTGGGGTGAATTTACAGAGGGCCATTTGCATACAAAACCATACGTTTTTGGGATGTTGAAGGAAACCGGAGCACCTGGAGGAAACCCTCATGGTCCCATGGAGACAGTGTAAATGCCACACACAGAGAGCCAGAGATCAGGATCGGACCTGGGACCCGGTGTAGTGAAGCAGCAGCTCTACCAGCTATGCCACTGTGCTAGCCGTAGAAAGTCGACAACTGCCCCACGACTTCAAGGGTACAATAAGAATCTAGATTCTTTCTCCCATGGTGGTTCAAATGTGGAAAGCATTAAGATTCAAATCACGGAATCACCTGTAAGAATCCAAGGCTCAGGGACACACACACTTGATTTCCCACTTTACTATTGGTAAATTTTAAAACAAGGCTACAAACCATTTACAATAGTCCTTCAATCAAACCGAGTTTATGGGACGGCATGCCTGCTGGTAAACATATTGCACAAACAGCAGGCAAGGTTAGGATTGTGCTGTGTTTCAGTTGAAGAGATAGGCACCCTAAGGATTTTAAGTGAAGTGGATCACCCGCAGATGAAAAAATACACTAGCAAGGAAACAAAGAATACAGAATCCAACCAAGAAAGAAATTGTCCAAGCTTGACGTCCAACTAAGATGGAACATTTTAATCACAGTAAGATGGATTGCATGATGAGGAAAAGAACCACTAATGGTTTTTTAAAGGGAAGTCGTATTTCAACACATCTTGTTAGTTCAAGTTTCCACCTCATCATGAAACAAGCCAATCTTAAAACTAGCTAGTTTGTTCTGTGACTGTTCATAAAAAGTCACATTTAAATGTAAATTTAAAATGTATTAAAATAACTACTAGAATTCATCATGGTCATAATAAGCTTTCATTAACCGGGAAAAAAAATTATACGTTCACACATGGACAATTTCAGCAACAAAATACTCTTATTTTCTAAAGCAAATAATGTGTAAGATATTCACTTTGGCACTGTAAAATTCAGCATTATTTAATAGTCAAAAGGAAACAACAGATTCATTTGCAGAAGGTTATAAGGCACCAAAGTCTGTGCTGATCAAAGCACATTTGGTTTAATTGCTGTGAGTTTGCTCGGCTAAACAAAGGAATGATACTACTTCAGTTCTTTTGTTATATTTTAGTTTTAGAGATACAGTGCAGACTCGGTGGGCTGAAGGGCCTGTATCTTTTAGAGATACAGTGCGGAAACAGGCCCTTCGGCCCACCGAGTCGGCGCCGACCAGCGATCCCCGCACATTAACACTATCCTACATACACGAGGGACAATTTACACATACACCAAGCCAATTAACCTGTACGTCTTTGGAGTGCGGGAGAAAACCAAAGATCTCGAAGAAAACCCACAAGGTCATGGGAAGAACGTTCAAACTCCGTACAGACAGCACCCGTGGTCGGGGTTGAACCCGGGTCTCCGGCGCTGCAAGGCAGCAACTACCGCTGCGTCACCGTGCCGCCCCCTATCCTATATGATTTTAAAGCGATTAGCATCTATTCTTTAGAAGTTCGAATAGATGCTCAAAGGCCACAGCTGTCACAGTTAATCTAAATAAGATTATAAATCTGTTCTGTTGAAAAGAACCACAGAACATGTGTAGCAGGGTACATTTTAAACAGCTCCAGGTCAAATGCAAGCGGAAGCTCCAAGTCCACCAAGTGAAACAAATGCACACAAAAAATAGAAGAACCTAGTTAGTGTTGGAAGGAACTGCAATGCTGGATTATACCGAAGATGGAGACAAAGTGCTGGAGTAACCTAGCGTGCCAGGCAGTATTTCTGGAGCAAAGGAACAGGTGACGTTTCGGGCCAGAACCCTTCTTCAGACTTCAACTAGTTTTAAAACCTTTAAAACTTTTGAGTTTCAAACTTTATTAGAAACTAGTTAGTATGGGCTCATTATAACTAAACTAGCAGATGCTACACAAACTACATTCTATTTCATGTTTTCAGGAACGACTGTGGTTGATTGAATACTTTGGCCTAATACAAATCAAGAGCTTCAACTGTTTATTTACCTTTTCTTTCGAAGTAAGTGTGGGATGAACAAACTTCTTGTAAATCATGCTGGCACCTTTCGTGTATGGGGACAACAGCCAGACCACTAGCGCAATCTTTATTTCATAATAGAACGGAAACCTGCAGGCAGAAGAGGATTTATCCGTCAGCAAATAAACAACAGGTACAAGAGACACATTTCTCATTCGTGCCATCTGATCAGTGATCACCTAGAAGTTAGAAAAATCATCTCTTATTTAAAATCAATAACCAACTTGGCTTAGCATGTACAACGTTGAATTCGGGCCTGACCCCATTTACTGATAGCTGCATGGCAAGCCACTATCAACAGTAAGGGTTCCTAGCCTGGGGTAAATTTACCCGGGGGTAAATTTCACATACTCAGGGGGTAAATTTGTTGATTCTGGATTTGTACATATTTTTTCTCATTGACTGACTGTGTTTGGTTCTGGTATCTGTTCATCATTAGTTGTTCATAAATAAGTGAAATAACATTGTTATGTGCTATTAAATTTGCCTGGGGTTACAGGACGAAAAAGGTTAGGAACCCCTGGCCTACAGCAATGCTCCAATAATCCACTTAGCATCTGCCTCAACTGGTAGTTTCCTTGCGCTCACTTTAATCTCACTGGGGCTTCTTCCCACACTTTGTTAAATTCACCCGAGCCCCTTGGCCCACACTTCCTTCAATCTCAATGGGGGTCACATTCCACACTCCCTTCAATTCCCCATGACCCCCTGTCTCTGCACTCCCATTAAACACAACTAGTTTACTGGAAAAATAAATAAATCATTCTATTGATGTACCATCTTCTTTTAAGAAAAGTGAATTAATGTTGGGATATCACAAGGAGTTATATCCAATAGCCCAGAAATCTGCCAGCTCGGCACCAAAGACAGGATAATGGAAGAATGCTGACAGGGAAGGCAAAAAAGAAAATGAACGAAAGAGCCTGTATAGGTCAGGGAATCGGGATTGTGCAGGCCATCCATCAGTGGTATGGCAATGACCATTATAGAAGCAAGAGAGCCAGAGCCCTAGAAGGGAGGAATCAATGCCGCTTGAAGCAGACTACGTTACTTTGCATGGAACCCGTCCCCTTGCTCTGGAATGAATCAATTATTGCAACTCCTACACTACCTATTGTCACAAGCTTTATCAGTTACCCACAACAGCAAAATGTGTAAAGATAGAATGAAGATTGAGTTTCTTTCACCTACAAACTCCACGTAGCTTGGAACACTCTCACAATATACTCATTTACCTTTGCTCACCGTTCTCCATCAACTTTCACCAAATATAAACCCTGCTCTCAATGCTCATGGATTATTTTGCTCTCAACAAACGACCGTTTAAAAAAAAAAGTACATTCCTTCTCTTAAATCATCTCTTTCAATATGCCGAAAAATGCGCTGAAACTCACCAAGAAATAAATATGTCCGTGAAGGTTTCTATTGTTGTGAAGATTGCAAACACGATCCAATACATCATCCATCGGACCTAGGGAAAAATCAAATGGATATTGATTTATCAGAGAACACAGAAAATTAGACAAAGTGCATGTCGGATGTGCCCAATTTACTGAAACCTGCTGCTACTTCGAGGAAAAAAACAACAACCTTGAGATGGAGAGGAAAAGGAAGGAAAATAATGTCATTAATAATCCATCTCCAAGTGAAGTACAAGTTCTAATTTGCTGCAAGGAAGTCCAGGCATTTTCCCCAAGTGCAGATAAAATCTCTCAGAACCATTAGCTGAAAAAAAAATGGACGTCCAGATATTACATGGCAATTATTAAAATTGTACCCAGTGACACCTTTCTCATTGTGTAGGAAAGAACTGCAGATGCTGGTTTAAATCGAAGGAAGACACAAAATGCTGGAGTAACTCAGTGGGACTGGCAGCATCTCTGGAGAGAAGGAATGGGTGACGTTTCAGGTCTCTACCAGAAACGTCACCCATTCCTTCTCTCCGGAGATGCTGCCTGTCCCGAACAACTTTCTCATTTCCAGAAACTGGCAAGTGGGCCAAGATTGTAGGGACATAGAAGTGATGGTTACATTTCAAGAGATGAACTTTAAAATTTGCTGATGCCATGAATACATTTCCATTTTTTCCCACCCCCTCTTTTAAAAAAAATAATCCTGTATTCTTCAAGCACAAATAGATTTACTGTTAAACCATTGATTTGTGCCAAAGATATTTGTGCCAATTAGAGTCAGGGTCATACAGTGGAAACAGGCCCTTCAGCCCAACATGCCCCATCTACACCAGTCCCACTGGCCTGTGTTTGGCCACATTCTTCTAAACCTATCCTATCCATGCACTTGTCCAATGTCTTTTCAACGTCGCAATAGTACCTGCCTCAACTACCTCCTCTGGCAGCTCGTTCCATACACTGTGTCAAAAAAGTTACCCCTCACGTTCCTATTAAATCTCGCCACCCCCCCCCCCACCCCATATCTTAAACCCATGTCCTTTCGTTCTTGATTCCCCTACTCTGGATAAAAGTGCTGTGCATGTACCCTATCTTATCCCCTCCTGATCTTATACACCTCATCCTCTCTGCTCCATGGAATAAACCTCTCCCTGTAACTCAGACCCTCGAATACTGGCAACATCCTCAAATGTTTTCTGTACTCTTTCCAGCTGAACATCTTTCCTATAACACTCCAAAAGCCTTCTTTTATCACCCTCTTTCACTTTGACACCAGTTTCATGCATATTAACACTATCCTACACTAGGGACATTTTTTTACATTTACCAAGCCAGTGGGACGTCTCTTAGCGGCTCGTAACGCTAACGGCAGGTACTCGGGAAACGCGGGAAGACTCGTGAAGTTTTTTCAACATGTTGGAAAATGTCCACGAGAGCCCCGAGTACCCACGAGCGGCTATTACCGTAATTCTCCGAGTTCGAATCAGTGGGAAACTCGGGAGAACTCTTGAATTACCTCGTACAGTGGGACAGGCCCCTTAACACTGTCCTACACACCAGGGACAATTTTACATTTATACCAAGCCAATTAACCTACAAACCCGCACGTCTTTGGAGTGTGGGAGGAAAGCGAAGATCTCGGAGAAAACCCACGCAGGTCACGGGGAGAACGTACAAACTCCATACAGACAGCACCCATAATCAGGATCGAACCCGGGTCTCCGGTGCTGTAAGGCAGCAACTCTACCGATCCGCCACTGTGGCGGCAATCTCCGGCATACAAAACCATGCTGACTCTCCCTAATCAGTCTCTGTCTATCCAAATATCTTATCCCTCAGAATATTCTCCTGTAACAGACGTTAGGCTCACTGGTCTGCAGTTCCCAGGCTTTTCCATGCAACCCTTCTCAAATAGAGTTACAACATTAGTCACCAGTCATCCCGTGCCTCATCTGTACATGGTAAATACCTTAAACCATGTGTAATGGGAAGGGAGTAGGTTAAAGTAAATATTTATTTCAAGAAGGAAGCGTTTCTTCACCTCCAGGCGGGTTGGAATCGGCAACATTGCCTGCGGAGTGGTGGCGGCAGAGATTCCTAGAACATTCATGTCTTTAACAAGCTTGAATCACCAAAGCATGAAGGGCCAAGGGCTGGAAGAAGTGATCGGTATAGATGGGTACACAACCGTCTCAAGAAAATAGTGGCTGTGCAACTCCAAACTCTTCATAAAAGAGAAGTTGTAAGAGGACAATACGACTATTCAGTAACGATTACAAGGCAGCCTCATGATAGACGTTGTTGAGATGCCTTTAAATACCAACCGCCGGGAAAAAATAAAAATCAGGAAAAAAGCAGGGCAAACACGATTAAACTCATTGAGCTTAGTGAAGATTGCAAATTTAACAGCAGCACAAATATTTGTCAAATAATTCTACAGGGCAGCAACACAAACATTGTGTGAGATGAGGTAAGCTATTTTGCTTTTTCACCCCATACATAGTGCTAGGTGTTCCTCCTTCACTGCTCAGAAGCTGGCCAAAGATGGTAATCACCAACATCCTCCTAAAACTTGCGGCTGCCAGGAAAAATGCTCCTGGAAGCAGCTTGGTCATCTCAGTTAGAATACAGTGAAGCTACTTAATTCTAGGTACGCATGCAGCAAGGACGCTGGCTCCAAAACAGAGTTTGTTAATGACTGAGAAACACAGTGTTATGAAGCCTACAAAATGATTGAAAAAATTATTATATTTGACAAAGCTTTTGTTTTCCTGCGTTGTCAGCAAGGTTTGCCAAGTGAACAAAACAGCAACACATTGGCAGTAGAGTCCTTGGCATTGCCGATTCAGTCAGCTTGGGTGTTTAAGCTCACGTCGCCCACATTTGGCTCCATTATGATTAAATGTTCACAACACAAGGCTATAAGGTGCATTCAAGATGGAGGTTAAGAAGAAATGTGAAAGGCTGTACATGGGGTCATCGGAGGAGTATGATTCCATTGACTATAGGCCTGGTGATGACACCAGGTGCCTCTGTCTGAAGTGATGCATATACCTTGCATGTGACTTATCCACACACTATACTTGGGGGAAATGTCTAGGCATTGGCTGAAGATTTAATGCAGAGACAGTTTCAGTGCCGTTTATTGTCACGTGTGCAGAGGTACAGTGAAACGCCTTTGTTGCATGCCAACCAGTCAGCAGAAAGACAATGCGTGGTTACTACAGAGCCATTCACAGTATACAGATACATATGGGAATAATGTTTCGTGGGTGGTGGGTATATGGAACAAGCTGCCAGAGGAGGTAGTTGAGGCAGGTACTGTAGCAGCATTAAAAAGGCATTCGGACAGGTACATAGATAGGAAAGGTTTAGAGGGCTATGGGTCAAATGGAGGCAGGTCTAGTATAGATGGGGCATCTTAGTCGGCATGGGAAAGTAGGGCTGAAAGATCTGTTTACGTGTTGTATGACTCCATAACTATGACAACCTGCGCAGAACCGGCTGCCCAGATGCTTCTGACCCTCCATTATTCTACAAACTGCACTTCGATCCGACAAGCAAGATAGAAAATGTAATCACGCAGCTTACAGCGCCAAGGACCCGGGTTCAATCCCGATAATGGGTGCTGTCTGCACAGAGTTTGTACGTTCTCCCTGTGACCTGCGTGGGTTTTCTCCGAGACGGAGGAATTCAATAACTAAAAATGCACGTTACTGGAGTTGGAATGAGGTGTACATTTTTTGGGAAGGCAACACATGCCGGACATGACAAGAAACCAAACTAAAACTAATCATGCTAACTGGTCCTGTTCAGTTAAATAATATGCCCCTGGCCTCTTTCCCCACTAGATCAGTACATTTATTCATGTAATAACTCTTCCTATTAACAAAAGTCAGAGCCGTGGGTGGACTTGGATTCCGTCCCCACTCAAGAGGGGATGTCACGTGCACCTAATCTGCAAACATTTTGCCGTATCATTTATAGAAAGATTTTAGCACATCACTATTGAGACTAAAATTTAAGATAGAATATTTTAAGCTACCTCAGTTAGGTTACAAAAGAAACATTGCCCAGCTATTTATTTTATTTTATTGTTATGTGTACAGAGGTACAGCGAAAAGCTTTCGTTGCATGCTAACCAGTCAGTGGAAAGACAATACGCGATTCCAATCAAGACATTCACATGATAAGGGAATAACGCTTAGTGCAAGATGAAGTCCGATCAAAGATAGTCCGAGGGTCTCCAATGAGGTAGACAGTAGTTCAGGACTACTCTCTGGATGTGGTGGGATGGTTCAGTTGCCTGATAACAGCTGGGAAGAAACTGCCTCTGGCAGCTGACAACAGAGTTGCATAGCAACAGGATTCCTGCTGCATCTCACGCTGTGTATCATTGCAAATGGGGCAAAGAGCACTAAACATAAATGGCAATTGTTTGTTCCACTGTACTATTCCCTAGAGACAATGTGACAGGTGAAGTACACAGTAAATAACTGGATGAAGTAGCAACAATTCGGTTTGCAATGCAGACAACCAATTTCAAATGTACTCTAATTCATCGTATTAAGTATCCAAGGCGGTACAATTCAGAATTCAATTACGTGCTTAGACCTTCAAATATGGACCTTTCACATACAACTGCAACCAAAAGGTACAACTTCTAGACATAAATAGCAACACCCATTAATTTGACATTACGTTGTGTTTATAGTCACAAATGTGATTTCATTTAAATGGAATTGAGTTACACAGTAAAGGAGTTGTATTGAAAGAAAAGACAGTGCTGGAGTAACTCAGCGGGTTAGGCAGCATCCCACGAGAACATGGATAGGTGACGTTTCGGGTTGGGACCCTTCTTCAGAGTCGGAGGAGGAGAACGTCTTCAATGTAACCATACCTTGATGAGAACTCGCAGTAGAGCAGTCAAAATGTAGAAACAAGGAACTGCAGATGCTGGTTTATAGAAAAAACATACCAAGTGCTGGAGTAAACCAGCAGGTCAGGCATATCCCTGGAGAACATGGATAGTCCATGTTCTCCAGAAACGCTGCCCGAACCGCTGAGCTACTCCAGTACTTTGCCTCTTTCTTTGTAAACCAGCCTCTGCGGTTCCATTTCTACAGGAAGTCCCATTGGTTCACTTTGGATTGCATAGGGTGGGTAAAGTTGGGGTAGGAGATAAAGGAATGGAATAGATGGCCACATTCTGTGAAGGGGAATGCAAAGCGACAACCTCAGCCTTGGGCTTGTTGTCAGACAAGATTCGTGCACATAATAAACAGAATCACAAGAGGATCAGACAATTTGGGACATACAGTAAAAAGCAGGCTAGGAGTTGATGGAATTACAGAAAAAGATTAATTAGGCTGAAGGGCCTCAAGCCCTTTTTAAATATTCTTCCAATAAAAGCTATTCAGGCCTTGGCTCAGCCCCATCCAATTAATTAATAACATATCATGCTCTCTATCAATAATTCCGTACAATGGCTTGAAACAGGCCGCGTTTCTGAGCCATTTTACGTAGTGCATTTTAACCCGACTGGCAATAGCATCAACTCCCTCTCCTGGAGTTGTGATGTGACATCTTGGCAGGAGTCAAAAGTTGAACCATCAGGAGTTTATGGCAAGCATGAAGACCCACATGGAGTCTGGTTCTATTCAAGCTACAGGCTTTGAAGCAAGTCTTAGTGTATCAAGGAACACCTGTTAAATCAGCCAAGATTATGGCACAATTTCAGTCAAGGGATGCTTAAGCAAAAGTTTGAATGATAGGGTGGTTTTAGCAATTGGCAATACTGCAGTTGTGGCCATCTGCAACCATGAAGTGCTTAAACAGCAATGTTAAAAAGCAATGACAAATGCACTGTACTTACATATTCCTTCACGTTTTTTGTCTTGACAGCTTTATAAGATGAGTATGCAGGATACAAAGTACCAAAGGCGAGCCTGTTTCCAATAGAAAGTAAACTTTAAAAAGTGCCTTTTAAGAAGTGACTGAGAATAAAATAGGAAATTACTAACAAGTTACAATAATATCAGGGAATATGATGGAATCTATATCTAGCACATCCAGACAATAGAACCAAGCACAGTTAATGCGAATATTTGAAGGGAACTTTGTGTCAGAGTATAGACACAAAATGCTGGAGTAACTCAGCGGATCGGGCAGCATCTCTGGAGAAAATTATGTACATGTGACGTTTCGAGTTGGGAAGAAGGGTCACCTGTCCATTTTTTCCAGATATGTTGCCGGACCCGCTGAGTTACTCCAGCATTGTGTATAAAACCATTTGGTATAGACCAAAATCTGCAGTTCATTGTTATTCATTCATGTCTGACTAACGAGTTCTTTGGGAATGTAACTATTCAAATAGATAAAATGGGAACCAGCGAGAATGCAAGTGCATTTGGAGTTTCAAAAGGGTTCGACAAGGTACCGCATGGGAGGTTGATTCACGAGGTTGTGCATATGGAGTTGGGGAGGGGGATGTACTGCGTGCATGGCAAAGAGTGGAAATAAGTTATATCCTGCTCAGTCTGGCACAGCAAGGCCATTCACCATCTATAAAAATGATCTGTCTGATGGAATCATGGCATATTCCAAATTTGCAGACAAAACTAAATTAGATGGGATTGTGAGCATAGGGGATAAGAAGTCGTTTCACATCAATATGAACAAGCTGAGCGTGCGGGTGATAACATGGAAACAGTCCCTTTGGCCCAATTAGTCCATGTCGACTAAGATGCCCGGTACAACCGGCCCCATTTGCCTGCATTTAAGCCATTTCCCTCCAAGCCTTTCCTGTCCAAGTGTCTTATAAATGCTGTTGAAACTATCTGCCTCAACTACCTCCTCTGGCAACTCGTTTCACATAACTACCACCATCTGAATGAAAAAAAGTTACCCCTCAAGATTTGTATACATTCTTACCCCTCTCACCTTAAACATATGTCCTCTTGTTTTTGATTTTCCTACTCTGGGTAAAAAGACTCTGCATTCACCCCATCTATTCCCCTCATTATTTCATAGCCCTTCTTAAGATCACCCTCCTGTGCTGCAGGCAAGGAAGCCCTAACCTGCTCAACCTGTCCCTGTGGCTCAGGCCCTGACGTCCATGGTAGATAGAGCATAATATAGGAAAATGCATAGTCATCCACAGGTGCAGAATGAGAAAGCAGGTCATTTGTGAAAGGAGTGGATAATTTCCCAAAAAATACTACGTGCTTGTAAATAACTCACTGAGGGCAAACCACAAGCAATTAGGTCAAATGATAATGCATCCTTTGTTAGGAGGGTGCCCGATTACAGAAGTCTTATTATAATTGGACACAGTACAGGGACTTGGTGAGACCACATCTTGAGCCGAGTATACAGTTACAGAGTCACAGTCTCCTCATGTAAGAATGGGTGTAATTACAGGATTAAATTGCTGGAAAGATTCACTCAGCTGGTTCTTGGTTCTTGGGGTGGCAGGTTTGCCAAGCGATTGAGGAGATTGGCGTTGCATCCTTTAAAAGGGATCTTATCAAGACTTAAAATTCTCAATGGCTCGACAAGCAAGGTGCCGGGAGGATTTCTCCTGACTGACGATTGTCGGACCGTGGACATATGTAGTTAGAGAACAATGCTTAGGCCATTTACGACCGAGATGAGGAGAGGGTGGCGAAACTTTGGGTTTTGTTTGCAAAATTATTGCGGAAGCTCTTGGTGTTCAACCAAAACACAAATTAAGATGTTCTTGGCAATAAAGGAATTCAATGTTTATATATGGTTGTGCAAGAATGAACGGCAGATGCTGGTTGACACCAAAGATAGACACAAAATGCTGGAGTAACACAGCGGGTCAGGCAGCATCTATGGAGGAAAGGAATAGATGACGCTTCAGGTCGAGACCCTTCATCTTACGCAGACGCAATCAAATGCACATAGTTATTGCGATAGAAATGGTACTGCACTAGAAAATCAGCCACGATTCTGATGAATAACAAAGGGTTAGATGGATAAATTTGGTTCCTTGATGTCCACAAATTAAGAGCAGAGCACCACCAAAAATGGCTGCTACCAAAATAGAGTGAAGCTAAGCAAATTCCAATAACGTAAGACTCATTGACAATATATCTTACCAGATAGAAACAAATAACTTAGTTAACGTACTTGACAAATACATACAAGGTGTATTCTGGCCCAGTAAAGGTACAGATTCATATAATTTAGACGAGTACAACAATGTAGTAACTACAGAGCTGGACTTTAAAAAAATCACTTGTACAGAATAACTGTTGTGATCACACATATCAGCAACGTTCAATAAATGTATTTACTAATATATAAGTTAGTTAAAAATTTACTCCTCAAAATGCTCTTTGGCAATAAGGGCCGTTACAGATGAACAAGTTTGGCCCAAGGTAAATATTTAAGTTTTTGTTATTGAAAAGGCTCAAGTACGTTTTTGTAAAGGATAATGTTTGAAGCTTCAGCAGTCAGCACTTGTGAAATGATCCTAAACATGCACAAAGTTTGTAGGAAAGAACTGCAGATGCTGGTTTAAATCGAAGATAGACACAAAATGCTGGAGTAACTCAGCGTGACAGGCAGCATCTGTGGAGAGAAGGAATGGGTGACGTTTCGGGTCGAGACCCTTCTTCAGACACAGTTTTTATCTTAGTGCATGGCTGCAAAATATAGTGCATTAAAAACTGCCTGCATTTGGACAAGGGCCGTTGCTGAACAACTGTCTAACATGTTTTACGTATTGGTTCACTTTCTGGTGAAGAAAGTGCCAGAGATGTCTCTTTCCCTATTTTGGGAAGATTTCATCCATCAAATGGAAAGAAACTCTTCCCCAAACAAGACCATGTGAAGACCTTTCCAAGGCTAGGAAGCTTCGTTTGGATCCAGCTTGCATCTTTTAAAATAACATATAACCTCCACTTCAGCTCAAACAGCAGCACTATAATTCCAACAAGGGTCAGACGATCATTTGAAAATAACAACAGTTGCAATTCCTCATTTTCAGAACCTCTCGGGTTTCTGTAGACAGATAAAGAAACCCACAAGCATGAACAGCCGGCAAGATATGCTAAAGCCACAGAATCAGCACCTCCATTTTACTCGACAGCTGCCTGAAGGAGGCCAAGGAAACTAATTATGGATCAGTTCATTGTGCCAGGAGGAGACGTCAAAGATTCAATTGAGGAAAAAAGGCATTGAAGCAGACCCGATATCAGTTTATGCCCCATTTTTTTAATTCACTATTTCCATCAAAGCCAATTTAAGAATGTGGCAACAGGGGAACCTAAGTGGACCTCCCACTGCCTCAAGAAGCTCCTGTTTTCATCTCAAAATGAGCTGGCAGGAATGTAGATCAAATATTTTCCTACAGGCCAAAAGTATTGAAACATGTGCAACAACAAAAAAACAACACACAAACTGCTGGAGGATCTCAGCAGGTTAGATGACATCTATGGAGTGAAATGGACAGAGGGTATTGAGGGTTGGGGCCTTTCTACAGACTGATGGAGGTAGAAGGTAGAAAGAGGGGGGACAAGAGCTGGCAAGCAATAGGTGCATCCAGGTAAGGAGGGACAGACTATGCAGGTGGAGATGGTCGACATCGATAGTGACGAATGCAACAGAGGTTGGAAATGCACGCAAACTTCTGTTTTATCGGGAAGGGCTGTTTGGGTTTGTGAATGAAGGAGAGGGAGATAGTGTGTGGACAGGTGTTGCACTCCCTGCAGTTGCAAGGAAAAGTCCCCGGAGCAAACCGGGAGGTAGCTGGGAGAGGGGTCTCCGAGGAAAGGGGATGGGAAGATGGTGGTGGGAAGCACGTTTACATGTTGCTTCTAACATTGAGTCACCACCGTAACTAGTGATTAGACATTGGAAGTGATTTCATGCATTACGCATTCAGTTTTTGTATAAAATGGCTCTGGTAAGAAATCTCCAAGCAGAAAATGGTCAGCTTTGCTGCAGAGGGGACAGCTTGAATTAGTTTATTTGTTAGTCAAAGTATCTTAAAAGTAAATGATCGACGACATATCAAACGTACGACAACCTTAAGATAAACTAGGTATACAATAATCAGAGATAACCACAGATCTGTAATGTTGAGCAGAAAACCACACCTTGTACGAATCATCTCCCTCCCACCCCACCCAACATCCATAATGAATAAAAGAGGTGTCATCTTGTAGCATCACAAAATCTATAATTATATTTTCCTCTCTTCCGTCAGAGCTCAAACTTAATGGTTCCACAACTGCTCTCCAATCCCTCACCCAGGCATTGAATCCTGTCCAGTTCATCCACAGGATCAGAGCCAAGTTTGATATTGTTCTTAACTAATATTCACACGTCAGCTAGCAAATTATTGAAGCCTGCCAACATATTTTGATTCACTTGGCACAGGCAAATACTTGTCAGGCACAGTTCAAATGAAGATTCCTATAAAGTGAGAGATTCATTGTCTTGGATCAAAACTATTTGAAAGACCTAATTCCAGTTTCTGTGACGGCACCGAGCGTTTGACGGCTCTGGGCCTGTACTCGCTGGAGTTTAGAAGGATGAGGAATTGTGGAATTCTTTGCCTCAGAAGGCTGCGGGGGACATCAATGGGTGTTATTAAGGCAGAGATAGATGATTTCTTGATTGGTATGGGTGTCAGGGGTTATGGGGAGAAGGCAGGAGAATGTTAAGAGGGAAAGATAGATCAGCCATGATTGAATGGCAGAGTAGATGGGCTGAATGGCCCAATTCTGTTCCAATCACTCATGAACTTTACAGAATATGCTGGAAATACTCAACAAGTCTGCAAGCAGCTGTGGAATGAGAAGCCACGTTAATGTTTTGAATCCAAATCCCTTGTCGCTCCACTAGATCTTGTTTGTTAAATTTTCAAACCAGAGCTTCATTTTCTCCTGTAGCAGATGCGAAGCTTGAATACTATAACAAGTAGAGTATTGGTCAGGCTAGAAATGAACAATGATCACACAAAACATCACATGGTATTGAGGGAATTTAATTAATCGGCAAACCAGACTTTTCTTCCTTTAATTAAATTCTCCACGAACTGACCTAAATAAAAATGGAAGTGTGCCAATTTAAGACATAGATCAGAATGAACTTAATGTGCCTCTCCCATACCTGAAGGAAAATATGTTGGCTGGACATCAAACCAATGGAACTTGTAGCTGGGCTTTTTTTATATGGAGATAGAGTGTGGAAACAGGCCCTGTGGCCTACAACGTCACGGGCAACGATCACCCGCACGCAAGGAACATCGCACACGCAAGGGACAATTTAAAGAAGCCAAATTAAAGGTTCAAAGGTTATTTATTGGTCACATAGGTGTAGTGAAATGCTTATTACCAATGCAGCACATAAAAAAAATTAACCTACAAACCTGCATGTCTTTGGAATGTAGGTGGAAACCAGGGCACCCAGAGAAAACCAAAGCGGTCACAGGGAGAACGTACAAACTCCACACAGACTGCACCCATAGTCAGGATCGAACGTGGTCTCTGGTACTATAAGGCAGCAACTACTGCACCACCGTTACACTTTGATCCTTTTGCGCTGCAAGTCCAGTTGAATACAAGCAACTGGAATAAATGAAGCAGCCAAACTCAAACCCAACACCAGCTATTGGGATTCCGTGCGCCCATTGATAAATTGCACCCTAACACAGATATCACAAGCAGGGTTTCTGGAAACAAGCAAGAAGAGCAGAAAAGCAGAAATAGAGACTATCGTACGCTGATGTTCAAAAAGATCTGGGTGTCAGTACAAGAGGCAAATTTAGCATGCAATTAAAATGTAAATAGAATTCTGGCCATTATTGCAAGAGGCTTGGATTACAAGACAAGACCAAGAACGACTTGGGTCTCCGTGCAGGGCCTCAAGATCATTTTAGCACCTTGCTCTCATTACCGAGGTTTAGTTAATTACCAATTGTACTTGGGCAATTAGCACTTTCCCAGTACAGCAATGTACAGTACTTGGAAAAGGGACTAAGATGCAGATTTAATTTCTTTCTTGCTTTATTGTGCCAACAATATGCAACATTTCCTTTGGTGGCCTTCAACAGGCAGCCTGTTGCCTGGAACATATGCCACCCATCACTCCATTGCAAGACCAGGCGTCTACAATCCAGAGATATGAACATTGAATTCTCCAATTTTAGTTTAGAGATACAGCGCGGATACAGGCCCTTCGGCCCACCGCGTCCACACTAAACAGTGATCCTAGCACATTAACACTATCCTACACATGCTAGGGACAATTTTACATTTATACCATGCCAATTAACCTACAAACCCGTTGGACTTTGGGAGTGTGGGAGGAAACGGAAGAAAACCCATGTGGTCACGGGGAGATTGTACAAACTCCGTGCCGACACCATCCATAATCAGGACCTGGGTCTCTGGCACTGTAAGGGCAGCAACACTACTGCTGTGCCACCCTGTTACATTAGTAACTAATGTGAATACATCTCACCCTCACACCCGTCTTCCACCCAACCCGTCTCCTGGGCCTGTACCCATTTCTCTCCTCACACCGACATTCCTTCCGCGGGCTTCACAACTTTCACTTTTATCTTCATCTCCCGCCTTTCGTCTTTTCAACTCTGCCTTTGCCCAACCGTCTGTCTCATCAGAAAAAACAGCACTTGTGTAGTGCTATCACTGTTTATGTAATACCCGGCTTTTCTATTGCTATTCAGCAAGTTAAGACTGCCAAAGAACAGAAGAGTCTGTGGCGGGATCCCAACCCGAAACATCGCCTATCCATATTCTCTGGAGATGGTGCCTGACCCACTGAGTTACTCCAGCACAATGTGTCTTTTAATACATTGGAAGGTTAGCTCACTTTAGGGCAATCCAAGATCTTGGTGAAGCCTAATCAATTGCAAGTTACAAGTTTGTGGCTAGCTTGTTGCAGTGAGATAAGGAACAGAGGGTTCACGCTAAAGATACCTCTGATGCATGTGGGACCATACAGGAAAGTTGACTGCTACTTATTGTTGGCGATACAGCATGGAAACAGGCCATTTAGCCCACCAAGTCCACAGCTTCCAGCGATCCCCATATACACTAGTTCTATCCTACACACTTGGGACAATTTACAGATGCCAATTAACCTCCAAATCAGCACGTCCTTGGGGAGGTGACCCATGGGGTCACGGGGAGAACGTGTAAACTCCGTACAGACAGCACCCGTAGTCAGGATCAAACCCGGGCTTCTGGTGCTATAAGGCAGCAACTCCACCGCTGCGCGACTCTGGTAATGAGAGGCATGGGTTAAAATGGGCAAATACCAAGGACTAGTCACTATACCTTTGCGGAAAGTGAGGTCCTTGTATAAACTGTCAATAGCAATTAATTCCTTGCACCTCCATATCCCAGGGGCTCGGTGCCAATAACCAGGAAGCTACACAAAAGAAGCGCAAACCAGATTATTGCCCTATTCTGGGGTTTGAAAAACCGAGTCCACGCAACCACCCATTCACACACGCTCCATGTTATTACTTTCACATCCACTCCCTGCACACTAGGAGCAAGTTACAGAGGATAATTAACCCAGAAACTCACACCGTTGGAACCAGTTCCTACTTTAGGTTGAATAGAAAGGAACTTCAGCTTAGGAACTGAAGATCGATACTATTCAACTTTTCTTTTAATTTGCTTTCCTATCTACAATCTCCCCACAAAAAACATTCCTCAACGGTCTTCAAAATTGGAGAGCCTCAATCTATCCTGCACTGGTCAGTAATGATGAAAGAAGTGAACTGCGCACAGGGCCCTAATCTTGACACAAATGCAATGATGTCGGTCATTGCCACATGATCCATCAGCAGTGTCACGGTTTGTTATTGATTTAAACATTTATCTGTTTTTTTGTGAAGCAATGGGGTTGGTCACAAATCCAACACTTAAATATGCAACTTTCCATGTCAGAAATTGAGAAAATGGGACTGCAGCTCAAAACGCAACAGGAGAAATGAAGTTCCACTACCACTCGCAATTAAGGCAATAATTATCTCCTATAAAAGAAAAGCAACTTCCAGTGAAAGCAGATCACACTGATATAGCACACTGTGGACAACTCGACTGTAAGCATGTGGGGTCTTATTGCTGAATAGATAGCATGCAACAAAAAGCTTTTCACTGTACATGTGACAAGAAACTAGACTAATAGTGAATCACAAATGTCAGCTTCTGCTTATTTGCCAGCACTGCCAGCCGAGCCACAAAGTGCAGGCCTAAGTCCCAAGATGGCAATCCAAACACAAACTGGTGGGTGGCACAGTGTGGCCAGGTTCGATCCTGACTATGGGTGCTGTCTGTACGGAGTTTGTACGTTCTCCCTCTGTCTGTGTGGGTTTGCTCCGATTTCCTCCCACATTCTAAAGGCGCGCAGATTTGTAGGTTAACTGGCTTCTGTAAATTGCCCCGAGTGTGTACGGTGGGAAACCGGGATCAAATAGAACTAGTGCAGGCGTGATCGTGGTCAGTAGGGACTCGGTGGGCCGAAGGGCCTGTTTCCACATTGTATCTCAAAACTAAAATCCCAAGCAGATATTCAAGTGTTGAAGGGCTGCTGTGCTGTGGGAGGGGTTCTCCTTCATATGAGATGAACAATCTTATCTCAGAATATCTCTGTTATTCATCGATTACAGCTCGGCATTTAACACAATCATCCCCTGGTTGACCAAATTCGCAGAACTGGGTCTCTGCGCATCCCTCTGCAATTGGATCCTCGATTTCCTCACTCTCAGACCACAGTCTGTTCGTATTGGTGGAAATGTGTCAGACTCGATAACAATTAACACGGGAGCACCTCAAGGCTGCGTGCTCAGCCCCCTGCTGTACTCACTCTATACTCATGACTGCGTAGCCGGACATAGTGCGAACTCCATCATCAAGTTCGCTGATGACACCACTGTTGTGGGACGTATCACTGATGGTGATGAGTCAGAGTATAGAAGAGAGATCGAGCAACTGTCCATATGGTGCCAGCACAACAACCTGGCCCTCAACACCAGCAAAACCAAGGAACTGATTGTGGACTTTGGAAGGGGTAGGATGGGGACCCACAGTCCCGTTTATATCAACGGGTCGATGGTTGAAAGGGTCAAGAGCTTCAAATTCCTGGGCGTGCACATCTCTGAAGATCTTTCCTGGTCCGAGAACAATGATGCCATTATTAAGAAAGCACATCAGCGCCTCTACTTCTTGAGAAGATTACGGAGAGTCGGTTTGTCAAGGAGGACTCTCTCTAACTTCTACAGGTGCACAGTAGAGAGCATGCTGACCGGTTGCATCGTGGCTTGGTTCGGCAACTTGAGTGCCCTGGAGAGGAAAAGACTACAAAAAGTAGTAAACACTGCCCAGTCCATCATCGGCTCTGACCTCCCTTCCATCGAGGGGATCTACCACAGTCGCTGCCTCAAAAAGGCTGGCAGCATCATCAAGGACCCACACCATCCTGGCCACACACTCATCTCCCTACTACCTTCAGGTAGAAGGTACAGGAGCCTGAAGACTGCAACGACCAGGTTCAGGTAGAAGGTACAGGAGCCTGAAGACTGCAACGACCAGCTACTTCCCCACAGCCATCAGGCTATTAAACCTGGCTCGGACATAACACTGAACTTTACTAGCCAATACTGTTATCAGTATATTGACCATTATCAGTATATTGACCATTGTGTATATATTTATAGAATGCCTTGTAGTAAATGCCTACTATGTTGTGCTCAAGCAAAGCAAGAATTTCATTGTCCTACCAGGGACACATGACAATAAACTCACTTGACTTGACTTGAGAATAGAAAGACATGAACTGTTTCAGCAAGCAATTGAATTAACCTTGGTGTATTGGCCGATAATTGTCCTTCAAGCTGTAATACTGGAAGAAGTTTTTTACCCCTTCTGGTGATATCATTGATAAAGCCATCAAGTATGGAAACAGGCCCTTTGGCCCATCTTGCCCATGCCATCTAAGATGCCCTATCTACACTAGTCCCACCTGCCTGCATTTCGCCCATATCCCTCCAAACCTTTCCTGTTTGTCCAAATGTCTTTGAAATGTTGTTATAGCACCTGCCTCAACAACTTCCTCTGGCTGCTCATATACCCACCACCCTCCGGGTGAACAAGTTGCCCTTCATGCTCCTATTAAATCTTTCCCCTCACATTAAACCTACGACCCCTGGTTCTAGATTCCTCTACCCGAGGGGAAAAAACTGTGCATCTCCCCTATCTATTCCCCCCATGATCGAGTACACTTCTATAAGATCACCCCTCATCCTCCTGCACTGCAGGGAATAAAGTCCTAGCAACATCCTCAAAGGTTTTCTCTGAACATCTTCCAGCTTAACAACTTTTCTAGAGCAGGGCGACCAAATTGATTGTGAAATAAAGTTAGTGGTAATAACAGCCTCCGAAATATGTTGCAGTTATTAAAGTGCTTAGGGATAATCCGAGATCATAAGGGCAATATAATCACATCTTCTCTACTCCCCCAGGCACCTCACTGCAGAATGATCAGCATATGACACAATATCACATTAGAGATATCAGGCTTGAAGAAGTTTCATAGAAATAGAGGGAATTGCATAGCTTAAAGACTAGTCATCTAATCGCAAGGCCACAAGTGGCGAGGGTAGAATGTTGAAGTGTAATAGAAAGAAGGCTCGATGGCTCATCAGGAATTTTGGGGAGTGTTGGAGGTTACAGAGATGGGAAGATCAAACACTTTGGAAGACCAGAAAGGAAGAATGGATTGTTAAATCCAAGAGGCAATTTACATCAGTAGACACAAGGAGGAAAGCAGAATACATACACCTGACCCGCTGAGTTACCCCAGGCACTGCGAGCCCACCAGAGTGATAGACAAGCTCACATTTGGAGAGTAGTTAGTATCCAGCAAGAAAGTAATGAACTAGAGGAACTCAAATGTGCCAACGTGCAGGGTTTTCAGTAGCAGATTAAAGGCATTGATATGAGTGTACTGTACTAGCCTGGGCCTGAATTAGCAGTGGTCCAGAATGCAGTGTAAGCACAAAACAATCAACACTAACACCGTCAGGCATTTTCACAGATCAGTTATTCCCAATTATAAATCAACTGGGAGACAAACGCTGAGTCAGCCAACAGGACATCCTGGTAACAAACTTGGCTTCTAAAATGAATTATTTACATGTATTCAAATTGCCCCCAGGCAGGTTAAATACTGTGGTAAACTTAATATATAATAATATCAATTTCAGCACCAAAGATCATCTATACCTCAGCATTTGCAAAATGCAGATATTCAATGATGTTATTAGATGTTTAGGGATCTTGGCAGGGCAGGTGGTGAGCATGAGGGAGATGTGTGTTCATTCCTAGAGCTGTGGATCTTTGGTGTTCTCCTTCAAAGTCACAACCAACTTCATGATAAGTCACTAGATTTTTCAGGGGACACACAGTCTCGAGGTCGATAATTGTCCTCATCTTAACAAAACGTATGGCTGGCTTGATGGATCAGATGGTCTGTTCATGAATACAAGGAGCAGGGGCAAGGCTTCTTCTTGTGCTGTCCATCTTGTTACAAATGTTGGCCTCGCTGTCATCGTCCGTCCTGAAAAGGACGCAAGCTTCCGGCGACAATCAGTGGAAGCCATCACTTGTCGCAATAAATGATGGTGGTAGCAGAATTAGCTCGGGATACTTCCAGTATCCAGCCCCACGACGTGGATGCTTCTGCTATGGGGCCAGGGGCAAGGCTGATCTGATATCAGGTTTTCAGAGAAATCAATGCTTTTATTCCCTTAGGTAGCAAGTGATGTGGCGAGAGGCAAGGAGAGCATTAGTTTTAGTTTAGTTAGCTTAGTGATACAGTGTGGAAAGACCGAGTCCGTGCCGACCAGCGATCCCCGAACTCTTACACCATCCTACACACTCTTGGGACAATTTACAAGTTTTACCTGACTACGAGTCTGTCTGTACGGAGTTTGTACCTTCTCCATGTGACCATGTGGGTTTTCTCCGGGTGCTTCGGTTTCCTCCGACACTCCAAAGATGGACAGTGTAAGAAAGGCAGACGGACCTTGTAGCTCGCAGTCACACCATTCGAAAGAGGAAACTTATCTGACAGAAAACTCGAGGCACAGACCAGCCACAATTGCATTATCCAGTGGCGCAAGCTCAAGGGGTTTAATGTTCAAGTTCTGCATCTACCCCTGACACAAGTGAACATGGTTATTCATATAAAAAAAAAACAAATGCAGCCAATGTTAATTTTGTTAATACAAAATGAAAATGCAAAGATATTTTGTGGGCAAGGCAGATCTTGCACTGCATCTTTAGTTAAGGAAAATTATCAACCTCAAGTCTGCTATCTGGCCTTATCAGAAAAGTCTGTCCAAAAATACATTGACTCAGTTTTAGATGCAGTTGTACCCGTTTGCTCTTGCAGTAGAGAATTTTAAAGATCCTTTGCCTCTGGAGCTTGCATCTTAGAGTTTACACTTTAAAAAAAAACTTATCAGTGCACTGGAAACAGGCCCTTCAGCCCACAAAGTCCATGCTGACTATCAATCACCTGTTCACACTAGTTCTATGTTATACCATTTAATCATCCACATTTTACCATTAGGAACATTTTTCTTCCACTAGGGACAATTTACAGAGGCCAATTAACCTACAAGCCTGCACATCTTTGGGACGTGGGAGGAAACCGGAGCACCCGGAGAAAACCCATACGTTCACAGGGAGAACATGCAAACTCCACACAGACAACAGCTGAGGTCAGGAGCGAACCCATGTATCTGGCACTGCAGCAGCTCCACCAGCTCCACCATTGTGATTTAATATTTGAGTCAAGTATTCAATAAAGCCAAGCAAGTTGGTTATTAGGCCCAAGCGCTGTTAGTACTTTTCAAAAAACTTGCACATAGTTTTGCAACTTGCAACTGCAACTTGCAAAATGCAACTTGCATTTATAACCCCATTAACCTATGTCCTTAATCACCCACTGTGATTGAGCAGAACACCAGTGGCTCCAATGACAGAAGATTGTGTGCCAGGTTCTGGCGCTGCCAATTAAAGAGTTGGCTGGAATATATCTAGGCAACAAAATACCAATTGGTCACAATTATAAATTAAAATCTGCTCTCAAGTTTCATACACTAAAGAACATGCATTTAAATCCAAAATACAGAATGCAAAAAAAAGGACAACTTCACAATAATTAAACCTGAAGGGAATACCTATGAGGTGACAATCCACCGACTGTGAATTCTTAAAATAAAAGCATTAAGTGATGAAAACACTCAGCAGGTCAGGCAGCTGTTTCTCATTCCACAGATGCTACCAGACCTGGTGAGTGTTTCCAGCATTATACTGTTTTTACTTCAGAGTTCCAGCATTTACAATTTATTGTGATCATCTTTAACCAATCTCTTCCCTTAGGTGGCTCGTTAATGTCCCACCTTAACATCAGTCATTCAAGGGGAGTGGGCTTTGCACCTGAGCCATTTCATTGCCATCTCTAATTACACATGAGGAAATGGCAATAAGATGCCTTCTTGAACCACTGCAGTCCACTCGAAAATTAATCACTTGTTGTACAGCTGGGATGTACAAAAAGGGTTTGCAGAAAGTTCCCCACCCCACGAAGATGTTGTTTTCAAATTTGATTCCACAGCTTGCATCTATTTGGGTCAATAACTTAAATACAAAGTTAAGATGATAAGAAAAGAGAGTGGCCCAAGCAGCCTCTTGAATAGATAGACACAAAATGCTGGAGTAACTCAGCCGGTCACGCAGCGTATCTCTTGAGTAGGTTCTGCCTTTAAATAGTTCCAGCCCTATCCTCAACCCTTTTCATACCACTAACATCCAAAAATGCATACTTACGCAAATGATAGTAGATTGAAACTCATCACCCTGAGTTTTGAGCAAAATAAATGGCATAGCATCTGTGATACAGACAAAGCTTCAACCTCTTAAGAACAGGGATGGGTTTGCTAAACACTCTGTTCAGTCTGCAGAAATGATCCTACACTCCTGGCAGTTTATCTCTTCAATTCTCGGCCCCACTACCATTTTCACCCCAGTCTACTTTCGGCCTCCTTTCTGCACTGCCCTAACAATGCCCAAGTTCGCAAACTAAACGGGCACACCTCATTTCCCGTCAGGACATATGGACACTATTGGGCCTTCTTATAGAATCGAATAACATTTAGGGTAGACACAAGGAACTGCAGATGCTGGTTTACAGAAAATACCCACAAAGTTCTGGAGTAACTCAGCATGTCAGGCAGCATCTATGGTAAACAAAAATAGGTAACATTTCTGGTTGGGACTCTTCTTGCTCCTTGGGACAGAGAGATTCCCCATCATATATATATAACCATAACAGCACGGAAACAGGCCATCTCAGCCCTTCAAGTCCGTGCCGAACATTTAAAAACATTTTTTTTTTTAAATTAAAAATAAATTCTTCCCCCTAGTCCCATCTACCTGCACTCAGACCATAACCCTCCATTCCTTTCCCGTCCATATACCCATCCAATCTATTTTTAAAGGATAACATCGAACCTGCCTCCACCACTTCCACTGGAAGCTCATTCCACACAGCTACCACTCTCTGAGTAAAGATGTTCCCCCTAATGTTCCCCCTAAACTTCTGTCCCTTAATTCTCAAGTCATGTCCCCTTGTTTGAATCTTCCCTACTCTCAATGGGAAAAGCTTATCCACGTCCACTCTGTCTAACCCGCTCATAATTTTAAAGACCTCTATCAAGTCCCCTCTTAACCTTCTGCGCTCCAAAGAATAAAGACCTAACTTGTTCAACCTTTCTCTGTAACTTAGTTGCTGAAACCCAGGCAACATTCTAGTAAATCTCCTCTGTACTCTCTCTATTTTGTTGACATCCTTCCTATAATTAGGCGACCAAAATTGTACTCCATACTCCAGAATTGGCCTCACCAATGCCTTGTACAATTTTAACATTACATCCCAACTTCTATATTCAATGCTCTGATTTATAAAGGCCAGCACACCAAAAGCTTTCTTTACCACCCTATCTACATGAGATTCCACCTTCAGGGAACTATGCACAGTTATTCCTAGATCCCTCTGTTCAACTGCATTCCTCAATTCGCTACCATTTACCGTGTACGTCCTATTTTGATTCCTTAATGAAAGCTAGATTTTCCCCTCAAATCTCTTTGTCCCAAACAGATGGGGTGGAGGATTGCAACCTTCACGTGGTCCGCCCTGTTTCGACTAATGCAATCAACTTGACGTGCACAAACGGAAGATCAAATAGAACAAGATGTCCAACAACTTTAGGCTGTGCACGCCACACGGAAGAAGAAGAAGTCCCAAACAGATTTGAACCAATTATTATTTACTGACTTTCATCTTGATCTGTATCTTGTCACAGACCTAGAAATGTCAATGAGCAGGCTGACATACATGGTAGAGGTGTAACAAAGTTACCCCTCAGATTCCTATTAACAGTTATTATATACACAGATCACTTGAGGGGGTAACTTTTTTTCACACACAAAGGGTGGTGTGGGTGTATGGAACAAGCTGCCAGTAGAGAGGCAGTTGAGGCAGGGACTACTATCCCAACGTTTAAGAAACATCTGGACGGGTTTGGAGGGATATTGGGCAGGTGGGGACGAGTGTGGAAGGGGGGCCAGTATGGGCAAGTTGGGCCGAAGGGTCTGTCAGCAAAGAAAGAGACGAAAAATGACAAGGCAAACCCTAATTTTCCGTCGGGACACATTGACACTATTGTATGTGTTTTAAAAAAAAATGGTAATATGAACATTTAGGGCAGTGACTCTATCTGTTAGAGAGGGCGAACGTTTTAATTCCCGGAAGCAGGGCTTTTATGTTTAAAACACTGGTGATTAAAAGTGTGTGTGTGTGGGGGGGGGTTGTTGTTGCAAATATATATATATATATATCTAGATATATAAATATATGATATAATACTCACACCACCAGCCTGGAGATGAGCCACGACACCATGGCGGCCGTTGCGATTCAAACCGTCGCCGCTCCTCCTACACGGTCCGCACTCACTGGGCGAGAGCTGCTCCCTGCGCGGTCCGGGCGGGGCTGCCGGCAGAAACCCGCCCCCCCCCCCCTGCGCTGAGTGGGATCCTCGCTCCCTCCCTCGCTCTTCCTACACGGTCCGCACTCGCAGGGCGGGATGGGCCGTTGGCACTACCCGGTCCGCACTGGGTGTTCCTGCGCGGTCCGGGCGGGGGGGGGGCCTCCACTACTACTCTTCTCAGTCTACTCCCTTGAGTGGTGAATGGGGCTATTCAGTCACACACACACACACACACACACACCAAGCCCCCCCCGGGTCCGTGAATGGGGCAGTTGTGGCTGCACTCACTCACTCGCTCACTGGGCGAGCGGGTGCTCCCTGCGCGGTCTGGCCGGGTCCGGAGTCTGACCACGTTGACCCTGTTGTGTGCGGGCCACCGCCCTCCGGTCCCCTGCCCCTACCCGGTCCGCACTCAGCAGGCGAGCGGGCGGTCCCCTCCGCGGTCCGGGCGGCAACGGAGTCAGGCCACGCCCCCCCTGCCCGATGCCCTGCGGTGAACGCTCCGTTGGCACTACACGGTCCGCGCCCTCTGTGCGGCTGGCTTTGGAAACGTTGCCTCTCGCCGGTCCGCCTTCCAGCTGGTGCTGGGGTTTTCACTACTCGGTCCGCTTTTTTTTTTTGCTTTGGTCACTTCCAAAAAGTTCCAAAGAGCCTGTTGTCTTGGGTGTGGGTCCGCTTTGTGATAAATCTCTAATCTCTCCTTTTCTATCTATCCTTCAACTTTATTGTCTATTTGGGGAGGGGGGGGGGGGGTGGGTGGCAGAAAGAAGCACATGTCGGCTCGTCCGCCGACTTTAAAACCCCCCCACCCGTTCTCCCCTTTAATTGCTTTCACCTGGGCCGCTACCTGTGGCTGGGAGGACCAGGAGTCCTCCAAGCCGTCCCTCGCCGGTCCGCGTTGCCCGGCCAACGGAGGGGAGGACGAAGCTGCGGGAGTGCGCAGGCGCGTTCTGTGTGTAGGGGGGGGGGGCTTGTTGCTGCTTTCCACCCAGGTCCGCGGGGCCATTGACTATTTTGGGGGAAATGTTCACAGTGCGCGTGCGCGTCAATGACTCATTGACCCGCCCAGTCTGTGACGTATGGTGAAACTTTACCATGTGTCTTGACTATCTCTTCAATGGCCAATAACTTTGAATTAAAAGTTCCTCTTTAATTACTCCTCCCATTTCTTGTTACCTTTTTAATATGATATCTAATCTAATCTGATCTTTATGATTCGGTTTTCTCCTGCCTGTCACTCTTTTTCTCTCTACTCACGCCTCCACCCTCAACCTTTTTCTGGTACATTGGTGCGTTGCTTTCTGGACTTGTTCTGTAACTTTCGCTGCCTCTGCAAGGCCAGCAGCATAATCAAGGACGAGTCGCAACCTGGCACTCCCTCTTCTCCCCCCTCCCATCAGGCAAAAGGTACAGAAGTGTGAAAATGCACACACCTCTAGATTCAGGGACAGTTTCTTCCAGCTGTTATCAGGCAACTGAACCATTCTACCAACAACTAGAGAGCAGTCCTGAACAACTATCTACCTCATTGGAGACCCTTGGACTTGCTGATTCCCAGCCGAGGAATCAGCGTTTCAGCATCTGCAAATGTTTTGCTCCAACTCTTCTGGCAACTGGGATCATCTCTCTGATCTTCTGGCAGAAACTGCTGGAAGCAGTTGATAAGTCTGGCTTCGGAGAAAGAAAGAGAACCAATCTTTCTTGCCGATGGTCTTCCACTAGTTTAGTTTACTTGAAAGATGTAGCATGGAAACAGGCCCTTTGGCCCACTGAGTCCATGCTGACCATTGGTCACCCGTTCACACTAGTTCTATGTTACTTCACTCCCTCATCACTCCTGTTTAACTTGGCATTAAGTTCGGCACAGATATTGTGGGCTGACGAGCCTGTTCCGGTGGTGTACTGATCTATGTTTCCAACTCCACATAGAGCTCACTGTTGCCATTGCCGTGGTCTAGGATTGTATTGAAGAGATGTCTTTGCTCCCTCTAGCTGTATGAAATATAATTTGGAAACTTTCACAGATTAATATAGATGGAAGCAGGTAATTAGACGTACCTGATTCTCGTGAGGTTAATATCCCATAGAAACCTTCAGCCCTTCTCAGCAAACCCAATCTGTATGTCCTCTCCAGTATATTTACCAACCATCCTTAAATAAATGTATGGAAGTCTAGCTCATTGATATCCCTAGGTAGTAAATTCCAATCACACTCTGAGCAAAGCCGCTTTATTTATTGGGGGTTTTAGTGACTGTTCTACATGGGTGTGCTTCTCATATCTCATCTAAACTAAACTAAAGTGTGTACAGGTCATTGACGGTTGGCAAGGACTATGTGGGCCGAAGGGACTGTTTCCATTTATGACCGTTTATGAATAAGTTTATGAATAACTTTATTGGCCAAGGAATTCACATACAAGGAATTGGTACTCTGCCCGCAAGTGACAACATGACATACAGTGACATTTAGGAATGACACATAAAACATTAAACATCAATAATGAAACATTATTGATTAAACATTAAACATGTGAATTAAATGCTTTCTTTTCCCACGCTGTATCTCTCAACTAATTTCCGTGAAACTCTATCATAACGTTACAGACCTCTCTCTTCCCAATCTTCCCTTTATTTTAGGAAAGATAATCCCACTCTGAACGCATCAAACTCTCCAGAAGTCTAAAGAAAACAAACTAAAGAATCTCTTTAGTGATGTTGATTTATTTGCAGGCACATGTAGCCAGCGGGAGATTCAGGGGAATTATTATAAGGAAAGGCAATCTGGACAAACTTTAAAAAAAAACTTGAACATTCCTAGGCACCTTTCCAAAACAAAATCCAATCCAACCCAATCCCGCCCTGACCCAATACCTCCCAAGAACATTCCTGACTCCATTCCCAATATTGCACTGTGGTCTCTCCTGCGCACAGTACCACCCAGCCGCACAAGCGTGACCCCTATCTCTGGTGGGTCGGTGGTCTCGGCGGGCATGTGCAGCTGCGGAGGTGATCTGGGGAAAAATAAAGTCCTGATGCATTTTTGACGTCCCACCCAACCATCTGGTAGCTGCGGATGATCTCATTCCTTGGTGTGGAAATACCAGGTGGCGCAGAGGGAGTGCCACAGAT
>CM075991.1:8475236-8520050 GCA_038087875.1 Malacoraja senta
AAAGACATGAATTGTTTCAGGCAAGCAATTGAATTAACCTTGGTGTATTGGCCGATAAATGTCCTTCAAGCTGTAATACTGGAAGAAGTTTTTTACCCCTTCTGGTGATATCATTGATAAAGCCATCAAGTATGGAAACAGGCCCTTTGGCCCATCTTGCCCATGCCATCTAAGATGCCCTATCTACACTAGTCCCACCTGCCTGCATTTGGGCCCATATCCCTCCAAACCTTTCCTGTTTGTCCAAATGTCTTTGAAATGTTGTTATAGCACCTGCCTCAACAACTTCCTCTGGGCTGCTCATATACCCACCACCCTCCGGGTGAACAAGTTGCCCTTCATGCTCCTATTAAATCTTTCCCCTCACATTAAACCGACGACCCCTGGTTCTAGATTCCTCTACCCTAGGGAAAAAAACTGTGCATCTCCCCTATCTATTCCCCCCATGATCGAGTACACTTCTATAAGATCACCCCTCATCCTCCTGCACTGCAGGGAATAAAGTCCTAGCAACATCCTCAAAGGTTTTCTCTGAACTTCTTCCAGCTTAACAACTTTTCTAGAGCAGGGCGACCAAATTGATTGTGAAATAAAGTTAGTGGTAATAACAGCCTCCGAAATATGTTGCAGTTATTAAAGTGCTTAGGGATAATCCGAGATCATAAGGGCAATATAATCACATCTTCTCTACTCCCCCAGGCACCTCACTGCAGAATGATCAGCATATGACACAATATCACATTAGAGATATCAGGCTTGAAGAAGTTTCATAGAAATAGAGGGAATTGCATAGCTTAGAGACTAGTCATCTAATCGCAAGGCCACAAGTGGCGAGGGTAGAATGTTGAAGTGTAATAGAAAGAAGGCTCGATGGCTCATCAGGAATTTTGGGGAGTGTTGGAGGTTACAGAGATGGGAAGATCAAACACTTTGGAAGACCAGAAAGGAAGAATGGATTGTTAAATCCAAGAGGCAATTTACATCAGTAGACACAAGGAGGAAAGCAGAATACATACACCTGACCCGCTGAGTTACCCCAGGCACTGCGAGCCCACCAGAGTGATAGACAAGCTCACATTTGGAGAGTAGTTAGTATCCAGCAAGAAAGTAATGAACTAGAGGAACTCAAATGTGCCAACGTGCAGGGTTTTCAGTAGCAGATTAAAGGCATTGATATGAGTGTACTGTACTAGCCTGGGCCTGAATTAGCAGTGGTCCAGAATGCAGTGTAAGCACAAAACAATCAACACTAACACCGTCAGGCATTTTCACAGATCAGTTATTCCCAATTATAAATCAACTGGGAGACAAACGCTGAGTCAGCCAACAGGACATCCTGGTAACAAACTTGGCTTCTAAAATGAATTATTTACATGTATTCAAATTGCCCCCAGGCAGGTTAAATACTGTGGTAAACTTAATATATAATAATATCAATTTCAGCACCAAAGATCATCTATACCTCAGCATTTGCAAAATGCAGATATTCAATGATGTTATTAGATGTTTAGGGATCTTGGCAGGGCAGGTGGTGAGCATGAGGGAGATGTGTGTTCATTCCTAGAGCTGTGGATCTTTGGTGTTCTCCTTCAAAGTCACAACCAACTTCATGATAAGTCACTAGATTTTTCAGGGGACACACAGTCTCGAGGTCGATAATTGTCCTCATCTTAACAAAACGCATGGCTGGCTTGATGGATCAGATGGTCTGTTCATGAATACAAGGAGCAGGGGCAAGGCTTCTTCTTGTGCTGTCCATCTTGTTACAAATGTTGGCCTCGCTGTCATCGTCCGTCCTGAAAAGGACGCAAGCTTCCGGCGACAATCAGTGGAAGCCATCACTTGTCGCAATAAATGATGGTGGTAGCAGAATTAGCTCGGGATACTTCCAGTATCCAGCCCCACGACGTGGATGCTTCTGCTATGGGGCCAGGGGCAAGGCTGATCTGATATCAGGTTTTCAGAGAAATCAATGCTTTTATTCCCTTAGGTAGCAAGTGATGTGGCGAGAGGCAAGGAGAGCATTAGTTTTAGTTTAGTTAGCTTAGTGATACAGTGTGGAAAGACCGAGTCCGTGCCGACCAGCAATCCCCGAACTCTTACACCATCCTACACACTCTTGGGACAATTTACAAGTTTTACCTGACTACGAGTCTGTCTGTACGGAGTTTGTACCTTCTCCATGTGACCATGTGGGTTTTCTCTGGGTGCTTCGGTTCCTCCGACACTCCAAAGATGGACAGTGTAAGAAAGGCAGACGGACCCTGTAGCTCGCAGTCACACCATTCGAAAGAGGAAACTTATCTGACAGAAAACTCGAGGCACAGACCAGCCACAATTGCATTATCCAGTGGCGCAAGCTCAAGGGGTTTAATGTTCAAGTTCTGCATCTACCCCTGACACAAGTGAACATGGTTATTCATATAAAAAAAAACAAATGCAGCCAATGTTAATTTTGTTAATACAAAATGAAAATGCAAAGATATTTTGTGGGCAAGGCAGATCTTGCACTGCATCTTTAGTTAAGGAAAATTATCAACCTCAAGTCTGCTATCTGGCCTTATCAGAAAAGTCTGTCCAAAAATACATTGACTCAGTTTTAGATGCAGTTGTACCCGTTTGCTCTTGCAGTAGAGAATTTTAAAGATCCTTTGCCTCTGGAGCTTGCATCTTAGAGTTTACACTTTAAAAAAAAACTTATCAGTGCACTGGAAACAGGCCCTTCAGCCCACAAAGTCCATGCTGACTATCAATCACCTGTTCACACTAGTTCTATGTTATACCATTTAATCATCCACATTTTACCATTAGGAACATTTTTCTTCCACTAGGGACAATTTACAGAGGCCAATTAACCTACAAGCCTGAACATCTTTGGGACGTGGGAGGAAACCGGAGCACCCGGAGAAAACCCATACGTTCACAGGGAGAACATGCAAACTCCACACAGACAACAGCTGAGGTCAGGAGCGAACCCATGTATCTGGCACTGCAGCAGCTCCACCAGCTCCACCATTGTGATTTAATATTTGAGTCAAGTATTCAATAAAGCCAAGCAAGTTGGTTATTAGGCCCAAGCGCTGTTAGTACTTTTCAAAAAACTTGCACATAGTTTTGCAACTTGCAACTGCAACTTGCAAAATGCAACTTGCATTTATAACCCCATTAACCTATGTCCTTAATCACCCACTGTGATTGAGCAGAACACCAGTGGCTCCAATGACAGAAGATTGTGTGCCAGGTTCTGGTGCTGCCAATTAAAGAGTTGGCTGGAATATATCTAGGCAACAAAATACCAATTGGTCACAATTATAAATTAAAATCTGCTCTCAAGTTTCATACACTAAAGAACATGCATTTAAATCCAAAATACAGAATGCAAAAAAAAGGACAACTTCACAATAATTAAACCTGAAGGGAATACCTATGAGGTGACAATCCACCGACTGTGAATTCTTAAAATAAAAGCATTAAGTGATGAAAACACTCAGCAGGTCAGGCAGCTGTTTCTCATTCCACAGATGCTACCAGACCTGGTGAGTGTTTCCAGCATTATACTGTTTTTACTTCAGAGTTCCAGCATTTACAATTTATTGTGATCATCTTTAACCAATCTCTTCCCTTAGGTGGCTCGTTAATGTCCCACCTTAACATCAGTCATTCAAGGGGAGTGGGCTTTGCACCTGAGCCATTTCATTGCCATCTCTAATTACACATGAGGAAATGGCAATAAGATGCCTTCTTGAACCACTGCAGTCCACTCGAAAATTAATCACTTGTTGTACAGCTGGGATGTACAAAAAGGGTTTGCAGAAAGTTCCCCACCCCACGAAGATGTTGTTTTCAAATTTGATTCCACAGCTTGCATCTATTTGGGTCAATAACTTAAATACAAAGTTAAGATGATAAGAAAAGAGAGTGGCCCAAGCAGCCTCTTGAATAGATAGACACAAAATGCTGGAGTAACTCAGCCGGTCACGCAGCGTATCTCTTGAGTAGGTTCTGCCTTTAAATAGTTCCAGCCCTATCCTCAACCCTTTTCATACCACTAACATCCAAAAATGCATACTTACGCAAATGATAGTAGATTGAAACTCATCACCCTGAGTTTTGAGCAAAATAAATGGCATAGCATCTGTGATACAGACAAAGCTTCAACCTCTTAAGAACAGGGATGGGTTTGCTAAACACTCTGTTCAGTCTGCAGAAATGATCCTACACTCCTGGCAGTTTATCTCTTCAATTCTCGGCCCCACTACCATTTTCACCCCAGTCTACTTTCGGCCTCCTTTCTGCACTGCCCTAACAATGCCCAAGTTCGCAAACTAAACGGGCACACCTCATTTCCCGTCAGGACATATGGACACTATTGGGCCTTCTTATAGAATCGAATAACATTTAGGGTAGACACAAGGAACTGCAGATGCTGGTTTACAGAAAATACCCACAAAGTTCTGGAGTAACTCAGCATGTCAGGCAGCATCTATGGTAAACAAAAATAGGTAACATTTCTGGTTGGGACTCTTCTTGCTCCTTGGGACAGAGAGATTCCCCATCATATATATATAACCATAACAGCACGGAAACAGGCCATCTCAGCCCTTCAAGTCCGTGCCGAACATTTAAAAACATTTTTTTTTTAAAATTAAAAATAAATTCTTCCCCCTAGTCCCATCTACCTGCACTCAGACCATAACCCTCCATTCCTTTCCCGTCCATATACCCATCCAATCTATTTTTAAAGGATAACATCGAACCTGCCTCCACCACTTCCACTGGAAGCTCATTCCACACAGCTACCACTCTCTGAGTAAAGATGTTCCCCCTAATGTTCCCCCTAAACTTCTGTCCCTTAATTCTCAAGTCATGTCCCCTTGTTTGAATCTTCCCTACTCTCAATGGGAAAAGCTTATCCACGTCCACTCTGTCTAACCCGCTCATAATTTTAAAGACCTCTATCAAGTCCCCTCTTAACCTTCTGCGCTCCAAAGAATAAAGACCTAACTTGTTCAACCTTTCTCTGTAACTTAGTTGCTGAAACCCAGGCAACATTCTAGTAAATCTCCTCTGTACTCTCTCTATTTTGTTGACATCCTTCCTATAATTAGGCGACCAAAATTGTACTCCATACTCCAGAATTGGCCTCACCAATGCCTTGTACAATTTTAACATTACATCCCAACTTCTATATTCAATGCTCTGATTTATAAAGGCCAGCACACCAAAAGCTTTCTTTACCACCCTATCTACATGAGATTCCACCTTCAGGGAACTATGCACAGTTATTCCTAGATCCCTCTGTTCAACTGCATTCCTCAATTCGCTACCATTTACCGTGTACGTCCTATTTTGATTCCTTAATGAAAGCTAGATTTTCCCCTCAAATCTCTTTGTCCCAAACAGATGGGGTGGAGGATTGCAACCTTCACGTGGTCCGCCCTGTTTCGACTAATGCAATCAACTTGACGTGCACAAACGGAAGATCAAATAGAACAAGATGTCCAACAACTTTAGGCTGTGCACGCCACACGGAAGAAGAAGAAGTCCCAAACAGATTTGAACCAATTATTATTTACTGCCTTTCATCTTGATCTGTATCTTGTCACAGACCTAGAAATGTCAATGAGCAGGCTGACATACATGGTAGAGGTGTTACAAAGTTACCCCTCAGATTCCTATTAACAGTTATTATATACACAGATCACTTGAGGGGGTAACTTTTTTTCACACACAAAGGGTGGTGTGGGTGTATGGAACAAGCTGCCAGTAGAGAGGCAGTTGAGGCAGGGACTACTATCCCAACGTTTAAGAAACATCTGGACGGGTTTGGAGGGATATTGGGCAGGTGGGGACGAGTGTGGAAGGGGGGCCAGTATGGGCAAGTTGGGCCGAAGGGTCTGTCAGCAAAGAAAGAGACGAAAAATGACAAGGCAAACCCTAATTTTCCGTCGGGACACATTGACACTATTGTATGTGTTTTAAAAAAAAATGGTAATATGAACATTTAGGGCAGTGACTCTATCTGTTAGAGAGGGCGAACGTTTTAATTCCCGGAAGCAGGGCTTTTATGTTTAAAACACTGGTGATTAAAAGTGTGTGTGTGTGGGGGGGGGTTGTTGTTGCAAATATATATATATATATATCTAGATATATAAATATATGATATAATACTCACACCACCAGCCTGGAGATGAGCCACGACACCATGGCGGCCGTTGCGATTCAAACCGTCGCCGCTCCTCCTACACGGTCCGCACTCACTGGGCGAGAGCTGCTCCCTGCGCGGTCCGGGCGGGGCTGCCGGCAGAAACCCGCCCCCCCCCCCTGCGCTGAGTGGGATCCTCGCTCCCTCCCTCCCTCTTCCTACACGGTCCGCACTCGCAGGGCGGGATGGGCCGTTGGCACTACCCGGTCCGCACTGGGTGTTCCTGCGCGGTCCGGGCGGGGGGGGCCTCCACTACTACTCTTCTCAGTCTACTCCCTTGAGTGGTGAATGGGGCTATTCAGTCACACACACACACACACACACACACCAAGCCCCCCCCGGGTCCGTGAATGGGGCAGTTGTGGCTGCACTCACTCACTCGCTCACTGGGCGAGCGGGTGCTCCCTGCGCGGTCTGGCCGGGTCCGGAGTCTGACCACGTTGACCCTGTTGTGTGCGGGCCACCGCCCTCCGGTCCCCTGCCCCTACCCGGTCCGCACTCAGCAGGCGAGCGGGCGGTCCCCTCCGCGGTCCGGGCGGCAACGGAGTCAGGCCACGCCCCCCCTGCCCGATGCCCTGCGGTGAACGCTCCGTTGGCACTACACGGTCCGCGCCCTCTGTGCGGCTGGCTTTGGAAACGTTGCCTCTCGCCGGTCCGCCTTCCAGCTGGTGCTGGGGTTTTCACTACTCGGTCCGCTTTTTTTTTTTTGCTTTGGTCACTTCCAAAAAGTTCCAAAGAGCCTGTTGTCTTGGGTGTGGGTCCGCTTTGTGATAAATCTCTAATCTCTCCTTTTCTATCTATCCTTCAACTTTATTGTCTATTTGGGGAGGGGGGGGGGGGTGGGTGGCAGAAAGAAGCACATGTCGGCTCGTCCGCCGACTTTAAAACCCCCCCACCCGTTCTCCCCTTTAATTGCTTTCACCTGGGCCGCTACCTGTGGCTGGGAGGACCAGGAGTCCTCCAAGCCGTCCCTCGCCGGTCCGCGTTGCCCGGCCAACGGAGGGGAGGACGAAGCTGCGGGAGTGCGCAGGCGCGTTCTGTGTGTGTGTGGGGGGGGGGGGCTTGTTGCTGCTTTCCACCCAGGTCCGCGGGGCCATTGACTATTTTGGGGGAAATGTTCACAGTGCGCGTGCGCGTCAATGACTCATTGACCCGCCCAGTCTGTGACGTAGGGTAAAACTTTACCATGTGTCTTGACTATCTCTTCAATGGCCAATAACTTTGAATTAAAAGTTCCTCTTTAATTACTCCTCCCATTTCTTGTTACCTTTTTAATATGATATCTAATCTAATCTGATCTTTATGATTCGGTTTTCTCCTGCCTGTCACTCTTTTTCTCTCTACTCACGCCTCCACCCTCAACCTTTTTCTGGTACATTGGTGCGTTGCTTTCTGGACTTGTTCTGTAACTTTCGCTGCCTCTGCAAGGCCAGCAGCATAATCAAGGACGAGTCGCAACCTGGCACTCCCTCTTCTCCCCCCCTCCCATCAGGCAAAAGGTACAGAAGTGTGAAAATGCACACACCTCTAGATTCAGGGACAGTTTCTTCCAGCTGTTATCAGGCAACTGAACCATTCTACCAACAACTAGAGAGCAGTCCTGAACAACTATCTACCTCATTGGAGACCCTTGGACTTGCTGATTCCCAGCCGAGGAATCAGCGTTTCAGCATCTGCAAATGTTTTGCTCCAACTCTTCTGGCAACTGGGATCATCTCTCTGATCTTCTGGCAGAAACTGCTGGAAGCAGTTGATAAGTCTGGCTTCGGAGAAAGAAAGAGAACCAATCTTTCTTGCCGATGGTCTTCCACTAGTTTAGTTTACTTGAAAGATGTAGCATGGAAACAGGCCCTTTGGCCCACTGAGTCCATGCTGACCATTGGTCACCCGTTCACACTAGTTCTATGTTACTTCACTCCCTCATCACTCCTGTTTAACTTGGCATTAAGTTCGGCACAGATATTGTGGGCTGACGAGCCTGTTCCGGTGGTGTACTGATCTATGTTTCCAACTCCACATAGAGCTCACTGTTGCCATTGCCGTGGTCTAGGATTGTATTGAAGAGATGTCTTTGCTCCCTCTAGCTGTATGAAATATAATTTGGAAACTTTCACAGATTAATATAGATGGAAGCAGGTAATTAGACGTACCTGATTCTCGTGAGGTTAATATCCCATAGAAACCTTCAGCCCTTCTCAGCAAACCCAATCTGTATGTCCTCTCCAGTATATTTACCAACCATCCTTAAATAAATGTATGGAAGTCTAGCTCATTGATATCCCTAGGTAGTAAATTCCAATCACACTCTGAGCAAAGCCGCTTTATTTATTGGGGGTTTTAGTGACTGTTCTACATGGGTGTGCTTCTCATATCTCATCTAAACTAAACTAAAGTGTGTACAGGTCATTGACGGTTGGCAAGGACTATGTGGGCCGAAGGGACTGTTTCCATTTATGACCGTTTATGAATAAGTTTATGAATAACTTTATTGGCCAAGGAATTCACATACAAGGAATTGGTACTCTGCCCGCAAGTGACAACATGACATACAGTGACATTTAGGAATGACACATAAAACATTAAACATCAATAATGAAACATTATTGATTAAACATTAAACATGTGAATTAAATGCTTTCTTTTCCCACGCTGTATCTCTCAACTAATTTCCGTGAAACTCTATCATAACGTTACAGACCTCTCTCTTCCCAATCTTCCCTTTATTTTAGGAAAGATAATCCCACTCTGAACGCATCAAACTCTCCAGAAGTCTAAAGAAAACAAACTAAAGAATCTCTTTAGTGATGTTGATTTATTTGCAGGCACATGTAGCCAGCGGGAGATTCAGGGGAATTATTATAAGGAAAGGCAATCTGGACAAACTTTAAAAAAAAAACTTGAACATTCCTAGGCACCTTTCCAAAACAAAATCCAATCCAACCCAATCCTGCCCTGACCCAATACCTCCCAAGAACATTCCTGACTCCATTCCCAATATTGCACTGTGGTCTCCTGCGCACAGTACCACCCAGCCGCACAAGCGTGACCCCTATCTCTGGTGGGTCGGTGGTCTCGGCGGGCATGTGCAGCTGCGGAGGTGATCTGGGGAAAAATAAAGTCCTGATGCATTTTTGACGTCCCACCCAACCATCTGGTAGCTGCGGATGATCTCATTCCTTGGTGTGGAAATACCAGGTGGCGCAGAGGGAGTGCCACAGATGGTATACATTTGCAAGTTCTATATAAACCACGCTATGAACATTATCTGCAATTTAGTGGCAACGGGAGATCTTGGACTCCAACGTTAATCCCTACGGGGAATGAAACTGGATCGGCCAGCTGTTCTTTCTTGAACCTCTCGCCTTTGGTGAGTGTCAGTGATGAGGCAGTCCAGGTCTACACGACCTGTGGGCCCAGGGCATTAAACCAAGAGGGTAACTGTTGTCAGATTCCTGGGATGCTTTGCTACACAGTATGTTTAGCAGCTCTACATCCATTCGCATTGTTGTCATGAGCTAGCTGGCTGGGTCTTGATCCATGAATCTGGGTGGATTCCACAGTCATTTGTCACTGCCAGTCCACTACTGACCAGATTCATTGTATTTACAATCCCCTGCCACAGTGCACATCAGACTCACCAACACAGGGATATTACTATCTTTATCTGGACGTTACACTATCTTTGATCGGACTTTGCTGGACTTTATCTTGCAGTAAACGTGATTCATGTTATACCCTTCATTACGTTTCTGTACACTGTGGATGGCTCGATTGTAACCATGTATTGTCTTTCTGCCTCAGTACGCGTGACAATACACTAAAACTAAACTAACTAAAGGGCCTGTCCCACTTACGTGTCCTTGGCATGCAAATTACGCGACCTCGTTGTCGTGTTGAGGCGTACGAGCAACGCATGGCTGCGCTGGGCCGGTCCCACTTAGAAGCGTGGAGGGGTATGTAGTTGTGCGCGACATCGCGCGGGGCTCCGAAATTTTCGTAGTGAACGAAATCTTCGCGCGCCAACGGCCTGTCGTGTAACTGACGGCCAAAGTGGGACAGGTCCAAGACCCTGGCGCGACGCAACGTCTCACCTCCAACAGCAGCAGAAGCAGGCAAACGATCGCCGAACTCGGCCTGGGGCTCACGGCCGTTGCGGATCCGGATCCGGCCCCCACTTCTACTCCCAGAGCGGGGCCAAGAAAATTGAAGATAGACACAAAATGCTGGCGTAACTCAGCGGGACCGGCAGCATCTCTGGAGAGAAGCAACGGGTGACGTTTCGGGTCGAGACCCTTCTTTTCAGACTGAAGAAGAGTCTGGACATGAAACGTCACCCATTCCTTCTCTCCAGAGATGCTGCCGGTCCCGCTGAGTTACTCCAGCTTTGTGTCCATCTTCAAATGACGTCACGCGCTCCAGACGGCATGGAATCGCACGCGACCTTCGCGGGACCGTCGCGGCTCAACGCGACCACGAGGTCGCGTAATTTGCGTGCCAAGGACACGTAAGTGGGACAGGCCCTTAACTAATCATGAGATGACGACCCTAGCTGTTTAGAAGGTCTTTATTCTTGCTGGGCCAGGTTTGCTCTAGCCTTGGCAGCTCTGTGTTACTGATGATAATGTTTCTTATCTTAAAATACTCGTCAAATATGCTTGAATCCTCTCAGCCATCATTACTAGAGAACAGTCAACGTCATTTGTCAGTTGTGTTGGAAGGAAGTGCAGATGCTGGTTTACACCAGAGATGCTGCCTGTCCCGCTGAGTTACTCCAACATTATTTTCTGTCTGTCATTTGTCAGTTCTTTGGAGCTTGTTGTGCACAATGTCCGTTCTCTTTTGGTAACTACAACTCCAGTGGAGGTCATCCTCAATCTTGAGGGACTGCCTCACATGAACTTGAACTAGAACAGCATTTTGATGACGGACACAATTCATTTAGTTTAAAGACACAGCGCGGAAACAGGCCCTACAGCCCACCGGGTCCGCACCGACCAGCGGTCCCCGCACATTAACACTATCCCACACACACTAGGGACAATTTACACTTACACCAAGCCAATTAATCTACAGACCTGTACGTCTTTGGAGTGTGGGAGGAAACCGAAGATCTCGAAGAAAACCTGGTCATGGGAAGAACGTGCTAACTCCGTACAGATAGCCTGCCTCAACGACTACAGGCCGGTTGCACTAACATCCTCCCCTCCAAGACCACCTCCCACGAATCCTACTCCACCCCCAGGACGGAGCCAGTCTTCTTGATGAGTTTGTAAACATGTGTCGGAATGAGTAAAACTGGGCGGCAGCAGTGGAGGTCGGATTGTTGGAGTTGTGAGGCAGCTATGCCACTGTGCCAACCCCTGAATGGTGGAACAGGTCAGGGTGTTTGGTGACCTACTGTGGCACGGTGGCGGAGATGGTAGAGCCGCCGCCTCACAGCACCAGAGACCCTGGTTCGATCCTGACCTCGGGTGCCGTCTGTATGAAGTTTGCATGTTCTCCCTGTGACCGCGTGGGTTTTCACTGGGTGCTCCGGTTTCCTCCCACATTTCAAAGACGTGCGGGTTTGTTGATTAATTGACCCTCTGTAAATTTTCCCCAGTGTGTTGGGAGTGGATAAGAAAGTTGAATAACTTATAACTAGTGTGAACGGGTGAGCAATGGACTTGGTGGGCCAAAGGATGCTGTATCTCTGATTCAAACTAAATGACTGCTGCTCTAAATGTGTATGTTTGTCGGACAAGTTCAGATCTGTCCAAAGAATACTCTAAGTCTGTATGTATAGGAAGGAACTGCATCTGCTGGTTTAAACCCAAAGACAGGTACACAATGCTGGAGGAACTCACTGAGACAGGCAGCATCTCTGGGGAGAAGGAATGGGTGATGTTCGGGTCAAGACCTTACTTCAGACCCAACACTTACACACTGAAATGTCGCCCATTCTACTTCCTGAGAAGATTACGGAGAGTCGGTATGTCAAGGAGGACTCTCTTGAACGTCTACAGGTGCACAGTAGAGAGCATGCTGACCAGTTGCATCGTGGCTTGGTTCGGCAACTTGAGCGTCCAGGAGCAGAAAAGGCTGCAAAAAGTCGTAAACACTGCCCAGTCCATCATAGGCTCTGACCTCCCTAACATCATATAACCATATAACCATTACAGCATGGAAACAGGCCATCTCGGCCCTTCAAGTCCGTGCCGAACATTTTATTTTTTTATTTTATTTTTTTATTTTTTTTAATAAATACTTCCCCCTAGTCCCATCTACCTGCACTCAGACCATAACCCTCCATTCCTTTCCCGCCCATATACCCATCCAATCTGTTTTTAAAGGATAAAATCGAACCAGCCTCCACCACTTCCACTGGAAGCTCATTCCACACAGCTACCACTCTCTGAGTAAAGAAGTTCCCCCTAATGTTATCACTAAACTTCTGTGCCTTAATTCTCAAGTCATGTCCCCTTGTTTGAATCGAGGGGATCTATCGCAGTCGCTGCCTCAAAAAGGCTGCCAGCATCATCAAGGACCCACACCATCCTGGCCACACACTCATTTCTCCGATGCCATCGGGTAGAAGGTACAGGAGCCTGAAATCTGCAACATCCAGGTTCAGGAACAGCTTCTTCCCCACAGCCATCAGACTATTAAACACAACTTCAAACAAACTATGAACTATACAACCTATTGCACTTTATCTGTTTACTGATGTGTGTGTGTATATATATATATATTCTATGGTATATGGACGCACTGTATTTATGCCTCCTGTTGTGCTGCAGCAATGCAAGAATTTAATTGTCCTATCTGGGACACATGACAATAACCTCTCTTGACTTGACTGGATTTGAGTGTAGAAGTGTGGAGTCTGAAGAAGGTCTCGACCTGAAACGTCACCCATTCCTTCTCTCCAGAGTTGCTGCCTGTCCTGCTGAGTTACTCCAGCATTTTGTGTCTAACACTGGAGGTCTGCTGTGTGTTATCCCGGCCTAGAGTGGTGGGAGATTGCAACCTTCACTTAGTCCGCCCTGGGTGGCAGTGTGAACTGTGAGGAGGATGCTATGAGAATGCAGGGTGACTTGGACAGGTTGGGGGAGTGGGCAAATGCATGGCAGATGAAGTTTAATGTGGATAAATGTGAGATTATCCACTTGGTAGCAAAAACTGGAAGGCAGATTACTATCTAAATGGCGTCGTTGGGAAAAGGGGAAGTACAACGGGATCTGGGGGTCCTTGTACATCCGTCTATGAAAGTAAGCATGCAGGTACAGCAGGCAGTGAAGAAAGCGAATGGAATGTTGGCCTTTATAACAAGAGGAATCGAATATAGGAGCAACGAGGTCCTTCTGCAGTTGTATAGAGCCCTAGTGAGACCACACCTGGAGTATTGTGTGCAGTTTTGGTCCCCTAATTTGAGGAAGGATATTCTTGCTATTGAGGGAGTGCAGCGTAGGTTTACAAGGTTAATTCCCGGGATGGCGGGACTGTCATATGCTGAGAGAATGGAGCAGCTGGGCTTGTACACTCTGGAGTTTAGAAGGATGAGAGGATATCTCATTGAAATATATAAGATTGTTAAGGGCTTGGATACGCTAGAGGCAGGAAACATGTTCTCGATGTTGGGGGAGTCCAGAACCAGGGGCCACAGTTTAAGAATAAGGAGTAAGCCATTTAGAACGGAGACGAGGAAACACTTTTTCTCACAGAGAGTGGTGACTGTGGAATTCCCTGCCTTAGAGGGCGGTGGAGGCAGGTTCTCTGGATGCTTTCAAGTGAGAGCTAGATAGGGCTCTTAAAAATAGCGGAGTCAGGGGATATGGGGAGAAGGCAGGAACGGGGTACTGATTGGGGATGATCAGCCATGATCACATTGAATGGCGGTGCTGGCTCAAAGGGCCGAATGGCCTACTCCTGCACCTATTGTCTATTGTCTATTGTTTCAACGAATGCAATCAACCAGGCGTGCACAATCAAATAAGATCAAATAGAACAAGTTGTCCTGCAACTTTAGGCTGTGCACGCCATACGCAAGAAGAATATCCCGGCTTAGACAATGAATGGCAGTGGGAGATTTAAGACTGTGAGTACATAGTAACCAGTGCCGATCATACTTCATCCAAAGTAGAAGCAAGGAACTGCGGATGCTGGTTTATACCAAAGTGCTGGAGTAACTCAGCGGGTCAAGCAACATCTTGTGGGGAAAAGGATGGGTGACGTTTCGAGTCAAGACTGCTTGAGTTTGAAGAAGGGTCCAGATTCGAAACGTCACCCGGAGTTGCTTTTTCACCAGAGATGCTGCCTGACCCTCGGAGTTACTCCAGCATTTTGTGTTATACTTCATCCAGAGATGTAGCACAGTGCACAAAGAACCAGCAGATGGTGCTACAGTGTAAAACATTCGGCAGGCTGCAGTCTTTCAGCCAAACCACACAGGGTGTATTGGATGTGGAAGTGTTTTTCCAGACCCACCTGCTGGTAGTACAAGGAACGTCCCACTGGCCTGCACAGGAGCCAACGTCGACACTGCAGCCATGAAGCAAGGGCACTGCCCAACACATCCACACCGGTAGACACAAAAAGCTGGAGTAACCCAGCGGGTCAGACAGCATCAATGGAGAAAGGGAATAGTAGTCAAGTCAAGAGAGTTTATTGTCATGTGTCCCAGATAGGACAATGAAATTCTTGCTTTGCTTCAGCACAACAGAACATAGTAGACATGAAGGTACACAAAAATGCTGGAGAAACTCAGCGGGTGCAGCAGCATCTATGGAGCGAAGGAAATAGGTAACGTTTCGGGCCGAAACCCTTCTTCAGACTGATCATGACATAAATACAGAACAGATCAGTGTGTCCATATACTATTATATAAATATATACACACATCAATAAATGAGCAGATAAAGTTCAAATAAACAGATAATGGTCTATTAATGTTCAGAGATTTGTTTGAGTTGAGTTTAATAGCCTGATGGCTGTGGGGAAGCAGCTATTCCTGAACCTGGTCGTTGCAGTCTTCAGGCTCCTGTACCTTCTACCTGAAGGTAGCGGAGAGATGAGTGTGTGGCCAGGATGGTGTGGGTCCTTGATGATGCTGCCAGCCTTTTTGAGGCAGCGACTGCGATAGATCCCCTCGATGGTAGGGAGGTCAGAGCCGATGATGGACTGGGCAGTGTTTACTACTTTTTGTAGTCTTTTCCGCTCCTGGACGCTCAAGTTGCCGAACCAAGCCACGATGCAACCGGTCAGCATGCTCTCTACTGTGCACCTGTAGACGTTTCGGGTCGAGACCTTTCTTCAGACTCTGACGAAGGGTCACCTGTTGCTTTTCCCCAGAGATGCTGCCTGTCCCGCTGAGTTACTCCAGCTGTTTGTGTCTATCTTCGGTTTAAACCAGCATCTGCAGTTCCTTCCTACACATCCACGCTGGTGTTTTGTCCTCTACACAAGTGGGCTTCAACGCTGGGCTGCCGGAACCTGAGGGAAGGCCACCAAATGCTACAGGGGGTCCCAAGAGGTCTTCATAAAAATGGGGTCATTTTGTTAAAAAGTTCACAGACAAAAGTCAAAACAAAAATACCGAATTGGCAGGCAGCTAACTGGAATCCCCAGATAGTTGTGCTGTCATATGTCCTAGACAGAACAATAAAATCCTTACTTGCAGCAGCACGACAGAATATGTAAATATAGGTGCTCTGTAAACAAGAAAAAAATGTTCGGTATATATATTTTTTACATACACACATACACGCACACGCACATGCTCAAGCACACAATACAATAATAATAATAATAATAATGGATGGGATTTATATAGCGCCTTTCTAATACTCAAGGCGCTTTACATCGCATTATTCATTCACTCCTCAGTCACACTCGGTGGTGGTGAGCTACTTCTGTAGCCACAGCTGCCCTGGGGCAGACTGACGGAAGCGTGGCTGCTAATCTGCGCCTACGGCCCCTCCAACCACCGGCAATCACTCACACACATTCACACACATTCACACGCAGGCAAAGGTGGGTGAAGTGTCTTGCCCAAGGACACAACGACAGTATGCACTCCAAGCGGGATTCGAACCGGCTACCTTCCGGTTGCCAGCCGAACACTACAATACAATACAATCAGTTTTATTCGTCAATTGCACATAAAGTGCAAGTGAAATGAATTTGCCAGCAGCGGTACAATGAGAAAGAACACACAAATACACAATAAAAATTGAACACAAACTTCCACCACAGCATTCATCACTGTGGTGGAAGGCACAAAAATTGGCCAGGCACACTCGCGCACACACACACACACACACACATAAAAGCAAACAATAATAGCGCAAAAAGACAAAACCAATGCCCCCAAGTCTAAGAAAGAGCTGCAGATGCGGGAAAAATTGAAGGTAGCCAAAAAATGCTGGAGAAACTCGGCGGGTGAGGCGGCAACTGAAGAAGGGTCTCGACCCGAAACATCGCCGATTCCTTCTCTCCATAGATGCTGCCTCACCCGCTGGGTTTTTCCAGCATTTTTTGTCTGGCCCCAAGTCTATGTGGTTCAGAACTTATTTGGAGGTTGCAGTGTTTAATAGTCTGATGGCTGTTGTTATTGAGAGGAATGGGCTGTGACCTACAAGGGTAGCGGGTATTTTACGTTAGAACATCAGACATAGAACAGTACAGCACAGGAACAGGCCCTTCAGCCCACAATGTTTGTGCTGGAGATGACGCCAACTTAAACTGATCTCACCTGCATATAGAAACATAGAAACATAGACAATAGGTGCAGGAGTAGGCCATTCGGCCCTTCGAGCCTGCACCGCCATTCAATATGATCATGGCTGATCATCCAACTCAGTATCCTGTACCTGCCTTCTCTCCATACCCCCTGATCCCTTTAGCCACAAGGGCCACATCAAACTCCCTCTTAAATATAGCCAATGAACTGGCATATGCATGATCTATATCCATCTATTCCCTGTTTACTGTCTTGCAGAATTTAAATATCATTTATATATAATTTACGTTTTTGCGTGTTGTCTGGGTCCAAGTGCCAGTGGTGCAAAAAAATTTAATTGTGCCTGTACATCCCATTCTTTATGCAAATGTTAATAAACTTGACTTGGTGTTTAAGAAGGAACTGCAGATGCTGGAAAATCAACGGTAGACAAAAGTGCTGGAGAAACTCAGCGGGTGCAGCAGCATCTATGGAGCGAAGGAAATAGGCAACGTTTCAGAACGAAACCCTTCGCTCCATAGATGCTGCTGCACCCGCTGAGTTTCTCCAGCACTTGTCCACCATAAACTTCACTTGGTTTGACTTAACTTAGGGCTTTCATTCTATACGTTTGGAAGCTTCTATGCCACACAAACACTTGGCCATCTCACAGAACAATGAACCGTACAGCACAAGGACAGGCCCTTCGGCCCACAATCTATGTGGTGAACATGATGCCAAGACCATCACTCATCTACCTGCACATAACTCCAAAGCCCTCACATTCTTCCTGAAACGGGGAGACCAGAACTGCAGACAATATTCCAAATCACATCCCACTCACATTTCATGTTCAAAAATTCTCAAACGGTGACCATTCGGCCCATCAAGTGTACTCCGCCATTCAATCATGGCTGATCGTTCTTTCCCTCTCAACTCCATTCTCCTGCCTTCTCCACTGACACCCGCACTAATCAGGAATCTGGCAATCTCCGTCTTAAAAATAGACATTGAGTTGGCAATGAATTCCCCAGATTCACCACCCTCTGACTAACTTTAAGACTTTTGCCTCCATCACAGTGAGGAGGTGCCTGGTGAACTCACTGTGGTGGATGTTAATTTGTGATTATTGTGTGTTTTGTTATTTATTATGTGTATGACTGCAGGCAACGGAATTTCGTTCAGACCGAAAGGTCTGAATGACAATAAAGGAATCTAAGTCTAAAGAATTCTCCTCTCCTCTCTGAAGGTACGATTTCTCTCTCCCTGATGCACTCAATCAGCTTATTATTAAAGCACCTCAGTTGCATCCTTTGGGATGGAGTTCCACCTCCTCACTGCGCTTTGGGTAAAAAGTTTTCTCCAAAATTCCCAGTAGTATTCACCACTCGCTACCTTACACTTGTGGATTGAAGCAGAAAAGCGAAGATTTTCTCAAGTCTGACTGTGAAACAGCAACAGTTTTCTTTAGCGCCGACGAACGTTCCCAAATGCTAGCTGGAGACTTAATTAGGAAACAAAGACAGGTGGCCGGATGCTCGATGAAAGAGAAGGGGGGTCACCAGAGGCTTTCCAGAGGTAGAGACCTTCCCGAGATGCCGTGTCCGCGGTTCCCGCTCCAACGCTGGACGCAGAACCCTCCCGAAGGCTCGTTGGTCCGTGCTACTTGGAGGAAGCCCCTGAAGACGTCGGACACGAGGGTGAACCGGGTTAATGCCTCCAGCGACTTCAAGGTCGGCTGCAGCGGGCACCACTGGGACACAAAGATGGCCGGGCGAGGAGAGGGACGCGGGCCGATCCGGCCGAAGGGGACGGAGGAAGGCCCCTGCAGGAGCCTGGGGCTCGCCTGGATCGGGAGCCGCTCCAGTAGACCGAGCGCGCGGGCCGACCGGACTTTGGAAATGGCGCCCAAACATGGCGGCGCCCGCATGTGTAAATACGCAAACATAATTTCACAATGTGACAAATAAAGCACCACTGATCCATTAATTTGGGGAGAGCCTTGTTTTTACAGATGGATGAAAGATGTCAAGTGGCCTCTTGTGTGTGGAACTCAGGAACTCAGGGTTAAACGAATGGCTGCCATTGTTGAGGTGGAAGGGAGGAAACTTGCTCAAACTACTGATGTCAAAGGAACACTCAATTTATAAATACCAACCTCTTTTGTTGGTGTCTTCATGTATTTGTGCTCAGGTGGAGAGGTGAGAAATCTGACGTAACGGCTTCATGGAAGAAAATGGCGCTGAGTTAAAAGGTCAGCCTTGAATGAGAGATTGGGCACTAGGGGCTGAATTGCCTACTGCCGTTGAGAGAAGACAAGTAAGTAAGTAAGTAAGTACATTTTATTTATATAGCACGTTTAAATCAACTCGCGTTGAAACCAAAGTGCTTTACATAGAAGAAATAATTAAGTTTCCGTACATCCATAGAAAAATTAGAAAAAAGAAAAATGACATAACACATTATAGAATTCAACATGAACGTCCCCCCCACAACAGAATCAAAATTTTCCACTGTGGGGAAAGGCATCAAAAAGTTCAATCCTCCTCCTCTGTGATCACCCGAGGTCGGGGCCTATTTGTGGCCTCCGCAGCCAGTCCGATGTTTTCAGGCCCTCTTGCCGGGAAGATGGAACTCCGGCGTCGGGTGAACACTCCTCAAGAATGTAAGGCTGAGGCTTTATAGGGCTCTAGTCAGACTGCGTTTGGAGTATTGTGAGCCGTTTTGGGCCCCATATCTGAGGAGGGATGTTTAGTTTAGTTCAGAGATGCAGCGCGGAAACTGGCCCTTTCGGCCCACCGGGTCCGCGCCGACCAGCGATCCCCGCACATTAACACTATCCTACATCCACTAGGGACAATTTTTACATTTACCAAGCAAATTAACCTACATACCTGTACGTCTTTGGAGTGTGGGAGGAAACCGAAGATCTCCACGTGGTCACGGGGAGAACGTACAAACTCCGTAGAGACAGCACCTGTAGTCAGGATCGAACCCGGGTCTCTGGCGCTGTAAGGCAGCAACTCTACCGCTGTGCCACCGTGCCGCCCCTTATGAAGACTTGCCTCTTTGAAAGTGCTGCGGATGTTCCACCTGCTCAACTTCACACACTGGCAACACTGGTGTGAAGCCAGCAGTGAGTGAGGAAGCTACACTACCCCGGGGAAAGCCTCCCGCTGCCCAGCATCTGTGCCTGGGGAGCGTGGAGATGCTTCACAGTTGTCCAACAGAGAGCAAGGAAGATTGTGAATGATGTTCCTAATTGTCCTGGAACTCACAAGGAAGATGTCTTGGCTGGTTTTCCTTGCACTCCGATACCCACTTTCAACACTACAGAACCACTTCCGTGTGACAGGCATTAGTTAGCTATTGACAATGCAATATATATCTCTCCATGTGTTAAAGAAGGAACTGCAGATGCTGGAAAATCGAAGGTACACAAAAATGCTGGAGAAACTCAGCGGGTGCAGCAGCATCTATGGAGCGAAGGAAATAGGCAACATTTCGGGCCGAAACCCTTCTTCACACTGACCATCCTACACAGTCTAAAGAAGGGTTTCGGCCCGAAACGTTGCCTATTTCCTTCGCTCCATAGATGCTGCTGCACCCGCTGAGTTTCTCCAGCATTTTTATGTACCTACCATATATCTCTCCATCTTAGTTTAGTTTAGTTGAGAGATACAGCGTGGAAACAGGCCCTTCGGCCCTCCGAGTCCGTGCTGACCAGTAATCCCCACACATTAACACCATCCTACACACACCAGGGACCGTTTACAATTTTACCGAAACCAATTAACCCACATACCTGTACGTCTTTGGAGTGTGGGAGGAGAAAACCCACGCAGTCACAAGGGAGAACGTACAAACTCCATACAGACAGCACCCGTAGTCGGGATCGAACCCAGCTCTCTGGCTCTGTGAGGCAGCAATTCTCCCACTGTGTCACTCTGCTGCCCTAAATGGTATCATGGAAATGGTAGCACTTGATGTCCCAGTAAGTCGTAAGTTGATTGCATCGTACGTCGAGGAGCATCTGTACTCTGTAATCACCAGAGGGCACGCTTACAGACGATCCTAGACCTGATACAACAAGGTGTGTGCGTGTTGCGTGTGCTGTTGGCGTGTGTTGTCAGACTGGAGAAGGGTTTCGGCCCGAAACGTTGCCTATTTCCTTCGCTCCATAGATGCTGCTGCACCCGCTGAGTTTCTCCAGCACTTTTATGTGCCTTCGATTTTCCAGCATCTGCAGTTCCTTCGTAAACAAGCAAAAAAACGACGTGGGTTATGCCCGTCAGCGGTGACTCGACGCAGGCCGCCTGTAATTTATGCCGTCGGGGAATTTGTCCCTTATTTTGACCTTTTGACCCTTATTTGGGAGTGAGAAAGTTGGCGACCCCCCGGTGTAGGTCAGCTGGGTCAGCGACGATGGGTGATCAGGACCTGGCGTGACGTCGGATGTAGGCAGCTGGATCCCACCTGAATGTTTGGTCAAGTCAAGTCAAGTCAAGTCAAGTGAGTTTATTGTCATGTGTCCCTGGTAGGACAATGAAATTCTTGCTTTGCTTGAGCACAACAGAACATAGTAGGCATTTACTACAAGGCATTCTATAAATATATACACAATGGTCAATATACTGATAAAGTGCAAATAACAGTATTGGCTAGTAAAGTTCAGTGTTATGTCCGAGCCAGGTTTAATAGCCTGATGGCTGTGGGGAAGTAGCTGTTCCTGAACCTGGTTGTTGCAGTCTTCAGGCTCCTGTACCTTCTACCTGAAGGTAGTAGGGAGATGAGTGTGTGGCCAGGATGGTGTGGGTCCTTGATGATGCTGCCAGCCTTTTTGAGGCAGCATCATCAAGGACCCACACCATCCTGGCCACACACTCACTCTCGTCTACTCTCGGAAGGCAGTGCTTTCAAGCAAGTTGTCCGCTCACTGAGTTGCAGAGCAGAGTCATGATAATCTTCACAAACTGGGAAGCATCTACAACAACAGATTAATAGCCCCAAGAGGGGTGGGTGAATTAAACACAGGGCTCCAAGTAGACCACAATATTTATATTGCTTTCTGCCCGATAAATATTTGCTCGGAATGAATACTCCACAGAGGAGAAACACAATGGGACGTGTTTCAGCTTAATAGGCTTACAAATGTAGCGCAATAAATCTTCATAATTCCCTGTAAAGCACTGGGAAGGGAATCCCCAGTGCCTCAGTTGGTTAACGGATCACCCATAATGAGGCAAAGAGGCTTCAAATATAAATGGAGCAGAGGGAGAGGGAGTTTTCAGCCCAGCGTTTACAGATGCCTCTGGTCTCTTTGTAACCAATGTTTCTGGATTGACCCGTTGACTTCATCTACACCTCACGCTGCCTCGGCAAGGCCAGCAGCATAATCAAAGATGAGTCGCACCCTGGCCACTCCTTCTTCTCCCCTCTCCCATCGAGCGGAAGGTACAGAAGTGTGAAAACGCTCACCTCCAGATTCAGTGTTTCAGAAGGAACTGCTGGGGTGGAAGATTGCAACCTTCACGTGGTCCGCCCTGTTTCGACTAATGCAATCAACTCGACGTGCACAAACGGAAGATCAAATAGAACAAGTTGTCCAACAACTTTAGGCTGTGCACGCCACACGAAAGAAGAAGAAGCAGAAGGAACTGCAGATGCTGGAACAATCGAAGGTAGACAAAAAATGCTGGAGAAACTCAGCGGGTGAGGCAGCATTCCGCCTCCAGATTCAGGGACAATTTCTTCCCAACTGTTCTCAGGCAACTTACCAAAGCCAATGAACCTGCAAGCCTGCATTGTCTTTGGAGTGTGGGAGGAAACTGGGGCATCCGTTGAAAACCAACGCGGTCACGGTGAGAATGTACAAACTCGGTACAGACAGCACCCAGAGGCAGGATTGAACCCGGGTCTCTGGCGCCGGAAGGCAGCAACTCTACCGCTGCGCCACAGTGTTTCCCCTACGAGAGGTGTTGGACATTTATACAGGTACCACGAGGAGGAGGTTCCAGGGACAACCCAGGCAGCATCCATGATTTTACTTTGAGAGCCTCTCCTCCAAGAGCGAGACGAGGGGAAGACGTTGGAGGATTTTAATGATCAAAATGGGCGACGTGTGACACAGGTTTCGGAGTTCAGGCGAATGAGAGGATTTGCATTTGAGTAGCGCCTATCACATTCTCGGGACTTCTTCGATCGCGGCATGTCAAGAGGGACATGGATCCTCCTTCAACTGACCCTAACGGCTTGACATTGTGCAATGTACAAACACAGATTATGCATTGGAACCTCGTCTTAAAAAATAGGACAGAACTGAAGAGGACTTGACAAACATTCATGAAATTGGTTTGCCTTTAAGTATAATAACAATCAGAATATCTTATGCTTTGCTTTTAAATATTTGATGACTCGGCGATGATTTACACAAGGTAATACATTGAAACTGGAGTCATTTTAATATTTAAAGACTCTCTCAAAGTTCTGTAAATTAATTTCTGCCTTTTATTACCTCTTGCTCAAATCTACACTAAATAGCATGTCAGTGGTTGCACGGGATAGAGTGAGATGCATGGACTTAGGTAAGGGATGATGACTGAATATGAGTTACCAATTTAATTAACCTGCCAATGAAGCTAACGAACGAACTAAACTGCTGCTAATGCTGGGCGAGGATGCGGATATTGTCCGAGTCGCGTCCTCGCCCCCCCCCCCCTCGCGGCCTACCAACTGGATTGGCATGGCCTTTCCTGCCGGGACCGGACCGGACCGGACCTTCAGCAGCTGCAGCGCTGCGCTCGATACATCGCGGAGTGGGCGAGGCCTTACCTGGGATCGCCGCTTGGAGCTCCGGAGTGTTGGGCCGCTGCCCCGACATCGCGGAGCTGTGGGTGCGGAGCTCCCAACGTGGGTGCGGAGCTCCCAACGCGGGCGGCGCCGACTTTAACATCGCGGAGTCCTGGGACCCTTTGCCGGGGGTCGCCAGCGCGAATCTCCCCCCCCCCAGAGCGGCCTGTGGACATCGGGAGCCGCGGACTCCGGTGGAAGGTGGGAAGATTCAGAGGTCCAGGCCGCTGAGGATGTTCTCCCATTCGACGTCGTGGTTCCGTCGTTCCTGGTGAGAGTGGCGACTATGGGAGGCCCCGACCACGGGTGAACATTGGGGAACATCAGTGAGGAGGTTGACTGGCCTTTGGTTCCTTCCCTCACAGTGGGGAACTTTGGTGCCGCTGTGGGGATGTTTGTGTTGTGGACAACTGTGTTCTTGTGGGGGTTTATTTTGTTTTTTGTATGACTGTAAAGGCCCTGTCCCACGGGCAGGCGGTTCCAGGCGGTAAGCGCGGCGTAGCAGGAAGTGGGGACCGCGCGGGGCCCGCGGGGCCAGTCCCACGCAGATCGCCGGAGCCGTATGTAGTTGGTCCCGACACTGCGCGGGGCTCAGAAAAACTGACACTGTCCAAAAATCCCGTGCAGCAACGGCCTGCCGCCCCGCTGCCGCCTGGACGCCGCGAGCCGTCTCGACAGAGTAGGCTAGCACGTTGCGTTGCGCGCTGACGTCATCACCCGACGCCGCGCGACGTCCATTCGCAGTCGGCCCGCTTCCGGTAAGTTCGCGATCGCCGCATGCATTCGCATGCTCGTGGGACAGGCCATGCGGTGATCACCCGGCATCCGCGCGGCAACCGCTTCCGGTAAGGCTGCGCTTACCACATGCATTCGCATGCTCGTGGGACCGGCCGTATGGTGAACACTCGGCCGCCGCGCGGCATCCGCACGGCCCTCCCGCGGCAGCCGCGCAGCAGCCGCGCGGTCCCCGCTTCCGGGGACGCCGCGCTTACCGCCTGGAACCGCCTGCCCGTGGGACGGGGCCTTAAGGGAAAGAGAATTTCGTTGTCTCTTAATTGAAGACAATGACAATAAATTAAATCAAATCAAATCAAATCAAATCGAAATCTGAAATGAAAGCGGAAAATGCTGGAAAATCTCACCAGGTCAGGCAGCATCTGTGGAAAAAGAAACAACAATATTACTCTCTGATCTTTCCCTCTTCTCTCCTCTCCCGTTTGGCAAACGATATAAACATTTGAGGAAGGATATTCTTGCTATTGAGGGAGTGCTGCGTAGGTTCACCAAGTTAATTCCCGGGATGGCAGGACTGACGTATGATGAAAGAATGGACCGACTGGGCTTGTATTCACTGGAATTTAGGATGAGAGGATATCTTATAGAAACATATAAAATTCTTCAGGGATTGGACAGGCTAGATGCAGGAAAAATGTTCCCGATGTTAGGGGAGTCCAGAACCAGGGGTCACAGTTTAAGAAGAAGGAGTGGGCGATTTAGGACTGAGATGAGGAAAACCTTTTTCATCCAGAGAGTTGTGAATCTGTGGAATTCTCTGCCACAGAAGGCAATGGAGGCCAGTTCAGTGGACGTTTTCAAGAGAGAGTTAGATTTAGCTCTTAGGGTTAACAGAATCAATGGATATGGGGAGAAAGCAGGAATGGGGTACTGATTTTGGATGATCGGCCATGATCATATTGAATGGCTCGAAGGGCCAAATGGACTACTCCTGCACCTATTTTCTATGGTTTTAAAAGCTTGAAAGCATGTAACACTAGATTGAGGAACAGCTTCTTCCCTTTTGTTATCAGAACCCTGAACAGTACTCCCAGAGTTAAGGGTGTAGACCAGATCTCCCAACCTACCTTGTTGCAGGCCTTGCACATATTTTAAATCTGCATTTCCACTGTAACGTGGGTGGCACGGAGACCCAGGTTCGGTCCTGTCTTCGGGTGCTGTCTGTACGGAGTTTGTACGTTTTCCCCGTGACCCGTGTGGGTTTTCTCCGAGATCTTCAGTTTCTTCGCACACTCTTTATAGTCCTGTCCCACGGTACGAGTTCATTCCAAGAGCTCTCCCAAGTTTGCCCTGATTCGAACTCGGAGATTTACGGTAATGGCCGCTCGTCGGTACTCGGGGCTCTCGTGGACATTTTTCATCATGTTGAAAAATCTTCACGAGTCTTCCCGAGCTTACCTGCCGTTAGCGAGTCTTCCTGAGTACCTGCCGTTAGCGTTACGAGCCGCTAAGAGACGTCCCCGAGCTCCGACGTACCCGCTACGTTCATTCTCCGTGCTTACCACGAGTTTGATTTTTTTTAAACTCGGGAGAGCTCTTGGAATGAACTTGTACCGTGGGACAGGGCTATAAGGCGTACAGGTTTGCAGGTTAATTGGCTTGATATAAACGTAAAAATTGTCCCTAGTGTTTGTAGGATAGTGTTAATATGCAGGGATAGATAGTCGGTGTGGACTCGGTGGGCCGAAGGGACTGTTTCTCTAAAATAGACTATAATGCTTTAACACTATAACACTCTATTTTTCACACTCTGGTATCTTTCTCTTTGTGCTACCTGTGCATGGCTTGCTTCCACTCATGTACAGTATGACTTGACCGGATAGCATGCACACAAAGCTTTTTACTGCATCCCACTGCAAGTGACATTGATACCAATGCCCTTCAAGTACAATAGCAGAGATCGGACCTCTGCTGGCTCTGGGCATATCAGGGTTCACATCTTCTGGAAGATATACACTAAATGCCAGAGTACCATAATTCAGCGAGACAGGCAGCATCTCTGGACAGAAGGAATGGGTGACGTTTTGGGTCGAGACCTTTCTTCAGACTGAAGAAGAGTCTCAACCCGAATCTCTCCATAGATGCTGCCTCACCCGCTGAGTTACTCCAGCATTTTGCGTCGACCTTCGATTTTATCCAGCATTTGCAGTTCTTTCTTACACCATTCTCCTTAGTAGTAATAGCTTCCAATCAGTGCAGAATAGACACCAAAACTCAATAAGAATTAGTGTGAAGTGCCTGTCCCACTTGGCGATTTTTTCGGCGACTGCCGGCATCATATCAGTGTCGCCAAAAGATTTGAGAGTGATAAATTCTGGTGTCTCCACACACTGTGCCCTGGTGGTTGGGGCATTTGGAGAGCTACAGTAGTGTGTCCGGGTTCTTGGAGGGAGCGTAGAGCAACAGGCACCAATAACACTATTCCTGCTCTGCTTGTTTCCTTTCCATCAGGACCTCTATACGGTGTGCTCAGCTGCAGCAGTTGATGGTGCAATGAGGTAAAAATGTTGGTGACTCAAATGATTTATAAAGAAGCTCGGAACTGCACGACGCTGAAATTGGGTCAGCTCCAATGGGGCACATAAGAATCACAAGCTCATTGTCCAAAGAGGATAGATGAGCATGGATTCTTGACTCTGAATAGGCACCATGAAAATTGGTTTTGTAATGATGTATGCAGTCTCAAAACTCCAGGCATCATTCACATTACCCACTGATAAATGAAGACAACAGCTTCCCTCAATCTTCCGCCATGCTCTCTTGAACACAATCGCAATTCAATTCCACATGTACCTTGCCAAAGAGGCCATTTTGTGTTGTACTTGCACAGATAGCAACTCCCACCCCCCTCTTTGACCGGGACAAGCCCTCGAACTAAGATCCGCCTTTGGCATTTACTCTTGTATTTAAAAAAAAAAAAAAATTTAATGTTTATTTTATTATAGAAGCAATTGTACAAGAAGAAAGCAATCGGCATAACAGTTATACAATTTTTGTACAGCTTCAGTTTTAACATTTTATAAACTGATAAATGAATCGGGTAAAAAAAAGTAAAAAGAATGAATAAAAAGAAGAGAGATACAAAAAAGAGAGAAGAAAAAACCCCTGAACTGCCAAAAAAGTGAGAGAAAAAAAAAGAGAAAAGAAAAACGGAGATATGTCCCACTATCCTTCCCTACCCCCGCTCACCCAACCCAAGCATCGGTTTTAAATTTGTGTTCAACCATTTTATTGTTGAAGAAATTCAATGAAAGGAGACCATGTTTTGGAAAATTGGTCTGATTTATCAACCAAAACCAGCCTTATTTTTTCTAAATGTAGTGTCACGGTCATTTCTGTGATCCACACCTTCACACCTTCACCTTTCGAATCGAAAGGGCAATGCTTTCAGGGGAAAGGAACGAGAGAACAATTTTGAAGGGAATGTTAGGAAGTTCTTTAAAAGGAGGCGGTGTACTCCTCCTAGCAGGTAAACCAGATCACTTCCACCTGACGTGGTCTGCATTTATAGAATTATTACAAACATAGGGTGCAAAATTACTTAAAAAAAAATAAAAAATTGAGGTCAGGTAAGGGGGGATGATAGTTGAAGAGTTGGTATGTCCTATTTACGTAATGCTCAAAAAAACATTTTTTTTTTTTTTTTTTTCCTCTCTTTTTTTTCCTAGGGCCTTTTCTTAACTCTTTTTCTTTTGTTTTTAATTTCGCTCTTATAGGGTCTTCGTCCTTTTTTGTTGTTACATTTTCTACACTTTTCTACACTTTCACTTTTTCCTTCACTTTCTTCTTTCTTTCAATCTTTTCCTTTTCTAGTGTAAAAAAATAAATAAAGGGAGTACATTAATTGTAAGAAGATATAAATGACAAGTACTAATGTATGTGGTTGTAATGTAATGTACTTCTAATAAATAAAAATAAAAAAAAAAAAAAAAAAAAAAAAATAATAATAATAATAATAATAAAATAAAATTAAAAAAAAAAAAGGAGGTGGTGTAAACACTCGGCATCTGTTGAAAAGGCAACAGAGTTTAAGTGTGTAGAAACAAACTGCAGATGCTGGTTTATACCGAAGATGGACAGATAGCGCTGGAGTAACTCAGCGGGTCAGGCTGTAAGAGATGCTCCCACTGAGTTACTCCAGCACTTTGTGTCCATCTAAGTACAGAGTTTAAGCTTTAGGTCTGGAACCTTTTATCAAGACTGAGAAAGAGGGCTAGTCCAAGTTGCATGAGATGGTTTGATTGATTGATTGTAAGAAACAGGCCCTTCGGCCATCGGGTTCATGCCGACACTGATCACCCCTTTAAGTTATCCCATTTTCGCAGAGGCCAATTGACCTACAAACCCAAACCTCTTTGGGACGTGGGAAGAAATGCGGGTCAGATGGTGAAGGTGCAGACTCCACACAGACAGCACTTGCAGAGAAGCATCAAACCTGGGACTCTACCGCTGTGAGGCAGCAGCTCTACCCGCTACGCCACTGTACCGCCACTGTGCTGGTGGTGGAGAGATGAATTGCCTGACAGCGCCAGAGACCGGCTTCGATCCTGAGCACGGGTGCTGTCTGTACGGAGTTTGTACGTCCTCCCCGTGACCTGCGTGGGTTTTTCTCCGAGATCTTCGGTTTCCTCCCACACTCCAAAGACGTACAGATTTATAGGTTAATTGGCTTGGTGTATGTGTAAATTGTCCTTAGTGTGTGTAGGGTAGTGTTGATGTGCTGAAAGGCCAAATCAGTGGGCCGAAGGGCCTTGTTTCTGCGCTGAACATCTAAAACATACTAAATAGAACAAGAGAACTATCTCCGATAAGGTGAGAATGAATTATTAATGATGGCAATCAGTGGAATGTTATGCATCCGTGTCTTAAATGCTGCTATTTCAGCCATAGTTAGTACTGAAATTCATCCATAACTCCAAGAGCGTCAATGAGCAGAACCAGGGGCCACAGTTTAAGAATAAGGAGTAAGCCATTTAGAACGGAGATGAGGAAACACTTTTTCTCACAGAGAGTGGTGAGTCTGTGGAATTCTCTGCCTCAGAGGGCGGTGGAGGCAGGTTTTCTGGATGCTTTCAAGAGAGAGCTGGATAGGGCTCTTAAGGATAGCGGAGTCGGGGGATATGGGGAGAAGGCAGGAACGGGGTACTGATTGGGGAAGATCAGCCATGATTACATTGAATGTCGGTGCTGGCTCGAAGGGCCGAATGGCCTACTCCTGCACCTATTGTCTATTGATTGTCTATTGTCTATTGATTGGCCTACTATAATGGCCTACTCCTGCACCTATTGTCTATTGTCTATTGTCACATTTCAGCTATTCCATTTCACACGTCAGCTATTCTATGGCCTTGCTATTGCAGCGTATTTTCGGCCATCATTGAGGGGCAGATGTGTTGGGCCTCGCTGGTAACTTGCCAAAGGAGAAACACAATCCACCATCATTGAATGCCATGTCCCACTCAATTAAGAAGTTCATGCTGCAAGATACTGGCTCCGCTTGAATCATTGCTCCAAGTTTCCAGCAGTGAATTATATCTCCAACGTTTGCCATCAGTGCACTAAGCCAAGCTTCAAGTGCATGTGGTGTCTTTCATTCATCATCCCTGTATTCCCTGTCATCCACCATCGCTCTGAAAAAATCTCACCTCTGCTCTCAAATGGAAATGGAGGAGGTTCGGGATTGGGCATGAAAGCAAACACCTGTTCTTCTGGCTCCCAATTTCTGCATGCTTTGGCGTGCCAACGTGACACAGTGGAGGTAGCGAAACAAAACATCCCGCACTCTAATAACAATGAGGAAAAGAAAGTATAGAAAGAAAGAGGTGAACAAAGAGGAATTAGGAGCAGGAACAGGTCACGAGGCCTTCAAGCTCTGCTTTCCCCCCCTATCCTGCCAATATCCTTTCACCAACTTTCTTTTGAAGAACTTACCAAGGTATACCTTAAAACATTCAAAGACTCTAATTCCACTGCCTTCTGAGAAAGTTCCCAAACTCAAACAAATAATGTTTTGCCTCATCTCTGTTTTATGCAGGCTGTCCCTTACTTTTAAACAATGATCAAATTCTTCCTTAAAAGGAAATATTCTCTCATCAAGACCACATCCTCTCCGCATCATGTGGAATCAAGGGATAGGGGGAGAAAGCAGGAATGGAGTACTGATTTAGGATGATCAGCAATTGGGCGGCGCGACTTTTCGTTGCAGCGGCCTCTGCAGTCCGTCTGTCTTTTTATTATTTTTGTCTCGTTTTTATGTAGTTTTTATTATTTTTTTTTGTCGGGGTATGTGTGTGGGGGGGGTGGGGGTGGGGGTGGGGGGGGGGAAACTTTAAAATCTTTCCGCTGCACGGGAGACCCGACCTTTTCTTTGTCGGGTCTCCGTTGTCGTTGGGGCTGGGCAACGTGGAGCGGCCTCCAGCAGGAACGACCTGGGGCTCCCGTGGAGCTGCGGACTACTCACCGTCGCGGGGCTGGCCGAGTCCGGAGCGGGTGGAGCTGTGGTGGAGACAATCGCTGCTGCGACCCGACCGCCGGAGATTCGGAGGCTACAACCGCGGGTCTGGCGGACGGCAACACCGGAAGCCCGCGGGTCCCCTGGTGGGAGACTGCTTTTCGGGGCTTCCGCAGCGGCGACTTCTCCCGCCCGAGTTGCGGGGTTGAGGAGCACCTGGAGCGGGGCTTTATACCCCCGCGCGGCTTGGAATGGCTGCCGGACTTTGCGGGCGCGCGCCGGGGCTCTAACACCAAGACCCGGTGCGCCACCTTGCATTAACCGGCGTGGCTTTAATGGCTGCGGGACAATCACCATCGCCCGCCGGGGCTTTGACTTTGACTCTGACATCGGGGGGGGGGAGTGCAGTGGAGAGATACGTTATTTTTGCCTTCCATCACAGCGCTGTGATGGATGTATGTGTAAATTGTGTTGTGTCTCGGGTCTTCTTTGTTTTGTAATGTATGGCTGCAGAAACGACATTTCGTTTGGACCTCTAGGGGTCCAAATGACAAATTTGTCCAAAAGACAAATAAATTGAATTGAAATGAATGATCATATTGAATGGCGGTGCTGGCTCAAAGGGCCGAATGGCCTACTCCTGCAACTAATTTTTATGTTTCTATGTTTCTAAGACCCCTCAGGATCTGATATGTTTCAATCAAGCCCCCTTTCACCTTTCCAAACTCAGTAGATACAAGGTTAAGAAGTTTAAGGTCGATAAAAAGCTGGAGAAACTCAGCGGGTGAGGCAGCATCTATGGAGCGAAGGAATAGGTGACGTTTCGGGTCGACCCGAAACGTCACCCATTCCTTCGCTCCATAGATGCTGCCTCACCCGCTGAGTTTCTCCAGCTTTTTGTCTACCTTCGATTTTTCCAGCATCTGCAGTTCTTTCTTAAACTAAAAGAAGTCTAATCTTACTTCATAAGACAGCTTTGACCATTCCAGGTATCAAAACAAGACACAATTGCTGGAGTAACTCAACGGGTTAGGCAGCATCTCGGGAGAACATGGATATGTGACATTTTGGGTCGGGGCTCTTCTTCAGTGCCTTCTGGAGAACATGCACCTGGAATAGATCGGGTAGATGCACAGAGTCTCTTGCCCAGAGTACGGGAATCGAGAACCAGAGGGCATAGATTTAAGGTGAAGGGGGAAAGATTTTATAGGAATCTGATGGGTAACCTTTTCACACAAAGGGTGGTGTGTGGATGGAACAAGCTGCCTGAGGAGGTAGTTGAGGCAGGGACTATCGCAACGTATGAGACGCAGTAAGGCAGGTACATGGACAGGACAGGCTTAGAGGGATTTGAGCCAAACGCAGGTGGGTGTGACTAGTGTAGATGGGGCATGTTGGTTGGCGTGGGCATGTTGGGCCGAAGGGCCTGTTTCCACACAGTATGACTATGACTCTAAAACAAAAAGCTTTTCACATGTGATAATCAGAATTATGATAATGTCAAAGAGGACTCTCTCGAACTTCTGGCATGCTGACCGGTTGCATCGTGGCTTGGTTCGGCAACTTGAGCGTCCAGGAGCGGAAAAGATTGCAGAAAGTTTGTGACCACTGCCCAGTCCATCATCGGCTCTGACCTCCCCACCATTGAAGGGATCTATCGCAGTCGCTGCCTCAAAAAGGCTGCCAACAGCATCAAGGACCCACACCATCCTGGCCACACACTCATCTCCCCGCTACCTTCAGGTAGAAGGTACAGGAGCCTGAAATCTGGTACATCCAGGTTCAGGAATAGCTACTTCCCCACAGCCATCAGGCTATTAAACTAGCTATCAAACAAACTCTGAACTATAACAGCCTATTGCATTTATCTGTTTATTTATGTGTGTGTATATATATATATTTATGGTATATGGACACACTGAACTATTTCTGTATTTATTGCTTACAATATTCTGTGGTGCTGCAGCAAGCAAGAATTTCATTGTCCTATCTGGGACACATGACAATAACCTCTCTTGACTTGACTTGAATTAAACTAAACTAAATTAATCCAATCCTAACCAATCCAAACCAAACTAAACTAAACTAAGTTAAACTAAACTATAGGAGCACATGATACAGCAGAAGGACTACAGCTGTTCTCCGTCTCCTTCTCAAGCACCTCAAGATATGGGCAATAAATTCTGCTCTTGCCATTGATGCTCTGCTTAAAAAAGCCAAGTATTAAAAAAACATGCAAATTATAACCTCTAATTCAAGGGACACCGTTAAAGCAAGATTTAGTATCGTTAAGAGGAGAGGGAGAATTAGAAGTCAAAAGGAAAGTCATTCGCACATGGCTTTGAACCTCATCTCACCCTGCTGCCAACCAAGTGCAGATATAGTGTTGTTTTCATTGTAATACGTGGACCTGTGTCAATTTACACCCAAATCCAACAAACATCGCTGACTCTTGAGAATGGGCAAAACATACAGCTTGAATGACAATAAAGAGAGAAAATAAGCTTGGAATTGCCTGCCGTCTGTTAAAATGCACTGGTACATTTCAATTGTCAAGCTTCAAATAAGGATGAGGAACCCTAGTCAATTTCACAAGGTTGAACAGGAGAGGAAAACAGACTCAGTTTGATGAATATTTAATGTACATCTGTCTGCGACTGATTGCAGTCTGGCTCTATGAATAAAATTTGCCTGTCAGGGGTCTTACCAGTCTCCGAGTCACAACATTAGTGTCTAGTTTAGTTTAGTTTGGAGATACAGTAACGGATAGATCTATCCTACACACTAGGGACAATTTTAATGTTTCATGTTTTATGTGTCATTTCTAACCGTCACTGCATGTCATGTTGTCACTTGCAGTCGGAGCATCAAGGCAAATTCCTTGTATGTGAATATTTGGCCAATAAACCTATTCATTCATTCATTCATTTAGACTTTAGAGATACAGCGTGAAAACAGGCCCTTCGGCCCAACGGGTCCGCGCCGACCAGCAATCCCTGCACATTAACACTATCCGACACATACAGGTTGCAAAAAGGAAATTTCGCAAGTTGTCCTCATACACAGTATACCAACAAGTCCTGCTCCCTTAGAACTGACCCGTGATTCTGACAGGGAACCAAGAAAGGATACAAATTAGACTGTGCTTTTACAGGCCTATGCAATCCGTTTTGATGAAGTGTAAAAGGTGAATAAAGAACAGGAATCAAATCAAAACCATAGGTGAACCTACAAACCGCCATTTTGATTTGATTCCTAACTTTTATTTATCTTACAGCACCAGAGACCCGGGTTCGATCCCGACTACGGGTGCTGTCTGTACGGAGTTTGTACATTCTTCCCATGACCGCGTGGGCTTTCTCCAGGTGCTCCGGTTTCCTCCCACATTCCAAAGACGTGCAGGTTTTGTAGGTTAATTGGCTTCAGTAAAATTGTCCCTCGTGTGGGCTGAAGGATCTGTTTCCGCGTTGCATCTCTAAACTAAAACTAAACTTTTCTATTCATCAAAATGGACTCCATAGGACAGAAAAGGACACGATCTAATCCTTGTTTCTACGTCTAATTTGCTAGTGTGATTTTCCTCCTTTGTTCCAAAAACATGTTGGTTTGGAATGTAGGAGGAAACTGGAGCATCTGAATGAATGGCAATGCAGTCATGGGGAGGACTTGGAAACTCCACACAGACATAACATACAAACTCCGTACTGACACCAGCAAAGGTCAGGATTGAACCTGGGTCACTATTAGCCGAGCCACTGTGCTGGCAATCCTGCCCTTGGTCCCTGCAAGCCAATTTTACTCCCATAAACTGAGACAGATTTGTGTTGCTACGGTCCCTGCGTACAATCAATTACTTTGAAATGTGGCGAAATGTGTTTTATAGGTGAAGGAATTGTTTCCACTTGTACAGCCAGCGTGCCTTCTGGCGGCGAATGAAGAAAAGGTTGCCCAGGACAATAAGCGATTTGCTTTCTTCAATGCCCAAAGTAACCACAGAACGATTAATGCTTCAGGCAAAGCCAAGATCCCTTAGGCATACAAAGCTGTACCGTGGTGCCATCGTGAACCACGGCCGCAGAATATGTACAGACAATATCGTCAACACACACTGCTGAAAGGTTCTTCAACTTGAAAAACACCGAGCGGAAAAATAATCGCTGCTAATGCATTCTCTAAATCCCACGGGTCGTAGAATCATGCAGAATGGAAATAGGCCATTTGGCCCATCGAACCGGCACCGACCATCTATCATCCGCTTACACAAAACCTACACTAACCTTGTTTCCTTCTAACCATATTCCCATTAACTCTGCCACAGAGGGCAGTGGAGGCCAATTCACTGGATGTTTTCAAGAGAGAGTTAGATATAGCTCTTAGAGCTAACGGAATCAAGGGATTTAGGGAGAAAGCAGGAACGGGGTTCTGATTTTGGATGATCAGCCATGGTCATATTGAATGGTCATGGCTGGCTCGAGGGGCCGAATGGCCTACTCCTGCACCTATTTTCTATGTTTCTATGATTCTCAGCTGGGTGATGCTCATAATTTATAGGAGGTAGACAAAAATGCTGGAGAAACTCAGCGGATGAGGCAGCATCTATGGAGCGAAGGAAATAGGTGACGTTTCGGGTCACATTGAATGGCAGTGCTCTCTCGAAGGGCCTACTCCTGCACCTATTGTCTATTGACCTAACTATGCCCCTCATAGAACATAGAACAGTACAGCACAGGAACAGGCCCTTCGGCCCACAAAGTCTCTGCTGACCATGATGCCAATTTAAACTGCACATCTGCCTTCACATAGCCTATATCTGTTAATTGGTCTGAAGAAGGGTCTCGACACAAAAGTTCACCTATACCTTTTCTCAGGAGATGCTGCCTGACCCGCTGAGTTACTCCAGTTCTTTGTGTCAACTATCTACCTCATTGGAGATCGTCGGAGTCGGACTATCTTTGATTGGACTTTACTGGCTTTGTCTGTTGCACCAAACGTTATTTCCTTATCTTGCAGTTTGAGGAAGCGTCACTTATCCATGTTCTCCAGGGATGTTGCCTGACCTGCTAAGTTACTCCACCATTTTGTGTCCTTCCCTTTGCAAGTATTTGCGAAATAAAAGTGAACTGGATGACCATTGATTATTTCAATGACCAAGTGCTGAATGGCCTCGAACTGTGCTATATCCTCACATGAAGTTGTGGCAGTCCAGGTGATGAACCCGGCTGTGAAACACACACCATTATGTTTTGTGTGCACTGTCTTTTTTAAGAGATATTCCTACACACACTGGTGGACAATTTACAATTTTAACCAAGCCAATTAACCTACAAACCTTTGGAGTGTGGGAGGAAACCGGAGCACCCGGGGAAACCCACGCAGGCCACGGGAGAACGTACAAACTCCGTACAGACAGCACCCGCAATCAGGATCGAATTCCCAGGAATCAGACTGATTCCTGGGATGGCAGGACTTTCATATGAAGAAAGACTGGATAGACTCGGCTTGTACTCGCTGGAATTTAGAAGATTGAGGGGGGATCTTATAGAAACTTACAAAATTCTTAAGGGGTTGGACAGGCTAGATGCAAGAAGATTGTTCCCGATGTTGGGGAAGTCCAGAACAAGGGGTCACAGTTTAAGGATAAGGGGGAAATCTTTTAGGACTGAGATGAGAAAAACATTTTTCACACAGAGAGTGGTGAATCTGTGGAATTCTCTGCCACAGAAGGTAGTTGAGGCCAGTTCATTGGCTATATTTAAGAGGGAGTTAGATGTGGCCCTTGTGGCTAAAGGGATCAGGGGGTATGGAGAGAGGGCAGGTACGGGATACTGAGTTGGATGATCAGCCATGATCATATTGAAAGGCGGTGCAGGCTCGAAGGGCCGAATGGCCTACTCCTGCACCTATTGTCTATGTTTCTATGAACCGGGATGTTTGGCGCTGTGAGGCAGTGACTCTACCGCTGTGCTGCCGTGCACTGTTGCCAGCACCTACCACTGCTAATTGGCCAACAGAATCTGATAAGCGATCAGTTTGTAATGAATCTCCACAATGTAGATTGCTGGCACCCGGGAGAACATAGCCTGACTTGTCGAGAACAATTCCAGAGGCAGCTCCATTACAATTGACTCGCGATGATCAGCGATCCCTCTGTGAAAGCTGACGCCAACCTCTCCTACCCTGCACACATAACCAAGGGTACTTAGCAATACTCAGCCGTATTCATTTTCTAATCACTTGCCTTTAGCGGACCGAGAAAAACCATTGAAAGCGCAATCTTTTAATTTTATCATTTTCGTCTACTGTTGAATTATTAACAAACAATATATAAATTTCATCTCGTGCTTGAATACGTTCAGGATGCAGGATTGCTATTAGGCTAAATTACCATTAAATCCATGATGCTTTCAACGCATGAATTTTTTATCGGGAATTCAAAAACTCGAAATAATTTGTCATGGGGGAAGGCGGTAAGTAAACTTCATAATCTATTGGCCAGAGGGTTATTAATATTTCACGGTGATCTGTATGTGACTGCAACCTCGGGGTACAGCTAACATATAATTCACGGCAGCCGTGTTGAAAGCAAATTTGGCTTCAAACAATCTGAATCAATAGAATTGACTTAATAAAAGCAATCACGTCACCTGCTTACATTTAACTGGGCAGCACGCAGGCACTGCAAATACTTTACTGTGAAACCGGGCCTGCTCTGCACAGTGGCCGGCCGGGTGATCACCTCGTCCAAAGCATTTTTAGTTCCCCCTCCCCAATCTTTGCGCATCCCCCAAGCCTTTCCACTCGTCACTTTAAATTCATGTTTTATCATTAATGTCTTATTATTATTAATGTTTAGTGTTTTCTGAGTCATTCGTAACTGTCACTGTATGTCATGTTGTTACTTGTGGGCGGAGCACCAAGGCAAATTCCTTGTATGTGACCACTTGGCCAATAAACTTACGTACTTACTTATGGTTCATGTAATTTGTGTTTTTAAGACTGTTGGCAGATCAATTTCCCTCCTGGGATAAATAAACCTCTATCGCATTGTATCGTAGTTTAGTTTAGATACACAAGGCGGATACATCCGCACCGACCAGCGATCCCCGCACATTAACACTATCCTACACACAGTAGGGACCATTTTATATTTTATACCAAGCCAATTAACCCACACACCTGTACGTCTTTGGAGTGTGGGAGGGAACGGAAGATCTTGGAGAAATCTGGGCAGCATGGTGGCACAGTGGGTAGAGTCACTGCCTTATAGCGTTTGCAGCGCCAGAGACCCGGGTTCGATCCCGACTACAGGTGTTTGTCTGTACAGAGTTTGTACCTTCTCCCCGTGACCGCGCGAGTTTTTGCGCCGAGGTCTTCGGGCAAGAGTCACTGTACAACTATTTTTGAAATCCTTTAATACAGAGCGGAAAAAAATCCAAATGGTTCCCCTAACCACAAATCTTGTTCAGAATGGAAGCATTTAGCAGCTGACTGTGGGTGGTTGGATACAGAATAAACTCCGCCAACTCTGCCCAATTTTACACACCCTCTCAAGGGAAGGAAAGCATGGATTAGCAGAGGAAAGCAATGGCGGCACGGTGGGGCAGCGGTAGAGTTGCTGCATTACAGCCCCGGAGACCCGGGTTCGATCCTGACTACGGTTGCTGTCTGGACGGAGTTTGTACGTTCTCCCCGTGACCTGCGTGGGATTTCTCCGGGTGCTCCTGTTTCCTCTCACACTCCAAAGACGTACAGGTTTATAGGTTGATGGCTTTGCACAAATGTAAATTGTCCCGATTATGTGCAGGATAGTATTAGTGTGCGGGGATCGCTGGTCGGTGTGGACTCGGTGGGCCGAAGGGCCTGTTTCCGCGCTGTATCTCTAAACTAAACTAAGATATGAGGTAAAGACCCTCTGCGCTGCCACATCATACACTCCCAAGCTGACAACAGCACTGGTCGAGATACAAAGTAAAGCTTTCTCGGGTGGACAGTGTGTAGGAAGGAACTGCAGGCTGGTTTACACTGAAGATAGACACAAAATGCTGGAATAACTCAGCGGGCCAGGCAGCATCTCTGGAGTGAAGGAATGAGCGATGCTTCGAGTCGAGATCCTTCTTCAGACAGTCAGGGGAGGGTGAGACACGGATATATGGAAGGGTAAGGTGTGAAAATGAGACATCAAAGAGGACGAAGCACTGGTTAGATGTAGAAAGACGTCTGTGTTATCCCATCAAACACTTTAAGGGCAGGAACAGCATGGATGACTTGCAGAGTGAAGGTCCTTTCTAAACCATCTCCAAAACATATTTAATCTTCATTTCTGCAAAGCAGCCTCAGTTAGTGGCATTTCATTTTCTGCAGCTGCCTAGTGACGCCAATTTTCGTCCGACTCGATAATTAATCATAAAATACATCAAGAGGCTTGGAGGCTCAGTTCTAATGAGATCAATTATTGGAAGCTGAGAATATTAAAACATATAGATTCATCATTCCTCGATTTCAGAACAGTCTGATCCAAGTCTGTTATCTTTTCAGGGCAGCTTGTTATACCAGACAATCATCTTTCTCGTATCCAAGCCGTATATAAATAATACATTTAAAATCAAAAAAATTAATTAAGAAGAAGTCCACGAGTCAGACATTTCATTAAGCCATGTTCCCACATGCTGTTCTACGCTGATGTTATCAAGGGAAACACAGCTGGGTTCACACAATAGGAACAAACAATCTGCGTGCTTTGAACAAGCAAGTTTAGCATCAGCAAATCACTGCGCCCTCATTTATCTCTCTCCACTTGGTTGCCTCATTGAATCTGAGTGGTGCTCTACCCTAATACTAATGTTGGCTCTGCCAGCCATATCCTGCCAATTTTTCCTGGCGACATACGCCATATCGACATGAGCCTTAGGGCTAAAGGAATCAAGGGACATGGGGAAAGAAGCAGGAACGGGGTACTGATTTTGGATGATCAGCCATGATCATGTTGAATGGCGGTGCTGGGTCGAAGGGCCGAATGGCCTACTCCTGCACCTATTTTCTATGTTTCTATGATTGTATGCTGTGCGAAAGAAAGAGAATAGCTAAGGAATTACTAAAGCCCCTGTCCCACTTTCCCGAGTTACCACGGATTCTCCCATATTTTCCCCTTGATTCAAACTCGGAGATGCCAGCCGTAGGTACTCGGGACTATTTTTTTTTACTCGTGGACATTTTTCAACATGCTGAAAAAACGTCCCGACTTACCTGATGCCCCGAGTACCTACGGCTGGCATTACGAGCCGCTACGAAATATCTACGGACTCCTACGGACATTCTCTGAGTTTGAATCAAGGGGAAAACTCGGGAGAATTCGTGAGTAACTCGGGAAAGTGGGACAGGGGCTTTACTTACGAAACACTGATGATGGCTATGATTTCAGGTTCCACTTCCTTTGTTACCCACTCACTCACTGATACAATTTGAGTTGGGTACAAGAGTTCTGGCCATCCACCCCAGCCATCGATGATAATGGTGTTCGTCCATTCTCATGTTGCTGCCATTCAGGCTGGTGGTGCTGGTGTTAACATGAAAGGGTATCTTTTGTTTAAATAAATGGAATGGTTAAAGATGAGGCAGCCTGATGCTAGTGAACAGGCTGTGTAGGAAGGAACTGCAGATGCTGGTTTACATCGAAGGTAGACACAAAATGCTGGGGTAACTCAGCGGGTCAGGCAGCAAGGGATAAATGACATTTCAGGTCAAGACCTTTCATCAAACCAGTGAACAGGCTGCTTATACCTGTGGAATCTCCTTGCTCAAACCCTTAATGAAATGTGGGTCCTTGCGTGCATGATTCCCCAATCTTTGCATGGCGTTCAGTGAGTGCGTGTGTGTGTGTGTGTGTGGATGTGTGGGTGTGAGCGTGTGTGTGAGTGAGTCTGTGTGTGTGGTTGTGTGTGTGTGTGTGTGTGTGTGTGTGTGTGGGGTGTGTGTGGGTGTGTGTGGGTGGGTGTGTGTGGGTGTGAGCGTGTGTGTGAGTGTGTGTGTGTGTGTGTGGGTTGTGTGTGTGTGTGTGTGTGTGTGTGTGTGTGTGTGTGTGTGTGTGTGTGTGTGTGTGTGTATGTGTGGGTGTGTGTGGGTGTGAGCGTGTGTGTGTGTGTGTGTGTGTGTGCGTGTGTGTGTGTGTGTGTGTGTGTGTGTGTGCGTGTGTGTGTGTGTGTGTGTGTGTGGGCATGTGTGTGTGTTGTGTGTGTGTGTGTGTGTGTGTGTGTGTGTGTGTGTGTGTGCGCGTGTGTGTGTGTGTGTGTGTGTGTGCATGTGTGTGTGTGTGTGTGTGTGTGTGGGCATGTGTGTGTGTGTGTGTGGGCATGTGTGTGTGTGTGTGTGTGTGTGTGTGGTTGTGTCTATGTGCATATGTGTGTTTGTATGTATTGGGTCAGGTCGGGGACAGTTCCCCCCCCCCCCCCCGCCACGGGTACCGTGTAATCCCGTGCTACCTGCTCCATGGTCGGATAGTCGGCGACTAAACCGTCTCCCCCACCTGGTTTGCCAGGTGAGGAGGGGGCTGTGGACCCCCAGCAGGACCAAAAACAAGACCCGTCAAAGGGCGGATGAGCTTCTAGTGAGCCAACGGCCATCCACACTTCAGTAGAAGTTGCGATCACTGTCGTACATAGCATGGTAAGGAATGATGATTCCACCATTCCACCATTCAATCATGGCTGATCTATCTCTCCATCCTAACCCCATTCCCCTGCCTTCTCCCCATAACCTCTGGCACCCGTACTAATCAAGAATCGATCTATCTCTGCCTTAAAATTATCCACTGACTTGGCCTCACTAGCCTTCTGTGGCAATGAATTCCACAGATTCACCACCCTCTGACTTAAGACATTTCTCCTCATCTCCTTCCTAAAAGAACATCCTTTAATTCTGAAGCTGTGTTCTCTAGTCCTAGACTCTCCCACTAGTGGAAACATCCTCTCCACATCCACTCTATCCAGGCCTTTCGCTATTCTGTACGTTTCAATGTGGACGTATGCAATGAGCTGTACGGAACGAGCTGCCAGAGAGGAGGCAGCTGAGGCTGGTATTATAACACCATTTAAAAAGCATGTGGACAGGTACATGGATAGGAAAGGTTTGGAGGGATATGGGCCAAATGCAGGCAGGTGAAATCTTCCATTTGAAAAGGAGGGTAACATGTCGATTCGGAGAAACAAATGATCGGCGGACTTTAACATCAGTCCCCGCTCAAAGATGCCTTTTACTGAGAAAACACAGTTATTAAAATGCCACAAGCATTTTTTATATCAGCATGGGAATGAACTGGTGATTCATATGAAGCATTTTCTTGGAGATCAAGATTAACTCTTCATGGTTGTCCAATGCCAGATCTTTTTCATCGTGGAGAAGAATTTAACGATGTTCTCATCTCCTAAGCTATTGGACTTTATCTTGCACTAAACGCTATTCCCTTATCATGTATCTGTACACTGCGAATGGCTCGATTGTAATCATGTATTGTCATTACCCTGGCTGGTTAGCACGCAACAAAACCTCGGTACACGTGACAATAAACTAAACTGAACTAAACTTATATCTGCAGGGAATTAACAATGCCATATCATACACTAGATTCTGGAAGGCAGAGTTCGCATCAATGATCAGAACTAGATCCACCTTTGCTTATAAAGGGCGAGTGGATAGGTTGTTTACATTGAACAAGCGAAAAGCTATTTGCATTTAATAGCAGCAAAGAAAAGTGCTGTTTTTGGTCATAAATTAAATTCAACAAAAAGCAAGTCTTCTCGGAAGCAATCAAAATCTTCATCACGTTGTCTTGCTGCATCTATGTACAGTAAATAATATCCAAGTGAAGCATTGTGAAGTTAATAAGGAGATCTGCGTATTTGCACATGTGTGTGTGTGTGTCACAGAAGCACGCTGAAGACTTCACCTCCTGGTGGATCAATTCTTGGCACAAGAGATATTACTGGTTAAAAATGAAAGGAAACATTAAGATTCAAACAAAAATAAAATGCTGCATATGGTACAAAAAGTTAGAAGATTAGAAGTTTTTCTTCAGAAAGTGCCGTCCTTTGAGGAGCTCCTATTGCACGAACCTTTCCCTCATTTTACCCAGTTCAGTTTCAGTTTCAGTTCAGTTTATCGTCCCGTGTACCGAGGTGCGGTGAAAAGCCTTTGTTGCGTGCTATCCTGTCAGCGGAAAGACAATACATGATTACAACCGAGCCGTTCGCAGTGTACAGATACATGATATGGGGATAACCTCCCACATTTACATCTTGAGATCATAAGATATAGGAGCAGAAATCGGCCATTCAGCCCATGGCTGTTCTATATTTCACTCTCAACTCCATCCTCCCACCTTCTCCCCATATTCATTTCATATTCCACCTGGATAGCTTACATCTTAGTGGCAGAAAGATTGAATTCTCCAATTTTCGCTAACCAATCTACAAATAGACTGCTCCCCTCTCCTCCCATTTACCCCCCCCCCTCTTCCCCAAGCCTTACCTGGATTATCACCCATTTCGCCCCTTTCCTCTCTACCCTGAATCCTTCCACTGATATCCTTTCCTCTGCCTTCACAATTTGCACCTCTTGTATCCTTATCTCTCACTCTTGTCCTTTCGTCTTTAGCCTTCGTCCAACCGCCCACCTATGAAACTGCTCTCACCTGTATCCACCTATCACTCCAGGCTTAGTCTGGCCCCCACCGTTCTCTCCCTCACTACAACCCTCACCACAATCAGCCTGAAGGGTCCCAACCCCAAAAAATATCACCTATCCATGTTCCCTAGAGATGCTGCCTGACCTGCTGAGTTACTCCAGCACTTTGGTTGTTTTTTGTTGTTGTGGTTGCGTTAACCAGCATCTGCAGTTCCTTGTGCCTTGATTGGAAAAGAGGGGGTGGAAATATCTCCCAGCATCAGTCAAAATTCAGGACAGAGATCGATTGGGATTTGTAATGGCCTTCACAGACATCGGATGACAACCAGCCGCTGGAGAATTATGTGAGAGATGAAATGAGTCCCCCTGAGCTAGTTCTGCATCAGGAATGTAAGACGTACCTGCCAAATTTAGTCTGGCACTATCAGCGCACAAACTGACTGGGTTCTGCAGCATCGCTGTATCTCCGATTCCCCTAAAGACGTTCTAAAAACCTTAATGCCTTCCCACGCTTGCCACAGTTGTCATGGCACTGAATGCTGTGATTATTAGATAGAGGATTACACCATATTCCATCGGGATGCGTGAGACTTGTGTAAAGAACACTGCTTAGCTGGAAAGCCGAACATTAAGAAACACTTCCCACTTCTTCTATCCCAAGTTCGGTTTCTCTCTCTCTCTCTCTCTCTCTCTCTCTCTCTCTCTCTCTCTCTCTCTCCATGGCCGTCCGAAGGGGGGGTGCATTGGGTGCCCTTTTTTTCCCCAGAGTAAAAAAAAAATCCCGAGGGAAAACAAAATTTGGAGCGCAATCAGCGTTTCCACTTTGACGGAAATTACCTGAAATTCTGGATCCGGCACCTCCTCCAACCTCATCCATTGCATCTGCTGCTCTAGATGTCAGCTGCTCTACATCGGTGAGACCAAGCGCAGGCTTGACGATTACTTCGCCGAACACCTCCACACCTCGCAATAACCAACCTGATCTCCCGAGGTCGATGGCTGTTGGGTAGGAGCTGAAGAAGGGTCTTGACCCGAAACGTCACCCATTCCTTCTCTCCAGAGGTGCTGCCTGTCCTGCTGAATTACTCCAGCATTTTATGTCTACCTTTGAGTTTAAAAACCCCCCAGCATCTTCAGTTC
>CM075991.1:8525250-8537750 GCA_038087875.1 Malacoraja senta
TTAGTTTAGTTTAGAGATACAGCACCGAAACAGGCCCTTCGGCCCACCGGGTCTGTGCCGACCAGCACATTAACACTAATTTTTACATTTGCCAAGACAATTAACCTGTACCTCTTTGGAATGTGGGAGGAAAGCGAAGATCTCGGAGGAAACCCAAGCAGGTCACGGGAGAACGGACAAACTCCGTACAGACAGCACCGAGTCTCCGACACTGCATTCGCTGTAAGGCAACAACTCTACCGCTGTGCCACCGTGACTGCCCCTTGTCTTGCACTAAATATTATTCCCTTCATCCAGTTATCTGTGGACAGCTTGATTGTAATCATGTAGTTCTATGTTCCTACCCGTTACCCAAAAGCCAATTAACCTACAAACCTTCATGTCTTTGGAATGCGGGAGGAAACTCGAGCACCCGGACGAAAACCCACGCCGTCACAGGAGAACGTGCAAACTCCACACAGTCAGCACCCACAGTCAGGATCGAACCCGGGTCTCTGGTGCTGTAAGGAAGCAACTCTGCCGCTTGTAGACAAAAGTGCTGGAGAAACTCAGCGGGTGCGGCAGCATCTATGGAGCGAAGGAAATAGGCAACGTTTCGGGCCGAAACCCTTCTTCAGACTGATGGAGGGTGGGGGGGGGGGGGGGGGGTGGTGAAAAGAAAGGAAAAAGGAAGAGGAGGAGCCCGAGGGCTGAGGGAGAGCTGAGAAGGGGAGGAGACAGCAAGGGCTACCGGAAATTGGAGAATTCACTGTTTATGCCGCTAGGGTGCAGACTGCCCAGCAGAATATGAGGTGCTGCTCCTCCAACCGCTTTGTCTTTATCATCAACCTGTCTGGCTGAATACTTCATGGAGACACACAGCTTGACAATAAACCCTTCAGCCCACCTAATTTGCGCTATCAAACACCCACTTTATATTATCCCCATTGTATTGTTCCCGCATTCCCATCAGCTCATCCCAAATTCCACGACTTGCCTACACACTCGAGGCAATTTACAGCAACCAATTAACCCACCAGCCTGTAAGTCTTTGGATGGCGGGAGGAAACCGCAGCGCGCAGATGAGGCCCACAGGGTGACAAGGAGAAGGTGCAAAGCTCCACACAGATGCTGCAGCAACCCAAGGTCAGGATGGAACCTGGGTCTCTGGCGCTGTCAGGCAGCGGCTCTACTGCGCTGCATCAGTTTCACTGCAGCTTCTGAGACACCGTCTCTCTCAGCTAGGGCGGTCACGGTGGCTCAGCGGTAGAGAGTTGCAGCGCCGGAGACCCCGGTTCGATCCCGACTACGGGTGCTGTCTGTACGGAGTTTGTACGTTCTCCCCGTGACCTGCGCGGGTTTTCTCCAAGATCTTCGGTTTCCTCCCACATTCCAAAGGCGTACAGGCTTGTAGGTTAATTGGCTTTGGTAAATGTGAGAATTGTCCAGTATAAAATTGTCCAACTTCCAGACTCTTCGTAAGTGATGGCCACCGGGCGAGGCACAAGGCAACTCTGTTGAGTCACAAATGACCTGCACCAATCCCGCGTTGTATGTTGACCAAACGCATGGCCAGATTGTGTCTAGTAATTGCCTTGAGCTGCGCTCCTGTTCGGAGGTAATTATGTGCTGTTCACTGCCCCATTATTTATTCATGTGAATTATTGCTTCGCATTATTAATGCTAATTATTTTGACTTGTTGAACATCGCTGCAAGGAACTGAGAACATGTGTATGTGTGGCATCCTATCAGGCTGGTTGGTGGCTGGTCACCCACTTCCTTGCATTACATTTTCTTTCGTAACTGATGGCGGGCGCGACGTGACATCTCCGGACCCTGCGGCCGATCCCTGGAGGTCCAACGTTGAGTTTGTCCCACCAACCCTCCCATCCTCATCGCCTCCAGCCTCCTAGATATCTGTGATAGACACAATGTGCTGGAGTAACTCAGCAGGTCAGGCAGCATCTCTGGAGAAAATGGGTGGGCGATGGGGTTGGAACCCTTCTTAGTTTTGGTGAGTTTTGAGATACAGCACGGAAACAGGCTCACCGGGTCTGCACCGACCAGCGATCCACGCACATCAACACTAGCCCTCTCCCTCCCCTCTCCTCTCTCTCCTCCCCTCTCTCTTCTCTCCTCCTCTCTCTCTAACACCTCCCTCTCTCTCCCCTCTCCCTCTTTTCCCCTCTCTCCCCCCTCTCTACGCCCTCTCTCCCCCTCTCTTTCTCTCCTCCTCACACTCTATCCCCATCCCTTCTCTCTCAACCCTCTCTCCCACCTCTCTCCTTCCTCTCTCCCCCCCTCTCTCACTTTCTTTCTGTCCTCTCTCTCTATCCCCCTCCCTCTCTCTCTATTCCCCTCACCTCTCTCCTTCCTCTCTCCCCTCTCTCTCTCTCTCTCTCTCTCTCTCACTTTCTTTCTCTCCTCTCTCTCTATCCCCTCCCTCTCTATCAGCCCTCTCTCTCACCTCTCTCCTTCCTCTCCCCCCTCTCTCTCTCCCCCTCACTTTCTCTCCTCCTCGCACTCTATCCCCATCCCTTCTCTCTCAACCCTCTCTCCCACCTCTCTCCTTCCTCTCTCCCCCTCTCTCACTTTCTTTCTGTCCTCTCTCTCTATCCCCCTCCCTCTCTATCAGCCATTTCTCTCACCTCTCTCCTTCCTCTCTCCCCCCCTGTCTCTCTCTCTCTATCACTTTCTTTCTCTCCTCTCTCTCTATTCCCCTCACCTCTCTCCTTCCTCTCTCTCACATCCCCCTACACACACTAGGGAAGTGGAGGTGTTGAAATAAGGCAAAACTTTCAGCCACTTGGCAGAGGAAATGGGACCATCTCAGCGTCTGTATTTTCCCCGCAGCAAGGTCGATACCTGCTCAATCAACAGAAAGAGAAACTAAAATACTTCCAAGCCGTCAATAAAATATCTTGTAACCAGTAGCAGGATGACACAGTTGAGTAGATTTGTAGATAATCTCCTGCATCGCTGACGAGTTATCAATACGTTATTGCAGAGCACATGCACGGTAGCCAGAGGTTAGACGGTAAGAGAGTCGGGCACTCTCTGGACACTTCATCTGCAAGTTTAGTTGTTTAGTTTAGTTTAGTTTAGACATACTGGTCAAATGTGGGCGGATGGGATTAGCATAGACAGGGCATGTTGGTCGGCATGGGCAAGTTGGGCCGAAGGGCCTGTTTCCTTGTTGTACGACTCCTTGACTAGCACATGGTGACCGTGCAAACTCCACACTGACAACATCCAAAGTCAGGATTGAACCTGCGCCTCTGGCACTGTGAGATATCAGCACTACCAGCTGCACCATTGTGTTGCCCGGGATAAGGATGGAGAAGGGAGGGATGTTGATCGCGTGCAGTCAGAGGAAGCTGAATGGCTTGTTCCTACGCTGTGCAGCAACATGTTCTATGTTTGTTTAGAGATACAGCGTGGAAACAGGCCCTTCGGCCCACCGGGTCCGTGCCGACCAGCGATCCCCACACATTAACACTATCCTACACCCACTAGGTACAGTTTTTACATTTACCAAGCCAATTAACCGACAAACCTGTACGTCTTTGGAATGTGGGAGGAAACCGAAGATCTCGTAGACAAGCCACGCAGGTTATGGGGAGAACGTGCAAACTCCGCACAGACAGCACCCGTAATCGGGATCGTACCCAGGTTTCCGGCGCTGCATTCGCTGTGAGGCAGCAACTCTACCGCTGTGCCACCGTGCCACGGTTTGCAAAGCTTTATATGCATGGGCAGGCCAGTTTTATGATGGGAAATCTATGGGAGATCTGGTTGTGAACAGACATGTTCCTCCTTGTCCACTGCCGAGGAAGGGAGAGCAGGAGCCCTTTCATAGACTCATTGCTGATCTCCTACAGCACTCTGAGAAATGGACGGTACAGTGGCTGCCTCGCAGCTCCAGTGACCAGGTTAAATCCTGTAACCCGGTGCTGTTGGTGTGGAGTTTGCAAGTTCTCCCAATGACCATGGGTTTCATCCAGGTGCTCCAATTTCCTCCCACGTTGCAAAGGTGTGAAGAGTCAAGAGAGTCAAGAGTGTTTTATTGTCAAATGTTCCAGATAGAACAATGAAATTCTTACTTGCAGCAGCACAACAGAACATGTAAACAGGGGATGGTGGGCTAATTGGCTGCTGTAAACTGATTTTAGTTTAGTTTAGTTTAGTTTGGAGATACAGCGCGGAAACAGGTCCTTCGGCCCACCGAGTCTGCGCCAACCAACGATCCCCGCACATTAACACTATCCTATACCCACTAGGGACATTTTTTTAAACATTTACACCAAGCCAATTAAACCTACAAACCTGTACGTCTTTGGAGTGTGGGATGAAACCGTAGCTAGGATCGAACCCGGGTCTCTGGCACTGTAAGGCTGTGGCTCTAAAGGGCCCGTCCCACTTGGGCGTCATTTGCGCGTCATGCAGACGGCGCACAAAGATTTTGGACATCCCAAAATCCTGGGGCGCCGCGCGTCACTGCCTACTTCACCACGCGCGCATCACGTAGCGTTGCAACACGAGCGTCGTGTGTCATGACGCGTAAATGATGTCGCGCAAATGACGGCCAAGTTGGACAGGCCCTTAAGGCTTCATCCGTGTCGACCCTGGTGTGTCAGTGAGTGTTAGAAGTGGGAGTGGGAAGGGGGATGGTGGAAGATTTGGGGAATGTGGGTGCATAAAATGGATTTGTGTAGGATTGGTGTAAATGGGTGGTTGATGATTGGCACAGTTTGATGGGACAAAGGGCCTGCTTCCGTGCAGAATTTCTCCTTGGCTGTCTCCACGGATGCTGCATGAACTGCTGTGTGTTTCCAACCTTTACTGTTTTAATTGCATGAACTGTGATATTCATCGGTGTGGGGGGGGGGGGGGGGTGAATAATCCCAGTGATCAATACACAGTTTGCAAATGCATCATAATAATAAGCAACTTAGACATGGCCAGGCGGAATCCTATTATTGTATTTCAGCGAATTGCACCTAACAATGCATACGCTGGGCTCCGAGAAATACATCATTCCATTAAACATGATATAGACTGAACATCTAATCATGACACAGATAAGATTATTCAATGTTGTAATACTATCGGAGATAGACACATCGCTGGCATGCATGCGCAAGCAATTCATCTTTCCATCAACAATCACTGCTATCTTTGGCTGTTTATATGAAAAGGGAAATAGGAATGAGGTGAACTCTGACTCTGATGCTGCAAACAATCTGATGATTTTTTTTAGCATTTTCAAAATTGCTCATTTACGGAGCAAATCCTTTACGTTTCAGGGGTTTTGACTCTTTAACCTATTTTTGGTTGAAAGGTGAATAGGTTTTTTTGGTTAGACTGTCTGTCTGAAGAAGGGTCTCGACCCGAAACGTCACCTATTCCTTCTCTCCAGAGACGCTGCCCGTCCCGCTGAGTTACTCCAGCATTTTGTGTCGATCTTCGGTTTAAACCAGCATCTGCAGTTCCTTCCGACATAGGATTTTTTGGTTAACAGGTACTTGTAACAGTGCGGACTGCATTACCTTTTAGGAGTGAGTAAGTAAGTAAGTAAATAAGTTTATTGGCCAATTATTCACATACAAGGAATTTGCCTTGGTGCTCCGCCCACAAGTAACAACATGACATACAGTGACAGTTACGAATGACTCAGAAAACACTAAACATTAATAATAATAAGACATTAATGATAAAACACCATTGATCAAGCATGTGAACCAACAAAATACCAGATCAAACCTTTTAGGAGTCGACCCACTTTGTCGCTGCTGCATCTTATCAGAGTGAGTGGGGATTGAAACGTGAGATCCTGAGTGGTCTTGAAAGGGTGAATGTGGAGAGGGTGCTTTTTCTTGGAGCAGGATCTAGAATTGGATACACAGTTTAAAAGTAAAGGATGAGCACATTATTTCTCTTTAGTCTAGTTTCATTTAGAGGAACAGCACTGAAACAGGCCATTCGGCCCACCAAGTCCGCGCTGACCTGCGATCCACGCACACTAATGGGCCTGTCCCACTTAGGCGATTTTTTGGGCAACTACAGGCGACTGCTGCAAAATTCTCAACATGTTGAACATTTTTCGGCGACAATTTTTGCCGTCATAGTTTGTCATAGGTCGTCTTAGATGCTGTCGTAGGTTGTCTCCAGGTGTCGTAGGTGAATTCCATTAAAACTAGTCCCTGGCAGTCGCCTAAAGAGTCGCCTAAGTGGGACAGGCCCTTACCGCTATCCTACACACACACCAGGGACAATTTACAATTATACCAAGCCAATTAGCCTCACACCTGTGCACCTTTGGAGTGTGGAAGGGAACTGGAGGTCCCGGAGAAAAGCCACGCGGTCACGGGGAAAATGTACAAACTCCGCACAGACAGTATAAACAGCTCGTTCTAAGCTTCCCCCCAGTCAATAAAATACTGAATCAAGCACTTGAGCAACTAAACTTTATTTTGGATAACACAACAACAATTCCCCTCTACAATACCTAACCACCGCGGGTTCGATCCTTGTATCTGCTTGGCCAAGCCCTTCTAGCCTTGTGCAAGCAGAGACACTCCAAAAGGGCAAGCAGTCCAAGCGCTCTTCCAGAAGATCGACATCGGACCACGTGGGGGCTGCCTTTTACAGGTCCCCGTACCTTGAGGGGCCAAACTATATGGAGGTGGTCTCTGTACAGTCCAATAACATATATCGATTACGACAGTACATGATTGACAGTTCCATAACCCGATAACATAGTAACTAATACATTGTATTCGAAAGGAGCTTCTAGAAGGAAGCCAACATAGATGAATAATGCAACATGTGCCCTGGGATTCAGACAACCCAGCCAAAGTTTAACATTTCAACCAATCAACAACTAACGAAGTAAGGGTTTGCAACATTCTTTACACTATGTATATCTGGTTTGCATTGACCCAATTAGCTTCATTCATTTTACACCTCATTGTAAGACTTCTGCAGATGTCCCATTTTTTCTCTGCAGCTCTTATCTGGGCCACAGGCATACTGGCACCATTCACCAGCTTGTCTCAGCTCTGCAAAGGCACATTTAAATTGACCCAAATGGCCTAGCAGTACACAAGCCCTTTCTCAATTCTAATACCATGGCTGCTCCAATTTAGCCAGGATTAACAACAGCACCGAACCCGGGTCTCTGGCGCTGCAAGTCAGCAACTCTACCGCTGCGCCACCGTGCCACCCACATTTTATCTCAGAGGGTCGTTAGACTTTGAAGATCTCTTCTTCAAAGTGCGGTGGAAGCAGAGGTGGAAGCAGACATCTCTAATCAGAGGCAGATAGATGATAAGCCTAGAGGTGAAAGTTTACCAGGGTTAGGACAGAATGTAAAGTTGAGGTTGTGATCAGATAGAATATTGTGTTCAGTTTTGGTCATAATTGTTTTATAAGAAACATGTTGGTAAGCTGGAAAGGGTGCAGAGAAACCTTAATAGGAACCTGAGGGGCACCTTTTTTACACAAAGGGTGGTGGATGTATGGAACGAGATGCCAGAGGATGTATTTGAGGCAAGTACTATTGCAACGTTTAAAAAACATTTGGACAGGTGCATGGATAGGAAATGATTAGATGGACATTTGGGCCAAGAGAGAGCTAGATAGGGCTCTTAAAAATAGCGGAGTCAGGGGATATGGGGAGAAGGCAGGAACGGGGTACAGATTGGGGATGATCAGCCATGATCACATTGAATGGCGGTGCTGGCTCGAAGGGCCGAATGGCCTACTCCTGCACCTATTGTCTATTGTCAAACGGGGGCAGGTAGGACTAGCATTGGTCGGAATGGGCAAGATGGGCCGAAGGGCCTGTTTCCATGCTGTATGACTCAATGAATCTATGACTCTAAGTGGGTGCATTTCCCATGTTTACAATGACACTCGGATTGATACATGGATAGTAAAGATTTAGAGGGATATGGGCTAAGCTCAGACAAATGGGACCAGCTCAGGTAAGCAACTTGGTCAGTGTGGACGAATTGGGCCAATGCACCTGTTTCCATGCTGTGGCTCTCCCGGAAAGGACAAGAGAGGAACACAATTCCCACACGTAACCAGAACGATCTGACACAATAGCTGATAATGGGCACCTTCTCAAGGCATATTATTTAGTAAATCACACTACCTGAAGCTTGCTGGAGTAGAAACTACTGTCAAAGAGACATGAAAATGGATTGTAACTGCTTGCTAAATGGATAAGAGTGAACACAAATGTAAAAAAAGATAACACTCCCTCTTTCATCACTGTTTCTGGCAGTGTCTTACAAATAAAAGAACATGTCTTTACAAAGGTAGACAAAATTGCTGGAGAAACTCAGCGGGTGCGGCAGCATCTATGGAGCGAAGGAAATCGGCAACGTTTCGGGCCGAAACCCTTCTTCAGACTGGAGGAAATAGGCAACGTTTCGGGCCGAAACCCTTCCGGGTTTCGGGCCGAAACGTTGCCTATTTCCTTCGCTCCATAGATGCTGCAGCACCCGCTGAGTTTCTCCGGCAATTTTGTCTACCTTCGATTTTCCAGCATCTGCAGTTCCTTCTTGAACATGTCTTAACAAAGCATCTTCTTATGTATTATCAGTCTGAAGAAGGGTCTCGACTAGAAACGTCACCTATTCCTTCGCTCCATAGATGCTGCCTCACCCGCTTGAGTTTCTCCGGCATTTTTATCCACCTTCTTATATTTCTCAACACTTTCTGAAATGGTTTTTCTCCAATAATGAACCCTAAAGAGCAGTCACTAAGTTTGTAAGTGAATAAAAAACCCTGCAGGTACTGGAGATTTCAGTTTAGTTTGTTTCATTGTCACGTGTAACGAGGTACAGTGAAAAGCTTTTTGTTGCGTGCTAACCAGTCAGCAGAAAGACAATGCATGATTGTAACCAATCCATTTGCAGTGTATAGACACATGATAAGGGAATAACGTTTAGTGCAAGGTGAAGCCAGCAAAGTCCAGTCAAGGATGGTCCAAGAGGTACTGTAGATCGTAGTAGATGATTTGAGTTAAAAGCAGAGAATGCTGGAGAAACTCAGCAGATCAGGCAGCATGTGTGGAGAGAGAATTGGTTAACGTTTCAGATCGTTGACCTTCGGAACTATCCAACACACACTTGACAATATGCATTTATATCGTGCCAATTAACCTACAAACATGTACGTCTTTGGAGTGTGGGAGGAAAACAGAAATCTTGGCGAAAACCCACGCAGGTCACGGGGAGAAGGTACAAACTCTGTATAGTCACCACCCGTAGTCAGGATCAAACCCGGGTCTCTGGCACTGTAAGGCAGTAACTCTACCGCTGTTACCGCCTATCGCTACTCTGCTGAAATTGCGCCACCGTGCCGCCCTTCTTTGTAACTCTTTAATCCTTTTCATTTCCTTCCAAGTGCTGTTTTACTAGCTCAGAGTTTATCGTACATATAACAACATAGAAGGAGGCTATTCAGCCCATCTAATCCATGCCAGCTCCCAGCAGAGCAATTCCAACAGCCCCATTCCCTCTCTCCTTCTCCTGTTTCCCCGCAACTTATTCTCTCTCACACATGCCCGCCAACTCCCTTTTGATTTTTTCTTTACGATTAAATCATACCGAGGACTAACTTGTAGAAGTCGGGTAACTTGCCAGCACATCTTTGAGATGCTGGAGACAATTGGAACACCTGATGGGAACCCCCCCCCCCCCCCCCCCTCCACAGTCACAGGGAGAACATGCAAACTCCACGCAGACAGCACCCGAGGGCAGGATTGAACCGAGGACTCAGGCAGCAGCTCGAACATCTGCTTTACTGCACTATCCCTTATTCGTGCATGCGCCTTTAAATAATTTTAGCATGCCTATGAAAATGATGCACGATAATCATTGACAATGTTCAAATCAATGATAAATATTATGCAAAATGATAGTCAAGATTCTACGAGCTATGACATTTAAATAACGTACATTTGATAATCTTTTCGTCTCAAATGTGCATCAGTTAAAGAATAATACTGTGAAGTGATATTGAGGACTTGACGTACATTCAACATTTCATCTTGAATGGTTATGTGATGAACAAACTTCAAAGTTAAATTATTTTTCTTTAACTCGCCTGAGTCGGTATTTTCTGCCGTTCCTTGCATTAACACGAGAACATTTCTGCCTTTTATTTGTGACCAGAAGAGGAGAAATTCTTCTGAAGAAATTACGAATGATAGCGTGTGTTAACATCAAGCATTCGTGTGGTAGATTAGGTAGAGGGTAGTTTTTACTTGTGTATATTCTCAGGGCATGGACATTCGACGTACAGATTAAAGCATTTCCGTTCTGCCATAATTAAAATGCAGAATTATCTGCATGCTGTCCAATCGCAGTTCCGACCATTCCATGAACCAAAAAGATAAGACATTCTTCTCTAAATGGAACCGCACTCTCCTTGGCCACATCTCATTCCGTGTTCAGGTGAAGATTGCACATACCTCCTGAAGATTGCACATACCTCCTGAAGTACTGCAAAGCAAGAGGGAACACAGTTTTAAAACTATCGCGTGTTGGAAGGAACTGCAGATGCTGGTTTACACCGAAGATTGACACAAAATGCTGGAGGAACTCAGCGGGTCAGGCAGCATCTATGGAGAAAAGGAACAGGTGACTTTTCGGGTCGAGACCCTACATTGGATTGTCCGATGAAAGGTCCTGACCCGAAACATCACCTATTCTTTTTCTCCAGAGATGCTGCCTGACCCGCTGAGTTACTCCAACATTTTGGGTCTATCTTCGAAACTATCACCCTTGTTTTCAATTTTTTTCACATGCACATACCCTCGTGCGACTGCAATTTCATCTGTTTCCTTACCTCCCTGAGGTATCTGCCCTCTTCAGACTTGAAGCCCACATACATTCCTGAATTTAATCGTTCCGTCATTGGAGGTCATTTCTTAAACTGCCAACAAAAGCTCAGGATGTTTTTCTCTAAAGGGCCTGTCCCACTTATGTGATTTTTAGGCGACTGCCGGTGACTAGGCTGTCGCCACATGGTCGCCAGGGTGTCGCCTGTATGGTCGTGAGTCGTCTCCTCAGTCGCCCAAAGAGTCGTAGCATTTTTCTGGTATCCGCTGGATTTTGAAATGTTCAAAACTTTTCGTCAACAGTCGGCGACGGCTGGCTTGTCATAGCTTGTCTTCTGCTGACGTAGGTGTTGTCGTAGGTTGTTGTAGGTTGTCGCCAGGATGGCGTATGTTGCCGCCAGGATGGCGTATGTTGCTGCCAGGATGGCGTATGTTGCCGCCAGGATGACGTATGTTGCCGCCAGGTGACGTAGGTTGTCGCCGGTGCTGACTTTGGTGAATTCCATTGTCGTATTCACCGGCAGTCGCCTAAAAAATCGCCTACATGGGACAGGCCAATTAGTCCAGTCGCCGTTTTTTCAGCGAACTGCTACGACTATGACAGTCGCCGGCAGTCGCCTAAACAGTTTCCTATTGTATTGTATTGTATTGTATATCTTTATTGTCATTTCCTGAGTATTCGCATACCCAGAGGAAACAAAAAAATGTTCCTCAACCAGTGTCCATTTCAATGTGCAGTAAAAAATAAATAGAAGTAAAAATACATATATCATGAACAAATTAATTAAAACTCTACTCTCTACTAAACATCAACAGGCGTTCCGATCGGCAGCGGCACGACAGTGGCTCTGCTGCAGTGTGTCCAGGTTGGTGGTTGGTGCACGATACTTTGGCAGGGGGGCAAAGTCCGTTTATCAGTCTTATAACCTGCGGGAAGAAGCTGAGGAGCATCCTGCTGGTTTTGCACCTAATGCTCCGGTACCTCTTCCCAGATGGCAGGATGGAGAATATGTGATGGGATGGGTGGTAGGGGTCTTTGATGATGGAGATGGCTCTGCTGATACATCTCTTCCTGTATATGTCCAGCAGGAAAGGGAGTGGAGCACCAATAATCCTGCTGGCGGTCTTCACAATCCTGTCTAGTTGGTGCCGTTCGTACGCCTTGCAGCTCCCGAACCAGGAAGTGATGCCGTAGGTTAATGTGCTCTCGATTGTCCCCCTATAAAAAGTTCGTAGGTGTGTAGTGGGGAGACCTGCTTTACGTAGTCTTCGGAGAGGGTGTAGTCGCTGCTGGGCTCTCTTGACCAGTGCTGTGGTGTTGGTCGTGGACGTCAGGTCATCTGACAGGTGGAGTCCTAGGAACTTCACGCTGTTGACCCTTTCCACATCAGCTCCATCGATGTGCAGAGGTGTATGGTGTTGTTTTCCCGCCCTCCTGAAGTCAACCACCATCTCCTTCGTTTTTCCCACGTTGAGAATGAGGTTGTGGGATTTGCACCATCCTGTGAGCAGCTCCACCTCCATCCTGTACGCCGACTCATCATTGTCACTGAAGGTTTTCCCTTCAACAAAGCTTTTGATCATTTGCTGCAATATGTGGATCAACAAAATGTAATTGAATTTAGTTTAGTTTAGTTTATTGTCAAGTGTAGCGAGGTACAG
>CM075991.1:8547750-8555419 GCA_038087875.1 Malacoraja senta
CAAAAGCCAGCAATGATTTTTAATTAGATCTGCAGAATGGTTTTGCGTAACCATTAGAGAACTAATTACATATACAAAGAAAACTTGTGCAGGCCAACAAAGAACCAAGAATTTAGGCAAATTTAGCAATCATTCTGTTTTTATAAGCACTCGCTTATTTATTTTCAATGTGCAGAAAAGTGAAGAATGCAGTTGCTGGTTGAATTATGTTGAAAATAACCTAGTGTTGCAATATCGTAGATAGACATAAAAAGCTGGAGTAACTCAGCGGGACAGGCGGCATCTCTGGAGAGAAGGAATGGGTGACATTTCGGGTCGAGACCCTTCTTCAGACTGGTTAGGGACAAGGGAAACGAGAGACATACACGCTGATGTAGTGGCAAGGGTGGGGGACAGATTGGTGAAATTTGAGCAATGTGTGTAGACGGTATTGAACAATTTGTACAGCCTCCGAAAATGTCGGATGAATTTTTCGCATGGTTCATGTATTGTATATATTTATTACCCGAATAAAGCCTATTTTGAAAAAAAATAAAATAAAAATACACGCTGAGAGATAAAGAACAATGAATGAAAGATAAAGTAATGATGATAAAAGAAACAGGCCATTGTTAGCTCGACCCGAAACGTCACCCATTCCTTCTCTCCAGAGATGCTGCCTGTCCCGCTGAGTTACTCCAGCATTTTGTGTCTATCTTCCCTCTACATTGGCTTCCCAGCATTGAGATGTTCGGTATACCTGAGGTTAAACACAGAGCATAGAGGGCGGCATGGAGGTGCAGCGGTAAAGTTGCTGCCGTGCAGCGCCAGAGACCCGGGTTCCATCCTGACTACGGGGTGCTGCCTGTACAGAGTTTGTACGCTGTCCCCGTGACCTGCGGGGGTTTTCAACCGGGAGCTCCGGTTTCCTCCCACACTCCATAGACGTACAGGTTTGCAGGTTAATTGGCTTCGGCAACATTGTAAATTGTCCCTGGTGTGCGGGCGCGGGGATGGCTGGTTGGCGCGGACTCGGGGGGCTTGTTTCCGTGCTGTATCTCTAAACTAAACTAAACTAAACTGATCTCGTGTGGTTTCTGCTGCACAGTTCCCTGCCAAGGTAGGCAGAGCAGATGTTACAGGATAAAGTATCCTGTACACAGTCCGTCAAACTAGCGAAGGCAAAACTCCTTCTGCACGGCCCCATCATTGTGGCCCTGTCTTTAACTCTTCAAACTGATGTACAGTGTTTTCCGCTTCATATCCTTGTCCTCGCTGAGTGATTTTGGCTTCTTGATGCTGAGTTGTGACATTTTTAAGCTGAGTGTGTACAACCTCGCTATAAGCCAGCTGGGACTGGACACATTTCTTCCACGTTGGAATGTTAGTTTAGTTCACTTTAATTGAGTTTATTGTCACGCGTACTGTGGCACAGTGAAAAGCTTTTGTTGAGCGCTATCCGGTCAGTGGAAAGACCATACACGATTACAATCGAGCCGTCCACAGTGTACAGATACATGATACAGGGAATAACAGTTAGTGCAAGTTAATGGTGTCAGGGGTTATGGGGAGAAGGCAGGAGAATGGGGTTGAGAGGGAGAGATAGATCAGCCACGATTGAATGACAGAATAGACTTGATGGGCCTGTCCCACTTTCACGACCTAATTCACGACCTCTGCCGAGTTTGCCCTTGACTCATACTCGCAGCATGGTCGTCACGAGATCATAGGAGGTCGTAGGGAGGTCCGTAGCAGGCCGTGATGCTAGTCGTAGGTACTCGTGGCATCAAGTAGGTCGGGGCGAAGGGAATAACGTTTAGTGCAAGATAAAGTCCAGAAAAGTCCGATTAGAGATTGTCTAAGGGTCTGTGGAATTCTCTGCCTCAGAGGGCGGTGGAGGCGGGTTCTCTAGATGCTTTCAAGAGAGAGCTAGACAGGGCTCTTAAAAATAGCGGAGTCTGGGGATATGGGGACAAGGGGTACTGATTGGGGATGGTCAGCCATGATCACATTGAATGGCGGTGCTGGCTCGAAGGGCCGAATGGCCTACTCCTGCACCTATTGTCTATTGTCTATTGTCACCAAAGAGGTAGATAGTAGTTCAGCACTGCTCTCTGGTTGTGGTAGGATGATTCAATTGCCTGGGAAGAAACTGTCCCTGAATCTGTAGATTTGTGTGTTTTCACACTACCTATACCTTTTGCCTGATGGGAGAGGGGAGAAGAGGGAGTGGCCAGGGTGCGACTCGTCCTTGATTATGCTGCTGGCCTTGCCACGGCAGCGTGAGGTATAAATGGAGTCAATGGAAGGGAGGTTGGTTTGTGCGATGGTCCGGGCTGGGTCCACGATTGTAGCGAGGAGGTATACCGACCTTCGACCAAACCCAAGTTCCAGAAGGACCAAAGTGGGCCGGGCGAGGAGAGGGATGGCGATTCGCGGGACGACCGGATTGGAGGCGATGGCACTGTACAGTGGCACCTACATCACACCTCTTGCATACGGACTCAGTGGGCTCCTCTGTACATTCTGTACTAACTAACCAGGGGATTGTGTTTATGTACGAGGATAGTCTTGCTGAGCTGAATGCAAAAAAATGTATTTCACTGAGGCTGGTACATGTGGCAATAAGGAACCTATTGAACCGTTGAACCATTGATTGAACGATGTTTAACCCGTTGTAACTACTGACAGATCACCAGGAGAGCAACTGGTCATGTAGGACCCACTGAACCCCACGACAGAAAGCGACACTTAGCTGAGCCAGACACCTTGTGTCACATTTATTCCTGAAGCCCCTCTCACCAATCATAACCCGTGGTAGACAAAAGTGCTGTAGAAACTCAGCGGGTGCAGCAGCATCTATGGAGCGAAGGAAATAGGCAACGTTTCGGGCCGAAACCCTTCTTCAGACATCATAACCCGTGTGCAGGTCAGGCCAATGAGTGCATCTGACCTTGGAGTTGTTATTGAGCTTGTGACTGGACCTTCCCGTGAGTCTGCTGGTGAGTCACAGTTTAAGGATAAGGAGTAAGCAATTTAGAACGGAGACGAGGAAACACTTTTTCTCACAGAGAGTGGTGAGTCTGTGGAATTCTCTGCCTCAGAGGGCGGTGGAGGCAGGTTCTCTGGATGCTTTCAAGAGAGGGCTAGATAGGGCTCTTAAAAATAGCGGAGTCAGGGGATATGGGAGAAGGCAGGAACGGGGTACTGATTGTGGATGATCAGCCATGATCACATTGGATGGCGGTGCTGGCTCGAAGGGCCAAATGGCCTACTCCTGCACCTATTGTCCATTGTCTATTGAGTCGCCAGCGGTGACAGGCTGTATGTAAAACCAACGTGGGCGTGAAGGCGCCCCAGTCAAGGATTTGGACAATATTTTAGAGATACAGCGCGGAAACAGGCCCTTCGGCTCACTGAGTCCGCACCGACCAGCGATCCCTGCAACATTTACACTACCCTACACACACTAGGGACATTTTGATACTTATACCAAGCCATTTAACCCACAAACCTGTACGTCTTTGGAGTGTGGGAGGAAACCGAAGATCTCGGAGAAAACCCACGCGGTCACGGGGAGAACGTACAAACTCCGTACAGACAGCACCCGTGGTCGGGATCGAACCCGGGTCCCTGGCGCTGCAAGCGCTGTAAGGCAGCAACTCTAGCGCTGCGCCACCGGGCCGCCTCATGCTTTTCTCTACACTTTGTAGAGCTGAGGGAGTTTTAATTTCTAAGATGACTTGGGGGGGGGGGGGAAATGAGTTTTAATGTCACCAGGGTAAATAATAGAAGGTCCTTGATTGAAAAATAGTGAAGTCATATAAAATATTACAATCCTTTAGGTATAGGTTTATTAATGTCATGTGTACTGAGGTACAGTGCAAAGCTTTGGATGCTAACCAATCAACTCAGATAATAATAGAAACAATTGTAATCAAAATAAATCAGGTATAATAGGTAAAGCATTTGGAAAAGATACGGAGTGCAGAATATAGTTCTCAGCATTTTAGCTCAATAATTCCACAAGAATATTAAAGAGAATATTATTAGAACAGCGAGAAGTGTGCTAGATTTACAGGGTGAAAAGTGGTTTAAAAGAGTAAAGCTATTGTATTTGTTGATAGTAGATCCTCCTCTTGGATCAGCACACAAAGAGATGCCACTCTCCACAACTCTTGACCCATTGTCAGTCTATCGTCAATATTTGTCACACAATAAACACACTCTCTCTGTCTGTCTCTCTCTCTGTCTCTCTCTCTCTCTCTCTCTCTCTCTCTCTCTCTCTCTCTCTCTCTCTCTCTCTCTCTCTCTCTCTCTCTCTCTCTCTCTCTCTCTCTCTCTCTCTCTCTCTCTCTCTCTCTCTCTCTCTCCCTCTCCCTCTCCCTCTCCCTCTCTCTCTCTCTATCTCTCTCTCTCTCTCTCTCTCTCTCTCTCTCTCTCTCTCTCTCTCTCCCTCTCCCTCTCCCTCTCCCTCTCTCTCTCTCTCTCTCTCTCTCTCTCTCTCTCTCTCTCTCTCTCTCTCTCTCTCTCTCTCTCTCTCTCTCCCTCTCTCTCTCACTCTCTCCCTCCCTCCCTCCCTCCCTCCCTCTCCCCCCCCATCTCTCTTTCATCTCTCTGTCTCTCCCTCTCTCTCTGTACCTCTCTTTCCCCATTTCTGTCTCTACACCTCTCTCCTCTCTTTCTCCCTCTCCCCTCTCTTTATCTCTCATTCGGTCTCTGTCTGTCTGTCCGTCCGTCCGTCCGTCCGTCCGTCCGTCCATCTATCTATCTATCTATCTATCTATCTATCTATCTATCTATCTATCTATCTATCTATCTATCTATCTCCCCCCTTCTTTCTCACTCTCGCTCTCTCTGTCTTCATCTTTCTTCCTCCTCGTCTCTCTCCCTCTCCCCCCCCCCTTTCTTTCTCTCTCTCTCACTGCCTCTGTCAGCTTGTGTCCAACTGAATATTGTTGTTCGACAGTTCTCTCGGTCTGTGAAAGAAAGAAGACTCCCATTCTGATAGCATGGTCTCAGGACACCTCAAAGCACTTCACGGATAATTAACTACTCTTGAAATATAGTCAGTGTAGTGATATAGGAAGAAATCTGAGAACCATCGGAACACATTGGACAGGAATATGAAACATTTAGAGTCTTATCGCATCTCATCACATCTTCAAGATTTCGCAGAACACCTCGCTAAGTTAATGTATTTTGAACTGCCACGACTATTAGGCAAGGAAACTTAATGGGCATTCTATGCCCACGGACAGCAATGAGGTGCAGGGGAAGGGCTATCAACCTTCTGGGATTAATCTGGAATCCAGGATACCGCTGTGAGAAAACCTTGCAATAAATTTATGCAGGCATATTAACAAAAATGCACTTTTATTCTTTGAACATTTCTGTATCTCAATAAAAAAACAAAACCCGGAAGTAGAAATATTTGCCTGACAGTCAAGAATCTTTCAATTGGTTAATTATGAGACTAACGACTTTCTTAGATCTTTGACCGCCGGCCTGCGGTCCACATCATCCTGAAGCCGTGGTCTCCGGTAGGGAAGCACCGATTCTGGACTTACCTTCCAGACAAGAGGGCCTGTACATCTGGCCGCCCGCAGCGGCGACTGCAGAGGTTTGTGGTCCCGACCACGGGGAAAAACGGAGGAGGACTGACAGTGATGAATGCTGTGGTGGATGTTTATTGTGAATTGTGTGTTCTTTATTATTGTACCGCTGCTGGCAAATTCACTTCACTGTGAGGAATAAATCTGACTATAGACTATTGACTATTCTAAGGCCAGTGAAGTATGGAGGGGGAGTGAGCAACCAGAGAACAGTGCTGAACTACCATCCTACATCTTGGGTGACCCTCGGACTATCCTTGGTCAGATTTTGCTGGCTTTACTTGCACTAAATGTTATTCCCTGTCAGTTCTTTGATGTCTTTGATTCCTTGATTAGTACAGTTATCAGAGGTTATGAAGGCAGGGGAATGGGATTCGGAGGGAGAGATAGATCAGTCATGATTGAATGGCGGAGTAGATGGGCCGAATGGCCAAATTCTGCTCCTACCACATGATCAAATGATCTTATGTATCTATACACTGTAAATGGAACAATAGTATCATGTATTGTCTTTCTGCTGACTGGTTAGCGGACAGCAACATCTTTTCACTTTACCTCGGTACACGTGACAATAAACAACAAAATTGAACTGAGTGTGAAGGCAGTGGTTGGGGACCTCCAGGGAGGTATCCATAGGAGATATCACACTTATACGTTTTTTTAATAAACATAGAAACATAGAAAACATAGAAAATAGGTGCAGGAGTAGGCCATTCGGCCCTTCGAGCCTGCACTGCCATTCAATATGATCATGGCTGATCATCCCCATCAGTACCCCGTTCCTGCCTTCTCTCCATACCGCCTGATCCCTTTAGCCACAAGGGCCACATCTAACTCCCTCTTAAATATAGCCAATGAACTGGCCTCAACTACCTTCTGTGGCAGAGAGTTCCAGAGATTCACCACTCTCTGTGTGAAAAAAGTTTTTCTCATCTCAGTCCTAAAGGATTTCCCCTCTATCCTTAAGGTGTGACCCCTTGTCCTGGACTTCCCCAACATCGGGAACAATCTTCCTGCATCCTAACCTGTCCAACCCCTTAAGAATCTTGTAAGTTTCTATAAGATCCTTTGGGTTGGGTTGCCTCCATCACAGTGAGGGTGTGCTTGGTCAACTCACTGTGGTGGATGTTTAATTTGTGTTTATTGTATGTTTTGTTATTATTGGTTCTGTGTATGACTGCAGGCAACATAATTTCGTTCAGACCGGATGGTCTGAATGACAATAAAGGAATCTATCTATCTATTCTATCTAATAAGTGCAGTAAATTGCCCCTAATATGTAGATCAGCGATAGAGTCAGGAGGAGATTGAAAAGGATGCCAAGCAAATGAAAAAATTGGACTAGTGCAAAGTGCTTTATAATCAGTGTAGATTTAGTCGATGAAGCACCTTCCAAGGTATATCACAATGGCAGACACAAAAAGCTGGAGTAACTCAGCGGGGTCAGACAGCATCTCTGGAGAAAAGTAATAGATGATGTTTTGGGTCAAGACCCTTCGTCAGACCTGAAGAAGGGTCTCGACCCCCTAAACCACCACCTATTCCTTTTCTCCAGAGATAGAAACATAGAAACATAGAAATAGGTGCAGGAGTAGGCCATTCGGCCCTTCGAGCCTGCACCGCCATTCAATATGATCATGGCTGATCATCCAACTCAGTATCCTGTACCTGCCTTCTCTCCATACCCCCTGATCCCTTTAGCCACAAGGGCCACATCTAACTCCTCTTAAATATAGCCAATGAACTGGCCTCAACTACCTTATTTTGGTAGAATTCCAGAGATTCACCACTCTCTGTGTGAAAAATGTTTTCCTCATCTCGGTCCTAAAAGATTCCCCCTTATCCTTAAACTGTGACCCCTTGTTCTGGACTTCCCCAACATCGGGAACAATCTTCCTGCATCTAGCCTGTCCAACCCCCTTAAGAATTTTGTACGTTTCTATAAGATCCCCCCTCAATCTTCTAAATTCTAGCGAGTACAAGCCGAGTCTATCCAGTCTTCATATGAAAGTCCTGAAATCCAGGAATCAGTCTGGTGAACCTTCTCTGTACTCCCTCTATGGCAAGAATGTCTT
>CM075991.1:8555619-8601027 GCA_038087875.1 Malacoraja senta
ACCAAAACCAAGTAACCTACAAACGTACGTTTTTGGAGCGTGGGAGGAAACCGGAGTACCCGGAGAAAACACATGCGGCCGCAGGGAGAACGGACAAACTCCGTTCCTCATGGAAAGACCATGGGTTGGGAAAGACCTGTTAAACACAGAAGGCGGTGTACAGCCACTTTCATTAATCACTGCCTTTTGTGCAGGTGTTTCAAAAGAACTGTTCCATAAGACATGGGGACAGAATTAGGCCATTCGGCCCATCTTCTCCGCCATTCAATCATGGCTGATCTATCTTTCCCTCTTAATCCCATTCTCCTGCCTTCTCCCCATAACCATTGACACCAATACTAATCAAGAATCTATCAATCTCTGCCTTAAAAATATCCATTGACGGCCTCCGCAGCCTTCTGTGGCAATGAATCCCATGTACTGTGGGGTGCTCTGGCATGGTTAAAGGCTTCACAGCAAGGTGGACCTGATTAATGTTCCATCTGACCTTGAGCTGGTTCTCGAAAGCTTGAACATACTCAAGTGGTAAGAGGATGTGTTGCTCCTAGGGCTTATATTGAAGCAATGTAGGAGGCTGAAGAGAGAGAGGTCAGAGGGGGGTGAGGTACAAATGAATGAAGTGATAGGAAGGAGATTTAAACTTCAGGGTCATCGTGCAATGTTCAAATGGGGGAAAATCCACAGCACACATTCCAATTCTGAAGAAGGGCTTCGACCTGAAATGACACTCATCCTCTTCCTCCAGAGATGCTGCCTGGTCCTCTGTTACTCCAGCATTTTAGATGATTAAGGTTGGGAGGAAGCTCGAGCAGCGGTATTGGTCCCTCACAGCGCCAGAGGCCCAGGTTCGATCCTGACTCCAGGCGCTGTCTGCATGGAGTTTGTACGTTCTCCCCCGTGACCGCGCGGGTTTTCTCCAGGCGCTCCGGTTTCCTCCCACACTCCAAAGACAATAGACAATAGACAATAGGTGCAGGAGTAGGCCATTCGGCCCTTCGAGCCAGCACCGCCATTCAATGTGATCATGGCTGATCATCCCCAATCAGTACCCCTTCTCCCCATATCCCCTGACTCCACTGTTTTTAAGAGCCCTATCTAGCTCTCTCTTGAAAGCATCCAGAGCACCTGCCTCCACCGCCCTCTGAGGCAGAGAATTCCACAGACTCATCACTCTCTGTGAGAAAAAGTGTTTCCTCATCTCTGTTCTAAATGGCTTACTCCTTATTCTTAAACTGGCCCCTGGTTCTGGACTCCCCCAACATCGGAACATGTTTCCTGCCTCTAGCATGTCCAAGCCCTTATCAATCTTATATGTTTCAATGAGATTCCCTCTCATCCTTCTAAACTCCAGAGTGTACAAGCCCAGCTGCTCCATTCTCTCAGCATATGACAGTCCCGCCATCCCGGGAATTAACCTTGTAAACGTGCAGGTTTGTCGATTAGTTGGCTTGTGTAAAGCGTAAACTGTCTCTCGTGCGTAGGATAGTGCTGGTGAATGAGGTGGTCGCTGGTCGGTGCGGACTGGGCGGGCCGAAGGGGCCTGTTTCCTGCGCTGTATCTCTGCAGTCTAAAGTGCTGGTGGCCCTGAATTTGCAGCGTGGTAGCGGAGGGTGCATTCATCTCTCTGGATGGACAATCACCGACGCAAAACAAAGGAAGAATCTTTCATTCAAGTCGCGGGAACGAGGAGAGCTGGGAGAGGGAAGCTGGGCGGAGACTTTACAGAGAAAACTGCGGCTGAGGATGGATTTGTGAGGTTGTGGAGGGGGGGAGGGGGGTGGGGGGGGGAGTGGAGGATGAAACTCAAAATCAATGTGCGGAGCTTAAACAGTGGTGAGGAGTGATGGGAATTGAAGTGAAAAAGCTGGAATCAATTAATAGGAATTAGCAATTCATCTGAAAATGTGAGCACAGCAGCTCTATTCCCAGTTACACAAATCAAACCGACCAAATGCCAGCTCTCCGGAGATTTGTGTCTGGAATAAAGAGAGAGAGAGAGAGAAAAAAAAAATTCAGACTGCTAGCAGTTTGGGAGTGAGTGTGTGCAGAATCTCGGCGATCTCATTAAGAAAAGGTGGCTCGATCAACACTTGCTCAACGATTCCTCGCTCCGTCTGCTCAGAACACGCTCATCTTTTTGCTTCCTCTCTCACCGCCCCAATTGGGTTGGGGGGGGGGGGGATATCGGACACAGCCTGTCACCCAGGGGGCCCATTGTCCCCAGAATTAGAGTTTAGAAGGGGGGGGGGTCCTCATTGATACTTAGCCAATAGTGAAAGCCCTGGATAGAGTGGATGCAGAGAGGACATTTCCACCAGTGGGAGAGTCTAGGATTAGAGGTTACAGCCCCAGAATCAAAGGACGTACCTTTAGAAAGGAGATGAGGAGGAATTTCTTTAGTCAGAGGGTGGTGAATCTGTGGAATTCATTGCCACTGGCGGCTGTGGAGGCCAAGTCTATATATACTTTTAAGGCGGAGATTGACTCTTGATTAATAAGGGCATCAGGGGTTACGGGGAGAAGGCAGGAGAATGGGGTTGGGAGGGGAAGATGTGTCAGCCATGATTGAATGGCGGAGTAGACTTGATGGGCTAATTCTGCTCCTAGAACTTATGAATTATTGTGACGGAGTTACAATCGAGGGTCTCCTTCTTCCTCCTCTTGCGTATGGCGTGCACAGCCTAAAGTTGTAGGACAACCTGTTCTATTTGATCTTATTTGATTGTGCACGCCGGGTTGATTGCATTCGTCGAAACAGGGCGGACCACGTGAAGGTTGCAATCTCCCACCCCAACGGGGTCTGAGGAAGGGTCTCGACCCGGAACGTCACCTATTGCTTCTCCCCAGAGATGCCGCCAGACCCGCTGAGTTACTCCAGCTTTTTGTGTCTGTCTTCAGCCTGAGTGCGACGGTCTGGGCTGACATCCCTCCGTGGAGCCGAGGACAATAGACAATAGACAATAGGTGCAGGAGTAGGCCATTCGGCCCTTCAATGTGATCATGGCTGATCATCCCCAATCAGTACCCCGTTCCTGCCTTCTCCCCATACCCCCTGACTCCGCTATTTTTAAGAGCCCTATCTAGCTCTCTCTTGAAAGCATCCAGAGAACCGGCCTCCACCGCCCTCTGAGGCAGAGAATTCCACAGACAGAAGGAGTAGTTTCATGATCAGCGGCACCACGTTTCGAGGGGGGGGGGGCGTTAATCCTAGCCCTTCATCTCTTGGAAAGGTTCCCATGCAACACTCCGAAGAAGGCGATTGGAATGACCCCTGGCAGCCTGGCTGATGAATCAGTTGGCTTTGCTCAGATGAATCACCCGGTCATTAACGGACTGCTGACTGGGAGACTGCTGTGGTCAGATAGCCTGACATATTCCCTCATTGAACAGAGCTCCTTCATTTCTAACTACTTCATTGGTTGCCAAGTGCATTACGATGCCCCCAGGTCACAAGGGGCACTGGTGGGGAAATTAAACTGTTCATTAAAATAAAGTAGAATAAAAAGACGTATTACCAATGGCGACCTTAAGCCCACCTGGCTTCACAAAGGTCTTTCAGGTACAAAATCATGAGAGGAATATATTGGGTAGGTACATAGAGTTTCCTGCCCAGAGTAGGGGAATTGAGAAGCAGAACACATTGGTTTAAGGTGAGGGGGGGGAAAGATTTAATAGGAACCTGAGGCGTAACGTTTTCAAACTATGGGTGGTCGGTGTATGGAACGAGCTACCGGAGGAGGTAGTTGAGGCAGGTAATATCGCAACGTTTAAGAAATATTTAGACAGGTACTTTTGTACCCGATCCTGACTATCTGTCTGTACCGAGTTTGTACGTTCTCCTGCGTGGGTTTTCTCCGAGATCTTCGGTTTCCTTCCACACTCCAAAGACGTACAGGTTTGTGGGTTAATTGGCTTGGTATAAGCGTCAAACTGTCCCTGGTGTGTGCGTTGGATGGTGTTAATGTGTGGAGATCTCTGGTCGGTATGGACACGGTGGGGCCGAAGGGCATGTTTCCGTGCTGTATCTCTAAACTAAAATAAACTAAACTAAACTAAACTAAACTAAACTAAGACAGGTTTAGAGTGATAAGGGCCAAATGCAGGCAGGTGGGTCTGGTATAGATGGGACTTGTTTGCCGATATGAACAAATTTGGGATGAAGGATCTGTTTCCAATCTGTAAGACTCTATGACACCATGAAAGGACGTCAGTTGTCCTTACCTGGCATTGAGGATATGTGACCCAGACCACTAAAATGGGGGAGACTTTTTGAAATGACTTAGCAAGATACTCACTTGTAACTACTGCAGGACATCAGCGGCTCAAGAAGATGGAAGGTGATCCCAGGAATGAGTAAGTTAACCAATGTTGAGGGTGTGTCTGCAATCTACTCGCTGGAGTTTAGAAGAATGAGGGGGGGGACCTCATTGAAACATGCAGAATAGTGAAAGGCTTGGATAGAGTGGATGTGGAGAGGATGTTTCCACCAGTGAGAGAGTCTAGGACTAGAGGTCATAGCCTCAGAATTAAAGGATGTTCTTTTAGGAAGATGAGAAGAAATTTCTTTAGTCAGAGGGTGGTGAATCTGTGGAATTCTTTGCCACTGAAGGCTGTAGAAGCCAAGTTAGTGGATATTTTCAAGGCAGGGTTGGATAGATTTTTGATTAGTACAGATGTCAAAGGTTATGGGGAGAAGGCAGGAGAATGAGGTTAGGAGGGAAAGATAGATCAGCCATGATTGAATGGCAGAGTGGACTTGATGGGCCGAATGGCCTAATTCTACTATCACTTATGACCGTATGATCTTATGACCTTTTCAAGAGCAACTAGAGAAGTGCACTAAATGTTATCCTGAGCAATGATGCTCAAAGATCCTATAGCGGAGCAAGATTGACCACTCCTGCTAAAAGCATTAGGCTGACGTGTAGTACGCAAAATATTTACACGACACGATGACCTGTTGGAAGAAAAGATCCTGTCTGAAAAAAGGTTTGAGGAAGGGTCTCCACCCGAAACGCCACCCATTCCTTCTATCCAGAGATTCTGCCGGTCCCGCTGAGTTACTCCAGCATTTTGGGTCTACCTTCAATTTAAACCAGCACCTGCAGTTCTTTCCTACACACATTGAGAAGGGGTGCAGATGTATTGAGGAAAGGTTAGTATTCAGGAGTGGATCATACCATAGTTACCCAACCAGATGCAACTAAATTTAAGGTAGCTCTTTCTTCCCAAAAACCCTTTCTGGCTAAGTCCTCCCTCCACCACCTCCAGTTTAAATTCCATTTGGAATATTTTGGAGGACCAAGAAACCAAGAACCAAGAACCAAGCGGTGAATGTGATAACTCTCTCAAGGTCAATGTTGGTAAAAAGCTATAATGTGGATAAGTGTAGAGAGTTTTTTTTCTTTCAATCCCTTACTGAGGTACAGTGTAATTTGTTTTAGTTTACTCAGGCAAAGGACAAACCGTCTCAGGGATGTAAATACCCTCTAGGTGGTGTTGAGCTGCCTTCTTGAAACACTGCAGTGTCTGACATGAAAGAGCTCCCATGGTGTTGCTGTGGGAGGTGTTTGGGGGAGGCCTGGATAGAGTGGATGTGGAGAGCAAAGATCCTATAGCAAGCAAGATAGACCACTCCTTCTAAATGCAATGGGCTGACATGTAGTACGCAACGGAGCGGAATGTGGGCCTTTTTTTCATCCATTTCAATAACCCGACCCGACCCGACCCGACTCGCAGTGTAATCAACGTTGTGGGGGAACAGTTTGTGTTAATAAATTGTAATTCTGAAAATGAGGAGAAGATTTTTACCAAAGAACTTTGATTTTTACGAGGATGTTTCCGTAACCGGCTTCCGTCTCCGCACTAGTATCTTTGCTCCGCTGTGGGATCTTTGGTGCGGAGACGGAAGACGGTTACGGAAATGGGGCCGAAAATGACCCGTGAATCTGCCCATGACCGTACTACGTCTTTTTCGTTGAGTGGTCTATCTTGCTCGCTATAGGATCTTTGATGCTGCTTATTCCAGAGAAGACTCGTTATTGTCACGTGTAACAGCATCAGCTGATCATCCAAAGAATCAAAGGGGAGTACGGCAAGTGATAGGTGGATACAAGGGTGTGGGAGTGGGCGTGGGGAGGGGGGAGGGGGTAGAGGGGTAGATTGGCAGATGGTTGGACAAAGGCCAGAGATGAAAAGACAACAAGTATGAGAAGGAGTGAATGGTTGAGGAGGTGTGGATTGTGAAGCCAGGCTTTGTCCTGCTCCCACCTCTCTTCCAACTTTCTCCCCTCTCCCTCACCGTAATCAGTCTGAAAAACAGTCCCGTGTGTAATTCTCTGCCACAGAAGGCAGTAGAGACCAATTCACCGGATGAATTTGAAAGAGAGTTAGATAGAGCTCTTGGGGCTATCAGAATCAAGGGGTATGAGGAGAAGGCAGGCACGGGTTACGGAATGTGGATGATCAGCAATGATCACAATGAATGGCAGTGCTGGCTCGAATGGCCGAATGGCCTCCTCCTGCACCTATTTTCTATGTGTCTATGTTTCCATGTTGCTATCTATGTTCTCCAGAGATGCTGCCTGACCCATTGAGTTACTGAGTGTTTTTTTGTTAGCCAGCATCTGCAGTGGGTCTGACTAATACAGCGATATATTTTATGTCCATTTAATGAGCAGGTAGTGGTTGGGTTTGATATCTCACCTACTGTGAAAGACAGTGTAGTGCTCCTTCAGCATTGCTTGGGAATATCAGTCAATATTGGCAATAATGGAAATAAGCTAACACAAAAGCTTACATCGCTTGTAACGCCAGAGACCCAGGTTCAATCCTGACTGCAGTTGCTGTTTGTGCGGAGTTTGCACGTTCTCCCTGTAACCTGCACGGGTTTTCTCCGAGATCTCCGGTTTCCTCCCACACTCCAAAGCCGTACAGGTTTGTAGGTTGATTGACTTGGTATGAATGTAAATTGCCCCTAGCGTGTGACGGATAGTGTTAATGTGCGGGGATCGCTGGTCGGCACGGATTCGGTGGGCCGAAGGGCCTGTTTTCTGCGCTGAAATGCATCCAGGCTAGATCCCTCTCTGAGCACAAGGGGCTGATGCATATTTGAATGTAAATGTCCAATATAACATCGGCACCAAGTGCACGTGTTATTCATGCATCATCTTCCTAACAGTGCAAATCGTGCGTGTCAGTGAGGTTAATCTGATTTCCGAGGATCAATGACCATTTATTGCAAGCCTTGTCGACGATGAACAGCAAATGAAATTAAAACTTCCACCGAGCGAGCATGTCGACGTACTGCGATTCCATGTGAGTGCAGGGATTGGCAGTGGAAAGTCTGGTTTGGGATTGTCTCCTCCCCCCCCACCCCCCGCCCCCCCCCACACCCCCCTCCCCCACCCCCCACCCACTCCCCCCATTCCCCCCACCCCTCCAGGCATGAGAATAGGCACGGTGGCGCAGCAGTAGAGTTGCTGCCTTACAGCGCCAGAGACCAGAGTTTGATCCTGACTTAGGGTGCTGCCCGTACAGAGTTAGTATGTTCTCCCCGTGACCTGCACGGGTTAATTCGAGATCTTCGGTTACCTCCCACACTCCAAAAGACATAATGGTTTGTAGGTTAATTGGCTTGGTATAAATGTACAATTTCCCCTAGTGTGTGCAGGGTTGCGTTTATGTGCGGGATCTCAGGTCGGCACGGACTCAGTGGGCCAAAGGGCCTGTTTCCGCGCTGTATCTCTAAACTAAACTGAACTGAGGCACGTCCTTTGACTTTAGAGATACAGCACAGAAACTGTCCCTTTGGCCCACTGAGTCCGCGCCAACCAGCCATCACCCCCATACACTAGGACTGTCCTGCACAGGCTAGGGACCATTGCCAATTAACCTACACACTTGTTTGGGGTGAGGGAGGACACTGGAGCATGCAGAGAAAACAAGGTACAGACAAACTCCGCGCAGACAGCACCCAAGGTCAGGATCGAACCTGGGTCCCTGGCGCTGTAAGGCAGAAACTCTACCACTGAGCCACGGTGCCGCCCGTGTACCTCATCTGCGGTCGGGCGGTCTGTTATTTCAGCCGGTGAAGAGCTAAGGAGGACAACCAGAGTCAGGCCTCAAGGGCAGCAGAGATTCATCAGCATGATATAGGCATCAGCTGCTGTGACAGAAGATAGGACCTTATTGTAGGCTTTTGATATCGAACTTCAGATGGATCAAAAAAGTGATGAATATTTTAGAATGAAAGTGATTTAAACTAACGGTGCTCTTAGTGCGCCTTTGTAGGCTGGAAGAAAGACACGAACACCGCTTGGAGATAGATTGAACATCAAAGGGAAGATGATTTGCTTTTGCTAGTGCCTGAGCAGGAACTGAACATTTTTGTTTTGGTGTTTTGTGGTCGGTGGAAATCAGACACACAAATGCTTTCAAGTGGAGAAAGATTTGAGGCTCCTGTATTTTTCGCTTTGAACATATTGGATGCATGGTGGTTTTCTTCATCTGCTGTACGATCTGAGTGAAAGATCTGATCGGTTACAGAACAGCCTGACAGGAGAACTGCCATCTCCAATCTCGGCAGCAACCCGCCACGTCTGTGGACAAATCCAACGCTGCGACAGTGATTGTACTTCAAAGGTAACCAGCGCTGGGATGAGTGTGTAAGGAGCTACATATACGTGTAAGTAGTTCTGTGCTCTTCGCTGGTCTGTGTCCTAAATATCTGCCATTGGGAAGGACAACAGGACTCCTGCAAAAGGACCCAATTACAGAAGCATGGAAGTTTGATTTCAACAGAAGAGACACAGCGCAGAAAACAGGCCCCGCGGCCCACCAAGTCCGTGCCGACCAGCGATCACTCCGTACACTAACTCTATCCTACACACTAATAATAATAATAATATTACATTTTATTTGTGGGCGCCTTATACCAAAGTCTCAAGGACACCTTACAGAGTTTAACAAGTAAGAAACATATAGTCGGAGTAAAATAAATTATAAAGACATCACCAATACACAAATTAAAGACAGAATTCGATCCAAAGAAACACAAAAAAAAAAATCAGAAACACAATGTGAAGAGAGAGCAGCGGCAGCTAAACCGCGCCAGCGTCCACTCTCCCTTCCGACCGCCATCTTGGACACAGACTAAAATAGACACTACACACAAAAATCATCCCCCCACAATGGTTACCACTGTGGGGGAAGGCACAATGTCCATTCCCCATCCCCAGTTCTCCCAAAGTCAGGCCTATTGAGGCCTCCGCTGTTGCCTCTACGGAGGCCCGATGTTCCTGGCCGTTCTCACCGTGTGCTGTTGTCCTCTCAGGGCAGTCCTCTCAGCGGCTGGGCCACCTGGAACGGCCGCATTCCTTACCGGAGGGCCGCGGCTTCCGAAGCCGACAAGGCCGCGCCGGTTTGGAGCTCCCAGGCTCCCGATGTTGAAGTCGGCGCCGCCCGCTCCTCTCCGCAGACCCACAGCCCGGAGGTGTTGACCTCGGCGGTCACAGCTCACCGGAGCTCCAGCGCGTTGATCCAGCGCGGCAACCCAGGCAAGGCATCGCCCGCTCCGCTCCGCGATAGCGCTCCAGCGCTGTGCCGCCACCGAAGCTGAGCTGCTGGGCGGTCCCCGCCAGGAAACGGCGCTCCACGCCCGCTGGTAGGCCACGAGGATGGGTCGACGGGGCAGCCCGGAGAAAAAGCTGCCTCACCGACCAGGTAGGGACCTAGAAATATAGTTACCCCCTTCGCCCTACATTAAAAAGTCGATTTCTCCCACAGACAAGACACAGGACTCACTAAAACTACAAACAAAAGTGAGTTAAACGGACGGCTGCTGATTAGCAGCCGTTCCCCAAGATGGCTCCTCCTCCTCCACACTAGGGGCAATTTACAAATTTTACCAAAGCCAATTTACTGACGGAGGGTCTCGACCCGAAACGTCGCCTATTTCCTTCTCCCCACAGATGCTGACTCACCTGCTGAGTTTCTCCAGCATTTTTGTCAACCTGTAAAGGGCCTGTCCCACTGTACGAGGTAATTCCAGAGTAACTCCCGAGTTTTCCCCTGATTCGAACTCGGAGAATGTCCGGAGCATTCGTGGATGTCTCGTAGAGGCTCGTACGAGTAACGGTAGGTACTCGGGAAATCCGGTAAACTCGTGACGTTTTTTCAACACCGTGAAAAATGTCCACGAGTAAAAAAATACTCGTGATGAAATAGATTGTTACTTTTTACTCGTACGAGCCGCTACGAGACATCCACGAACTCCTACCGACCCGCTACGGACATTCTCCGAGTTCGAATCAGGGGAAAACTCGGGAGAACTCTTGAATTACCTCGTACAGTGGGACAGGCCCTTAAGTTTAGTTTAGTTTAGTTTAGAGATACAGCGTGGAAACATGCTCTTCGGCCCACCGAGTCTGTACCGACCACTAATCAACCGTACACCAACACTATGCCACACACTTTACAATTTGTACCGAAGCCAATTTACCTACAAACCTGTACGTCTTTGGAATGTGGGAGGAAACCGGAGCACCCGGAGAAAACCCACGCGGTCACAGGGAGAACATCCACATGTACAGACAGCACCCGTAGTCAGGATCGAACCTGGGTCTCTGCCGCTGTAAGGCAGCCACTCTACTGCTGCGCCACCATGCCCCTCGATGTTCAGTGCTTTAATGGGCAGTGGCAGAATAATGATGTTACCAGATCCATAATCCAGAGGGCTGGACTGAAGATCACAAGGCACAAAAGGGACACAAATTGCTGGAGTCAGACAGCATCTATGGAGAACTTGAAAAGGTTCCATTTCGGGTTGAGAACCTTCTTCAGACTTCTTCAGTAGGGAGTGGGGGGAGAAGAGGGAAAGGGGAGAGGCAGGCAATGCATGGCTAATAACAGGTCAACATAAGATGCTGAAGACTCCTCCTAGCAGGTAAACCAGATCACTTCCACCTGACGTGGTCTGCATTTATAGAATTATTACAAATATAGGATGCAAAGGTACCTTAAAAAAATTGAGGTCAGGTAATGGGGGATGATAGTTGAAGAGTTGGTATGTCCCATTTGCGTAATGCTCATAAAAATATTTGTTTCTCTATTTTTCCTCTTTCTCTTTCTCCTTCTTTTCTAGGGTCTATTTCTTAACTCTTTTTCTTTTGTTTTTAATTTTGTTCTTATAGGGTCTTCGTCCTTTTTTGTTGTCACATTTTCTACACTCTCACTTTTTCCTTCACTTTCTTCTTTCTTTCAATCTTATCCTTTCCTCTTAAAAATATATATATATATTAAAAAAAAAAAACATAAGATGCTGGAGTAACTCAGCGGGACAGGCAGCATCTCTGGAGAGAAGGAATGGGTGACGTTTCGGGTCGGGAAGAAGTCTGCAGAAGGCTCAGAACCCAAAATGTCACCTATTCCTTTTCTCCAAAGATGCTGCCTGTCCCGCTGAGTTACTCCAGCATCTTATATCTACTGTATCTTCAATGTAAACCAGCATCTGCAGTTCCTTCCTGCACAATGAACAATGGAGTTTTAAGTACTCAAATGTGTCATTTATTAAGTTTCTCCAGTCATTCAAGCACTGGTGGTGCTGAAGTTATGTTAATAGAGTCACACCCAAAGTCTGGATGAAGTCTACATGAGTTCAAATCCAGCTCGGGCAGCTTCAAACACTGGTGGTGCTGAAGTTATGTTAATAGAGTCACACCCAAAGTCTGGATGAAGTCTACATGAGTTCAAATCCAGCTCGGGCAGCTGGGGAAATTAAATTAAAGCAATTCAATACATTTGGAATAAAAAGATAGCAACACAAATCTGTGGGATTATTGTAAAAACCCTTCAATCACAGTAACATTGTTCAAGAAAGAAAATCAGCCATCCATAACCAGCCTGGCTTATGGATGACCTCTGACCCGCCAATGCGTTTAACCTTTAACCAGCCTCTGCAAAGGGCTGCTGAGTTCACAGTGCTGCACATTTTCGGAACCAATTAGGGGGAGAAAGCAAATGCTAGCCTTGGCCTAGCTGCCCACATCCCGTGAATAAATAAGAACAGTGAGATTTGTTGGTTTAATATCTATGTTTGAAGATACTGACAATTCTCAAGGGCAGAATGAGTGGGAATTTAAGAGTCTGTGGCATTTTGGAATGGAACCCAAGTGCAAAATACTTTCTTTACAAACGTCGACCTCCCCAAGGAGAGGACGTGCCTGCATTAAGATGTCTTCAACGCTGCTAGTAGTTGACCTAAGGTGACTGGTGTCCGTACTTCCAAGTAGCCAGTGGATGGTTCTATTCCAATCAAGCAGAGGAAGAGGAGCCCCACGTAGACAAACTGTCAACAAAATAAAGTTTGGAAACAAGGGACTGCAGATTGTGGTTTAGCTCAGCTCTGTTCTGGGGTACAGCGCGGAAACAGGCCCTTTGGCCCACTGAGCACAATGACCAGCGATCCTTGCACACTAACACTATCCCACACACAATAGACAATAGACAATAGGTGCAGGAGTAGGCCATTTGGCCCTTCGAGCCAGCACCGCCATTCAATGTGATCATGGCTGATCATCCCCAATCAGTACCCCGTTCCTGCCTTCTCCTCATATCCCCTGACTCCGCTATTTTTAAGAGCCCCATCTAGCTCTCTCTTGAAAGCATCCAGAGAACCTGCCTCCACCGCCCTCTGAGGCAGAGAATTCCACAGACTAGGGATAATTTACAATTTTACCGAAGTCAATCAACACAACACAACAAACCCGTGTATCTTTGGAGAAAGGGAGGATTCCGCAGCTCCCGGAGAAAACCCACGCAGGTCATGGGGGGAGAACGTACAAACTCCGCACAGACAGTGTAGTCAGGATCGAAGCCGGATCTCCACCGCTGTGCCACAGTGCCGCCCCTGTATTCGATGCCTCCTTCTATTCACCCACAGCTTTTGCCTGCATCTTCCAATTAGCAATTTATGACATTATGCAACAACGGAATATAAAATGAATAGCAACACAAACTCAATCAGCAAACAACACAGATCTACCACTTCCTTCCTGGACTGTTAATAATTGGATATGTTCATTAAAGAAAACTAGTCGTTCTGTACATTCTGGAGAGCAATAAATTGAGCTCTCAATTCACATCTTTCTCCAAAAGTTACTGCTCCGGTATCAAAAAGAACAACACAACCTACTTAGTTTTGTTTAATTTGAAATCTTCCTTGCAAGAAAACAGGAGAAATGCCAGACCCAACAGTGCAATTAACAACGCGCTCTGAAATTGGCAGAACAAGCTATACAAAATGCATTAGGCTGCTTTAAGGCTTTAAAATTTTCAAGGTTAATGATGTTTTATTGTGGACCAGTTTATTGAGGGAAGGGAACAGTGACTCAACGCCAGGTAACATTTGCCAGCAGTACATGGTGAATGTTGATGTGTTAGGTGTTGAGGGAGGAAAGATTAATTTTGCAAGGAGCTGAACTCAGTGTCCTCAGGATCAGCATTGGGAGAAGTTCCCTTGTATCACACGCTAGGATCAGTGACTTGGAGCCAATGCTGGGATCAATCACCCACTGCCAACATCTGGGTCAGTCCCACACGAGTTCACAAGTTATAGGAGTAGAATTAGGCCATTCGGCCCATCGAGTCTACTCCGCCATGCAATCATGGCTGATCTCTGCCACCTAATCCCATTTTCCTGCCTTCTCCCCATAACCCTTGGCACCCGTTCTAATCAAGCATTTGTCTATCTCTTCCATAAAAATATCCACTGACTCTCTAGGTGCCTCCGGTCGGTTCGATCACCCAGTGCCCACACTGGAGAAAACTAGACGCATAAAGCTGGAGTAACTCAGCGGGTCAGGCAACATCTCTGGATAGAAGGAATAGGTGACGTTTCCGGTCGGTTCACGACCCCAGTTTGAAGAAGCATATCGACCTGAAACGTCATCTGTTCCATTTCTGCAGAGATGCTGCCTGACCCGTTACGTTACTCCAATTTTATGTGTTCACCTTCGGAATAAACCAGCATCTGCAGTTCCTTCCTACACTGGAGAAAACTACTTGGGGACAACATTGGGATCAATCCCAATGGAGAAATATTGGCGTTACTTTTGAAGGATGACATTATTTCACCAGAAATAATATTGTCAATAATCCCGAAGGTTCAACAATCAAATCAATCCGTCAGAGTAACAATGGAATCAACCACGAAGGAATAACATTGATGCGAATCCCCCAGGAGTCATACTGGGGACAATCTTGGAATAGCATTGGTGTTAATTTTTCAGTGAGATCTTTGGGTTAATTCTAAGGGCTTACGTTGGGCTTGGAATCCATTGGCAATGCAACAATCACTCTCCTTGTTCTTACACTGTTAGAACATCTCCCTGTCAAGGATTGGGGTCATTGTGCACCGTAGAGGAAAGCACATTGAATTTATTAAATGATGTACCGTTTATCCTGCTTGCCCTTCAAACTGAAGTGCAACTGAAGTCCCGCCAGCTTTGCTAATTAAGACGGCCACAGGCATCATGTGCTTTGTAGAATTCCAATCCACATCCGAATGGTGTATCTACTCACTCGTCCTATCTTGCCTGCCCTCTGTGTCTCTCCAAAGAAGACTGATTATCACTCCACTGATGCCATACCATAGTCTGCAAGCTGAGAGATATTGAAATCAGAGCCAGAACTCTTTTCAGCAGGTTCGAGCAAGGATATTTGCAGGATGTTTCCAGGACTCGAACGTCTGGGCTACGGGGAGAGGTTGAATACGCTGGGATTATATTTCTTGGAGCGTAGGAGAATGTGATCTTATAGAGGTGTATAAAATCACAATAGACAATAGACAATAGACAATAGACAATAGGTGCAGGAGTAGGCCATGTGGCCTTTCGAGCCAATGTGATCATGGCTGATCATCCCCAATCAGTATCCCGTTCCTGCCTTCTCCCCATATACCCCGACTCCGCTATTTTTAAGAACCCTATCTAGTTCTCTCTTGAAAGCATCCAGAGAACCTGCCTCCACCGCCCTCTGAGGCAGAGAATTCCACAGACTCACCACTCTCTGTGAGAAAAAGTGTTTCCTCGTCTCCGTTTTAAATGGCTTACTCCTTATTCCTTACTCCTTATTCTTAAACTGTGGCCCCTGGTTCTGGACTCTCCCAACATCGGGAACATGTTCACAAGAGGAATCGATCGGGTAGACGCACAGGGTCTCTTGCCCAGAGTAGGGAAACCGAGAACCAGAGAACATAGGTTGAAGGTGACGGGGGAAAGATTTAATAGGAATCTGAGGGGTAACTTTTTCACACGAAGGGTGGTGGGCGTATGGAACGAGCTGCCAGAGGAGGTACACGAGGCTGAGACTATCGCAACGTTTATGACACAATTAGACATGTACATGGATAGGACAGGTTTAGAGGGATATGGGCTAAATGCAGGCAGGTGGGACTAGTGTAGCTGAGACATGTTGGTTGGTGGGGGCAAGTTGGGCCTGTTTCCACACTGTATCACTCTATGACTCTAATGCGACGAGATCTTTCACTTGAGAGAGTGGATTCAGAGGCAAGGGCGCTACACAATGAGACACGGCTAAAAGGCAACGCCAGCAGTGAAGCGACACTCCCTCAGTAAGGCACGGCAGTACCTGCTTCCCAGTGGGAACTGCACCCAACAACTCAGAGGGCTGCTCATTCACCCACGATCGGCTTTATACAAATAGATAACCTAGGCAGATTATAGTGCTTGCTCTGACATTAGGAAGTTAATTTTTGTAGTGAGCTTATCAATTAGATTGATTAGCTTCTCTAAGCAAAATCAGTATCAGTATTTCTTTTGAGCCTCAGGGAAAAGACTTTGATTTGGTCTACTGTCAAATTTAAGATTCATGAAATCTGACAATAACAAACTAGTGGCAATTTTTGTTTTCTCCCTGTGTCAAACTCAAAAAACACATTGATCAAAGTATTTCAAGGTCAAGAAATAAAGATTTGAAGGCTGGAAATCATCATCATTCATGCTGACTGCATCTGTATCTTTGTCTCCCCTTCTCCTGCCTCATTCATGACCAACTATTTTAATTTGCCAATTGTTTAGATTAGTTTAGAGATACAACATGGAAACAGGCCCTTCGGCCCGCGCCGACCAGCGATCCCCGCACATTAACACTTTCCTACACCCACTAGGGACAATTTTTTTACATTCATTTACTAAGCCAATTAACCTACAAACCTGTACGTCTTTGGAATGTGGGAGGAAACCGAAGATCTCGGAGAAAACCCGCGCAGGTCACGGGGAGAACGTACAAACTCCGTACAGACAGCACCCGGGTCTCCGGCGCTGCATTCGCTGTAAGGCAGCAACTCTACCGCTGCGCCACCGTATTTCCAGAGGAGGAAGGAAAATCATCAGCTTGAGTTTCAAACAAAATGGCCTGAGAAATTTCATTGAGTGGTGCGTCAATCTCGTGTGTTTAGACTTTACCTTTAGACTTTAGACATTAGAGATACAGTGCGGAAACAGGCACTTCCGCCCAGCGAGTCCGTGCCGACCAGCGATCTGCCCGTTCATTAACATGATCCTATGCATCCTGAAAACAGACAAAAATACACACACGGTTTTGTCGCGAAACGGAACAATGAAATTCTTACTTGCAGCCGCACAACAGAATATGTAAACATCGTAGACACAAAATGCTGGAGGAACTCAGCGGGTGAGGCAGCATCTCTGGAGAGAAGGAATGGGCGACGTTTCGGGTCGAGAGACTGATGTCAGGGGAGGGGGTGGGACAAAGACAGAATGTAGTCGGAGACAGTAAGACTAGTGGGAGAACTGGGAAGGGGAAAGGGATGGAGAGAGAAAGCAAGGGCTATCTGAAGTGAGAGAAGCCAATGTTCATACCGCTGAGGTGTAAGCTGCCCAAGCAAAATATGAGGCGCTGGTCCTCCAATTTGCGCTGGGCCTCACTCCGACAATGGAGGAGGCCCAGGACAGGAAGCCCTGTAAACATAGTACTCCGTAAAAGCCATAATGAACAATAACAAACAAAAAAATGCAATAAATCATGGGAGGAATAGATCGGGTAGATGCACAGAGTCTCTTGCCCGGAGTAGGGGAATTGGGAACCAGAGGACATACGGTAGGTTTAAGGTCAGGGGGAAACAATTTAATAGGAATCTGAGGGTTAACTTTCTCACACAAAGGGTGGTGGGTGTGTGGAACAGGCTGCCAGAGGAGGTAGTTAAGGCTGGGACTATCCCAATGTTAAAGAAACAATTAGACAGGTACAAGGATAGGACATGTTTGGAGGGATATGGACCCAATGCAGGCAGGTGGGACTAGTATAGTTGGCTGGTGTGGTCAAGTTGGGTCGAAGGGCCTGTTTCCATGCTGTATCACTCTATGACTCTAAATGTTCAGTATACATATATATAAGTGTGGTCTCAGTGGGCTGAAGAGCTTGTTTCCATGCTTTGTCTCCAAAATAAATTAAACAATGGAAGTTCCCTACTCAAACTCTGCACCGTTTTACTTCAGTGATGTTTGCCTGTGGCAAAACATTTGCTTTGTGTGTTGTTGGGGTTGCTGTTTACTGCTGCTGTGAATTGTTCACTTTGAACATGCCCTTGCATTTTGGCTCCATTGCCCGCTGGGCTGTGTTCGTGTTGGCCTAATATGGACACGGTGCTGAGACTGGTCGATTTCAGATGCGGGGCAAAGTGTGGGGGATTGACCAGCAAAGATATGTTCCTGTTGACGTCTGCCTAAAACCTCGTGGAACACCATGGAAGCTCGAGGGTCTGCCTGGTCTTACTTACGGCTTCCATTTATAATGCCACTATTGTCTATTTAAACACAAGGAACTGTAGATTCCGGTTTACAAAAGAAGACTGGAGTAAATGCTGGAAAAGTGGCACAGTGGCGCAGCGGTAGAGTTGCTGTCTTACAGCGCCAGAGAACTAGGTTGTATCCCGACGAAAGGGCCTGTCCCACTTTCACGACCTAATTCACGACCTCTGCCGAGTTTGCCCTTGACTCATACTCGCAGCATGGTCGTCACGAGGTCGTAGGAGGTCGTAGGTAGGTCGTAGCAGGCCGTGATGCTAGTCGTAGGTACTCGTGGCATCAAGTAGGTCGGGCGTTTTTCTAGCCTGATGAAAAATGTCCACAAGTAAAAAAGGTTGTGAATTAGGTCGTGAAAGTGGGACAGGCCCTTAAGGGTGCTGCCTGTATGGAGTTTGTACGATCTCCCCGTGACCTGCGTGGGTTTTCTCCGGTATCTCTGGGTTCCTCCCACACTCCAAAGACTTACAGATTTGTAGGCTAATTGGCTTGGTAAAATATTGTAAATTGTCCCTGGTGTGTGTGGGATAGTGTTTGTGTTAGACAGGTACAGCACATGGATAGCACAGGTTTGGAGGGATATGGACCAAATGTAGGCAGGCGGGACTAGTGTAGCTGGGGCATGTTGGCCTGCGTGGACAAGTTGGGCAAAAGGGGCTGTATCTCTAAACTAAACAAAACTAAACGGAACTCAGCAGGTCAGGTAGCATCTCTGAGAGCACGGATAGGCGATGTTTTGGGTGGTGACCCTTCTTCAGACTGATTGTGATGCGGGGTAGGGTAGAGGGGGGAAAGATGGAAGAGAGGAGGGTTCGAACAAAGCCTGATAACATAGAACTAGTTATAGAGTTGTAGAGTAATAGTGGAAACAGGCCCTTCGGCCCAACTTGTCCACACGTCAACATGCCCCAGCTGCACTAGTCCCACCTGCCTACGTTTGGTCCTTATCCCTCCAAACCCATCCTATCCATGTACCCGTCTAACTGTTTCTTAAACATTGAGATAGTCCCAGCCTCAACTACCTCCGCTGGCAGCTTGTTCCATACACCCACCACCCATTGTGTGAAAAAGTGACCCCTCAGATTCCTATTAAATCTTTTCCCCCTCACCTTAAACCTATGTCCTCTGGTCTTCCATTCACCTACTCTGGGCAAGAGACTCTGTGCATCTAGTGTGAACGGGAGTTTCGATGGTTGGCGTGGACTTGGTGTGCCGAAGGGCCTGTTTCCATGCTGTATCTTTTAATCAAGTGACCACAGAGTTAGGCCAACAAAGGAAACTGCTGCCTCCGCTGTCAAGTGGCCCTTCGCTGTTTGCTTCCGAACTCTCATGGGGCAGCAGAGATAATTGGAGGAAAATGCTGTGAAGATGTATTTCAGCTGGTCATTGGGAAACCGGCACTCTGCTGGCTTGTATGGTTTGAATCCACAGTGAACCCTGCACAGAGGGTCTTTTATTTGAGAGAGTTTGAAATGGTGATATTGCGAACAGCATTTACTTCAAAGAGCCCCCCTGTTTAATTCACAAGCAGCGATGCCCTGGGTTTGTGCCTCGGAGTCTCGATAAATTTATTGCTGCATCTCTCGCAAGGGTGTAATTTCAGTTTGCAGGTTTCTCCGGCTGACCTCCTCCTTCGGGACTTACGAATAAAATCATCCGCAGCAGAGGGTTTTAAGGTCTCTCTCTCATCTTGTCTGACAGGTGTTAAGGGCCACAAGCTGAACGAGTTTGGTCAGAATAAATCCAGAGCCTTGGGGACAGGAGAACACAGCAGTAGAAGTGCCTGGAATTCAGGATAATTCAACACTGAGACACAGTATCCCTGAGAGTGTACAATACAGAGGGCTTAAGAAATGGAAATATCGTGTTGCTACAATCGGTAGAATTTGCAGACTGTGCAATGAGGAAATTGACAATGCGGATACGAGTAGGGGTTAAGAAATAAAAATCGCTTTTTCTGCTGCCAGACAATTTTAAGTTTCCTCTATTTCGTAATTATTCCGGATAATAATGCAAGACCTGTTTTTCCGCTTTATCCCTCAGGTTCTCAGCCTGAGCTCACAAGCAATTGAACAAACTAATTCCGGCTCGATGGTTCAACAGCTTACTTCAGTCCAAATCTCAGAAGAGCAGCCTGACATTTTTCTATTTCCTGCCCTTTCTGTCCCCAAGATTCTCTGGAGGAAACTGTCGATTCCTGTGTCAACTGATGCGCTATGTTAGAGATAATGTGGCGTTGAGAATCAGATTGCGCTCACTTCATATAACAGCCTTATTGTCAGTAGCGAAGGGTGTGGGTTTAGGTGTGTAGGATACACTGAAGGTAGACACAAAAAAAATCTGGAGTAGCTCAGTGTCAGGGTCAAGCAGCATCTCTGGAGAAAACAATAGGTGATGTTTTGGCTTCAGACTGAAGAAGACTGTCTGAGGAAGTATCTCGACCCAAAATGTCACCAATTCCTTTTGTCCAGAGATGTTGCCTGACCCGCTGAGTTACTCCAGCTTTTAGGTGTCTGGGCTGGGGGTTACTTGAAAGGTGTGACCCAATCCCGGAAAGTTATGATTAGTGTCTTAATTTCTTCTCAATGCTTAATCAGCTTCTCAATTGCTTAAGCCCCTGTCCCACTTAGGCGATTTTATCGGCGACTACAGATGACTTGGCTGTCGCCACATAGCCAAGGGGTGACGCCTGTATAGTCGTGAGTAGTCTCCTCAAAAGTCGCCTAAAGAGTCGTAACGTTTTTCTGGTCGCTGCTGGATTTTGAAATGTTCAAAACTTTTCGGCGTCTTTGGGCTTGACGTAGCTTGGTCTTCTCCTGTCGATGGTGCTGTCGGAGGTCGTCGCCAGGATGACGCAGGTTGTTGCCACCGGGTGCTGACTTCGGTGAATTCCATTGGCGACTACCTACGCCAACTTACGGCGTCAGGTGCCGGTGACTGAATTGTCATCAGTTGTCGCCGACAGGGTCGTTGCTTGTCGTAGCTTGTTACAGGTGGAGGTAGGTTGACTTCCGTTGTCGTAGGTTGTCGCCTGTGTGGTCGTAGGTGTGTTCGTAGGTGGACGTCCTAATGTGTCGCCGGTTGTCGGGAGCTTGACGTCGACAAGGTGGTAGGTTGTGCTAGCTTGTCGTAGACATTGTCGTAAGGGGCGTCCAGTCGCCGCTTTTTCGTCGACCTGCTACGACTGTGACAGTCGCCGGCAGTCGCCGAAAAAGTCGCCTAAGTGGGACAGGCCCTTTTACTTACTGAGTATCAGATCTGTCTCTGCTCTCTCCTATGTAAAAGGGTTAGCAGTGGGTCAGATATACCAGATTACTTCAAAATGCTGGAGTAACTCAGCGGGATAGGCGGCATCTCTGGAGAGAAAGAATGGGCGACGTTTCGGGTCGAGACCCTTCTTCAGACAGAGAGTCAGGCGAGAGGGAGACACAAATTTAAGGAAGGGTAAGGTGTGAAAACAAGACATCAGAAGAGATGAGGTTCATGGAAAATGTGGAATAGATCATTGTTAGCGAGGAGAAGGTGTCAACAAAGCAAACAGATCAAATGTAATCGGGGACAGTCATACTGGTTGGAGAACTATGATGGGGGTGGGATGGAGAGAGGGAAAACAAAGGTTGCTTGAAGTTAGAGAAGTCAATACCAAAGAAGGGTCTCGACCCAAAACGTCGCCCATTCCAACGCTCCAGAGATGCTGCCTGTCCCGCTGAGTTCATCCAGCATTTTCTGTCCATCCACTGTCACAAATAATCGGCTCAGAATTTTGAAGCGCAGGAATGTTAAAAGAAAAGTCACCGAGCAATGAATCAATTTGCTCGATGTGCTTCCTGCATTCCTAATGGGATAAGTCACCCTACTCACCAGCATATAATCTATCCGATACGGTTACGCTCTGGAGTAAAGCCTCCAGTTCAGTGTCACTTGTTCAATCTTCTGTTGCGGTTAACAAACTGTCTGCAAGGATCACCATTTTCTTCAGATAGCTGTGACAATAAAAGACCTTTGAACCGTTGAATCCAAATTCGTCCCAACAGAGCAGGAGACCGAGTGCATGGACTGGACTGGACTGGACTTTGAAAATGGCGCCAGAACCTGGCGACTCCAGCGTGGTGGTCTCAGTGGACAATTTCTGTACACCTTGCTAATCTGTATTTACGTGTGGCTATACTTTACTGAACTGTGTGTTGGGGCGGGAGATTGCAACCTTCACGAGGTCCGCCCTGTTTCGACGAATGCACAATCAAACAAGATCAAACAGAACAAGTTGACCTACAACTTTCGGCTGTGCACGCCATACGCAAGAAGACGAGGACTGAACTGTGTGCGAAAAAATAATTTTGCTGCGCATTCGTGCAAGTGACAACAAATGCAACGTGGACCATTGACCATTGAGTTGTACAAATCCTTCTTCATTGTCAAATATATGTTCACCCATCTCACCACCCAGAAGGCCAAGGTCAGTGTGCATGGGGTAAGCCCACCACTTTCAAGTGACGTGGGAATATATTGCCAATCCTTTATTGTTGCTGGGTCTAGGTCTGGGAACCTTTCCCCAACAGCAGATGGATTGCAGCAACTAAAAGAGGTTGCTCAGCGCCGTCACCTCGAGCGATCTCGAACAGGCATTAAACGGTGGCCGCTCCTAGGTGTCCAGACAGAAATGTCTGGGAGTGGGCTCAACTGGGGAGAACTCGAAAGAACTTCCAACAACCGAGTGAGCTGGAGGACATTTGTCAATGGCGTATCCTCCCTAGAGGAGCAAGGGGCTTAAGAAGAAGAAGAAGGAGCTCACATGAATAAATCCAGTCTGAAGAAAGGTCTCGACCTGAAACGTCACCTATTCCTTTTCTCCTGAAATGCTGCCTGACCCGCTGAGTTACTTCAGCATTTTGTGTCTATCTTCAGTTTAAGCCAGCATCTGCAGTTCCTTCCTGCACAATATAAGTGTATATTTAGTTTAACTAAGGTGTGGAGCGTTGAAGGATTTTCCATCAGTGCCAGCCTTGGCTTAAGGGATAGGATCATCCATCTCCAAATCAGAAGGTATTCCCTTTCGGTCCACTGAAGACAGTCCTGCCTAATCTCGGGTGGCCTCTCCAGTAGGTGCCAAGGTGTGCCACCCTATCAGAGGTGCTGCCTCTCAAATGAGATTTAGTTTTGTTTTGTTTAGAGATACAGCGCAGAAAAAGGCCTTTCGGCCCACCATGTCCGCGCCAACCAGCGATCCCTGCATACTAACACCATCCTACACACAATTAGGGACAATTTACAATGTCATCAAGCCAATTAGCCTACAAAGCTGTCTGTCTTTGGAGTGTGGGAGAAAACTGGAGATCCCAGGGAAAACCCGCACGGTCACAGGGAGAACGTACAAACTCCCAAACATTCAGCACCCTTGGTCAGGATTGAACCCGGGTCTCAGACGCTGTAAGGCAGCAAATCTACTGGTGTGCCACCATGTGTTAAACCAAAGCTCTGTCCATTCTCTTGCATTAAAAAAAAAATCCCCTTTGTAACAATTTATAGATCGAGAATTCTCTCTGGTGTCTTAAGTCATTATTTGTCCCTAAACCACTATAATTAAAATAGATTAAATCATTTACCACAATGCTGCCTGGGCAAGCATGCAGTGCACAAATTGGCAGTTGTATTTCCTACTTTATAAGTGGGGTCTTTCTTCAGAAAGAGACTTCATTTATTGTAAAACACTTGGCAACTTCCTGGGATTGTAGTAAGGGCTGTGCAAAAAATGGCAGGATTACTTTCTGTTTGTAACCATTTTGTGTTGTTACTGAAAGAAGCATACAACGTGTTGGAGTAACTCAGTGGGTCAAGCAGCATCTCTGGAGAACATGGACAGGTGAAGAAGTCTGAAGAATGAGGATGGAGGCGTGGGTTCGAATCCCACTTCTGACACCATGTAAATAATGATGTTACACAGCCTGGAGTTTAGTCATCTTTAATTGTTACACATAATATAGTGGTACAGCAGGTTGTTAGTTGCTAGTTCATCATCGCTACTTCCAGGACTACCCAGTGTAGGAAGTGGGTTTTAATATAAAGCGTACAGTAAGGTGGGGTTAGTGATGCTACTCTACTATGATTGGTTCACATGCAATAACCAATCGACAGGCCCTGAACAGAAACGTCACCTATCCATGTTCTCCACAGATGCTGCCTGACCCGCTGAGTTACTCCAGCACTCTGTGAAACGTCACCTATCCATGTTCTCTACAGATGCTGCCTGACCCGCTGAGTTACTCCAGCACTTTGTGTCCTTTTGCATGAACTAGCAGTTCCCTGTTTCTACTAGGTTGCAAAACATATTTGGCTAATAAAGTATGATTATGAATAAGATTATGACGATTATGATTATGATTACTGAACTTGAAAATGCCAGATTACATATGTCGTTCTCAAGAAGTTTTTTTTTCTGTGGTAGCAATTGTGACCCTAAATACAAAGAGTGCCGATGCTTATTGTAAGATAAATGACACAAAGTGCTGGAGTATATTTATTCACTGGAATTTAGAAGACACATAAGATTCTTAAGGGATTGGACAGGCTAGATGCAGGAAAAAATGTTCCCGATGTTGGGGGAGTCTAGAACTAGGGGGTCACAGTTTAAGAATAATGGGTCGGCCATTTAGGACTGTGACGAGGAAAATCGTTTTCACCCAGAGAGTTGTGAATCAGTGGAAGTCTCTGCCACAGAAGGCAGTGGAGGTCAATTCACTGGATGTTTTCAAGAGAGAGTTAGATTTAGCTCTTCGGGCTAAAGGAATCAAGGGATATGGGGAGAAAGCAGGAACGGGGTATTGATTTTGGATGATCATATTCAATGGCGGTGCTGGCACGAAGGGCTGAATGGCCTACTCCTGCACCTATTCTCCATGTTTCTAGTAACTCAGCAGATCAAGCGGTATCTCTGGAGAACATGGTGATGTTTCCGGTGTGACTCTTCTTCAGACTGATTGTGATGGGGTGGGGGGGGGTGGGGGGGGGGGGGTCTGACAAGGTGAGATAGTTGCAAGGGGGGGGGTGAGATAGTTGGAAGACAAGTAGGAGCAGGACAAAGCCTGGCATTGATAGGAGGCTTTTTCAATCGCAGCACTGATAAAAACTGAACACACAAGGCTCTCACCATACATTTGTGGGTTGCAAACTCGTTGGGTTCGATGTGTGTGCAACTGTGTCTAGAAGTCACCTAATGTTTATGCATGTTTTTTTACAAAATAAATTATTTCTCGTATCTGTGATATTACAGTAAATTTAACACATGCAAATGAATATTTTTCAAACTGCTTTCATTAACAGATAATGTTAGGATTTTAATAATTTTGTAATGACTGTGGGATAATTTCAACAACATACAGAAGTCGGAAATATGAAGTTTAACTTGGACCAGCGGGGATAAATTATATTTTTCCGCTGGTGAATTAAATCTTCTGCGTGGCTTTGCAGAGGAAAGAAAATGTGCGCATCGAGGTGCATAGGGCATAAGAAATAGGTGTAAGATCAGGATGTTAAAGAAGGAACTGCAGATGCTGGAAAATCGAAGGTAGACAAAAATGCTGGAGAAACTCAGCGGGTGCAGCAGCATCTATGGAGCGAAGGAAATAGGCAATGTTTCGGGCCGAAATCCTTCTTCAGATCAGGTTGCAGGGTTTAATCAAGCAACTTCAGATCAGGGGCAAAATGGTTTTGATGCACAATTAAGGATGACATGGTGGCACAGCGGTAGAGTTGCTGCCATGCAGCGCCAGGGACCCGGGTTCGATCCTGACTATGGCTGCGGTTTGTATGGAGTTTGTACGTTCTCCCTGTGACCTGCGTGGGTTTTCTCCAGGAGCTCTGGTTTCCTCCCACTCTCCAAAGACGTACAGGCTAGTTGGCTTCGGTAAAATTGTGTGTTGGATAGTGCTAGTGTAAGGGGTGATCATTGGTCGGCACGGACCCGGTGGGCCGAAGGGCCTGCTTCCGTGCTGTATCTCAAAACTAAACTAAACTAAAGAATAAAGTTCATTTATAGAGTCGTGGAGTGATACAACATGGTAGCAGCATTTTCAGTCCAATTCATCCACACCGACCAAGATGCTTCAATTATTTGCCCCTTCTGGTCCAAATCCCTTGAAACTTTTTTCAATGCTTGTACCATTTCATATTTCCAGCAGCTCCGATGGTTTGCTTTTTATAGGTTGTGTGGGGGTTTGATTGCTGCTCATAACTGTCCACAATGTTGATCTGTGTGCCTGTATGGAGGAGGACACCCACGCGGTTGCAGGGCAAATGTGTAAACTCCAGGCACGGGAACTTCTGAAATGGAAACAGTGAATGCTGAGAGCGCTCAGCGTGGCGGGGGGGAACCGCGGAGAGAAGAAGCAGGCAGCGCAGAAGATTTGGGATTGAACCCAGGTCATTGGAGCTGTGAGGCAGAAGCTCCACCAGCTGTGACATCGTGCCACCCTTTATCGAAGACGGTGTGTGTTTCTTCAACAATAGGATTGAAGGAGTTTTAACCACAAGTGGGTTTAATGAAAGCAGGTGGAATAAAAAACTTGTGGTGCAATGGGGCAGCTGGTAGAGTTGCTGCCTCACAGCACCAGAGACCGGACAGGTGGAATAAAAAACTTGTGGTGCAGTGGGGCAGCTGGTAGAGTTGCTGCCTCACAGCACCAGAGACCAGGGTTCGATCCTGACCTTGTGTGCTGTCTGTGCGGAGTTTGCATGTTCTCCCTGTGACTGTGTCGACTTCCTCCCCGGTCAACAAAAGAATTTCACCGTCCAGTTGCATAGGTGACAAATAAAGAACTATTGAACCATTGACGATTTTCAATTAGAAGAGTGTTATGTCTCTGTAACTTATGGCTGGTTTAGTTGAAGATAGACACAAAATGCTGGAGTAACTCAGCGGGACAGGCAGCATCTCTGGAGAGAAGGAATGGGTGACGTTTCTGGTCGAAACCCTTCTTCAGACTGATGTCAAGCTAGTTTAGTTGAGATTAGTTTAGAGGTACAGCAGGGAAACAGGCCCTTCGTCCCATCAAATCCGCACCGACCAGCAATCCCTGCACATTAACACTATCCTACACACACTAGGGACAATTTTACATTTACACCAAGCCAATTAACCTACAAACCTGTGCGTCTTTGGAGTGTGGGAGGAAACCGAAGATCTCAGAAAAACCCCATGGAGGTCACGGGGAGAAGGTACAAACTCCGTACAGACAAGCACCCGTCATCAGGATCAAATCCAGGTCTCTGGCGCTGTAAGGCAGCAACTCTACCGCTGCGCCACTGTGCTGCCGGCTACTTTGAGATGTTTGAGGTCATCCTAAGCCTAGGTAGCTCAAATCAAATTTATCAAAAAATAAAATACCAATCAAATGAACGTGGCTTTCCTTGCGTCTACAAGAAGCTGAAACTCATGTGGGACAATCTCGTGCATCATCAGTCGCTCTGGATATAATTTCTCAGTCTTGAATAATTATCTTTAAGCAGCTTACACATGCCTGAGTGATTCGCTTTTTTTTTTGTGCAAAACTTTACCCAAGGAATTCAAGCTTCTCATCGCAGGGTTACAAGAGTGAATATGCTCCAAGCAACACAATAGTTTACTTGCAACATATTTCTTATCTGCATAATCCATTCCGATAAGGTGTCAAATTAGTATGTTAATGATGAAATCCTGTTAGCTCATACAGTCAGAATACCAGGCAGATAATTTATCTGTCGCAGGCAATGCATTAGAAGTATTCGGCTGTAATTTCTGCAGGCCAATCTCATTCTAATATTTGCCAAATGCTTAATGATTCAAATTTAGTCCTTGCAAGAAAAATGACAGACATTTTCTTCTCCCCGTTGGGTAAATTAAACTCACTTCATCAAATGGGTTTCTCTGGGTTAATAAAGATTGCTCCATCTGGGTGGGACTGCTGTAGTAAGTGATCAAGCTCGTCTGGTTTTGTATGGAACCAGACTTGTGAAGAATCCTGCAAACAATCTTAGGTTTTGTCCTCATTCCGCAGCAGAGACTGGGTACTCTGAAGAGTTTAGTTTGGTTTAGAAATATAGCGCGGAAACAGGCCCTTCAGCACCCCCGAGTCCGCGCCGACTTCCCACCATCCAGTCCATCTTCGCAGTGCGTTGCACCAGGAAGGATATGAAGAATTGTCAAGGATGCCTGGCTCAGCCTCAGTTAGGGTATTTTGTAAAGGTGTAGGATGCTGGTTCAAACCAAACATAGACACAAAAAGCTGGAGTAACTCTACGGGTCAGGCAGCATCTCTGGAGAGACGGAATGGGTGACGTTTTGGGTTGAGATCCTTCTTCAGACGTAAGGGTGTCAAGGGTTACGGGGAGAAGGCAGGAGAATGGGGTTGCGAGGGAAAGATCGATCCTCCATGATTGAATAACGGGGTAGCCTTTTTAGGTATATTCTGACCCTGGACTGCTGTGCGGAGTTTGCATGTTCTCCCTGTAACAGCGTGGATTTCCTCCCTGATCCCAACGACGTGCGGATTTGCAGGTTAATTGTCCTCTGTAAATTTGTACCTAATGGATCGGCCATGATTGAATGGCGGAGTGGACTTAATGGGCCGAATGGCCTTAATTCTGCTCCTGGAATTTATGAACTTATCAACTTTCACACTGGACATTCCCTTTTCTCTCTATTAATTTCAGGGAGAAGATACAGGAGTTTGAAAGCCCAGACATCCAGACTTAGGAACAGCTTTTACCCCACAGATGGCCATCATGTTTAATGTTTTATGTGTCATTCCTAACTGTCACTGTATGTCATGTTGTCACTTGCGGGTGGAGCACCAAGGCAAATTCCTTGTATGTGAATACTTGACCAATAAACTTATTCATTCATTCATTCAGACTCCAGAACCGGTCACCTCTTTCACAACTACTTCCCAAAGGTGCTGTCTTATTCTCTTATTCAAAACTCTGCCTCATTCAGTTATTTTGCTATCATACATTTAATCTCCCTGTTGGATTGCAACCTTGTCGTGGTCGGGGAGCTTGTGTGTCTCAGTGACCCCTAGAGCTATGCCAGCGGGAGATTCGTCTCCTGTTAGGGTCTCCCATGCTGGACAGGTGGAAGGGTAGAGGCGAGACGAAGAGCGATCCACTGGTCCTCCAGGTTGGAGGTTGAGCACAGGGCTAACAACCCTGTCTCGTAAAACAAATATGTTACAGAAACAGCAACTGAAGGAATCAACACTACTGGCCGTGATGGACCCAGAACAGACAGGATTGGAGGACCTTCGTTGCTGCCCTACATGCCAGGAGGCATAATAGGCAGTATAACATTTAATATTAATCTATTAAAAACATAAATATTAAATATTTTTACATTTTAAATATATTTTTTGCACTCTTTCAGATTGCACACCAATCTTTGCACCATTCAGCTGTTTTGCATTCATGGTTGCATGCATTGTGTTTATCATCACTGTTTGCATGTTGTTAACTCTATGAGCTTCATGCAAACAAGAAACTTCATTGCACTCTGGTGTAAATAACAGTAAACTAATCCTAATGTGAATCCGAATTCTGTGCCGACCGTCAGCAGTCCATGGACACAAACCCTACAATAATTCTATTTGCTTTAATCTCCCCACATTCTCATCAACTCTCCTGAGATTCTATCACGTAACTGCATGCTGGGGGCGACTTTATAGAGGCCAATTAACCTGCTCTAGATATTTCAGCACATTCAGCCCATCGGGTCTACCCTGCCATTCAATCATGGCTAACCTTTCTTTCCCTCTCCACCTCAAAGGAAGGGAATGGACAGAAATCATAACCAATTTTGTTTCCAGAGCTACCCGCACAAGCAGTAGATATTGGCAAGAGCTGTAACTCTGGACAGCGAGGCAGCTTTTCTGTACATTGGTTAATTGAAAGCATCTGGGTCAGCATTGGTAACACGGAGCTCAAATCCTTTAGCATCTGCTCTTATCAACCTGTATAAGCAGTGTCTCCAGTTAAGTATGGTGACCCAATTCAGTCACATGCTTTTGCCAGTTCTTTTTACGTGGCAGAACTATTGTTCGGCTGCATTTGGAGTATTGCATGCATTTGGAGTATTGCATTCCCCATTACAGGAAGGATGCGGAGGTTTTGGAGAGAGGGCAGAAGAGGTTTACCAGAATGATGCCTGGATTAGAGGGGATTATTTACAGGTGGAGGTTGGACAAACTTGGGTTGTTTCCTTTGGAGATTTGGAGGCTGGCGGCAGAATCAATAGAAGTTTATAAAGTTACGAGAGGCACAGATAGGGTAGACAGTCAGAACCTTTTTCCCCGGGTGGAAATGTTAAAGACTAGAGATCAGAGCGAGAAAGTTTAAAATAGATGAGCTGGGCACGTTTTTTTACAGAGAGAGTAGGTGCCCGGAATACACTGTCTGGGAACATGGTGGAAGCTGAGAGTGATGCTTACGATGTTTACGATGTATGGATAGGCACATGAGTGTGAAAACGCACATGCACACCACCAGATTCAGGGACAGTTTCTTCCCGGCTGTTATCAGGCAACTGAATCATCCTACCACAACCAGAGAGCGGTGTCGAACTACTATCTACCTCTTTGGTGACCCTCGGACTATCCTTGATTGGTCTTTGCTGGCTTTACCTTGCACTAAACGTTATTCCCTTATCATGTACAGTACCTATACACTGTAAATTAATCGATTGTAATCATGTATTGTCTTTCTGCTGGCTGGTTAGCACACGACAAAAGCTTTTCACTGTACCTCGGTACACGTGACAATCAACTAAACTGAAACTGAAACTGAAACTGATCAGCAAATATATTGTGGGCTGATGAGCTTGTTCCTGTGCAACACTGTTCTATGTTCTGTATGTATTTGGATCTATGTTTTCTCCCTGGCCTAGTTACTCATACAGCCTTTCAACCTGGTGGAACAGGTACAAAGAGATCAAAATTGCTGGAAAACCTCAGTAGGTCAGGCAGCATATGTGGAAGGAAACGGACGGTGAACATTTCAATTCGAGTACTGTACTCAGCGTGTAGAGGTAAGATAATCAGAGTAATGGGCGACACTGTGGCGTAGCGGTAGAGTTGTTCCCTCACAGCACCAGAGACCAGGGTTCAATCCTGACTACGGGTGCTGTCTGTACGGAGTTTGTACCTTCTCCCTGTGAACTGCGTGGGTTTTCTCCGGGTGCTCCGGATTCCACCCACATGCCAAAGATGTACAGGTTTGTCGGCTAATTGGATTCGCTTAAAATTGGAAAAAACAAATTGTCCCTCGTGTGTGTAGGATAGTGTAAGTGTTAGGGGGGGTGGGGGGATCGCTGGTCGGCGCGGACTTGGTGGGCCGAAGGGCCTGTATCTCTCAAGTGTAAAGTGTAATGAGGCCTGAGGCTGGGTGTAATGAGGCTGGGTGTCGGGTGACGAGGATCAAGCATTGAAGGTTGGTCAAACAGATACAAATTCCACTTGCATGAATAAACCTCATCACTTCTGCAGATTTGAACAAAAACATGCTCGACTGCTCCACAGCAGACAATTCGCATAATCTTTAAATAAGAGTCAGAACAGGGGTCAGCTTAAAGATTATTCAGAATTGCTGAATATTCAGTCTCATCAGCTGGATGCTGTGTATTGTAAATGTTGGTTTGTTTTGACACAAGTTAGATGGGATCAGCAGAAGAATTATCCTTCTCATACTTCAAAGGCTCCTTAGATAACGTGCTTGCTTCATTTTTCTCCTGATTAATTGCATCTCTGAAGAATAGCCCTGTCCCACGGTACGAGTTCATTCCAAGAGCTCTCCCGAGTTTAAAACAAATCAAATTTGTGGTAAGCACGGAGAATGAACGTAGCGGGTACGTCGGAGCTCGGGGACGTCTCTTCGCGGCTCGTAACGCTAACGGCAGGTACTCGGGAAGACTCGCTAACGGCAGGTAAGCTCGGGAATACTCGTGAAGATTTTTCAACATGTTGAAAAATGTCCACGAGAGCCCCGAGTACCGACGAGCGGCCATTACCGTAAATCTCCCGAAGTTCGAATCGGGGCAAACTCGGGAGAGCTCTTGGAATGAACTCGTACCGTGGGACAGGGTTTGAAGGGTCTCGACCTGAAACGTCACCCATTCCCTCTCTCCAGAGACGCTGCCTGTCCCGCTGAGTTACTCCAGCATTTTGTGTCTATCTTCGGTTTTAAACCAGCATCTGCAGTTCCTTCCTACACATTGCTTCCGTCAGTCTGCCCCAGGGCAGCTGTGGCTACAGAAGTAGCTCACCACCACCGAGTGTGACTGAGGAGTGAATGAATAATGCGATGTAAAGCGCCTTGGGTATTAGAAAGGCGCTATATAAATCCCATCCATTATTATTATTATTATTATTATAATGTGTGGGTGCCAAGTATTCTATGATTGTATCCAGGTTTCAACGGTTAGGGTTGAATTTTATCACTGAAATGTATAAAGATTACTTATTATATTGCACACACGAACCAAATCAACGTACTTGCATCAGATGTGTGGGCTCAGATTGGAAACCTTATTTTGCATCACTTTATTATCCATTACCTTCCAGGATTTGTAGTTTAGTTTAGTTTATTGTCACGTATCGAGGCTGCATGCTTACCAGTCAGCGGAATATATGATTACACTAGAGCCATCCACAGTGTACAGATTCAGGCGAATGGGAATCACTCAGTGGGTCAGGCAGCATCTCTGGAGAAAAGGAATAGGTGACGTTTTGGGTCAAGACCCTTCTTCAGACTGAAAAAGGGTCTCGATCTGAAACGTCACCAATACCTTTTCTCCAGAGATGCTGCCTGACCTGCCGAATTACTCCAGCATTTAGTGTCTATCTTTGGTGCAAATCAACATCTGCAGTCCCTTCTGACACTTCTGACAGCACTCACGTGTATTTGAGTACACATTGGAGACCCTCGGACTAATTGGACTTTAATTACTGGACTTTATCTTGCATCAAACGCTAATCCCTTTATGAATAGCGCTTGATGCAAGATAAAGTCCAGTGAATGTCCAATTAAAGATAGTCCGAGGGTCTCCAATGTGTACTCAAATACACATGAGTTTGTAGGGTTAATTGGCCTTCTGCAGAACTGCCCCAAGTGGATAGGGAGTCAATGGTAATTCACAAGAACGTAGAACTAGTGTGAATGGGTGATTGATAATCGGTGTGGACTCAGTGGGCCGAAGCTCGAGCTCTATAACTAAAACTAAACACAATAGTGCCGCTCCAGGAAGGCTGGAGAGTGACCACAGCAGAAGATGAGCGCTGGACACAGAAAGCTGGAGTAACTCAATTGATCAGACGGCATCTCTGGAGAAAAGGAACAGGGTGACGTTTCAGGTCGAGACGTGTGGGCTTCAGTCTTGACCCCTTCAGTTCAGTCTCTCTGCCTCAGAGGGCGGTGGAGGCAGGTTCTCTGGATGCTTTCAAGAGAGAGCTAGATAGGGCTCGTAAAAATAGCGGAGTCAGGGGATATGGGGAGAAGGCAGGAGCAGGGTACTGATTGGGGATGATCAACCATGATCACATTGAATGGCGGTGCTGGCTCGAAGGGCCAAATGGCCTACTCCTGCACCTATTGTCTATTGTCTCTGGAGAACAGGGAATAGGAGACGTTTTGGGTCGGGACTTCCATATCTCTAGACTCCCTCTCCCCTGACTCTCAGTCTGGAGAAGGGGCTCGACCTGAAACGTCACCCATTCCTTCTCTCCAGAGACACTGCCTGTCCCTCTGAAAGTGGGCGAGGCAGCAATCTCACACACACACACACACACACACACACACTCGCAGCCAGGCCACAGATGTGAAGGCAGGAGGAGGAGGAGGAGGGGGAAAGATAGGGGAAGGCCCTTCATCTCAGTTTAAAGGTTTAGTTTGTTATCATGTGGTCGGCGAGAAGCTTTCGCCCATCCCATAGTGAGACAGACAGACGATGCTCAGCGGGTCAGGCAGCATCTCTATGAGTTGAGTTTAGAAGGATGAGAGGGAATCTCGTTGAAACATATAAGATTGTTAAGGGCTTGGACACGCTAGAGGCAGGAAACATGTTCCCGATGTTGGGGGAGTCCAGAACCAGGGGCCACACACAGTTTAAGAATAAGGAGTAAGCCATTATCAACAGAGATGAGGAAACACTTTTTCTCACAGAGAGTGGTGAGTCTGTGGAATTCTCTGCCCCAGAGGGCGGTGGAGGCCAATTCTCTGGATGCTTTCAAGAGAGAGCTAGATAGGGCTCTTAAAAATAGCAGAGTCAAGGGATATGGGGAGAAGGCAGGAACGGGGTGCTGATTGGGGATGATCAGCCATGATCACATTGAATGGCGGTGCTGGCTCGAAGGGCCAAATGGCCTACTCCTGCACCTATTGTCTATTGTCTATTGTCTATTCACCCGAAAAGTCACCTATTCCTTTTCTCCGGAGATGCTGTCTGGCCCGGTGGTTTACCCCAGCTTTTTGTGTCTATCTTTGGTTTCCTTCCCACACAGAATATGAATGTTGTCCCTTGAACTACATTTGGCCTCATTGACTGCAAGATATAGTAATGGAAACGCCACCCTCCAGCCTATTGGGTCCATCATCACCCATTCACACTAGTTCTATATTATCCCACTTTCTTACCCACTCCCAGCACATTTGGGAGTCATTTTACAGCAGCCTAGAAACCCACGTGTCCTTTGGGGATGTGGGAGGAAACCAGTGCACCCGGAGAAAATCCACGCGGTCACAGGAGAGAAGTGAAAACTGCACTCCGACAGCACCCGAGGTCAGGATCGAACCGGGGTCTCTGGCGCTGGAGGCAGCGGCTCTACCGGCTGCGTCACTGTGCCGCCCAATGTAAACATGCAGGAAGACACAGGAAGTCGAAGTCAAAGTCAAATTTATGCACCAACGACGGTGCAGTGAAATAGATTTGCCAGCAGCGATACACTTAGGAGATCAGAGGAGGGGCAAGAGCGGGGAATTAAAATGATGAAGAATAGCCCGAGATCTCCGTGGCTGCAAGACAGATATGCCTCCGAGCCACCAGAACATTAGAGAACCAGATGTTTATGTGGATAACATTATCACCTCCAGCTTTTAAACCATTAATTAATTGTATTCCGACAGGAGCTGTTGTGTGTTTTGAACGATTATCTCTGGGCCAGTTCTCCAATCCTTTGCATTACATGTCGAATTTCATAAAGTCACTCAGAGTCCAACATCCCATCTCGAACCGTTTGCACTGATGGGATTTGACCTTGCATCTCTACATCAGTAGCTCAGAACTCTGGCTGCCGGCTCAATGTGTGATGATGATGATGAAGCATGATGCCACTGCACCTTGTATCTATACGGCTGTGTACAAAAACAGTGGTTCACCGATGAAAGACTTCACTGCCCACCATCTCCTTGTTCCCTCACCGTATGGACATGAGTCGAAGTGTTTAATAAGTACTTGTCCCTCTCCGCACACACTGGGCTCTTGTCCAAACCTAACCTCCTTTATTAGTTGTAATAAATTGGCATGGGCACCAGTGAAGGAACAACAGCTGTCCAGGGGTAACAAATGATTCTTCTCTTTCTGGGGTTTGCTTTGAACAACTGGATCCAGCAACAGTAACCTGGCTTTACCTCGCGCTGAACGTTATTCACTCCTCATGTATCTCTGCACTCGACTGTAATCGTGTATTTTCTTTCCGCTGACTGGATAGAACGCAACAAAAGCTTTTCACTGTACCTCGGTACACGTGACGAGAAAGGAAACTGAATAACCCCCAGTTTTCTCCACTCCTCTCGGCCCCGGTTTTACCAGCAGAAGCAGCGGCTGAGGGCCTGATTCCGGGAATTCACTCCTGGCATGGACATGCAGGGAATGGAGGAGTATGGATCACGTGGATATTTTTACGGCTGAGATGGACAAATTCTTCATTAGAATGGGTGCCATGGTTTATGGGGAGAAGGCAGGAAAGTGGGATCCAGAGGCAGAGATCAGCCATGATTGAATGGCGGGGTAGACTCAATGGGCCGAATGGCCTCATTCCACTCCCATGACTAGTGAACGCGCAGGCAGATGAAACCAGATTATCTTGGCGTCATGTTTGATACACATATTTTGGGGCCAATGGGCCTGTTCCAGTTCTGCACTTTTCTATGTTCCATGTTCCATGTTAAAACTCTCCTTGAAACCTATTCCTTTAACCAACCCGATGGTCATTTGAATCACATCTAATTCCACTAAAGTCAAAAGTGTCTTATTGTCGTATGTCCCAGATAGAGGAATGAAATTCTTACTTGCAGCAGCCCAACACAATATGTAAACAATTTCATAAACGAGAGAAAAATATATCTATATATATATATACACACACACAAACACAAACAAAGAATAATATTTCAAAAAGACAAACCAATGCCCCCGTCTATGTAGTTCGGAGCTTATTTGGAGGTTGTAGTGTTAATATCGCCTGATGGCTGTAAGGAAGAAGCTGATCATGAACCTGGACGTTACAGTTTTCAGGATCCTGTACCTTCTTCCCAATAGACATAGAGTGCTGGAGTAACCCAGCGGGTCAGGCAGCATCTCTGGAGAAGAGGAATAGGTGATGTTTCGGGTCGAGACCCTTCTCCAGACTACAGAGATGCAGCCTGACCCGTTGAGTTACTCCAGCATTTTGTGTCTATCTTCGGTATAAAGTCGGGACCCTTCTTCAGTCACCCCCAGACGGTCTTCTACCCTGTCTAGACCCTTTCATTAAAAAAAGTCCCAGTGAGGACCCCTTTTCGCGCTTCTTCTCTTCTTGCGTATGGCGTGCACAGCCTAAAGTTGTGGGACAACTTGTTCTATTTGATCTTATTTCATTGTTCACGCCGGGTTGGTTGCATTCGTCAAAACAGAGCGGACCACGTGAAGGTTGCAATCTCCCCCCACCCCCCCCCCCCTCTGCTGGTCCACTGGTCCACTGGTCCACTGGTCCACTGGTCCACTGGTTCACTGGTCCACTGGTCCACTGGTCCACAGGTCCACTGGTCCACAGGTCCACTGGTCCACTGGTCCACTGGTCCACAGGTCCACTGGTTCACTGGTCCACTGGTTCACTGGTTCACTGGTCCACTGGTCCACTGGTCCACTGGTTCACTGGTCCACAGGTCCACTGGTTCACTGGTCCACTGGTTCACTGGTTCACTGGTCCACTGGTCCACTGGTCCACTGGTCCACAGGTCCACTGGTCCACTGGTTCACTGGTTCACTGGTCCACTGGTCCACAGGTCCACTGGTCCACTGGTTCACTGGTCCACTGGTCCACAGGTCCACTGGTTCACTGGTCCACTGGTCCACTGGTTCACTGGTCCACTGGTCCACAGGTCCACTGGTTCACTGGTCCACTAGTCCACAGGCCCACTGGTCCACTGGTCCACTGGTCCACAGGTCCACTGGTTCACTGGTTCACTGGTCCACTGGTTCACTGGTTCACTGGTTCACTGGTCCACTGGTTCACTGGTCCACTGGTTCACTGGTCCACTGGTCTACTGATCCACTGGTCCACTGATCCACTGGTCCACTGCCCCTCCTCCTCTTGGACTCCCCCCCAGACGACCTTCTTTCATATATTTTTTTTTAACTTTCCACATACTCGAATTCCACTACCACTGTTTTCAACTATGCAGGGATATTTTACTATATTTATGAAAAAATATATAATATAAATTCAAGCTGTGGTTGGTCAAATCTAGAAGTCAGCATGAGTCTCCGCAGAATATAATTCTCTCGGCTGGAAGCTCATCGTCGTGAAATATTGACTGTCTCTCTCTCTCTCTCTCTCTGGAAGCTTTTTCTATGTCTGTAAATTCCAGGTTTATCAGGCTGCTTAAATTTAAATGTCTCAGGGTGCTGTGATGGGATTTGAAGTCACAATGCAGCATCAGTAGTCCAGAACTCTGGCTGCTAGTTCAATATGTTATTACAGGAGGGCCTTGGTGAGACTGCTGATGAGGTTTGGTCATAAGGTCATAAGGAATAGCAGCAGAATTAGACCATTCGGCCCATCGAGTCTACCCCGCCATTCAATCATGGCTGATCTATCTCTCCCTCCTAACCCCATTCTCCTGCCTTCTCCCCATGACCTGTGCCACCTGCACTAATCAAGAGGGTGCAGGTCCACCAGTTTGCTGTAAGAGGTCAGGCAGCCTGGAGCTTCATTCTCCAGGGTCAAGAAGAACGAGAGGGAAGAACAACATTCCCAGTTGTCCAATGCTTTAACTTGGAGGGACAGCAATTCATATTTGGCTTGGGCAGCTTACAACCCAGAGATAGACACAAAATGCTGGAGTAATTCAGCATGTCAGGCAGCATCTCTGGAGAGAAGGAATGGGTGACGTTTCGGGGCGAGACCCTTCTTCAGACTCCACCTCACCGATTCCTCTCCTCCAGATATGCAGCCTGTCCCGCTGAGTTACTCCAGCATTTTGTGTCTACAATAGACAATAGACAATAGGTGCAGGAGTAGGCCATTCGGACCTTCGAGCCAGCACCGCCATTCAATGTGATCATGGCTGATCATCCCCAATCAGTACCCCGTTCCTCCCTTCTCCCCATATCCCCTGACTCCGCTATATTTAAGAGCCCTATCTAGCTCTCTCTTGAAAATATCCAGAGAACCAGCCTCCACCGCCTTGAGAATTCCACAGACTCACAACTCTCTGTGAGATAAAGTGTTTCCTCGTCACCGTTCTAAATGGCTTACTCCTTTATTCTTAAACTGTGGCCCCTGGTTCTGGACTCCCCCAACATCGGAAACATGTTTCCTGCCTCTAGCATGTCCAAGCCCTTAATAATCTTATATGTTTCAATAAGATCCTCTCTCATCCTTCTAAACTCCAGAGTGTACAAGCCCAGCCGCTCCATTCTCTACCTTCGATTTAAACCAGCATCTGCAGTTCTTTCCTTACCGTACAACCCAGAGGTATGAGTATTGATTTCGCTAACTCCAAGTAACCCATGAATCCCCCCTCGCTCCATCCCTCCCCCACATAAGCTGTTTTACTTGCTTCAAAGTCATCTTGTTGAGTCTCATTATCTGTAACTCGTTTTTCACCTAGCCCACAGCTAACCTGTTGCCTTTATCACCGTAACTTTTTTTGCATATCTTTCATTTATTTGTTCTATATCTCTCCATATCACCATCTATATCTCTCGTTTCCCTTTCCCCTGACTCTCAGTCTGAAGAAGGGTCGTTCCCCGAAACGTCACCCATTCCTTCCCTCCAGAGATGCTGTCTGACCCGCTGAGTTACTCCAGCCTTTTGTGTCTATCTTCGGTTTAAACCAGCGTCTGCAGTTGCTTCCTAAACATTCTTAAATGGTTTGACGGGTTAGATGGAGAGAAGATATTCTCCCTGACTGAGGATTCTTGGGACAGTGGGCCCAGTTGGAGAATAAGAGGCAATGTCATTTGGGATTGGATTGAGAAGTTTCTTCACTCAGAGGTAGACCAGATTAGTTGAGTTTATTGTCACGCGTACTGTGGCACAGTGAGAAGCTTTTGTTGAGCGCTATCCAGTCAGCGGAAAGACCATACATGATTACAATCGAGCCGTCCACAGTGTACAGATACATGATAAAGAGAATAACAGTTAGTGCAAGGTAATGGTGCCAGAGGTTATGGGGAGAAGGCAGGAGAATGGGGTTGAGAGGGAGAGATAGATTAGCCATGATTGAATGACAGAATAGACTTGATGGGCCAAATGGCCCTAAGGGCCTGTCCCACTTTCACGACCTAATTCACGACCTCTGCCGAGTTTGCCCTTGACTCATACTCGCAGCATGGTCGTCATGGGGTCATAGGAGGTCGTAGGAGGTCGTAGGAGGTCGTAGGAGGTCGTAGGAGGCCGTGATGCTAGTCGTAGGTACTCGTGGCATCAAGTAGGTCGGGGCGTTTTTCTAGCCTGATGAAAAATGTCCACGAGTAAAAAAGGTCGTGAATTAGGTCGTGAAATTGGACAGGCCCTTTCTTCTGCTCCTAGAATTTATGAACATATGACCTCTCAGGTCCAGTAAAGTCCCATTAAATATAGGTCTCCAATGAGGTAGACAGTAACGCAGGATTGCTCTCTAGTTGTTGGTAGAATGGTTCAGTTGCCTGATAACAGCTGGGAACAAGCTGTCCCTGAATCTGGGCTGACATTGACTGACCAGACTATGTTATATGAGAGTGGCCTGGTAATCTGTGACTGTTCTCCATCCAACTGAAGCCCAATACTGTATTGGGAACCATTCTTGCTGAAGGGCCCCTCTTGAAACCTCTTTTAACCTGTACTACTCAGATCTAACGTTGGATCCACAACCCGATTTGATTTGTTCTTTTTCATATCTTTCATTCATTTGTTCTTTATACCTTTTCGTACTGAAAGTAAGCATGCAGGTACAGCAGGCAGTGTAGAAAGCAAATGGCATGTTGGGCTTCAAAGCGAGAGGATTTGAGTATAGGAGCCAGGAGGTCCTACTGCAGTTGTACAGGGCTCTGGTGAGGCCACACCTGGAGTATTGTGGCCGTTTTGGTCTCCTAATTTGAGGAAGTACATTATTGCTATTGAGGGAGTGCAGCATAGGTTCATCAGGTTAATTCCCGGGATGGCGGGACTGACATATGATGAAAGATTGGATAGACTGGGCTTGTATTCACTGGAATTTAGAAGGATGAGAGGGTAACATATAAAATTCTTAAGGGATTGGACAGGCTAGATGCAAGAAAAATGTTCCCGATGTTGGGGGAGTCCAGAACCAAGGGTCACAGTTTATGAATAAGGGGTGGGCCATTTAGGACTGAGAAGATTAAAAAAAATTCAGCCAAAGAGTTGTGAATCTGTGGAATTCTCTGCCACAGAGGGCAGTGGAGGCCGATTCACTGGATGTTTTCAAGAGAGAGTTAGATATGGCTCTTCGGGCTAACAGAATCAAGGGATTTGGGGAGAAAGCAGGAATGGGGTACTGATTCTGGATGATCAGCCATGATCATAATGAATGGCGGTGCTGGCTCGAAGGGCCGAATGGCCTACTCCTGCACCTATTTTCTATGTTTCTATACCTCCAGTTTCCCTCTCCCCTGACTCTCACTGCAGAAGGGGTCTCGACCCGAAATGTCACCTATTCCTTTCCCCCAGAGATGCTGCCTGACCTGCTGAATTACTCCAGCTTTTTGCATCTACCCTATTTGTTTCAATGGACTGGAGAACGAGGAAAATAAATGCATACAAAAAACCTATTTGGGTTTTATTGAATTCTCCATTTGAATGTGATTTCCATTATCTTAAATTGACTAATAATTAGTATTTTTAATTACTTGCATTATTGTTCATATTAACAGGAGAATGTCAATTGGCCCAGAGCTTGCAACATTATTCAAAAAGATCACAGCTGACTTATTTGTAACAAATTTGTATTGACTGACATTTATTACAAATCCACTGACTCCCACAATTATCTCGACTACACTTCTTCCCACCCTGCTTCCTTCAAAGACTCTATCTCCAACTCCCAATTCCTCCGTCTTTGCCGCATCTGCACCCAAGATGAGGTGTTCCATACCATGACTTCCGAGGAATCATAGATGAGGCCCTCACTCGTGTCTCCTCGGTACCCCGCAGATCCCCCTCCCCCTAGTTGCAACAGAGACAGATTCCCCCTAGTCATTCCCCCTAGGACTGGACAAGCTAGATGCAGGAAAAATGTTCCCAATGTTGGGCGAGTCCAGAACCAGGGGCCACAGTCTTAGAATGAAGGGGAGGTCATTTAAGACTGAGGCGAGAAAAAACTTTTTCACCCAGAGAGTTGTGAATTTATGGAATTCCCTGCCACAGAGGGCAGTGGAGGCCAAGTCACTGGATGGATTTAAGGGAGAGTTAGATATAGCTCTAGGGGTTAGTGGAGTCAAGGGATATGGAGAGAAGGCAGGCACGGGTTATTGATAGGGGACGATCAGCCAGGATCACAATGAATGGCGGTGCTGGATCGAAGGGCCGAATGGCCTCCTCCTGCACCTATTTTCTATGTTTCTATGTTTCTATTATCTTTCACCCCATCAGCCATCGCATACAACACATAATCCTCTGAAATTTCTGCCACCTCCAACGAGATCCCACCACTAGCCACATTTTCCCATCTCCACCTCTTTCCGCCTTCCGCAGAGACCGTTCCCTCCTCAACTCCCTGGTTAACTCATCCCTTCCCACCCAAACCACCCCCTCTCCAGGTACCTTCCCCTGCAGAAGATGCAACACCTGTCCATATACCTCCTCCCTCGACTCTGTCCAGGGACCCTGACAGTCCTTTCAGGTTAGGCAGAGGTTCACTTGCACCTCCTCCAACCTCATCTACTCGGCGAGACCAAACGTAGACTGTGCGATTGTTTTGCTGAACACCGTCGCTCAGTCCGCCTGGACCTACCTGATCTCCCGGTTGCTAAACACTTCAATTCTCCTTCCCATTCCCACACTGACCTTTCTGTCCTAGGTCTCCTCCATTGTCAGGGTGAGGCTAAACGCAAATTGGAGGAACAGCATCTCATATTTTGCTTGAGCAGCTTACAGCCCAGTGGTTGAATTTTATGATTTCTCTAACTTCAAGTAACCCCGGCATTCCCTCTCTCTCTATCCCTCCCCCACCCAAGTTGCACTAGCTTCTCATTTTCACCCAACAAACAGCTTACAATGGCCTGTTTCCCTTATCATCGTAGGGAGGCAAAAATGCTGGAGAAACTCAGCGGGTGAGGCAGCATCTATGGAGCGAAGGAACATGGAAAAGTTTCGGGTCAAGACCCTTCTTCAGACTGATGTGAGAGGGGGGGGGGGGAAGAAGAAAGGAAGAGGTAGAGCCAGTGGGCTGAGGGAGAGCTGAGAAGGGGAGGAGAAAGCAGGGACTACCTGAAATTGGAGAAGTCAATGTTCATACCGCTGGGGTTTAAACTGCCCAAGCGAGATATGAGGTGCTGCTCCTCCAAATTACGGTGGGCCTCACTCTGGCCATGGAGGAGGCCCAGGACAGAAAGGTCGGATTCGGAATGGGAGGGGGAGTTGAAGTGCTGAGCCACCGGGAGATCAGGTTGGTTATTGCGAACCGAGCGGAGGTGTTGGGCGAAGCGATCGCCAAGCCTACACTTGGTCTCACCGATGTAGATCAGCTGACATCTAGAGCAGCGGATGCAATTATCATCGTTACTTTTTTGCATATCTTTCATTCATTTTTCTTTATCTCTCTACATTATCGTCTACTGTAAATCTCTCGTTTCCCTTAAACCCTAACTAGACTGAAGAAGGGTCTCGACCCATTCTTTCTCTCCAGAGATGCTGCCTGTTCCGCTGAGTTACTCCAGCTTTTTGTGTCGATTATTTGTAACAATAGACAATAGGTGCAGGAGTAGGCCATTCGGCCCTTCGAGCCAGCACCGCCATTCAATGTGATCATGGCTGATCATCCCCAATCAGTACCCCATTCCTGCCTTTTCCCCATATCCCCTGACTCTGCTATTTTTAAGAGCCCTATCTAGCTCTCTCTTGAAAGTATCCAGAGAACCAGCCTCTGAGGCAGAGAATTCCACAGACTCACAACTCTCTGTGAGAAAAAGTGTTTCCTCGTCTCCGTTCTAAATGGCGTACTCCTTATTCTTAAACTGTGGCCCCTGGTTCTAGATTCCCCCAACATCGGAACATGTTTCCTGCCTCTAGCGTGTCCAATGTTTCCTGCCTCTAGCGTGTCCAAACCCTTATCCATATCCATCCATTCCCTGCATGTTCATGTGCCGATCAGAAGACCTTGTAGTTGTATCTGCTTCCATCTTCGCATGTGGCAGTGTGTTCTAGGCCCCCATCTGTGTCTAAAACATGCCCATTACATCTCCAATAGACCTCCCCAATCGGATCTTAAAGCTACGCCCTCTAGTTTGTGATATTTCCATATCGGGATAAAAAGGTTCCGACTTTAAAAAATCTTGTTTTACTTATAGAGGTACAACGTGGAAAAGGAGGCCTTTCGGCCCACCGAGTCCACACCGACTAGTGTCCACCACGTACACTAGCACCATCCTACACACAAGGGACAATTCACAATTCACAAAGGCCAATTAACCTTCCAAACATGTACATTTTTGGGAGTGTGGGAGGAAACCAGAGAGCCCAGGGAAAACCCAAGCAGTCACAGGGAGAGCATGCAAACTCCGTACAGACAGCACCCCTTCCATCGAGGGGATCTACCACAGTCGCTGCCTCAAAAAGGCTGGCAGCATCATCAAGGAGCCACACCATCCTGGCCACACACTCATCTCCCTACTACCTTCAGGTAGAAGGTACAGGAGCCTGAAGACTGCAACGACCAGGTTCAGGAATAGCGACTTCCCCACAGCCATCAGGCTATTAAACCTGGCTTGGACATAACACTGAACTTTACTAGCCAATACTGTTATTTGCACTTTATCAGTATATTGACCATTGTGTATATATTTATAGAATGCCTTGTAGTAAATGCCTACTATGTTCTGTTGTGCTCAAGCAAAGCAAGAATTTCATTGTCCTACCAGGGACACATGACAATAAACTCACTTGACTTGACACTTGACGACCCCGTAGTCAGCATCGAACCTGGGACTCTGGTGCTGCAAGGCAGCAACTCTACCGCTGGTGTTGTGCTGTTTTATGTTCTATGTTCCACAAAGACTCAACGCCAACACGCTTTCTTTCCCAGCGCTCTGAAGAGGCTAAAACGCATGGGGAAAAGAAGGCACAATAAATCTGTTATCTGATCTATCGATCTTCCGCCGACTCATCCAATTGTTGTGAGAATATGTTAGAAGGCCAGTGCCCCAAGTCTGAGCTGCATCCACAGAACCAGGCAGAATATTGAAGTACAAAATGACTGCGATCATAAATCATGGCCACAAAACCAGTTCGGTTTTGCTTATATTCAACATCAATATTCGCCAGCCCGCAGCAAACTCCACTGCAGGGGTATAACTCTCGACATTAACCACAAAAGGCCCTATGAGCGATATAAATATTATTTGAATTTTTCCTGCAGTTTAATTGGAATTGGAAAGGCCCATAAATATTCATGAGTTCTTTATGTCAATGATTGCATTGAAAACCCATTACTCTTTCACAAACAATCCAGAGAAACAAAAACTTAATTCTGGATGTCATTCCATTTAAAGGATGTGATGGCTTTTTCACCCCCAATTAGTAGGATGACAGAGGGGCTTATTCTGATTTGTATTCTGAGTCATGATGGGCAACATAGTTATTCCGATCTGATTAGCTCCTGGTCGAGGGAGGTTTTTTCTAATCGATTCCAGGGCTGGACTAAGAAACCATGGGCGCCTCTGCTCGTTCCTTGCATACTGAAGTTGCTGCTTGAGATGGGGAAGCTGTGAAGCAGATTTCAGCAGCAACCCTCCTCCCCGCAACCATAGGACACAGTGGAGGTTCAGTACCCCAGTGTCCAGCGGGTCGCCAGTAAATGGCCACCAGGTGTCGACTCCAACATCTGCAATTACTATACGCGGTCACAGTGGATG
>CM075991.1:8601227-8678285 GCA_038087875.1 Malacoraja senta
TTCAGGGACAGTTTCTTCCCAGCTGTAATCAGTCAACTGAACCATCCTACCACAACTAGAGAGCAGTCCTAAGCTACCAACTACCTCATTGGAGTCCCTCAGACTATCTTTGATCGAAAATACAAACTCTGTAAAAATAGCACCCATAGTCAGGATTGAACCATATAACCATATAACAATTACAGCACGGAAACAGGCCATCTCGGCCCTTCAAGTCCGTGCCGAACATTATTATTATTATTATTATTATTTTTTATTTTTTATTTTATTATTATTTTTTTTTAAATAAATACTTCCCCCTAGTCCCATCTACCTGCACTTAGACCATAACCCTCCATTCCTTTCCCGTCCATATACCCATCCAATCTATTTTTAAAGGATAAAATCGAACCAGCCTCCACCACTTCCACTGGAAGCTCATTCCACACAGCTACCACTCTCTGAGTAAAGAAGTTCCCCTAATGTTCCCCCTAAACTTCTGTCCCTTAATTCTCAAGTCATGTCCCCTTGTTTGAATCTTCCCTACTCTCAATGGAAAAAGCTTATCCACGTCCACTCTGTCTAACCCGCTCATAATTTTAAAGACCTCTATCAAGTACCCTCTTAACCTTCTGCGCTCCAAAGAATAAAGACCTAACTTGTTCAACCTTTCCCTGTAACTTAGTTGCTGAAACCCAGGTAACATTCTAGTAAATCTCCTCTGTACTCTCTCTATTTTGTTGACATCCTTCCTATAATTAGGCGACCAAATTGCACTCCATACTCTAGAATTGGCCTCACCAATTCTGTTTGGTCAGCAGAATTGGATTCAGATGAGGATTTATTCCCCATCTACCATTTCCCTTGAGATGATGGTGGTGAACCGCTTGCCTGAGCCACCAACGCCCTTGACTCCCTTTAACCTGGATCTCAGGCATTGTAAGGCAGCAACTCTACCGCTGCACCACCCTAGTGTTGTGTATTCCAGCATTTTCTGTTCATGTTTTGGATTTCCAGTATCGGCAGTATTTTTTGATGTGCACCCTTCTTTCAGCATGAAAACTCAAGCAACTGCAGATGTTGATTCTTTCGTCGTTATTCATTGAAAGGCCTGAAGTTCGCCATCTAGAGAGCGGGCCTGACTCCCACCTACATCATTGGAGACATTCGAACTATCATTAGTTGGACTTTATTGGTCTTCTGTGACAATAAACGCCCTTGACTCCCTTTATCCTGTATCTGTACACTGCGGACGGCTTGATTGTAACCGTGTAGTATTTTCGCTGACTGGATAGCATGCAACACAAAAGCTTTTCACTGTACCTCGGTACGGGTCACAATAAACTAAACTCACCTATAATAGAAAAAAGGTCTCACTGTACCTTGGTACACGGACATTAATAAAACAAACTAAGAAAAAAGTCAAGGTGGTGGCAGAGAATATTTTGTGGAATAGTGGATATGGAATGGCGTACATAGACGGTGCGCTGGAACTATGCAGCAATGCCTCCACCAGCTACCCTACAGTAGCAGTGAAGAAAGCGAATGGTATGTTAGCATTCATAGCAAAAGGATTTGAGTATAGGAGCAGGGAGGTTCTACTGCAGTTGTACAGGGTCTTGGTGAGACCACACCTGGAGTATTGCGTACAGATTTGGTCTCCAAATCTGAGGAAGGACATTATAGCCATAGAGGAGTACAGAGAAGGTTCACCAGACTGATTCCTGGGATGTCAGGACTTTCATATGAAGAAAGACTGGATAGACTCGGCTTGTACTCGCTAGAATTTAGAAGATTGAGGGGGGATCTTATAGAAACTTACAAAATTCTTAAGGGGTTGGACAGGCTAGATGCAGGAAGATTGTTCCCGATGTTGGGGAAGTCCAGGACAAGGGGTCGCAGTTTAAGTATAAGCGGGAAATCCTTTAGGACCGAGATGAGAAAAACATTTTTCACACAGAGAGTGGTGAATCTGTGGAATTCTCTGCCACAGAAGGTAGTTGAGGCCAGTTCATTGGCTATATTTAAGAGGGAGTTAGATGTGGCCCTTGTGGCTAAAGGGATCAGGGGGTATGGAGAGAAGGCAGGTACGGGATACTGAGTTGGATGATCAGCCATGATCATATTGAATGGCGGTGCAGGCTCGAAGGGCCGAATGGCCTACTCCTGCACCTATTTCCTATGTTTCTATGTTTACAATCGTTAATGGAGAAGCTAAGCCAGACTGGATTACAAATGCCTGAATTTAAGTCTGAAGTTAAGGAACCCTCAAATTGTCAATACTGCAGAGAAGAAAGGAATCGGCTGTGCTTGAAAGGCAGAGTAATAGACTGATACAGCGTGGAAACAGGCCCTTCGGCCCAACTTGCCCACCACCGGCCAACATGTCCCAGCTACACTAGTCCACCTGCCTGCGTTTGGTCCATATCCCTTCAACCTGTCCTATCCATGTACCTGTCTAACTGCTTCTTAAACGTTGGGATAGTCCCTGCCTCAACTCCCTCCACTGGCAGCTTGTTCCATACACACACCAGCCTTTGTGTGAAGAAGTTACCCCTCAGATTCCTATTAAATATTTTCCTCTTTACCTTAAACCTATGCCCCTGGTCCTCGATTCACCTACTCTGGGCAAGGGACTCTGTGCGTCTACCCAATCTATTCCCTGGGATGGCGGGACTGTCATATGAGGAAAGATTGAAAAGACTAGAGGGTTGTATTCAACTGGAGTTTAGAAGGATGAGGGGGAATCTTATAGAAACATATGAAATTATAAAAGGACTGGACAAGCTAGATGCAGGAAAAATGTTCCCAATGTTGGGCGAGTCCAGAACCAGGGCCACAGTGTTAGAATAAAGGGGAGGTCATTTAAGACTGAGTGAGAAAACACTTTTTCTCCCAAAGAGTTGTGAATTTATGGAATTCCCTGCCACAGAGGGCAGTGGAGGCCAAGTCACTGGATGGATTTAAGAGAGAGTTAGATAGAGCTCTAGGGGCTAGTGGAGTCAAGGGATATGGGGAGAAGGCAGGCACGGGTTATTGATAGGGCACGATCAGCCATGATCACAATGAATGGCGGTGCTGGCTCGAAGGGCCGAATGACCTCCTCCTGCACCTATTTTCTATGTTTCTATGTTTCTATTCCTCTCATGATTTTACACACTCTAAAAGATCACCCCTCGTCCTCCTGCGCTCCAAGGAATAGAGTCCCAGCCTGCTCAACCTCTCCCTGTAGCTCAGACCCTCTAGTCCTGGCAACATGCTCCCAGGGATCTGACAAGGCCAATAATGTTGTCAGAGACTGCTTCCTCCCTGCATCCTGACGAAACTCACAGTGGAACTGCTCAATATTGAAAGCCTCTTGAATATTCCCTCGTAAAAAAATCCTTTCATAAAAAGGATTTCCATGTGTGTGAAAGTGTACTGCAGCCTCTGCTGTGGCTGTCTCTGTGGGTAGTGCAACAAGGGGTTTTGATTAATCAAGTTAAAACAGCGGGTGGTCAAAAATAGATTGCAGATCAAAATATTCAGCAATGTTGGCTTCACTGGCGAGGCCAGCACTCCCCCCCCCCCCCCCCCCCACCCCGATTGCATGGGTGAAGGTGATAGTGAACCGTTGTCAGAGAGTCAGACAGCAGGGAAACAGGCCCTTCGGCCCAGCTTGCCCATGCCGACCAAGATTCCCCATCTACACTAGTCCCACCTGCCCGCGTTTGGCCCACATCCCTCTAAACCTTTCCTATCCACATACCTGTACAAATGTATTTTAAATGTTGTTTTCGTTCCTGCCTCAACTACTCCCCTCTGGCAGCTCATTTCATACACCCACCACCCTCAGTGTGAAAAAGTTGCCCCTCAGATTCCAATTAAATCCTTCCCCCCTTGAACCTATGTCCTCTGGTTCTTGAATCTAGCAAAGGTTTTTAAGGGTGGCACAATGGCGCAGCGGTAGAGTTGCTGCCTTACAGCGCCAGGGTCCCGGGTACGATCCTGACTACAGATGCTGTCTGTGTGGAGTTTGTACGTTCTCCCTGTGACCTGCGTGGGTTTTGTCCGGGTGCTCTGGTTTCCTCCCACACTCCAAAGACGTGCAGGTTTGTTGACTAATTGGCTTGGGTAAAAATTGTAAATGGTCCCTAGTGCGTGTAGGATAGCGTTATGGCCCTGTCCCACGGTGCGAGTTCATTCCAAGAGCTCTCCCGAGTTTGCCCTGATTCGAACTCGGAGATTTACGGTAATGGCCGCTCGTCGGTACTCGGGGCTCTCGTGGACATTTTTCAACATGTTGAAAAATGTTCACGAGTCTTCCCGTGCTTACCTGCCGTTAGCGAGTCTTCCCGAGTACCTGCCGTCCCCGAGCTCCGACGTACCCGCTACGTTCATTCTCCGTGCTTACCACGAGTTTGATTTTTTTAAAACTCAGGAGAGCTCTTGGAATGAACTCGTACCGTGGGACAGGGCCATCAGTGTGCGGGGATCGCTGGTCAGCGCTGAAGGGCCTGTTTCCGCACAGTATCTCTAAACTAACTAAAACTAAATGAAATTGTTGGTGGATAGAATGCTCCAGGATTTAGACCGAGTGACAAAGCAGGAATGGTTGATGTAGAAACAAAGAACTGCAGATGCTGGCTTACAATAAAGTTAAACACAATATGCTGGAGTAACTCAGTGGGTCAGGCAGCATCTCTGGTGAAAAAGGATGGGTGATGTTTCGGTTCGGGACCTTTCTCCTAACGGGTTAATATATTCTCAAGATGGTGTTGGGGAATATTGTGGAGAGGGCAGGACAGGGGTTGGAAGACGTTTCCCTGCATCTGATGCAGTTGCCCAACTTGAGGGTGGAGATAATGGGCCTGGGAGGTGATGTTGGGGAAGTCTAAGTGAGTAACTACAGTGCACTTTGCACATAGTGTAGTGTGGCCGCGATGATCATAAGGAATAGTAGAATTAGGCCATTCGGCCCATCAAGTCTACTCTGCCATCAATCATGGCTGATCTATCTCTCCCTCCTAACCCCATTCTCCTGCCTTCTCCCCATAACCTCTGGCACCCGTACTAATCAAATATCTATTAATCTCCACCTTAAAAATATCCACTGACTTGGCCTCTGCACCCTTCTGTGGCAATGAATTCCACAGATTCATCACCCTCTGACTAAATAAATTTCTCCTCATCACCTTCCTAAAAGAACGCCCTTCAATTCTGAAGCACGGACCTTTAGTTCTAGACTCTCCCACTGGTGGAAACATCCTCTCCACATCCACTCTATCCAAGCCTTTCACTATTCTGTATGCTTCAATTAGGTCCCCCCACCTCATTCTTCTAAACTCCAGCGAGTGCAGGCCCAGTGCCGACAAACGCTCATCATAGGTTAACCCACTCATTCCTGGATGAGGCCTTGTGCAGTGGAAGACCAGAGACCCTCCTGTGTTAAATGCAAAAACTTTCTAATGAAGATGTTTCTGCTGTTGCCTGTGGAGACGGAGGGAATCTGGCTGGGATACAGTTTGCTTATCGCAACAAGTCTTCAGGGAAGAGTTGGTCATTCTTCCAAGGTGGAGCCAGATGAACAAACATTGGCAGGGACGTGCTGTACATTGTCATTGCCAAACCAAATCCCCTTGCCCTGCAGATAGAGGCACGGAGTATTTTACAGCAGAGGTCCCTGATTATAATCCAGAGCGGGAAAAATGACCGATTATCCGTTCATTGGCTTCTTCCTCTGTCAAGAGTTTCACAATCAGGGGACACTGACTTAGCCTGGTTTAGTTTGGAGATACAGCATGGAAACAGGCCCGTTGCCCGCTGAGTATGCGCCGACCAATGACCCCCGCACACTAACGCTATCCTATACACAAGGGATTTTGCCAAGCCAATTAGCCAACAAACCTGTACGTCTTGGGAGTGTGGGAGGAAACCAGAGCACCCGGAGAAAACTCATGCAGGTCACGGGGAGAACGTACAAACTCCGTACAGACAGTAGCTGTAGTCAGGATCGAACCTAGGTCTCTGGCACTGTGAGGCCACAACTCTACCGCTGTGTGCCACCGTGCCGTAATGCCATACATTCATTAGTGTTATATTCGGTAATGTTGGCAAACTTATCTTATACCCAGTACCCTTACCGCTCATGTGGCCTCCTGGGCTGATATCCTTTCCCTTGTTCGAAAGGTGTCCACACCACACCCTGCCCACCAATGTTCCACAGCGGGAGGACCCTAGACTTTGGGCGCACGGTGGTGCTACGGTAGAATTACGGTTCGATCCTGACTACGGGTGCTGCTTGTACGGAGTTTGTACGTTCTCCCCGTGACCTGCGTAGGTTTTTCTCCGAGATCCTCCCTCACTCCAAAGACGGACAGGTTTGTAGGTTAATTGGCTTGATATAGATGTTAAATTGTCACTAGAGTGTGTCGGGTAGTGTTAGTGTGCGGGCATCGCTGGTCGGTGCGGACTCGGTGGGCCGAAGGGCCTGTTTCCGTGCTGTCTCTCAAGAATTAAACTAAACTAAACTGTAGATCGACACAAAAAGCTGGAGTAACTCAACGGGTCAGATAGCATCTCCGGAGAGAAGGAATAGGTGACGTTTCGGGTCGAGACCAAACTGTGGTCCTCCCCCACAGAGCACTCCTACTACTAGGGTGGACACAAAATGCTGGAGTTAAGCCCCTGTCCCACTTAGGAGACCTAAACAGCGACCTCTGGTGACCTTGCCCGCCACCCAAAAACAATTCAAGGTCGAGGTGACCTGCAACCTCCTACCACCTCCCACGCATATGTTGAAAACCTTCCTCGACTATGAAGAAAACCGGCTTCGACTAGACCTGCGACTAAAAAATGATCGATTTTTAAAACGGCGACCGATTTTTAGTCGAGGCCGGTTTTCTTCATAGTCGAGGAAGGTTTTCAACATATGCGTGGGAGGTGGTAGGAGGTTGCAGGTGGTAAAATAGCAACAACCTAGATGAAGCTTCGACCACGCGGAAACCACTTTCGACCATTAGGGAGAGTGACCAAAACCTCCAGTGACCTCATGGGTGGCGGGCAAGGTCACCAGAGGGGACTGTTTAGGTCTCCTAAAGTGGGACTGGGGCTTAACTCAGCGGGTGAGGCAGCATCTATGGAGAGAAGGAATTGGCGACGTTTCGGGGTCCCGAAACGTCGCCAATTCCTTCTCTCCATAGATGCTGCTGCACCCGCTGAGTTACTCCAGCATTTTGCGTCTACCTTCGATTTACCAGCATCTGCAGTTCTTTCTTAAACAAGCACTCTTCAGTCTGAAGAAGGGTTTCAGCCTGAAACGTTGCCTATTTCCTTCGCTCCATAGATGCTGCTGCACCCGCTGAGTTACTCCAGCATTTTGCGTCTACCTTCGATTTACCAGCATCTGCAGTTCTTTCTTAAACAAGCACTCTTCAGTCTGAAGAAGGGTTTCGGCCCGAAACGTTGCCTATTTCCTTCGCTCCATAGATGCTGCTGCACCCGCTGAGTTTCTCCAGCACTTTTGTCTACCTTCGATTTTCCAGCATCTGCAGTTCTTTCTTAAACAAGCACTCCTAATACTTGTGCCCAAAGATCTTTGCTTGTGCCTGCTACCTGACTGGAATTGGATTGTATGCCTTGGGGCAAGAGAGACAAGCAAGCCAGGCAGATCAGGCCAAACATGAGACTAAATGCTGATTTAGTGCAGGGTTGAGTGAAGACATCACACAATAGTCTTTGGTGGGTCCTTGAAGAAGGCCAGTGCCTAACCAAGCAAGCTCTGGCAGGGTGAATTAATCGAGCTACTACACGCGCTTTCAATTTCAACCGCGATTGCTTTTACAGGAGGAGAGAGCACAATGGTGGAAATATTATTGCTGAAAGTAACACCTCTGCATCTCCGCACTACAGATGTTTATGCAGATTAATAAGGCATTTCTTTGTGCTTGTAGCTTGTAGATAAGAACATCACTGTGGCACAATCTTATCTTTTAATTACTGTAACAGTCGCAGATTACGCTGCAATATTTCTAGTTGCTGCAGAGGTGTAGGAACCATTAGGTAAATTATCAATATTTTCCTGACAGCGGTTATCGTCTTTGTTACTGATCCTTAGTAACACGATCGACACTCTCTCCCTCTCTCTCTCTTTCCCCTTCTCTTTCTCCCTCACTTTTTCTCTTTCCCTATTCTCTCTCTCACCCTCACTCACACACATAATGACTAAGGCGCCACGGTGGCGCAGCGGTAGAGTTGCTGCCTCACAGCGCTTGCAGCGCCAGAGACCCGGGTTCGATCCCGACGACGGGTGCTGCCTGTAGGAGGAAACTGGAGCTCTCGGAGAAAACCCACGCAGGTCACGGGGAGAACATACAAACTCCGCACAGGCAGCGTCCATGGTCCAGATCGAACCCACGTCTCTGGCGCTGAAAGCGCTGTGAGGCAGCAACTGCCCGCTGCGCCACTGTGCCGCCCTATTTCAACGGTTTTAGACTGTGACAGGAAGATCAGCAGCCACATAATCCCGCATCAGATCTTTAAGATGGCAAAACCTCTCGGGGTTAAATTAAAATCCTTGCTCTGACCCTTGGAGAACCTTCCTTGTGCAGGAAGCAGCTTGCAAAGGGGCCAGAAGGGATTTCAAGAGATGATTTCGAGGTGGAAATGAATCAAATCACAGTGTTTTAGATCTGCAAATTAGGTGACTGGGGCTTATTTCCTCGGCCACACAAGGTTATAATTACAAGCCTCATCCAGCAAGATCCTTGAAGGAATTGTACAAGCATTAAGTTACCTCTCGGAATGAAAAATGTCACCTTTCCATTTAACACTCTGCTTGTGAGAATAGAGAAACAGACAATGGGAATATCTGACTGGGAGTCCCACTGACTCCACTAATAGAAAGAGATCAAGCTGAGGAACTACATTGGATGAATCAAAATGTGTTGTAATGTTTAGGAAGGAACTGCAGATGCTGGTTTAAACCGCAGATAGACACATAAAGCTGGAGTAACTCAGCAGGACGGGCAGCATCTCTGGAGAGAAGGAATTGGTGACGTTTCGGGTCGAGACTCTTCTTCAGACTTCAGACTTGATTAGTGATTATTCTTGATTAGTAAGTGTGTCAGGGCTTATGGGGAGAAGGCAGTAGAATGGGTTGAGAGGGAAAGATGATTGAATGGCAGAGTAAACTAGATGGACCAAATGGCCAAATTCTGCTCCGATGACTTATGAAGTTACGAATTCTTAGGGCTCTTAGGGATAGCGGAGTTAAGGGATATAGAGAGAAGGCAGGGACGGGGTACTGATTGGGGATGATCAGCCATGATCACATTGAATGGCAGTGCTGGCTCGAAGGGCCGAATGGCCTACTCCTGCACCTATTGTCTATTATCTATAATTCGCAATTTAAAAAAATTGCAAATGAGTCAAGTCAAGTCAAGAGAGTTTATTGTCATGTGTCCCAGATAGGACAATGAAATTCTTGCTTTGCTTCAGCACAACAGAACATAGTAGGCATTGACTACAAAAACAGATCGGTATATGGACACACTGATCTGTTCTGTAGTCAATGCCTACTATGTTCTGTTGTGCTGAAGCAAAGCAAGAATTCTGCAATAATCAACAGAAAATGTTGGGAAAACATTTTCTCAAGAAGGGTCATGGGCCTGAAACATTAACTGCTTTCCCTTCATCTCCAACATGCTCAAGGCTTGTGTGGTGGATATATCAATTATAAACGCCGGATCTGGCCGCTTTACTTTTAAGATTATTTGCACATTTTGTAGCGCGTCAGGAAATCACGCTGCGTGCTTGCCTTTTGTACTCCAACCTTTTTGCTGTCTTGTCCTGCTATTAACAACGCATCCCTCTCCAACAGAACAATGGCGCCTGAAGCACACAGAAGAGGCAGCCGCAGCTGTGACAGATGCATAGACGCTCGGCAGATGACATGTAGTATGGATCCCAACAATGGCTGATCAAAGGGAGACATTGGCATCGTTTCCCAGGGGCAAGTTGAGCTACCAATGTTCTCTGGATTACAAAGAGCTTTGCTTCCAAACGGTTTATTACCCTGATCTCCGAGTAACTGTGCACGGAGTTTTTTTCGCAAAGTGTCTCACAGCTTCCCACAACCCTCTCGTGATGCACGTTCACCTTTGAAGGTATTTTGAAGCTTTGAATCCACTCGAGGCAACATGTTGTCTTCAATATAATATCAATAGCTTCCACCACCCAATGGCTGCAAAAGTGAAGTGGCTTGTGATTAGCAAAGAAGCCTAACAACATCTTGCACTTTGAATCCAAATCTGAGGAAGGACATTATAGCCATAGAGGGAGTGCAGAGAAGGTTCACCAGACTGATTCCTGGGATGTCAGGACTTTCATATGAAGAAAGACTGGATAGACTTGGCTTATACTCGCTAGAATTTAGGAGATTGAGAGGGGATCTTATAGAAACGTACAAAATTCTTATGGGGTTGGACAGGCTAGATGCAGGAAGATTGTTCCCGATGTTGGGGAAGTCCAGGACAAGGGGTCACACCTTAAGGATAAGGGGGAAATCCTTTAAGACCGAGATGAGGAAAAACTTTTTCACACAGAGAGTGGTGAATCTCTGGAACTCTCTGCCACAGAGGGTAGTTGAGGCCAGTTCATTGGGTATATTTAAGAGGGAGTTAGATGCGGCCCTTGTGGCTAAGGGGATCAGGGGGTATGGAGAGAAGGCAGGTACGGGATACGGAGTTGGATGATCAGCCATGATCATATTGAATGGCGGTGCAGGCTCGAAGGGCCGAATGGCCTACTCCTGCACCTATTTTCTATGTATCTATGTATCTATGAAGCATGCTTCATGCATTGAAAATGCGAACATATTTTGAAAGGAGCATTAATAATTTGGCGTTAAAGAAGGAACTACAGATGCTGGAAAATCGAAGGTAGACAAAAGTGCTGGAGAAACTCAGCGGGTGCAGCAGCATCTATGGAGCGAAGGAAATAGGCAACGTTTCGGGCCGAAACCCTTCAGGTCCCGAGCTCCGACGTACCGCTACGTACATTCTACGTACTTACCAGAGTTTGATTTGTTTTAAACTCGGGAGAGCTCTTGTGTAAACTCGTACAGTGGGACAGGGCCTTAAGTGTGTGGGGATCGCGGACTCGGTGGGCCGAAGGGCCTGTTTCCGTACTGTATCTCTAAACTAAATTAAATCTATTCAACACCTTCCTTCACACTAAAATATTAATGGATTCTTCCAACAAAAACTTACAAAATGTTTGACATCTCAAGGCCTAGGAACAAAACATAAATGTTCTGCTAATGGTTCTGCAGGTGGAACAAATAGAAAGAAATTGACTTGCTTTTCCATGGTGCCTTTTGTATCTTAGCTTAACCTGTCCCACTGTACGAGCTAATTCAAGAGCTCTCCCGAGTTTAAAAAAAATCAAACTCGTGGTCAGCATGTAGAATGTACGTAGCGGGTACGTCGGAGCTTGGGGACGTCTCTTAGCGGCTCGTAACGCTAACGGCAGGTACTCGGGAAACGCGGTAAGCTCGTGAAGACTCGTGAAGTTTTTTCAACATGTTGAAAAATGTCCACGAGAGCCCCGAGTACCTACGAGCGGCTATTACCGTAATTCTCCGAGTTCGAATCAGGGGAAACCCGGGAGAACTCTTGAATTACCTCGTACAGTGGGACAGGCCCCTTAACTCAGCGAGTCAGGCAGCATCTCTGAATAAAAGGAACAGGTGAAATTTTGGGACGAGAGCTTTCTTCAGAGTGAGAGTCAGCGGGGAGGGAAACTGGAGGTATGAGGGGGTACAAAGAACAAAAGAATGGAAGGTATGAAAAGGACAAATCAAGGGCAGCAAGGATGATCAAGGTGAAGTGGAGCCCACAATGGTCCATTGTTGGCTGTGGAAGAGGTGATAACGAGGGGGTATGAACAGTGAAACTAAGCAGGACGACAGTGAAACTAGTAGGATGACTAGAGTGGGGGAGTGAGGAGAGAGAGGGGAATGCAAGAGAAACCAATATTCTACCGCTGCGTTGTAAGCTGCCCAAGCAAAATATGAAGTGCTATTCCTCCAATTTGCATTTGGCTTCACTCTGACAAGGGAGGAGGCCCAGAACAGAAACGTCAGAGGGGGAACAGGAAAGGGTATTAAAGTGTTTAAGAAGGAACTGCAGATGCTGGAAATTCGAAGGTACACAAAAATGCTGGTGAAACTCAGCGGGTGCAGCAGCATCTATGGAGCGAAGGAAATAGGCAACGTTTCGGGCTGAAACGTTGCCTATTTCCTTCGCTCCATAGATGCTGCTGCACCCGTTGAGTTTCTCCAGCATTTTTGTGTACCAAGGGAATTCAAGTGTTTGGCAACCGAGAGATCAGGTAGGTCAGGTGTTCAGTGAAAGGATCGCCCAGTCTACGTTTGGTCTCGCCGATATGGACACCTCGATGTATACAGTAGATGCGGTTGGAGGAGGTGCAAGTGAACCTCTGCCGAAGATGAAAGGACAGTCAGGGTTTTCTCTCTTTATGTATTGTATCTCTCTATGGTACATCTGATGTGTTTAGATAGCATGCAAAACACAGCTTATCTCAGTACATATGACAATAATAAATCTCATCCTGAACCCGATCCTAAATCCTTGGTCAATTGACTGACCGAGACACCCAATCCATACTTAAATTCCCTTTCTTTTCTAATCGCTCAAAAAAAGTCAGTCGGCCATACAAAGAAAGGATTGTTTATTTTGCCTCACATCCTGAGGACATGTCACATCGATGACAAATTATTTTTCTGTTGGGTTTACCAATAATAAGATGGATTAATTAAATCCACAAGGATGCTTCACTTTTAGCATTGATAATTGGACATGCCAATGGAGATAAATAGATTTACTAGGTCAATGACCGGGGGGGGCAAAGATGTAGGTAATTGGTAGAGGGATTAGAGGGACCTTGTTGTAGAGGTGATTAATTATGGTGTGTATAAGAGTTAAGGCCTGCTGTCAGGGCCGCAGATTGAAAGATTGCGATTGTTTCCGTTGCAATATTATGGCAGGCTGATTCAGTGTGAGTTTCACTTCAGTTTCGTTTGTTGTCACGTGTACCGAGGTACAGTGAAAAGCTTTTGTCGCGTGCTCTCCAGTCAGCAGAAAGACAACGCATGATTACAAGCGAGCCACACAGTGGGCAGTGCATTACAGTTGCCGTGAGGGGGAATTGGGGGGGGGGGGGGGGAGAAGAACAATGGACAATTGTGGCGGGGAGGGGGGGGGAGAACAAAAGATGGAGCAGGCGTGCTTTGTAACTTTGTCAGTGCCGTACGTGGCTGCTATTTGTATACGTTGGGTACGCAGCACAGAATCTCACTAAAGGATTCCGTACATTGACAGTACTGTACAAGGGAATAACGTTTAGTGCGAGGTAAGGCCAGCAAAGTCCGATCAAGGAGAGTCCGAGGGTCACCAAAGTGGTCGACAATAGCTCAGCACTGCTCTCTGGTAGTGGATTCTGTTAGCAAAGACGCTGCCTCAGTGACACGGGTTCGATCCTGACCTCGGGTGCTGTCTGTGTGGAGTTTGCACGTTCTCAATAGACAATAGACAATAGGTGCAGGAGCAGGCCATTTGGCCCTTCGTGCCAGCACCGCCATTCACTGCGATCATGGCTGATCATCCCCAATCAGTACCCCGTTCCTGCCTTCTCCCCATATCCCCTGACTCCGCTATTTTTAAGAGCCCTATCTAGCTCTCTCTTGAAAGCACCCAGAGAACCTGCCTCCACCGCCCTCTGAGGCAGAGAATTCCACAGACTCACCACTCTCTGTGAGAAAAAGTGTTTCCTCGTCTCCGTTCTAAATGGCGTACTCCTGATTCTTAAACTGTGTGGCCCCTGGTTCTGGACTCCCCCAACATCGGGAACATGTTTCCTGCCTCTAGCGTGTCCTTAACAATCTTATATGTTTCAATGAGTTCTCTCTGTGACGTTGTGGGTTGCCTCTGGGTGTATCTGTTTACTCCCGCAACCCAAAGATGCGGATTTATGGGTTAATTGACCTCAGTAAATTGACTCTGACTCGATGACAAGCCCACACAGGGTGTTTGTGTATACATTGAAAGAACAATGGGTGGCACAGTGGCACAGCTGGTAAAGCTACTGCCTCATAGCACCAGAGAGTTCAATCCTCATCTTGGATGCTGTCTATGTGGAGTTTGCATGTTCTCCATCCGATCACCCCCGGGTTTCCACTGGGTCTCCGGTTTCTTCCCACATCCCAAAGATGTGCAGATTTGTAGGTTAATTGGCCTCTGTAAATTGCCGATAGAGGTTGGTCAAAGGACAAAGGACATTTATTGTCACAATACACCAATTGGTGCAGTGAAATTTGAGTTGCCATTGCAGCACACCAATAAAAATTAAAAAAAACATTAGAGAATTTAACATTAAACATAAAAACATCACCCCACAATGGTTCCCACTGTGAGGGGATGCAGCAAAGTCCAGTCAATAGACAATAGACAATAGACAATAGACAATAGGTGCAGGAGTAGGCCATTCGGCCCTTCGAGCCAGCACCACCATTCAATGTGATCATGGCTGATCATCCCCAATCAGTACCCCGTTCCTGCCTTCTCGCCATATCCCCTGACTCCGTTATCCTTAAGAGCCCTATCTAGCTCTCTCTTGAAAGCATCCAGAGAACCAGCCTCCACCGCCCTTTGAGGCAGAGAATTCCACAGACTCACCACTCTCTGTGAGAAAAGGTGTTTCCTCGTCTCCGTTCTAAATGGCTTACTCCTTATTCTTAAACTGTGTGTGGCCCCTGGTTCTGGACTCCCCCAACATCGGGAACATGCCTGGACTCCCCCAACATCGGGAACATGCCTGGACTCCCCCAACATCGGGAACATCTCCAAAGTCCTCTTCCTCTATGTGGAGAGTGGATGTGAAAATGGGGTAACATAGAACTAGTGCAAACGGGTGATCGGTGGTCGACGTGGACTCGGTGGGCTGAAGGGCCCGTTTCCGTGCTGTATCTTTCAACCAATCAAAGAATGAGGGTTTCTAGAGCTACTTTCCCCTCCAAGCTGTTGTGTTGCGTAGGAAGGAACTGCAGATGCTGGTTTAAACCGAAGATAGACACAAAAAGCCAGAGTAACTCACCGGGTCAGACAGCATCTCTGGAGAGAAGGAAGAGGTGACGTTCCGGGTCGAGACCTTTCTTCAGACTGAGAGTCAGGGGGAAATCTTCCCCCCCAAGCTGTTATCTTGCCTTACAGCTTTATGTAAAGGAATTGAAACAATGCCTTCTCATCTCACTTGGTGTTCGACCTTTGCATCTTTGATCAACACAGCAGTGCCAGATTTGTCAAGCGTGGAGCCGACAAACACTGCAAGTCAAAAAAATTGCAGATATCCATCCCAGACTACAAGGTGTTTCAATGTTTCACTAATCGCTGCTTCTCCGCACACACACACGCCTGGCTTTCATATTCAGAATCATTAGCTTCCTTTTATTCTATACCTTTCATGTGCTAACAGCTTATGTTCACCAGGCCATCCTGCTCGGAATATGTTGATTCCTTTTAATTCACAACAAAACGTTTCTTCCCTCAGAAGAGTCCATTTAGGTGGCAGAAATTAATTATTTTTTAACACAGTTCAGAAGACATAATTTCCCAAGAAACATTAATATTTATTGAAGGTTACCTTATATAGAAGTAGGCTCAGCGAAATCTCTAAATTATGCAAAATGTGAAAACTTCACTGATTGATGGGCAATCCATTTGCAAAGCTCGCACACGCTCTGTATGAAGAAGAGTCCTGACCCGAAACATCACCTATCAATGATCTCCAGCTAACATTGTCCAGAGATGCTCTCTGACCCACTGAGTTACTCCATCGTAGTCATAGAGCATTACAGCATGAAAACAGGCTCTTTGGTACAACTTCCTCACATGCCCCATCTACACTAATCCCACCTGCCTGCGTTTAGCCCATATCCCTCCAAACCTATCATATCCGTGTACCTCTCTCATTGTTTCTTTAACATTGCAATAGTTGTTTGCCTCAACGACCTCCTCTGGCAGCTCGTTCCATACACTCACCACCCTTTGTGTGAAAACGTTACCCCTCAGGTTCCTATTTAATCTTTCCTGCCTCACCTTACACTATGTCCTCTGGTTCCCAATTCCCCTACTCCGGGCAAGAGACTCTGTGCATCTACCCGATCTATTCCACCCATGGATTTAAACATCTCTATAAGATCACCCCACATCCTCCTGTGGTCTAAGGGATAGAATGTGCTGAGGTTCTACATGTTTCCGATCCCTGGGAAGGATTGGTTTGGGCATGTTGGCATGGACCATGCAGTTGGACAGCTCCGGAAAACATCAGACACCAACTGGACGGTGGTTTATACCGAAAGCCTTCGAGGTAATGCAGGAAAGGGTGATGGTTTAGTTTAGTTTAGTTTAGAGATACAGCGCGTAAACAGGCCCTTCGGCCCACCCGGTTCCGCGCCGACCAGCGATCCCCGCACATTCACACCATCCTACACACACTAGGGACAATTTTTACATTTACCAAGCCAACCAACCCACAAACCTGGACGTCTTTGGAGTGTGGGAGCAAACCGAAGATCTCGGAGAAAACTCACGCAAGTCACGGGGAGAACGTACAAACACCATACAGAGAGCGCCCGTAGTTGGGATCGAACCCGGGTCTCTGGCAATGCATTCGCTGTAAGGTAGCAACTCTACTGCTGCGCCACCGTGACTGCCCTATGGTGAATCTTGTTGGATGGTTCCATGTTGATAACCAAAGTCATCACCAGAACCAAAACACTAGGGTGGCACACTGGTGCTCTTCTTAACCCTGACACCCAATATAGATCTGTGTGAAGAAACAAGCAGCTGCAGATGCTGGATAATGCACAAAAAGACACAAAGTGCTGGAGTAACCCAGCGGGCCATGCAGCATCTCTGGAGAACATGGATAGGCGATGTTTCAGGTCAAGAAGTTTTCAGGTCCGAAAAAGAGTCTCGACCCAAAATGGCACCCATCCATGTTCTCCAGAGATGCTGCCAAACCTGCACAGTTTCTCCAGAACTTTGTGTCCCTTTTGAGATCGATGTGAAGTCTACAAACTCTGCTGTGAATGGGACAGGCATTGCTTGACAGGGGAGCTCGGTAGTTTGAGCTGCTTTATGCCTCTTGTGTTTGGTTTCATTGTTTTCTTGGAGAGACACCAAGTACTTAGTGTCTAGCTGAACATTTCTCCTGTATTTTAACGACCGTGAGCCTGGGCTTTGCGCTGGCTCTGAGAATGTCCTTGAAACCTTTTCTCAGTCTCAATCTCCCTGGATGATATTTGTCAAAGTGGAATGGACAGAAGGTTGGAGTAACAGGCGTGTAGTGTGGTGGACAATGTCACCCTCACAATGAGGCTGGTTGGAGAAAACCCACATATCAGTGAGTACATGCAAACTCCACACAGACAGTCCCCGAGTTCAGGGCTGAACATGCGTCCCCAGAGTATAAAGCAGCAGTTTTAGTTTTTAGAGATACAGTGCGGAAACTGGTCCTTCGGACCAACTTGCCCAAACCGGCCAGCATGTCCCAGCTACACTAGTCCCACCTGCCCACGTTTGGTCCATATCCCTCCAAACCTGTCCTATCCATGTACCTGTCTAACAATTTTAAAATGTTCGGATAGTCCCTGCCTCAACTACCTCCTCTGGCAGCTTGTTCCATACACCCACCACCCTTTGTGTGAAAAAGTTACCCCTCAGATTCCTATTCAATCTTTTCCCCTTCACCTTAATCCTAGGTCCCCTGGTCCTCGATTCACCTACTCTGGGCAAGAGACTGTGTACATCTACCTGATCTATTCCTCTCATGATTTTATACACCTCTATAAGATCACCCCTCATCATCCTGCGCTCCAAGGAATAGAGACCCAACCTACTCAACCTCCGCCTATCACTCAGACCCTCTAGTCCTGGCAACATCCGTGTAAATCCTCTCTGTACCTTTTCCAGCTTGACACCATCTTTCCTATAACATGGTAAACACAACACTCTAAGTGCGGCCTCACCAACATCTTATATAACTGCATCATGACCTCCCAACTTCTATATTCACGCGGGAAAATGTACAAGTATTACTGAAGCCAATTAACCTACAAACCTGCATGTCTTTGGAGTGTGGGAAGAAACCAGTGCACCTGGGGAAAATCCATGCGGACACAGGGAGAACGTATAAACTCCGTACAGACAGCACCCGTAGTCAGGATCGAACCAGGGTCTCTGTTGCTGTGAGGCAGCAACTCTACCGCTGCGCCACCGTGCTGCCCCTCACGTAGGGGCAATTTACAGAGGACAATTAACCGATCCAACCCGCGCGTCTTTGGCATGTGGGAGGAAATCGGAGCACCCAGAGAAAACCATACGGTCACAGGGAGAACGTACAAGCTCCAGCCAGAGAGGGCCCGAGGTCAGGATTTTAACATGAGTCACAGGAGCCATGGGGGAAGATTGAGAAGATCATCGGTGCATAATGAGGAGATATCTGATATGGAATGGTCAGTGTGAACTCTACCTCATGGTAGCAATAAAAAGTGTCCCTGAAGCAAATGAAACTTATTATTCAGCACCTGGCTCAAAGTTATTTTAATAATTTAATTACCCATATATCAAGTATGATTAAGTCATACATCTCTAATGGAGCTTGACAGGGTTTGACCTTGAATATTTTTATTGATAAAATCAATACTCTACTGCAACGGTAAGTAAAAATTGCAAAATACATTGTTTTAATCTATTTCATTATTGCGATTATGAAAAGATGAGAATTGATTATTGAATTGATTATGAAGTGATCATGAAGTGATCATTTAGATACTTTGATGAACACTTTGCCCTTCAAAGTGAGAGATGTCAATAGGTGTCAGAATCATGAATTTCCTCGAGGAAACAAGGAACTACCGCTGGCTTTCAACAGAAGACACGGAGTGCTGGAGTAATTCTACGGGTCAGGCAGCATCTATCGAAAAACGTGGATTAAAAAATATATATATATTTTTATTTTATTAGAAGTAAGTAAAATTGTATACAATCATATTTTCATAATACATTTTATGTACAGCTTCTTATTTTTCTTTTATAATAAAGAAGAAAAAGAAAAAGAAATTAGATAATGAAGTATAGAAAAATGTGAGATATATAGTGTGTGGAAAAGAAAAATAGAAAGTGAAAGAAGAAAGTTAAAGAATAGAAAATAGGAAAAAGAGAATAAAAGAAGAAAAGGGAAGAAAAAGAAAAAAGAAGTAAGGAGATCTTATTTACAATCTTGACCATCCCTCACCCAGTCACGAGTTAGCTTTGCACCATATGATTCCAAAAAGACGAGCAAACAAGGAACTGGGGATGCTGGCTTTCGACAGAAGACACGGAGTGCTGGAGTAGCTCAACGGGTCAGGCAGCATCTCTGGAAAACGTGGATAGGCGAAGTTTCGGGTCGAGTCCCTTCTTCGGACTGGGAAGAGGACTTCTTCAAAGTAGGCATACTTTGAGGAGATTTTGCAGTGGAGCAGACTAGCAGTTCGAAGAAGGGTCCCGACCCGGAACGTCACCTATCCTTTTTTCTCCTGAGATGCTGCCTGACCCGCTGAGATACTCCAGCACTTTGTGTCAATCTCTGGTGTAAACCAGCATCTGCAGTTCTTTGCTTCGACATCATGCAGGTAACATCAAAGATAGACCACTCCTTCTAAATGCAATGGGCTGACATGTATTAAGCAACGGAGCGGAACGTGGGCCTTTTTTTCATCCATTTCCGTAACCCGAACCGACCCGACCCGCAGTGTGATCAACGTTGCGTGGGGAACAGTTTGTGTTAATAAATTAAAATTCTGAAAATGAGGAGAAGATTTTTACAAATAACTTTTATTTTTACGAGGATGTTTCAGTAACCGGCTTCCATCTCCGCACTAGTATTCTATGGGGATCTTTGGTGCGGAGACGGAAGCCGGTTACGGAAATGGGGCCGAAAATGACCCATGAATCTGCCCATGACCGTACTACGTCTTTTTCGTCGAGTGGTCTATCTTGCTCGCTATCGGATCTTTGGTTAACATGGTCCTCTGTCTCAAAATGGCCCTGTTTGTAAAAGCCCAATGCTTTAAACTGACCTGTCAAACAGGCAGATCATCTTGGGCTAAATAACAGATTAAAAAGCTCCCTCTGAACGGTCCCTTCAATCATTCCCAAGGCAGGTGTGGTGTCAGTGAGATGCGGAGTAAAGCTCCCTCTGCACTGTTCCATCACACACTATGAGAGTAAATACAGCACAGGTTAAATACACAGTGAAGCTCTCTCCACACAATCCCACCAAGCACTCCCAGTGCACTACAGCTCAGGTTATATACATGTACATTAACTATTATTTCAATTGATAAAATGTAGTGGGAAATGTAGTGGTGAAGAACATGAGACCCCAAGGTTGGAGGTTTAGTTTATTAGTTTAGAGATACAGCGCGGAAAAAGGCTCTTCGGCCCACCGAGTCCACACCGACCAGTGATCCCCACACGTTAACACTATCCTACACAGACTAGGGACAATTGTACATTTACACCAAGCCAATTAACCTACAAACCTGTACGTCTTTGGAGTGTGGGATGAAACTGGAGCGGTAGAATTGCAGCCTTGCAGCGCCAGAGGCCCAGGTTCGATCCTGGCTACGGGTGCTGCCTGAATGGAGTTTGCAAGTTCTCCCTGTGACCGCGTGGGTTTCCTTCGGGTGCTCCGGTTTCCTCCCACACTCCAAAGACGTACAGGTTTTAGGTTAATTAGCTTGGTAAAATTGTAGGGAAGGGTACAAAGAGAATGTAAGGAGTGAAAAGGACTAGGTCAAAGCAGACGGTGATCAAGGACATGTACAATGGTTCATTAATGGCTATGGAGAAGGTGACAATGAGGCATACAAACTATACAATTAATCAAGAGGTCAGTGAAACTAATTGGAAAACTAGGGTGGGGGAACTAGAGAGGGGAAAAGCAAGGATTACTTGAAGTTAGAGGTCAATATTCATGCCTGTGTAGGAAGGAACTACAGATAATGGTTTAAACCGAAGATAGACGCAAACAACTGGAGAGACTCAGCGGGACAGGCAGCATCTCTGGCGAGAAGGACTGGGTGGTAGCCCAGTGGTATGAATATTGATTTCTCTAGAAACATAGAAACATAGAAACTAGGTGCAGGAGGAGGCCATTCGGCCCTTCGAGCCGGCACTGCCATTCATTGTGAGCATGGCTGATCGTCCCCTATCAATAACCCGTGCCTGCCTTCTCCCCATATCCCTTGACTCCACTAGCCCCTAGAGCTCTATCTAACTCTCTCTTAAATCCATCCAGTGACTTGGCCTCCACTGCCCTCTGTGGCAGGGAATTCCATAAATTCACAACTCTCTGGGTGAAAAAGTTTTTTCTCACCTCAGTCTTAAATGACCTCCCCTTTAATCTAAGACTGTGGCCCCTGGTTCTGGACTCGCCCAACATTGGGAACATTTTTCCTGCATCTAGCTTGTCCAGTCCTTTTATAATTTTATATGTTTCTATAAGATTCCCCCTCATCCTTCTAAACTCCTGTGAATACAAGCCTAGTCTTTTCAATATTTCCTCATATGACAGTCCAGGGATCAATCTTGTGAACCTACGCTGCACTGCTTCAATCACAAGGATGTCCTTCCTCAAATCAGGAGACCAATACTGTACACAATACTCCCGATAGTCTTGGCATTCCCTCTCTCTCTATCTCTCCCCCACCCAAGTCGCACCAGCTTCTCGTTCTCACCCAACAAACAGCTAACAATGGCCTGTTTCCTTTATCATCGTTGCTTTTTTCCATATTTTTTATTCGTTGTTCTTTATCTCTCAACATCATCATCTATATCTCTTGTTTCCCTTATCCCTAACCCATCTGAAGAAGGGTCTCGACCTGAACCGTCACCCATTCCTTCTCTCCGGAGGTGCCACCTGGCCCGCTGAGTTACTCCAGCTTTTTGTGTCTATCTTCAATTCAATTTATTTGTCTTTTGGACAAATTTGTCATTTGGACCCCGTTGAGGTCCAAACGAAATGTTGTTTCTGCAGCCATACATTACAAAACGAAGAAGACCCGAGACACAACACAATTGACACATACATCCATCACAACGCTGTGATGGAAGGCAAAAAAAACGTATCTCTCCACTGCACTCCCCCCCCCCGATGTCAGAGTCAAAGTCAAAGCCCACGGCGGGCGATGGTGATTATCCCGCGGCCATTAAAGCCACGCCGGGTGATGCAAGGTCGCGCACCGGGTCTTGGTGTTAGAGCCCCGGCGCGCGCCCGCAAAGTTCAGCGGCCATTCCAAGCCGCGCGGAGGGATAAAGCCCCGCTCCAGGTGCTCTTCAACCCCGCAACTCGGGCGGGAGAAGTCGCCGCTGTGGAAGCCCCGAAAAGCGGTCTCCCACCAGGGGACCCGCGGGCTTCCAGTGTTGCCGTCCGCCAGACCCGCGGTTGTAGCCTCCGAATCTCCGGCGGTCGGGTCGCAGCAGCGATTGTCTCCACCACAGCTCCACCCGCTCCGGACTCGGCCAGCCCCGTGACGGTGAGAAGTCCGCAGCTCCACAACTGGAGCCCCAGGTCGTTCCTGCTGGAGGCCGCTCCACGTTGCCCAGCCCCAACGACAACGGAGACCCGACAAAGAAAAGGTCGGGGTCTCCCGTGCAGGGGAAAGATTTCAAAGTTTCCCCCCCCACCCCCACCCCCACCCCCCCACACACATACCCCGACAAAAAAAATAATAAAAAACTACATAAAAACGAGACAAAAATAATAAAAAGACAGACGGACTGCAGAGGCCGCTGAAGACGAAAGTCGCGCCGCCCACCGATATTCATACTGCTGCAGTGTAAGCTGCCCAAAGCGAAATAGATAGATAGATAGATAGAATCTTTATTCGCCACACGACCAGGGTTGGTGGTATTTGAGTTCGGTACATGATGGTACACGGCTTTAGTCACATTAACACTAATAACAACACAGATCATAATAATAAAGTGCATCCATACCACATCACAAATCACAAATCTCACCAACAATACATAGTGCAAAAGAACAGACAAAGACCATAGACAAGTCACTGTATACATCAAAAGACCTTAGTATTGTCTGTTATTGGAGGGAATTAAGTGTTCTTATTGCTGAGGGGAAGAAACTGTTTTTAAAACGGGTGGATTTTGTAGCAAGTGACCTAAGGCGCCTCCCTGAAGGGAGAGACTGGAAAAGGTGGTTTGCTGGATGGGAGGGGTCCGAGATGATCTTTGTTGCCCGTTTTGAGGTACGTTGGAGGTAAATGGAATGGATTGAGGGGAGGGGAGAGTTGATGATCCTAGAGGCCATGGAGACAATGCGCTGTATTCTGTGTAGTGAGTGACTGTCAGTGTTTCCGTACCAGACTGTGATTGAGGAGGTGATGATGCTTTCAATGATGGATTGATAGAAGCGGACCAGGAGGTGTTGTTCCTCCAATTTGCATGTGGCCTCACTCTGTTAACGGAGCAGGCCCAGGACAGAAAGGTCAGACGGTGTGGGAATGGGAAGGGGGGAGTTAAAGTGAGTTTGTTGTCCACAACTTTCTGGGCACGCACTTTATGTTCAAACAGTGGCAATGCTGCTAACATACTTCACTAGTTCCGAAGACCTTTGGGATATCGTGGGGTCGGGAAAGGTACTGTAGAAATGGAGATTGTTCTTTTTTCCCACACAGTGAGTGAAAGAGAGTTACATAATAAAAATTGATTATTCCTCTAGTAAACTGTACTGGCCAGAGCGAAGTTACATACAAATGATGTGTGTGGAATCAATTGCAATCACTCACAGCATTAGAAGTGACCATGTGTGACTGATAGGAAAAATGTCCAAATATCTCTATTCTGCTCAGGGATCACGGTGTCACTTTCAGCAGCCAAAATATTTACACGACACGATGACCTGTTGGGAAGAAAAGATCCTGTCTGATAAAAGGTTTGAGGAAGGGTCTCCACCCGAAACGCCACCCATTCCTTCTATCCAGAGATTCTGCCTGTCCCGCTGAGTTACTCCAGCATTTTGGGTCTACCTTCGATTTAAACCAGCACCTGCAGTTCTTTCCTACACACATTGAGAAGGGGTGCAGATGTATTGTATTGTATTGTATTGTATATCTTTATTGTCATTTCCTGAGTATTCGCATACCCAGAGGAAACAAAAAAACGTTCCTCAACCAGTGTCCATTTCAATGTGCAGTAAAAAATAAATAGAAGTAAAATTACATATATCATGAACAAATGAACACTCTACTCTCTACTAAACATCAACAGGCGTTCCGATCGGCAGCGGCACGACAGTGGCTCTGCTGCAGTGTGTCCAGGTTGGTGGTTGGTGCACGATACTTTGGCAGGGGGCAAAGTCCGTTTATCAGTCTTATAACCTGCGGGAAGAAGCTGAGGAGCATCCTGCTGGTTTTGCACCTAATGCTCCGGTACCTCTTCCCAGATGGCAGGATGGAGAATATGTGGTGCCATGGGTGGTAGGGGTCTTTGATGATGGAGATGGCTCTGCTGATACATCTCTTCCTGTATATGTCCAGCAGGAAAGGGAGTGGAGCACCAATAATCCTGCTGGCAGTCTTCACAATCCTGTCTAGTTGGTGCCGTTCGTACGCCTTGCAGCTCCCGAACCAGGAAGTGATGCCGTAGGTTAATGTGCTCTCGATTGTCCCCCTATAAAAAGTTCGTAGGTGTGTAGTGGGGAGACCTGCTTTACATAGTCTTCGGAGAGGGTGTAGTCGCTGCTGGGCTCTCTTGACCAGTGCTGTGGTGTTGGTCGTGGACGTCAGGTCATCTGACGGGTGGAGTCCTAGGAACTTCACGCTGTTGACCCTTTCCACATCAGCTCCATCGATGTGCAGAGGTGTATTGGTGTATCTAGGTGGTATTGAGGAAAGGTTAGTATTGAGGAGTGGATTTTATGGTGAATGTGATAACTCTCTCAAGGTCAATGTTGGTAAAATGCTATAATGTGGATAAGTGTAGAGAGTTTTTTTTCTTTCAATCCCTTACTGAGGTACAGTGTAATTTGCTTTAGTTTACTCAGGCAAAGGAGAAACTGTCTCAGGGATATAAATACCCTCTAGTTGGTGTTGAGCTGCCTTCTTGAAACACTGCAGTGTCTGACATGAAAGAGCTCCCATGGTGTTGCTGTGGGAGGTGTTTGGGGGAGGCCTGGATAGAGTGGATGTGGAGAGCAAAGGTCCTATAGCAAGCAAGATAGACCACTCCTTCTAAATGCAATGGGCTGACGTGTAGTACGCAACGGAGCGGAACGTGGGCCTTTTTTTCATCCATTTCAGCAACCCGACCCGACCCGACCCGACTCGCAGTGTAATCAACGTTGCGGGGGAACAGTTTGTGTTAATAAATTGTAATTCTGAAAATGAGGAGAAGATTTTTCCCAAATAACTTTTATTTTTACAAGGATGTTTCCGTAACCAGCTTCCGTCTCCGCACTAGTATCTTTGCTCCGCTATGGGATCTTTGGTGCGGAGACGGAAGCCAGTTACGGAAATGGGGCCTTAAATTCCCCATGAATCTGCCCATGACCGTACTACGTCTTTTTCGTCGAGTGGTCTATCTTGCTCGCTATAGGATCTTCGGTGGAGAGGATGTTTCCACTAGTGGGAGAATCTAGGGCCAGAGGTCATAGTCTCAGAATTAAAGGACGTTCCTTTAGGAAGGAGAAGAGGAGGAATTTCTTTAGTCAGTGGGTGGTGAATCTGTGGAATTCATTACCACAGATGGCTGTGGAAGCCAAGTCAATGGATATTTTTATGGCAGGGATAGATAGATTCTTGCTTAGTACGGGTGTCAGGTGTTATGGGGAGAGGGCAGGAGAATGGGGTTAGGGGAGAGAGATAGATCAGCCATGACTTTATGGCGGAGGAGACCTGATGGGCCAAATGACATAATTCTGCTCTTATTACGTGAGCTTCAGGCCTTTCAATGAATAACGACGAAAGAATCACCATCTGCAGTTGCTTGAGTTTTCATGCTGAAAGAAGGGTGCACATCAAAAAATACTGCCGATACTGCAAATCCAAAAATAAACAGAAAATGCTGGAAAACAGAACACTAGGGCGGTGCAGCGGTAGAGTTGCTGCCTTACAATGCCTGAGATCCAGGTTCAATCCTGACTACGGGTGCTATCTATACAGAGTTTGTATGTTCGATCAAAGATAGTCTGAGGGTCTCAAATGAGGTAGGTAATAGCTCAGGACTGCTCTCTAGTTGTGGTAGGATGGTTCAGTTGCCTGATTACAGCTGGGAAGAATCTGGAGGTGAGGGTTATGACACTTCTATCCCTCTTGCCTGATGGGAGAGGGGAGAAGAGAGAGTGACCGGGGTGGGACTCGTCCTTGATGATGCTGGTAGCCTTTCTGAGGCATCGTGAGGTATAAATTGAGTCAATGGAAGGGAGATTAGTTTGGTCTGGGCTGCGTCCACAATTCTCTGCGATTTCTTGGATGTTATTGTTCCCGAACCATGCTGTGTTGGAGGGAACAAAAGCTTTTCACTGTACCTCTGTACACGTGACAATAAACCAAGCTAAAATCTCCATCCGGGCCGGCCACAGTATGCGAGCTTTCCCTTCGTTTCGGGTCGAGAACCTTCTTCAGACTGAGAGTCCGTCTAACCGACAAACATGCATGTCTTTGGAGTGTGGGAGGGAACCCGAGATCCTGGAGAAAACCCACGCAGGTCACGGGGAGAACGTGCGAACTCCGTACAGACAGCACCCGTAGTCAGGGTCGAACCCAGGCCTCTGGCGCTGTGAGGCAGCAACTCTACCACTGCACCGCCCAGTTGTGGAGATCTGAAGAAGGGTTTTCGGCCTGAAACGTTGCCTATTTCCTTCGCTCCATAGATGCTGCCTCGCCCGCTGAGTTTCTCCAGCATTTTTGTCTACCTGTTGGATTGCTACTTGGATTGCAAGTGGCGTCACTGTATTCTGGTGGTGGAGGGAATGGACAAATGGTGCAACGGATGGAGTGTCAATTAAGCAGGCACGTTGTCTTGGACAATGTAGAGTCATTCAACAATAGGCAAAAAAAACAATTTGCTTTTGGAAGCATTTTCATGTTATTCAAAGGCTTATTATAATTTGGTTGTAACACTCTCTCGCCTCATGGCAACAGTCAGCTCCTGGATCAATATTTGATTCAATAAAACTCCCTCTGAAATGTCACTTCTCATTTTTAAGCCCTCGGCTACAATGATGCAAATTAGCTGACAGAATTTAATAGAACAAAATAAGCTTCGAACCGCTTATCAACTGCTTGCAGACTACTATTAAAATAGAATCAAAAGTTAAACAGAGAGAAATGAATCAAGTTGCTTACTGCGTAAAGCATGCACTGTAATCGACGGTACACGCCAATGATTAGCCCGAAACAGTGTGAGCTGTAAATGTAAATGGATGGCACAGTGGCGTAGCTGGTACCTAGTCCAGTCATGCCCAGTCCATCACGGGTACTGACCTCCCCACCATCGAAGGGATCTACAGGAGACGCTGCCTCAAAATGGCCGCCAGCATCATCAGAGACCCACACCACACTGGCCACGCTCTCATTTCACTCCTGCCATCGGGAAGAAAGTACAGGAGCCTGAAAACTGTAACGTCCAGGTTCAGGAACAGCTTCTTCCCTGCAACCATCAGGCTATTAAACACCACAACCTCCAAATAAGCTCTGAACTACATAGACTTGAGGTCATTGGTTTTGTCATTTTGCACTATTATTGTTTGCTTATTTTTTATGTGTGTGTGTGTGTGTGTGTGTGTGTGTGTGTGTGTGTGTGTGTGTGTGTGTGTGTGTGTGTGTGTGTGTGTGTGTATATATATATATATATATGTATATGTCTTTATGTATGTATATGTATATACACACACCCACATACATGCACACTCACACATATATTTTGTTTACCTCTGCTATGGGACAACCGTTACCTCTATCTAAAATGATGACAGAGTGCTGGAGTAACTCAGCGGGCCAGGCACCATCTCCGGAGGGACCCTTCATCAGACTGAAAAGGTGGGAGGAGGGGGTGGTGGGGTGAGGGGGTGGTGGGGTGAGGGGGAGGAGGGGGTGGGGTGAGGGGGTGGTGGGGTGAGGGGGTGGTGGGGTGAGGGGGTGGTGGGGTGAGGGGGTGGTGGGGTGAGGGGGTGGTGGGGTGAGGGGGTGGTGGGGTGAGGGGGTGGTGGGGTGAGGGGGTGGTGGGGTGAGGGGGTGGTGGGGTGAGGGGGTGGTGGGGTGAGGGGGTGTTGGGGTGAGGGGGTGGTGGGGTGAGGGGGTGGTGGGGTGAGGGGGTGGTGGGGTGAGGGGGTGGTGGGGTGAGGGGGTGGTGGGGTGAGGGGGTGGTGGGAGAAGGTGTGGAGGCAAGAAAAGACCAGGACAAATCAGGGCAAGGAACAGGTCAGAATCAGATTTTATTCGCCAAGTATGTTTTACAACATACAAGTAATTCCACTGGCCAGGATGACCTCAGGCTGGGTGGTGCCCTGCCTGGTAGGCCAATTGTTGGCTAGGGAAGGGGTGATTGTCTGAAGAAGGGTCCCGACCCAAAGCGTCACCCATCATTTTTCTCCAGAGATGCTGCCTGACCTGCTGAGTTACTCCAGCACTTTATAAGTTCATAAGTTCCAGGAGCCGAATAAGGCCATTCGGCCCATCAAGTTCATTCATGGCTGATCGATCTTTCCCTCCCAACCCTACTCTCCTGCCTTCTTCCCATAACCCCTGACACCCTTACTAATCAATTTTGTGTCTGTTTTCAGTATAAACCAGCATCTGCAGTTCTATGTTTCTACTGTTAATTACCATGTTCACCAGTAGCATTGTTTCATTGTCCTGGTGCAAGCTGCCTAATTGAGATGAAGAAGGGTCTCGACTCGAAACATCACCCATTCCTTCCCCCAGAGATGCTGCCTGCCCCACTGAGTTACTCCAGCATTTTGTGTCAATCTAAAGGGCCTGTCCCACTTTCACGACCTAATTCACGACCTTTTTTACTCGTGGACATTTTTCATCGTGCTGAAAAAACGCCCCGACCTACCTGATGCCACGAGTACCTACGACTAGCATCACGACCGACCTACCTACAACCTCCTACGACCTCCTATGACCTCGTGACGAGTATGAGTCAAGGGCAAACTCGGCAGAGGTTGTGCATTAGGTCGTGAAAGTGGTCCAGGCCCTTTAGTTGAGATGATAGACACAAAACCCATTTTTGGCTGCTCAAGGGAGCAAGACGAACAACCCTGGAGATTAGAAGGTGTGGTTTGTGATTCCCAGCCAGCAGTGAGGCTGTGATTTTGGTTGAAAAGCTGTGCAATTAATCTCAATGTACCTGGGTGCAAAGGGAAGAAAAATTAGTCTTCCTGACGACCGTCTCGTAAACCCCGTTGAGAAGTTCAAATAGGTTTATGAATGATCATTGAACGGTTCCCACCCTGAAGGGTCTCGACCCGAAACGTTGCCGACTGGACAAGCTAGATGCAGGAAAAATGTTCCCAATGTGGGGCGAGTCCAGAACCAGGGGGTCACAGTCTTAGAATAAAGGGGAGGCCATTTAAGACTGAAGTGAGAAAAAACGTTTTCACCCGGAGAGTTGTGAGTTTGTGGAATTCCCTGCCACAGAGGGCAGTGGAGGCCAAATCACTGGATGGATTTAAGAGAGAGTTAGATAGAGCTCTAGGGGCTAGTGGAATCAAGGGATATGGGGAGAAGGCAGGCACGGGTTATTGATTGGGGACGATCAGCTATGATCACAAAGGGCTGAATGGCCTCCTCCTGCACCTATTTTCTATGTTTCTATGTTTCCTTCGCTCCATAGATGCTGCCTCACCCGCTGAGTTTCTCCAGCATTTTTGTCTACCTTCGATGTTCAGATTGCACAGTTTCCAATTCAGCGTTTCCCACTAAACTCCAGCTAAATGCAATAACAATCACAGTTACACTGTCGTGTCAGTGAGTTGAACATACTGCATTCCGACTTCTCAATTTTTTAACTTCATAATGAAATGATATTGATGCAGTCACAGTTGGTCAGAAACAAACAAGACCATTATCAGCATGCCTGGGGCATGTAATCGATCGCGGACGGGTTCATAACTAGAAGAGTAATGGCTCCTTGGTTTTCCAATCACTGCATTGTAACTACAGTCTGCAGCTAATGAGTAATACTGTCCTACTTATATCTAGAGCTTTTACACTTCAGGGCCCTGGTTGCAAATAACAACTTGCACTCTTCCAGTGGGGAGAAGGCAGATCAAGAACAACCACAGGAACAAATTAAAGTCGCAAGGAACCGCAGACGCTGGTTTACCAACAAAAAAAAAGGCAAAGTGCTGGAGCAACTCAGCAGGTCAGACAGCTTCTCTGGAGAACATGGATCGGTGATGTTTCGGGTTGAGACCCTTCTTCAGAATGTTTGCGGTGGGTGGGTGTGGGGGTGGAGTGGGGGGGGGGGGAAGCTGGAAGAGCGGAGGAGTCTGAAGAAGGGTCTTGACCCGAAACCTTCCTCCAGAGATGCTGCCTGACCGGCTGAGTTACCCCTTCATTTTGGTGTCTGTCTTAGGGGCAGGACAAAGCTTGTTGATTGATATATTAATATGGGGGGAGGGGGGGGTGATAGGCAGATGGTTGATCAAAGGCCAGAGATGAAAAGCCAAAAGGGGTGAGATAAATTTAGAAGAGGTGCAAATGGTGAAGCCAGAGGAAGGAATAGAGGTGGAAAGGGAGAAGATGGAGTAGATTAAAAGCTAAATTTGCTGTCAATACTCAGCAGGTCAGGCTCCATCTGTGGAAAAAGAAACAGGGTTAATGGCCTTGAACTTGCCAGAAAGACCTGGGAGTTAAAATTGGCAAAATGCAGATACAGACACCTGCAGATGCTGGTTTGTACCAAAGATAGACACAAAGTGCTGGAATAACTGAACGGGTCAGGCAGCATCTCCGGAGAAAAAGGATGGGTGACGTTTCGGGTGGGGACCCTTCTTCAGACCTTGCTTTCAAAGGCTTTCAATGGGGCCATGTCCAACCTCCTCCATAGGAGCTCTGAAGTCTTCCTACACACTGGCCTCTTGAATTGTCCTTGAGTTTAATTGCTCCGCACTGTTGCCAGGTGTGCTCTCAGCTTACCTGGTGCCTTTACTTTGGAGATACAGCGCGGAAACAGCCCCTTCAGCTCGCCATGTCCGCACCGACCAGTGATCACCCCATACACCCGCACTATCCTACACACTAGAGACAATTTACAATTTAACGGAAGCCAATTAGCTTACAAACCTGTACATCTTTTGGAGTGTGGGTGGAAACCGGAGCACCCGGAGAAAACCCACGTGGTCACAGGGAGAATGTACAATCTGCTTACACAGCATTGAACCCGGGTCTCTGGCGCTGTAAGGCAGCAACTTTACCGCTGCACAACCTTGTTGCCCCAAAAAGATGCTTATGCCCAAAGCATTGGAACCTCCTCCCTAAATCCCTTTATTTCTCTCTCCTCTCATTGGATTCCTTTTAAATTTGACAACAAGGCTTTTTGGTAAAGAGCCCCAATATCTGTTCGATTTCTCCTGTGACGGACCTGAGATGCTTTGGTAAGTTATGGAACTTATAAAACTATAACCCTTCATCACTTATTGCGTTCAATATGAAGCATGTTTCTCACCCTAATACTTTGACTGGATAGAGTGGATGTGGAGAAGACGTTTCCACTAGTGGGGGAGTCCAGGACCAGAGGTCACAGCCTCAGAAATAAAGGACATTCCTTTCGGAAGGAGATGAGGAAGAATTTCTCCAGTCAGAGAGTGGTGAATTTGTGGAATTCATTGCCACAGAAGGCTGTGGAAGCCGTCAATGGATATTTTTAAGGCAGAGATAGATAGATTCTTGATTAGTACGGGTGTCAGGGGTTATGGGGAGAAGGGGGTTAGGAGGGAGAGATAGTTCAGCCATGATTGAATGGCAGAGCAGACTTGATGGGCCGAATGGCCTACTTCTACTCCTATCACTTATGACCTTATGAACAGCGCTGCTTTATATAATTGCACATAAAGTACTGTTTAATAACAACTTTTCAGGGGATCCATTCCACATTCTACCCTTTACCCAAAACTACAATTCCTAGTCCCATCAGAAATCCAGAAATCAAAAGGATACATCAGCCACGATTGAATGATGGAGTAGATTGATGGGCCGAATGGCATTGTCCTATCTGGGACATATGACAATAAAACACTTGACTCTTGACTCTTGACCCTATCACATATGAACCTATAAACTTACGACTAACTGCTGCTGCTCACGTGAAATATCCCCATATTACGCAACCCGTCCTACCATACTGACGCATACACTCCTGTATCTGCTACATAATGGCCCACCTCCTCTCACTCTGAATAGGCAATGACAGCATGCCCTAGTTTTCAAGGTGTTACTCGCCTGTATTTATTACAAATGCGGTAACATTATCAAAGCACTTCATGTAATTTCATGCTTCAAAACCTTTCTAGTGTCACCCACGATCCAAAGCACTGTTAAATGCAGGGTTGCTAAGGAGACAAGGAGAAATAGTTTGGAAGCTGGCGCGGAGAACTAATGGTGAAAGTTTTAACCCGTTAACTCCCTTCTTTTACATTCCCCTGTGGGGACCTGGCCTCAACTCCTGGAGGCCTCGAGAGAGACTGCAGATCAAGGAGGATCCAGACCTAATAGATTGACTGCCCATTTCAACCCTCCCCTCCCCACCCCCCTAACCCCACAGATGCTGCCTGGTCAGTTGAGCAGTTGGGTTCCTCAACCCCTTTTGTTTGTTGCCCAAGATCAATGGCTACCCAGATTCAGAGCTGAGGTAGCCATTGATTCATTCTAGTCTGTGTGGTGTGGTCCTCCTTCCTAAGGAAGGACGGTCTTGCCCTAAAGTGGATGAAATACAGGTTGCCGGGATCCGTTCATGGGATAAGATCAGGTTAGGTAGGAGGGCCTCGATCCGAAACGTCACCTATTCCTTTTCTCCAGAGATGCTGCCTGACCCACCGAGTTACTCTGGCTTTTTGTGTAAGCCAGCATCTGCTGTTCCTTCCAACACAGGTTAGGCAGGGCAGGCTGACTGTCACTTAAGTTTAGTTTAGTCTAGTTTAGTTTAGTGTACCGAGGTACAGTGAAAAGCTTTTGTTGCGTGCTCACCAGTCAGCGGAAAGACAATACATGATTGTGATACATGTTAAACATTGTCTCAACTGCCTCCTCCACACACCCACTAACTACCCTTTGCGTGAAAGAGTTAACCCTTAAAGAAACATTTTGCTCCTTTGCTCAAACATTGGAATTTTCTGATTTTGACTTTTGCATAAAGTATGTAATAGGATTTTTAAATAAGCGCCACAAATTTTTATTATTATTATTATTATTAAGTCGTTGAAAACATCAGCGACGCAGTGGTGCTGGTTTCCGACGGACCAGGTCAGGGGGGGGGGGGGCAGGTTCCCTCCGCCACTGGTACCATGTAATCCCGTGCTACCTGCTCCATTGTCGGATAGTCGGCGACTAAACCGTCTCCCCCACCTGGTTTTCCAGGTGAGGAGGGGGCTGTGGACCCCGGCAGGACCATAAGCAAGACCTGTCAAAGGGCGGATGAGCTTCTAGCGAGCCAACGGCCATCCACACTTCAGTAGAAGTTGCGATCACTGTCGTACATGGCATTGTATGGCTACAAAGGTCATGACACATTTTTGCTTCACATCTAAATCTATATTGAGCGGATTAATGTGAAGATGGGAAACTATTTAAGCCAGGCTAATAATAATAACAGGCTCAAAAGGACAGGAACTACTCATTAAACTGCATTAGATACCATGGCTTTAATGTCTGATTGTGAACTTTTACACAAGTCAAAATCCTTCAAATATATCCACTGGAGGAATTACATCTCAATAGCTTTTATATTGGCGAGTTAAGATTTAGTTTACTGGCCTGCACCAGTATTAATTCCCACACAACAAGCCCGACTGTCAGATCAGGAGGATACAATTGCTCTATAAAGGATTTTATGGTGCAGTCAATCAAATAGAAAGCTGTTTTGCACCTTAATAATACAGCTGCAGCAGTTTTCATCACTAGTGCTGGCCTCACTGCTTCACGTATATGTAGATTGCAGAAACTGTCACCTGAATAATAACGGGCTAGACACAAAAGGCTGGAGTAACTCTTTGTTACTATGAGGTTTGGAGGGCAGCCCGGTGGTGCAGTGGTCGAGTTGCTGCCTTACAGAGACCCGGGTTCAATCCTGACTACGGGTGCTGTCTGTATGGAGTTTGCACGCTCTCCCCGTGACCGCGTGGGTTTTCTCCGAGATCTTCGGTTTCCTCCCACACTCCAAACACATACAGGTTTGTAGGTGAATTGGCTTGGTACAAGTGTAAAACATTGTCCCTAGTGTGTGTGTGTGTTAATGTGCGGGGATGGATGGTCGGTGCGGACTCGGTGGGCCGAAGGGCCTCTTTACGCGCTGTATCTCTAAACTAAACTTAACTCAGCGGGTCGGAGAAAAGGTGGGAGAAAAAGACAGGGGAATGAAAGATAGAGGAAAATGGAAGGCAGTATGAAGAAGAGAGGAAGGAAGATAGTGCATGGGAGACAACAGAAGGAGTTTGGTAAAGAGATAAGAGACACAAAGAGAGTTCCCCATTTTCCTTTTATTCCATCTCTTCTCCAAACCCTGACCACCATCACCTTGCGCCTCTGGTTTCACATTTCACATTTTCTTCTTCCTTCCTTATCTTGCACCCTGTGTCTCCATTTCACTTCATCTTCTTTACTATTTTCCCCCATTTGCTAATCACTGCTCCTCACCCGTATCCCCAACCCCAACCCCTCACCTTTCTTTCCGAGCTTTCTTCCTTCCCTCTACTCAGTCTGAAGAAGGATTCCAACACGAAACATCAAGAGGATATCAGTATAGGAGTAAAGAGGTTCTTCTGCAGTTGTATAGGGCTCTGGTGAGTCCACATCTGGAGTATTGTGTGCAATTTTGGTCTCCTAATTTGAGGAAGGACATCCTTGTGATTGAGGCAGTGCAGCGTAGGTTCACGAGGTTAATTCCCGGGATGGCGGGACTGTCACCTGGGGAAAGAATGAAAAGACTAGGCTTGTATTCACTGGAGTTTAGAAGGATGAGGGGGGATCTTGTAGAAACATATGAAATTATAAAAGGACTGGACAAGCTAGATGCAGGAAAAATGTTCCCAATGTTGGGCGAGTCCAGAACCAGGGGCCACAGTCTTAGAATAAAGGGGAGGCCATTTAAGACTGAGGTGAGAAAAAACGTTTTCACCCAGAGAATTGTGAATTTGTGGAATTCCCTGCCACAGAGGGCAGTGGAGGCCAAATCACTAGATGGATTTAAGAGAGAGTTAGATAGAGCTCTAGGGGCTAGTGGAGTCAAGGGATATGGGGAGAAGGCAGGCACGGGTTATTGATCGGCCATGATCATTATGAATGGCGGTGCTGGCTCGAAGGGCCGAATGGCCTCCTCCTGCACCTATTTTTTATGTTTCTATGTCTATCATCTCTCTATTTCCTTCCATAGATGCTGTCTGGTCAGTTGAGATTCTCCAGCACTCTGCTTTCTGCTCAAGATTCCAACGTCGGCAGTCTCTTGTGAGTCCATGGACAAAATGGACAATGTGTAGAAAGGAACTGCAGATGCTGGTTTACATCCGCGTAGGTTTAAGGTGAAGGGGAAAAGATTTACTAGGAATCTGAGGGGTAACTCTTTCACACAAAGGGTGGTGTGTGTATGGAACGAGCTTGCAGAGGAGGTAGTTGAGGCTGGGACTATCCCAACGTTTAAGAAATGCTTAGACCGGCACATAGATGGGACCAGTTTGGAGGAATTTGGACCAAACGCGGGCTGGTGGGACTAGTGTAGCTGGGACATGTGGGCAAGTTGGGCCGAAGGGCCTGCTTCCACACAATCACTCTATGACTCTATAACGTTAGACACAGAATGCTGGAGTGACTCAGCGGGACAGGCAGCAATTCTGGAGAGAAGGAATGGGTGATGTTTCGGGTCGAGACCCTTCTTCAGTTACACCAGCGTTTTGTGTCTATCTTCCAAGGTTACGTATTGACCAGGTGAGAAATTAAATGGCCTGTTCGTTCAATATCCCACCTGAAACAACACTCCCACAGTCCTACACAAGTACTGATGGCCTGAATTCCAAATACTTCCTTTTTCAGTTTGATTCAGAGGCAAGGTTTTAGGCTCTGTCTTACGGTGTTGCGGTCATCGGCGGTGAAGCGCGGCTTCGCCTGTAGAGTGGACCGCACGGCAACGGCGAGAGCGCCGAGCCTATGCCACGGGAGCGCCGCACGAATGCTGCGCGGGGGGCCGAGTGATTTAAATACGGCTGGTCCCACGTGCTTGCGGTAAGTAAAAAAAAGGTCGGGCCGACTGCGATGACGTCGGCACGTGACTCACTAGCGGCGGCTGTGGCGGCGGCCGTCCTGATCGCGGCGCTGTAGCGGTGGCTGTGCCGGCGGCCGTGCCGCACACGTGCCTCACTGGCGGAGCCTGTGGTGGTGCAAGTTTGACGCACGGCGCTCGAGCCACACTGGCGGCGGCTGTGGCGGCGGCCGTCCTGATCGCGGCGCTGTAGCGGTGGCTGTGCCAGCGGCCGTGCCGCACACGTGCCTCACTGGCGGAGGCTGTGCGGTAGGAAAATATTTTTGAACAGTGTAGGTTTTATTTTAGCACCGTGCGGTGTTGGGAGCAACGCCGCACGGCCCCGGAATTGTGCGTTCTCACGAGTGCGCGGTCTATGGCGGCCCAGGAGCGGTAAATTCTTCCCGTTTCGCCGCCAATGACCGCAGACTCATGAGACAGGCCTTTTACTACCTGAGAGAGGATTAGCACCAAAGATCTATGATCTAGGGTTAGCACTGTGGAGAGTTGGGTTCAGATACACAGAGGAATAGCACGACAAGCATAATGGTAAAAAAAAACATCCGGACAGGTACATGGATAGGTTTAGATGGATGTGGGCTAAACGCAAGCAAGTGGGATTAGTGTAGATTGGGCTTCCTGGTCGGCGTGGGCAAGTTGTGCTGAAGGGTCTGTTTACCTGCAGTATGACTCTAATACTCTCCCTCTAAGACAAGTAGGTGGGAAGAGGGCGAGAGAAAAAAAAGTTGCAACAAGGGAGAGAATATGAGAAAGACAGAGAGGGGGAGAAAGGAGAGAGGGAGTGAGGAAGAGAGTGGGGGAGAAAGAGTGAGGGTGAGGGAGAGAGATGGGGAGAGGGGAGAGTGAGGGAGTTAGGGGGAGAGGGAGGGAGGGAGTGAGTTAGTGATGGAGAGGGAGAGAGGGAGAGGGAGGGAGTGAGGGTGAGGGAAAGAGGGAGAGGGAGGGAGTGAGGGTGAGGGAGAGAGATGGGGAGAGGGGGGGAGTGAGGGAATTAGGGAGAGAGATGGGGAGAGAGGGGAGAGTGAGGGAGTTAGGGGGAGAGGGAGGGAGGGAGTGAGAGGGAGGGAGTGAGGGTGAGGGAGAGAGATGGGGAGAGGGGGAGAGTGAGGGAGTTAGGGGGAGAGGGAGGGAGGGAGTGAGAGGGAGTGAGGGAGTGAGTTAGTGATGGAGAGGGAGAGAGGGAGTGGGAGGGAGTGAGGGTGAGGGAGAGAGGGAGTGAGAGGGAGGGAGTGAGGGTGAGGGAAAGAGATGGGGAGAGGGGGGGAGTGAGGGAGTTAGGGAGAGAGATGGGGAGAGAGGGGAGAGTGAGGGAGTTAGGGGGAGAGGGAGGGAGGGAGTGAGAGGGAGGGAGTGAGTTAGTGAGGGAGAGGGAGAGAGGGAGAGGGAGGGAGTGAGGGTGAGGGAGAGAGATGGGGAGAGGGGGAGAGTGAGGGAGTTAGGGGGAGAGGGAGGGAGGGAGTGAGAGGGAGGGAGTGAGTTAGTGAGGGAGAGGGAGAGAGGGAGAGGGAGGGAGTGAGGGTGAGGGAGAGAGGGAGAGAAAGAGAAGCAGAAAGAGTCTAGGATAGAGATATAAAGTAATGAAGGAAAAGAGAGAGATATTCAGGTATAGAGAGGGAGAAGACACAGGGAGACAAATAGAGAGAATGAGACAGATGGAAAGAGAGAAACACACAAACAAGCAACTGAGATGGTCAGAGAGATAGACGGACTGTGGGATTGCAACCAGCACAGCGGGAAAGTAATTATGCCCCTTTGGTTCCAAAGGCATCAAATAAAACAGTGAAAACAACTGTCAATCATAACGAGATGAAGCTGGGTCTCAATTACACAAGAACATTGGGATTATTGAATGCTGTTGGCAAGAGCTCAGGCAATATAGAGAAAAAATGACAACAAAGGAAGGTTACTTCTGATTTCAGGGGGAAATGAATATTTCAAGTGTCTGTCACTGCCCTTTGTGATATTGGTTTGTGCAGTGTGATTAAACCCAGGCCTAACTCAGAAATAGACAGAAAATAGTGGGAATATCAGAAATAGACAGAAAATAGTGGGAATATATGGTTGCACAAAGGCTCAGAGGGACAGAGTCCTAGAGAAGACTTTCACCAACTTTCACAATCATGGGCATTCGTTAATCAAGAATACTGTGGGCAAGGCATTTATTTAGGTCAAAAGGACACAAAGTGCTGGGGTAACTCAGCAGACCAGGCAGCATCTCGGGAGAACGTGGATATGCGACGTTTCGGATCAGGAGGCTCAAGAAGGGACTGGACCCCCAAAAATGTCACCTGTCCATGTTCTCCCATGTTCTCCAGAGATGCAATCTGACCTGCTGAGTTGCTCTGTGGAGTAGACGAAATGTTTAAGAAAGAACTGCAGATGCTTTTCGGGGATAGGGCCACGGTACAACCTCGAACAAGGATTGTTCGATGTACACTACAAAGAGGCAGGCATAGCTGGGGCCCATGCGCTTGCCCCATAGCTACGCCTTGGATTTGGAGAAAATGGGAAAAGTCAAACGAAAAGTTGTTGAGGAGGGTATCGGTAGACGGAGTTACTCCAGCACTTTGTGTTCTTTTGTGTGTGAACCCGCATCTGCAGTTCTTTGTTTCTACATTTATTTAGGACAGATTATCAGTGCGCAAAATAGTAGTTCCAGTTTTCGAGAGAAACTGCGTGGAAGCAGGCCCTTTGGCCCACTGAGTCCATGCTGACCACCGATCATCCATTCACGCAAGTTCTATGTTATTCCACTTTCTTATCCACTCCCCTTACACATTAGGGGCAGTTTTACAATTAACCTACAAGCCCGCGTGTCTTCGGGATGTGGGGGGGGGGGGGGGGGAACCTGGAGCAGCTAAAGAATCCCATGCACCAAAGGCAGATTGTGCAAACTCCACACCAACAGTACCCAAGGTCAGCATTCAACCTGGGTATGTGGCGCTGAGAGGCAGCAGCTAAGTTTAGTTTAGTTTAGAGATACAGCGCGGAAAACAGGCCCTTCGGCCCACCGAGTCCGCACCGACCAGCGATCCCCGCACACTAACACATGTGGTGCAGACGGTAAAGCAGCTACTTTACAGCGAATGCAGCGCCAGAGACCCAGGTTCGATCCCGACTACGGGTGTTGTCTGTACGGAGTTTGCGCATTCTCCCCGTGACCTGCGCGGGTTTTCTCCGCGATCTTTGGTTTCCTCCAACACTCCAAAGACGTACAGGTTTGCAGGTTAATTGGCTTTGGTATAAGTGCAAAATCTCCCTAGTGTGTGTCGGATAATGCTAGTGTCCGGGTATCGCTGGTGGGTGCGGACTCGGTGGGCTGAAGGGCCTGTTTCCATGCTGTATCTCTAAACTCTCTCTAAACTAAACATTTTCCAGATGGATGCAAAACACAGAATGCCTCAAATTAATTCAAAGTAATGTTTGAAGTGTGGCTGAAGGAATATGTGACCTACTTTATTTTTCTAGTTGGAATGCTCAGTGACTGCCAACTTGATATTTACCACTTGCACCATCTCCCAAAGTGAATTTTCAATCCCTCTCATCTTCCCCACCTATACAGAATGAAGAGAGAATTAAATGGGATTGATGTAAGTTGATGATTTAGTTTAGTTTAGAGATACAGCATGGAATCGGGCCCTTCGGCCCATCCAGTCCCACGTTGACCATCGATCACCCATTCACACTAGTTTTATATTGTCCCACTTTCTTGTCCACTGCCTACACACCAGGGGAAATTTACAGAGAACCTACAAAGCCGCACATCGTTGGGAAGTGGGAGGAAACCGGAGCATCGGAAGGAAACCCACGCGGTCACAGGGAGAATGTGCAAACTCCACACAGACAGACAGCACCCAAGGTCAGTCTCTGGTCAGTGCAGACTTAATGGAGCAGCGGTAGAGTTGCTGCCTAACAGAGCCAGAGACACGGGTTCGATCCTGACTACAGGTGCTGTCTGTGCAGAGTTTGTACGTTCTGCGTGTGCTTTCTCCGTGTGCTCTGGTATCCTCCCACACTTCAAAGACGAACAGGTTTGCAGGCTAATTGGCTTGGTAAAATTGTAAAAATGTTCCTAGTGTGTAGAGAGTGCTGGTGTATGAGGTAACCGCTGGTCAGCGCAGACTCAGTGGGCCGAAGGGCCTGTTTCCACGCTGTCTGACTCTATGAGGGGCATTGACTTACACTAACTTTGCTTAAAACTGAAAGGAAGCAAGACCCTATCTAGTTACAGTATACTCATGAATTCATTGACAGTAGGCTCAAAGTACACCTCTGGGTTTGTGAATTCATAGCAGGTGTCTCTCTGTCAGCCTTGCCAGCAGCCACTGGGATAAAGTGATCGAATTGCATCTCGGAAAATCTCTCGACAAGTTAATAAATAGCTTGCAGACCAGAAGCAGGAGTTAAAACCCAGACTGTGCCAATAACTGTAATAGATAACAGTGACTTTCTCTTCCCCAGACTTATCAAAAGTCAGATAAAAGCAGAAAGATCTTATTTCCTTTTCAGGAGCCTTACCGACCCTTCTCAAACATGTCCTCGGTTCCCTTTTACACGACAGATAAATTGCTGTGCTAAGAAAAGTAATTGTTTCAATTGTGCTTTCACTTTGATGAGTCGGTAGATCTCTGTCAATAAGGCCCTAACTTTATATTCCATTTATAAAGATTTATGAGGAAGAATTATCAATATATGAAAGAGGTAGTGGATGGCTGGGCAAAGGTCCAAGAAAGCACTTTGGAGCCCAGGACAACTATAAAACCTGACTTCTGATCACAGAGGTTCTGACTCAGTGGAAGTTGGAAACATTAATTGCCTTTAGGTCCCCTCATTGACATGGAGGTTGTGAAATGATGAGGTCAACGAGTAGCTGCTGTCCCCGATTATTTATTGGGTGCCATGGTCTTGTGTCTACCTGTATCTGAGGGCGTGGAACACTTCGACCACTGTCGGAGCCTGGATGTGGAGAGGATGTTTCCACGAGTGGGTGAGTCTAGGACCAGAGGCCACAGCCTCGGAATAAACGGACGTACTTGTAGAAAGGAGATGAGAAGGAATTTCTTTAGTCAGAGGGTGGTGAATCTGTGGAATTTATTGCCACAGGCGGCTGTGGAGGCCGTCAATAGATATTTTTAAGTCAGAGATAGGTTAGTTCTAGATTAGTATGGGTGTCAAGGGTTAGTTGGGAGAAGGCAGGAGATTGGGGTTAGGAGGTAGAGATAGATCAGTCATGATTGAAAGGCAGAAAACACTTGATGGGCCGAATGGCCTACTTCTGCTCCTATCACTTATGACCTTATGATCAGCGCTGCTTTATATAATTACACATCAAGTAATGTTTAGTAAAAACTTTTTATGTCAATGGATATTTTTAAAGCAGAGATCGGGTGAGGCAGCATCTATGGAGCGAAGGAAATAGGCAACGTTTCGGGTCGAAACCCTTCTTCAGACTGAGAAAGGTTTCGACCCGAAACGTTGCCTATTTCCTTCGCTCCATAGATGCTGCCTCACCCGCTGAGTTTCTCCAGCATTTTTGTCTCCCTTCGATTTTCCAGCATCTGCAGTTCCTTCTTAAGCATTGACCGAGTCTTGATTAGTACGGGTGTCAGGGGTTATGGGGAGAAGGCAGGAAATGGGGTTGAGAGGGAGAGATAGCCTTCTTCCCATAACCGTTGACACCCTTACTCATCAATCTCCGCCTTAAAAACATCCCTTTAACCTGTTAATCTCTGCTTGGAAAATAATGAATTCCACAGATTCACCACCCTCTGGTGATATACCTCACGCTGCCATCACCATAGATACATAGATACATAGAAAATAGGTGCAGGAGTAGGCCATTCGGCCCTTCGAGCCTGCACCGCCATTCAATATGATCATGGTTGATCATCCAACTCAGTATCCCGTACCTGCCTTCTCTCCATACACCCTGATCCCTTTAGCCATAAGGGCCACATCTAACTCCCTCTTAAATATAGCCAATGAACTGGCCTCAACTACCCTCTGTGGCAGAGAGTTCCAGAGATTCACCACTCTCTGTGTGAAAAAGTTTTTCCTCATCTCGGTCTTAAAGGATTTCCCCCTTATCCTTAAGCTGTGACCCCTTGTCCTGGACTTCCCCAACATCGGGAACAATCTTCCTGCATCTAGCCTGTCCAACCCCATAAGAATTTTGTACGTTTCTATAAAATCCCCTCTCAATCTTCTATATTCTAGCGAGTATAAGCCAAGTCTATCCAGTCTTTCTTCATATGAAAGTCCTGACATCCCAGGAATCAGTCTGGTGAACCTTCTCTGCACTCCCTCTATGGTAATAATGTCCTTCCTCAGATTAGGAGACCAAAACTGTACGCAATACTCCAGGTGTGGTCTCACCAAGACCCTGTACAACTGCAGTAGAACCTCCCTGCTCCTATACTCAAATCCTTTTGCTATGAAAGCTATGACTGTACTTCCAACAGAATTGGCTGCAAAGGATGTCCGAAAGTAGTAGCGGGGTGCTATTAATGCCGCGGTGAGAATCGGTGTCGTTATTTTCCAGTGACTGCCGCTGATGTTTGCAGACACCACACCGTGGCACACACTGCGCCGCGTGCAAATGCAACGCTCCCCTGCTCCACATAAATGTGCTCACAGCACACAATGTCACACAGCAAAGTTAAATTAATTCAGTGCATGGAACAAAATGTTCTGTCATTCTTACATAATCAATAGTGGGAAATAAAAAAAACAGGGAGAAAACAAACAACAAACATGCAGTGCAGGTCTGTAACAAGTTGGTGACATTCTGTAAAAAAGCACAGTGGTTATTTAATATAAGGATGAGTACTTGTATTGTTTATGCCACCCTGTGTCAGCTCATTAAAACTTCGAAAGGAATTCTTTCATTACTTTACAGGAACTCAGCATTGTCCAGTAGGAATTTAAATGTTTGTTTAGTTTAGAGATACAGCACGGAAACAGGCCCTTCGGCCCACTGTCCGCACCGACCAACGATCCCCGCACACTAACACTATCCTACACAGACCAGGGATGACTTACATTTATACCAAAGCCAATTAACCTACAAACCTGTACGTCTTTGGAGTGGGGGAGGAAACCGAAGATCTCGGAGAAACCCACGCAGGTCACGGGGAGAACGTACAAACTCCGTACAGACAGCACCCATAGTCAGAATCGAAGCAAGGTCTATGGCGCTCAAAGCACTATGAGGCTGCAACTCTACCGCTGTGGCATCGTGCCGCCCTTTAATCTCAAACTCTCGGACAAAACTTGTGGATCTCAGTCTGAAGAAGGGTCTCGTCTCGAAACGTCACCTATTCCTTTACTCCAGAGAGGCTGCCTGACCCGCTGAGTTACCCCAACATTTTGTGTCTATCTTTGGTGGATGTATCAATCTCGCCTTTTGCCTTGTGTGGCATCTGTCTCGGACCTTCACGGTTGTGGGATGCGATTGACACATGCCTCCAAGCAAGACTAACACAATGTTTAAGAAACAGTTAGACAGGTACATGGATAGGACAGGTTTAGAGGGATATGGGCCAAGCGCAGGCAGGTGGGACTAGTGTAGATGGGACATGTTGGCCGGTGTGGGCAAGTTGGGCCAGAGGGCCTGTTGCTCTATGACTCTGAGACTCTATGACTGCCTTGATGTGTCGTGCTCCTATTTGACATGGTGTGATGGGAGCTTTAAGTCCTTTCCCTGGGATTGCAGTACAGGTCCACCACCGATTTTCCAGCAACTGATGGTCCGGAGCCTCCTATAATCCGGACAAGATTACGAGAGCATTGCATGTGGCGCATGCTCTGCAGGACATGTGCCTCCATCATGAAAAAGTCAGTTGTTTACTTCTTTGAGTGATTCAGAGTGGAAACAGGCCCTTCGGCCCAACTGGCCCACACCGACCAACACGTCCCATCTATACTAGTCCTAGTCCCATCTGCCAACGTTTGGCCTATATCCCTCCAAATCTGTCCTATTCATGTACCTGTTTAAACATTTCCTAAATGTTGCGAAAGTATTTCTTAAATGTTGCGGTAGTAATGTACATTTAAAAAAAAATTCTGTATTTAAGTTTCTAGCAGACCATGATGCCTAAAGGGCCCGTCCCACTTTCCCGAGTTATTCACGAATTCTCCCGAGTTTTTCACGAATTCTCCCGAGTTTTCAAACTCGCAGAAGGTTCGTAACGAATCCGTAGGAGGCCGTAGGAGGCCGTGGATATATCGTAGCGGCTCGTTATGCCAGCCGTAGGTACTCGTGGCTATTTTTTTACTCGTGGACATTTTTCATCCGGCTGGAAAAAACGTCCCGGCTTACCTGATGCCCCGAGTACCTACGGCTGACATAACGAGCCGCTACGATATATCTACCGACTCCTACGGACTTGTTACGAACATTCTGCGAGTTTCAAAACACGGGAGAATTCGTGAATAACTCAGGAGGATTCGTGAATAACTCGGGAAAGTGGGACAGGCCCTGTAGATACATGGGAAGGGTATAATTAGGGGTCGGAGTGGGGGAGAGGGAGTGAGTGAAGGAGAGAGGGGGAGAGGGTGGGAGGAGGGAGAGAGGGGGAGAGAGGAAGAGAGGGAGAGAGGGAGGGAGAGAGGGAGGAAGAGGTGACAAAAAAGTGGAGAAATAAAAGAGGAAGAGAAAACCAAAGAGGTAAAAAGGGAAATATGGAGAGATTTATGAAGGGAATTACGGAATTTAGGACCCAGGCATCTGAAGAACTCTCTACGCGTAGTTTAGTGATTAAATCAGGGTTGTGTAAGAATTTTAGGATTATAGCAGTCATGGGAACACTTGAGATGATAACAAATGGATCCAAAGAAGGATTCAAAGAGAACGTTGAGAAAGACATAGGTTTAAGGTGAGGGAGGAAAGATTTAATAACTCAAGGAGTAACCTCTTCACACAAAGAGTGGTGGGTGTATGGAAAGAGCTGCCAGAGGAGGTCGTTGAGGCAGATACGATTGCAACATTTAAGAAACATTTCGACAGGTTTGTGGATAGGACAGGTTTAGAGGGATATGGGCGAAGCACGGACAGGTGGGACTAGTGTAGATGGGACATGTTGGTCGGTGTGGCAAGTTAGGCCATAGGGCCTACTTCCACGCTGTATGACCCTATGTCTCTATCATCCTTGCCAAAGTCTTTAGTTTGAACAAGTGATTAGATTGAGTTTAATTTATTGTCACGTGTACCGAGGTTGAGTGAAAAGCTTTTGTTGTGTGCTAACCAGTCAGCGGAAAGAGCATACACGATGACAAACAATTATAAACAATATAGGGTGGTGAGTATCGATCTCTGGAGACTTGAGGCAGCAAATACATTGGAAATAACAAAGCTGTTATAGGCTGTACTCTGGAGTACAGGCATCCTGTACATGTAAAGCATTTTAGTGGAATGACTACATTGAGGATAATGGTGGAAGCAACAAACACACAGAAAATTGAAAAGTGCAAAAACAAGCATTTCCAGGAAAATAAAGGTTCCTATTAAGACCACATGATTCGGGTGCCACTGGGAAATCAGGAACCGCGGTTGAATTCTTGATGGGAATCAATTTGTAAACCTCAATCTGAGGATGTCCCACTGCGCTGTACGGCTGATGAGGTCATTTTATAGCAGGTACTTGTGGTCTTTTGGAGTCCGTGGCAGGCAATTAGTACGCAGCAGGATCCCACAAACCCCATAAGTGTGAGGGCAGCAATGTGGTGCAGCGGTAGAGTTGCTGCCTTACAGCGTTCGATCCTGTCCACTGTGCCTTCTGTTGTTTAGAAGGCACAAAATTGTTGGTCCCAATCCCTTCAAGGCAAGGCAGATACTGGTTTACAAAAGAGGACACAAAGTGTTGGAGTAACTCAGTAGGTCAGACTAAAGATCGTCTTACCGCTGAAGATAGGCAGAAAATGCTGGAGTAACTCAGTGGGTTAGGGAGCATCTCTGGAGAAAAATAAATAGGTCAACACAAAATGCCGGAGTAACTCAACGGGACAGGCAGCATCTCTGGAGAGAAATAATGGGTGATGTTTCGGGTCGAGACCCTTCTTCAGCCCGAAACGTCACCCATTCCTTCTCTCCAGAGACGCCGCCTGTCCCGCTGAGTTACTCCAGCATTTTGTGTCTACCTTCGATTTAACCCAGCATCTGCAGTTCTTTCCTACACAGCTATTCTTCTAATGTTATGTTCTTACATGTTGGGGATACAAATGGAGGCTGCAAAAGTAACACGAAAAGGAATAGGGTGACGTTTCCGGTCGAGACCCTTCTTCAGACTGAGCTGAGTTATTCCAGCACTTAGTACCCATCCTCCATGAACATTTGTTGATACAATGCCAGTGTTGTGAATGGATTACTGGTTGTGAGTAATTAACATGGCTTTACTGCCAATTAGGAGAGGTTCAATTAAAGTGAGATCTTTACAAGTCATTGTTATAACAATATTTACAGATTACCCCAACGCTAATTGTGTGTCAGGAGTTGTGAAGCCTCGCGTCTGAAAGGCTGTCCATATCCTTTCCATTTCGGAAGGAATTAGTGTCAATGAAACCCAACCAAAGGAAAAAAAACAACTCAAGTATTGTCATCAGTTGGCTCATTCAATCAAGCCTAGTTTATCCAGTCTAGACATCGATTAACGTCTTCTGCACAAACCTTTAAACAGATGTGTTTATATTATATAATTGTTAGTCATCTTCAACTGGTACTTGGAAGGGGACAAATATGTTTATAAGTCCATAGATTTAGTTTGGTTTAGAGATACAGCACAGAAACAGGCCCTTCGGCCCATCGAGTCCAGCGATCCCCACACATTAACACCATCCTACACACACTAGAGACAATTTACATTTTTACCAAGCCAATTAACCTACCAACCTGGTCGTCTTTGGAGTGTGGGAGAGAAGCCACAAAGGTCACGGGGTGTACGTACAGACTCCATGCAGACAGCACCCATAGTTAGGATCGAATCAGGGACTCTGGCGCTGTAAGGCAGTAGTTCTACTGCTGCTCCAACGTGCTGCTCTAGTCCACGTGATAAGAACAGAAATAGGCCATTCGACACATCAAGTCCACTCAGCCATTCAAACATGTTTTCAAAACTAATGTTTTCAATGCTTCCAAATCTGATTTTGTATGAGATTTTTTCTTTCATTTTCCAATGAAAATATTGGTACGGTCCTCTCAGCAGCTGTTTTTTTTATCATCTATATCAACTTAAAAATGCTATTAATCTGAGCTTTTCACTTTAACGAGGGGCGGGAGCTTGGAAATATTCACTGCTTATTTCAGAAAAGCAAGTGCCAGATGCTCAAAGTGTCTGCTAAGAGAACGGATTTAGAGACTTTTGGAAATGGAGCACTAATGCCAGTTAATGAAGCAGGTACTTGAGTTGAGAGTCCTCGTTTCTCCTTATACTAGGTTCAGGCACAGTGAGACTTTTCCTACATAAACCCAACCCTTTTCAAGAGACCAATTCCAGAACTACCCTTCAACACGGGTTAATCAGTTAATCTGAGGAAGGATGTGCTGGCTCTGGAGAAGGGCCACAGGAGGTTTCCAAGCATGATCCCAGGAATGAGTGGGTTAACATATGATGAGCCTTTAATGGCACTGGGCCTGCACTCACTCGAGTTTAGAAGGATGAGAGGGGACCTCATTACAATTTACAGAAATAGTGAAAGGCTTGGATAGAGTGAATGTGGAGATGATGTTTCCACTAGTGGGAGAGTCACAGTCTAGGACCAGAGGCTATAGCCTCGGAATAAAAGGACGTACTTTTAGAAAGGAGATAAGGAGGAATTTCTTAAGTCAGACGGTGGTGAATCGGTGGAATTCTTTGCCACTGAAGGCTGTGGAGGCCGTCAATTGATATTTTAAAACCTGAAATATTTAGGTTTGAGATTAGTACGGGTGTCAAGGGTTAGTGGGGAGAAGACAGGAGAATGGGGTTAGGAGGTAGAGATAGATCAACCATGATTGAATGGTGGAGTAGACTTGATGGGCCGAATGGCCTACTTCTGCTCATATCACCTATGAGCATATGGTTAGCACTGCTTTATATAATTGCACATCAAGTACCCTTTAATAAAAACTTTTCAGGGGATCCATTCCACATTCTACCCTTTCCCCCAAAAGTACAATTCCTATTCACATCAGAAATCCAGAAATCAAAAGGATACATCAGCCATGATTGAATGATGGAGTAGACTTGATGGGCTTTTACAGATCAGAGTCAGCCTATTTCTCAGTGTCATATATAGAAGATAGTCACAAAATGCTGGAGTAACTCAGCAGGTCAGGCAGCACCTCTGGACAAAAGGTGATGTTTTGGGTCCAGACCCTCTGTGACCCATTTGGCCCACTCTATCTTTGCTGGAACAACTAATCTCAATCGCCTGACTCTTTCCAATCAGCCTTACCTCTCCTCATTTTTGAAGTTGGTTTCAAAGCGTCAAAGAGTGTAACTTACAACTGCGAAGCAGTTCCTCTTTGAGAGTAAATCAGTCACGTTAAGTAGGCTTTAATACCATCCTGAGGAAATGGTTTATACCGAAGATAGACACTAAATGCTGGAGTAACTCAACGGGTCAGGCTGCATCTCTAGAGAAGAGGAATAGGTGACATTTCGGATCGGAACCCTTCTAAACCGTAAAACACTTATCTGTAAAAAGCAGTTGGAATTTAGAATCATCGTCCTAAAAGTAGGATTTAAGACTTTTTCTGACGTGAATAGGAATTGTAGTTTTGGGGAAAGGGTAGAATCTGGAATGGACCCCCTGAGTTACTCCAGCATTTTGTGTCTGTCTTTGGAATGTTTCAGGATGGTGGAAAGGGAATTGGCAAACATGAAGCTACAGTTGTGCTGCTCCAGTGGGTGCGGCTGGTGTTGGAGCCAGGCCGCGCCCAGGGCAATGATAACTTGTAATAAAGGAGACCTGGCAATAAATAACGGCCATGCTGTGTAAAGTCCTGTCCTCCCTGTGCTGCCGACAATGCCACTGGTAATTATTCCACTGAGAGCGCCCAAACTGAGCTGACAAAGCCGTTTGGCATCCACCCCACTGCAGTTCCTGTCTGTGAAGATTGGAGTCTGCATCAAACAGATGAAGGGAACCAGACACTTCAGCTTGCACAATCATAAGAATCATTTATATAATACAAGACATTTCTTTCACAATCTCCATATATATATATATATATATGTGTGTGTGTGTGTGTGTGTGTGTGTATACATATGCATATATATATTATAGTAAGAAAGAACTTCTTCTTCCTCATGTCCGGCCATCTTCCATATCACGTCTTTCCGGTCGGTCAGTGACGGTCGGTGGCTGCAGAATTGGCTACTTCAGTCAGTCACTGTGGTTCAGTTTCTGTCGTCAGCATTGCCCGGGATGCGCCACGTGGAGGCTTCTGCTTGCATCCCAAGAAAGAACTGCAGATGCTGGTATAAATCGAAGATAGACGCAAAATGCTGGAGTAACTCAGCGGGACAGGCAGCATCTCTGGAGAGAAGGAATGGGTGACGTTTCGGGTAGAGTTGCTGCCTTACAGCGAATGCAGCGCCAGAGACCCGGGTTCCATCCTGACTACGGGTGCCGTCCGTACGGAGTTTGTACGTTCTCCCCGTGACCTGCGTGGGTTTTCTCCGAGATCTTCGGTTTCCTCCCGCACTCCAAAAACGTACAGGTTTGTAGGTCCACAAAAGTGCTGGAGAAACTCAGCGGGTGCAGCAGCATCTATGGAGCAAAGGAAATAGGCAACGTTTCGGGCCGAAACCCTTCTTCACACATTTTCCAGCATCTGCAGTTCCTTCTTTAACAGGTTTGTAGGTCAATTGGTTTGGTAAAAATGTAAAAGTTGTCCCGAGTGGATGTGGGATAGTGTTGGTGTGCGGGGATCGCTGGTCGACGCGGACCCGGTGGGACGAAGGGCCTGTTTCCGCGCTGCATCTCTAAACTAAACTAAACTTCAGGTTGTGAATCCACGCTGAAAACCAATCCCTACAACATTCCAGAACAAGTACAGGGTGCTACGAGAGCTGAAGAACACGGGCATGCTTACTTTGACATCTGATGGGGGTTTTTTTCTGAAGGAGTGTCGTCAGGCACTTTTGCTATTAATCAGAATTCTCAATCAGCATAATGAGCAGAAGACACAATGTCACTTTTACAAATTTCCTTGCGCTCAATCACTGTCGCAGTGGATGAATGTCTTCCTGTATGATTTTAATACAGAACAGGGTTGTCATCGACAATAACAAGCAATGATAGGTCCAGCTGTTCCTTCAATCAGCTGGCTAAAGTTGCATTGTGTTGCCATTATGCTGAGGGAGTATGAGGATCTTAGTCCCAAATAAACGCGTTGGCCTGGCTACATATTCTCCCCGAAGATAGACACAAAAAGCTGGAGTAACTCAGCGGGGTAGGCAGCATCTCTCGAGAGAAGGAATGGGTGCCGTTTCGGGTCAAGTCAAGTCAAGTCAAGTGAGTTTATTGTCATGTGTCCCTGGTAGGACAATGAAATTCTTGCTTTGCTTGAGCACAACAGAACATAGTAGGCATTTACTACAAGGCATTCTATAAATATATACACAATGGTCAATATACTGATAAAGTGCAAATAACAGTATTGGCTAGTAAAGTTCAGTGTTATGTCCGAGCCAGGTTTAATAGCCTGATGGCTGTGGGGAAGTAGCTGTTCCTGAACCTGGTCGTTGCAGTCTTCAGGCTCCTGTACCTTCTACCTGAAGGTAGTAGGGAGATGAGTGTGTGGCCAGGATGGTGTGGGTCCTTGATGATGCTGCCAGCCTTTTTGAGGCAGCGACTGTGGTAGATCCCCTCGATGGAAGGGAGGTCAGAGCCGATGATGGACTGGGCAGTGTTTACTACTTTTTGTAGTCTTTTCCTCTCCAGGGCACTCAAGTTGCCGAACCAAGCCACGATGCAACCGGTCAGCATGCTCTCTACTGTGCACCTGTAGAAGTTAGAGAGAGTCCTCCTTGACAAACCGACTCTCCGTAATCTTCTCAGGAAGTAGAGGCGCTGATGTGCTTTCTTAATAATGGCATCATTGTTCTCGGACCAGGAAAGATCTTCAGAGGTCGAGGCCCTTCTTCAGTTCTGTAGTTCTGGTGTGAATTTACCATGTCCAGAGGAGCCCAACCGAGAGAAGAGGAGATATTTTCAACAGAAGCAAATGTGTTGCAGGTGCATTTTCAGATGCACACTGGCACTGGTGCTAAACAGTGATAGTTGAACTTTTCATTGCATCTTTACGAAGGATTTGACCGCACACATCCGATAAATCCACCAGGATTTACACTTCTTTATCTCCTCGTAAGTGTCAGGAACAACACCACTGGGTGAGTGATTATTTTTCGGATAGGTATTAAAGGTATACACACACCCACATACACCCACACATGTACACACACATACATACATACATACGTACACACACACACACACACACATATGTATACACACACACACTTAGACTTAGACTTAGATTCCTTTATTGTCATTCAGACCTTTTGGTCTGAACGAAATTCCGTTGCCTGCAGTCATACATATAATAAATAACAAAACACACAATAAACACAAATTAACATCCACCACAGTGAGTACACAGTGAGTTCACCAGTCTCTGTCTCTTCCCTCTTTGTTCTCCCTCAGCGCTGAGGCGATCCAGGCTTCTGACGTTGTGACCCCGCCGAGTGATGGTAAGTCAGTCCCGCGGCTGAATCCGAGCTCCGTCCGCGACGGGCCGGTTCAAACTCCGCGGCCCGGGGTGGCCGAAGCTGCCGAAGCTGCCGCCCTCTAGTCCAGCGGACGCAGCTGGAGTTGCGGGAGCCCCAGAAAAACAGGTCACCCACCTGTGACCTGCGAGCTCCCGACGATGTCGTCCACCGGGCCCGCGGCCGAGCCTCCGGATTCAGGTCGCCACCAGCGTCCTCGGTCGCCACCGCCGGAACGCCACCGCAGCCCCGAAGTTGGCCAGCCTCGCGCTGGTAAGTCCTGGCTCTGCCTCCGGAGCCTCGAGGTCGGTCGGTCGCAGTTGGAGTTGGAGGCCGGCAGCTCCGCCATTTTGGCCTCAGCGCAGACGGAGGCAGAGAAGGGGGATACGACAAGAAAAAGTCGCATTCCCCCCGAAGGAAGAGACAAAAATCATGTTTCACCCACCCCCACCCCACCCCACACTTACACAACCCAATAAACTAAAATTTAACTATACAGGACAAAAGAAAACAAAAAAAAAGTAAAAACAGACGGACTGCAGGCGAGCCGCCACTTCCGGATTGTCACACACATATATATATACACACACACTCGCACACTCACACACAGTCGCACACACACTCGCACGCACACACTATCACACACTCTTGCACACTCATGCACACACTTGCACACGCACACACTCACATACACTCGCACACACATAATTTCGTCAACACTGTTTCACCATGTCTCTCCCTGAATTTCCGTTAACCTTTACGCGAGTCAGATTTTACATAAGTCAGAATCACCTAATGCCAACTCTTTTTGCCCATCTACAATAGTCCCATTGGTTTGCCTGAAGGCGGAATGTGGCTTGCCTATTTAAGTGTCTGTCTAAATGCCTCTTAAAAGTAGCAAACGTATCTGATTTCACCACCACTTCTGGCCGTGTGTTCTGGATACCAATAACAATTCTAGATCCAAAATAAATAATTCAATTTTTAGAAGCTTTCAACTTGCAGGGATTGTAGATACTGTTGATCTCATATGAATCCACAGTCGAGCACTGTATTTTTTTCCTCCCAAGCACAACACAATTGTTGACGTTCTACCCATCCAAGCAGAAATGGATTCAGATGTCGGTAGTCAGTGTACAATTTTCTACCTTACAACTGATGAATGATGACTTTTCATTCACGGCTGAAGAAACAGGTGAGGCAAGCAGCAAGATGATCTCTGGACAGAGTCCACTGTGCAGCTCACGGAGGCTAGTCCAATCCAAATAAATGTTTGCGTGAGGATAAACCACCTCTACAACAATATGCAGTATTTGTCGACTGATCAAGGATGTCTACAGAGGGGGCTAAAGTCATCCCCAATATCCTTAGGGGTCATGAAGAAGGGCCCTGACCCAAAACATCACCTATTCCTTTTCTCCAGAGATGTTGCCCGACCCGCTGAGTTAAGGACCTGTCCCACGTTCACCACCTAATTCACGACCTCTGCTGAGTTTGCCCTTGACTCATACTCGCAGCATGGTCGTCACGAGGTCGTAGGAGGACGTGACGACACAGAGAGTGGTGAATCTGTGGAATTCTCTGCCACAGAAGGTAGTTGAGGCCAGTTTATTGGCTATATTTAAGAGGGAGTTAGATGTGGCCCTTGTGGCTAAAGGGATCAGGGGGTATGGAGAGAAGGCAGGTACAGGATTCTGAGTCGGATGATCAGCCATGATCATATTGAATGGCGGTGCAGGCTCGAAGGGCCGAATGGCCTACTCCTGCACCTATTTTAGATGTTTCTATGTAGGTAGGTCGTAGCATAGTCGTAGGTACTCGTGGCATCAAGTAGGTCGGGGCGTTTTTCTAGCATGATGAAAAATGTCCATGAGTAAAAAAGGTCGTGAATTAGGTGATGAAAGTGGGACAGGCCCTTTACTCAGCTTTATGTGTCCACCCTGAGGAGGAGATGGATCAAACATATCGGCAATCTATATATGGAAATAAATGGTTAGTTTAGAGTTACCGCGTGCACACGTTCCCTTTGGTCCCCCGAGTCCGCGCCGACCTGTGATCCCTGTACACTGTCACTACCCTACTAGCTAGGGATAATTTCCAATTTTACCAAGGCCAAATAACCCACAAATCTGTATGTCTTTGGAGTGTGGGAGGAAACCTGGTGCACCCGGAGAAAACCCACTGGGTCCGGGGAGAACATACAAACTCCGTACAGGATTGAACCCGGGTCTCTGGCGCTGTCTGGCAGCAACTCTACTGCTGTTCCATCGTGCCATCGCCCAATGATAGATTTTGACAATCTTGATCATCTCAACATCTGCAATCCGTCAACACTGTCAAACAAGACCACCAAAAAGATAGCTTCACAAAACAAGGAGGCGGCTGATCTGATCAGAGAGTTTGTGCTGATCTTCGTCAAAGGGTCAATGACCTTCTTCTGGTCCTTATTGATACACATTGTAAATGGATTGAAGTTCGACAGGAAGGATCATGCAATTCAACTGAATGCACAATTGAGGGGCCACAAACAATCTTCCCATCTCTTGTTCTACCTTAACAATTGACGTCAGATAATGAACCACAATTGAATCCATTCATTTAAATGCTTGATCAGAAGGAATGTAATTAAACATACATAAACTCCCCAACATTATTTACTTCTAACGATGTAGCAGAAAGGTCTTAGGTATACAAAAATGCTGGAGAAACTCAGCGGGTGCAGCAGCATCTATGGAGCGAAGGAAATAGGCAACGTTTCGGGCCAAAACCCTTCTTCAGACCTATTTCCTTCGCTCCATAGATGCTGCCACACCCGCTGAGTTTCTCCAGCACTTTTGTCCAAAGATCCTATAGCGGAGCAAGATAGACCACTCCTGCTAAATGCAATGGGCTGACGTGTAGTACGCAACGGAGCGGAACATGGGCCTTTTTTTCATCCATTTCCGTAACCCGAACCGACCCGACTCACAGTGTAATCAACGTTGCGGGGGAACAGTTTGTGTTAATAAATTTAGATTCTGAAAATGAGGAGAAGATTTTGACCAAATAACTTTTATTTTTACGAGGATGTTTCCGTAACCGGCTTCCGTCTCCGCACTAGTATCCTATGGGATCTTTGGTGCGGAGACGGAAGCCGGTTACGGAAATGGGGCCTTAAATTACCCGTGAATCTGCCCATGACCGTACTACGTCTTTTTCGTCGAGTGGACTATCTTGCTCGCTATAGGATCTTTGCTTTTGTTGACCTTCGATTTTCCAGCATCTGCAGTTCCTTCTTAAACTCTTTAGCAGAAAGGTCTTTATGAATTCTCAAGAAAGCTTTGAAAAGGCAGTTCCAAGGTTGTTTGAATCTAAACTATGAATCATTTCAGATAACTTTCCAATCAATACCACGTCCCATCATAGTATTCACTCCAGAGGAACTATTGACCCATCACAGTGTGACTGTGCTTGAGTTTATTAAAGGCCAACTTGGTAAAGGAAATGGAGAGAAAGCAGCCGCAGAAATAATGATCACGATTCATACGTTAAGGAGAAGCAAAGGGAAGCAGATTAAGCAAGATGAGAAAGTGAGAATATGAGGGCAGCCCTAGAAACAGACACTTTGGACCATTTCATCCATGCTAAGTAACTAAGATATCTATCTGAGCTAGTCCCATCTGCCTGCATTTTGCCTGTATCCCTATGAAACTTTGCATGTACAGGTATCTGTTTAATGTCTTTAAACATTGTAATTGTACCCATCTCCACTGCTTCCTCTGCAGCGTGTTCCATGTATGCACCACCCGCTGTGTAAAGGGCCTGTCCCACTTGGACGACCTAATCCACGAGTCTAGAAGACCCTAGATGAGTTGAAAAAAATGTCACGGTCGTGTTGACTCGCCGAAGTAAAAGACCTCCTAGGACCTGCTATGACTATGTCTACGACCTCCCACGACTATGTCTAGGACCTCCTACGACTATGTCTACGACCTCCTACGACCCCCGTCGATCTCAGTCTTCCACACCTAAGACCGACTACGACTAGAATGGAAAATGATCAGATGATAAACTTATGTCATTTTTGCATTTTTATACTCGGGCCAGTTACCGACCTACGACTACCCACGACCTACTCCGACCTACCTACGACTTACCTACGAGTAAAAAGTATCAATTTTTTCCATGCCAAGCTTTTCTTTACTCGTGGACATTATTTTTCAGGCTGGAAAAAACGCCGCGACCTACCTGAGGCCACGAGTACGCGGAGACCACTCACGAGCACGAGGAAGAGTTACGAAGACCTCCTACGACCTCGTGGCGACCATGCTGCGAGTACGAGTCAAGGGCAAACTCAGCAGAGGTCGCCAATTAGGTCATGAAAGTGGGACAGGGGCTTTAGTCATTCAGCAATGAAACAAGACCTTCGGCCCGACTGACCCATGTCAACCAAAATGCTTCATCCGCTTTAGCGTTTGGCCCATATCCCTCTAAATCTTTCCAATCTGTGAACCTGTCCAAATGTCTTTTAAATATTGTTATGTGACGTTTCAGGTCAAGACCCTTCTTCAGACTTCAGACCCTTCTTCAGACTTCAGACCCTTCTTCAGACTGGTTATGGATGAGGGAAATCAGAGATATAGACAATGATGTAGAGAGATAAAGAACAATGAATGAAAGATATGCAAAAAAGTAACGATGTTAAACGGGGCCATTGTTAGCTGTTTGTTGGGTGAAAACGAGCAGCTAGTGCAAGTTGGGTGGGGGAGGGATAGAGTAGAGGGAATGCCGGGGCCACCTGAAGTTAGCGAAATCAATTTTCATACCACTGGGCTGTAAGCTGCCCAAGCGAAATATGAGATGCTGTTCCTCCAATTTGCGTTTAGCCACAACGGAGGAGACCTGGGACAGAAAGGTCTGTGTGGGAATGGGAAGGAGAATTAAAGTGTTTGGCAACCAGGGAGATCACTCCCAACATACTTGTGGTATAATTTTGTGGAAATATATAAACAAATAATGAATGGAATATAATGATGTAATTGGATGTGTGACTCCAGCATGTGTTAGTTGTCTCCAACAGTGGAATTAACACATTAGCTGAAGTCGTGCAAGAAGAGGATTTAGTCACGTGTACCGAGGTACAGTGAAAAGCTTTTGTTGTGTGCTAACCAGTCAGCAGAAAGACAATACATGATTACAATCGATCCATTTGCCGTATATAGTTACATGATAAGGCAATAACGTTTAGTGCAAGGTAAAGCCAGTAAAGTCCGATCAAGGGTAGTCCGAGGGTCACCAAAGAGGTAGATACTAGTTCAGCACTGCTCTCTGGTTGTGGTAGGATGATTCAGTTGCCTGAAAACAGCTGGGAAGAAACTGTCTCTAAATCTGGTTGTGTGCGTTTTCAAACCTCTACACCAAATAGTGAATGGAATATAATAATGTCATTGCATGTGTGATTCCAACAGTGGATTTAACACATTAGCTGACGTCATGCAAGAAAAGGATTGCATGTTTAATTCTGCAGCAGTGTTTAAGAAGGGACTGCAGATGCTGGAAAATCGAAGGTAGACAAAACTGCTGCAGAAACTCAACGGGTGCAGCAGCATCTATGGAGCAAAGGAAATAGGCAACGTTTCGGGCCGAAACCTTTTTTCAGACTGAAGAAGGGTTTCGGTCTGAAGAAGGGTTTCGGCCCGAAACGTTGCCTATTTCCTTCGCTCCATAGATGCTGCTGCACCCGCTGAGTTTCTCCAGTAATTCTGCAGCAGAATTGGAGAGACATTTTACAGGTGTGCACATGGTGAAATTATACATATGTGTAGGAAGGAACTGCAGATGTTGGTTTAAACCGAAGATAGACACAAAATACTGGAGCAACTCAGCGGGACAGGCAGCATCTCTGGAGAGAAGGAATGGGTGACGTTTCAGGTCGAAACGCCACCCATTCCTTCTCTCCAGAGATGCTGCCTGTCCCGCTGAGTTACTCCAGCTTTTTGTTGCAATTATAAACATACTCCTTTGAAACATGGGATCAAAGTAGAAAGGGAGAAAAACTCTCCACGATACATCATTGGCATAATACTTTCACAAGTCAATTGCCTTTGTGCTTAGTGCTAGCTTTGATGTTCGCTCATAATGCATTTCTTCCAACATTATTATTTCTTGCTTGTGTTTACGGGTTTATACAGCTCTGTGCAACATCACTGTTTGTGGCTGGCTGTTGTGTTGTGTTGACTTTCAAAGAGCCCCTTCTTTCGAAGCACCATGCATCCCCATTCTCCAGCGCCGAAGTGTTTATTGATTAAAAGAAAATTCGGAGCTCAAAATTAACGAACAAATTTACCACTTGCAACATTGGCATGCGTGGAATCACGCGGCTCTCCGCACTGTTCTCACTCCCTGTCTTCCAGCGAGCAGCCGTAGTCAGCATCGAAGCCGCGTCTCTGGCGCTATAAGCAAGAGCGGAACTCGCTATCGAAAGATGGAGGGGATGGGGGACACAAATTTTTGGTGTCCGCGCGCGCACGCGCACACTCACACACACGCACGAGGCTTCAGAGGCTCAATCCAGCGCTAAATGCAGCTCAACTCTGCCTGTATCACCGGGTTAACTACAGCCCTGGCTGGACTGACGGGATACCAGCGCTGCTTCTCCGCGCTGGCCATATTTCCCGCAAGTCCAGCAAGGGCTGTAGGCTCACCTGGCGGGACAGGCAGAGTTGACCTGGTTTAGCGCTGCTTCTCTGCGCTGGCTGTGGGCCTGGGGGGCACCTCGCCGGTCTGATTCCCCACCAAAGATCCTATAGCGGAGGATCTTTGCTGCCGACCTCTCTGGCCACCCGTGGGGGGGGGGCCACTCAGGTGGGGACGGGACAGCTCCGGAGACCCGGCCGGGATCGATCCTGCCTGCGGATGAGGCGCAGGTCTGTGCCACGTCTCCCTCCTCCAATCGCCGCGCTCTATCCTCAGGCCCACCCCCCCACTCCTCCCTCCTCCAATCATCGCGTTGAATTATCATGTCCCGCCCCCATTGCCTGCTGACCGACGTCTCTCTCGTCCAATCGGCGCCCTCGATCTTCAGTCCCACCTCCACTGTCTCGCGGAAAGCGGAGATTTCATCGGGTTTTAAAATCCGGATCACAAAAACTTGGGGGGGATGTCCCCCACCTCTCAAAACATGGGGGGGGGGACTTGTCCACTCTGGCCCCCCCGGGTTTTCCGCTCCTGGCTAAGACAGCAACTCTACCACTGCGCCACCCGAAACTGAGCTTACTTCGAATCAGTAGTAAGGAAGGCAAATTCAATGCTAGCATTTATATCAAGAGGACTGGAATACAAAAACAGAGATGGAACACTGAGGCTCTATCGGGCGCTGGTCGGGCCGTATTTGGAGTACTGAGAGCATATTTGGGCCCCATATCTGAGGAAGGATGTGCTGGCTCTGGAGATGGTCCAGAGAAAGTTTACAAGAAAGATTCCAGGGATGAGTGGGTTCGCATATGATGAGCGTTTGACAGCACTGGGCCTCTACCCGCTGGTGTTTAGAAGGTTGAGGGGGGACCTTATTGAAACTTACAGAATAATGAAAGGCATAGATAGAGTGGATGTGAAAAGGATGTTTCCACTGGTGGGAGAGTCTAGGACCAGAGGCCATCGCCTCAGAATTAAAGGGCTCTCTTTTTGAAAGGAGGTGAGGAGGAACTTCTTTAGTCAGAGGGTAGATAATCTGTGGAACTCATTGCCACAGAGGGCTGGGGAGGCCAAGTCAGTGGATATTTTTAAGGCAGGGATAAACAAATTCTTGATTAGAACGGGTGTCCAGGGTTATGGGGAGAAGGCAGGAAAATGGGATTAGGAGGCAGAGATGGTGGAGTAGACTTGATGGGCCGAATGGCCTAATTCCACTCCTATACCTTGTGAACATGTGAGCTGGTCCCATTTGCCTGCATTTGGCCCTTATCCTTCTGGGCCTTTTCTATCCATGTATTGTTCTAAATGTCTTTTAAACATTATAATAATACCATCCCCACGGCTTCCACTGCCGTTCGTTCTATATGCGTATCGCCCTTTGTGGTAAAAAGTTGCCCGCTCATGACCCTTTCAAATCTTTTGAACCCCGCAAGCACTTGCTCGGAGTAAGTTTCTTTTCCTCCATTATACACCCTAATCCTACAATTACCTTAGATTCAAGCTTGTTAATTACTACCCATTAAGTTATCAGATTCTTTCTGTTCAACTGATCCAGAAGTTTCACGATTCCACATACATTCAACATCCTGACAATCTTCCAAAGAAATGCATCCCAACACAGAAAACGTTTTCACTAAAATATTAAAATCTTTTATATTAGAACTAGCTCACGGGGAAATCGTTATATCAACGATTATAAAATAGTATCAGTATTTCCAGTTCAGTAAGTTTCTCATAAGCCACCTTCAAATGAGCAGAAAGCAGACATGAAACAAGGGCAGAGAATGCTTGGCTTTGAAATTTGTGCACATTCTCTTTCCACTGGGGATATTGTGTTTTGGAAGCACAATGATTTTCTAAGTCAGGCTGACATAAATGCTGGAGAAACTCAGCGGGTGAGGCAGCATCTATGGAGCGAAGGAAATAGGCGACGTTTCGGGTCGGGACCTTTCTTCAGACTTTCTAAGTCAGGCTTGTCAGTCTGAAGAATCAATTCAATTCAATTCAATTCAATTCAACTTTAATGTCATTGCACAAATACTGAGTATGGGTACAACGAAATGCAATTTTGCGTCAGTCCGTAGTAGTAGTGCAATATAGAAATTTAAAAAAAAATTAAAAAATTAAAATAAATTAAAAAAAAGAGGATACAGAATAATCAAAAATACAGAATAATTAACAATGGGGACGGAGGGACCGGAGGAATCTATCGGCGGGACTCCGAGTTCAGCAATGCGACGGTATAATTGTGGAAGCTGTTCCTCATCCTACTGGTACGAGACCTGAGGCTCCTGTACCGCCTCCCTGATGGGAGGAGGGCAAACAGTCCATAGTTGGGGTGGGGAGGCTGCCTGACCCATTGAGTTACTCTAGCACTTTGTGCCTTCGCTAGTAAATCATCATCTGCAGTTCCATATTTCTACTTTCTATGATCCTCTGCATTTATCGGATATTCTTGCCTCCATTGGAGCATGTTGGCCAAGGACTAAGAACACCTTTTGGCCAGGGTAATTCCACTTACTCCCCCGTTGGATTGCAACCTTGTCGTGGTCGGGGAGCGTGTGTGTCTCAGTGACCCCTAGAGCTATGCCAGCGGGAGATTCGTCTCCTATTAGGGTCTCCCATGCTGGACAGGTCGAAGGGTAGAGGCGAGACGAAGAGCGATCCACTGGTCCTCCAGGTTGGAGGTTGAGTACGGGGCTAACAACCCTGTCTCGTAGAACAAATATGTTACGGAAACAGCAACTGAAGGAATCAACACTACTGGCCGTGATGGACTTCCAGGGCTATCGACAGATGCTGGGATGAATACAGCATCCCAAGAATAGCCCTGCACTGGACACCGGAAGGGAAAATGAAAAGAGGGAGAACCAAAACCACCTGGCGTCGAACTGTAGAGGAGGAAATGAAAACAATGGACCTGACCTGGGGTAGTGTCCAGAAGCTAGCCCAGAACAGACAGGAGTGGAGGACCTTCATTGCTGCCCTACATGCCAGGAGGCTGAATAGGAAATAAGTAAGTAAGTAAGTCATTTCACTTGCCGAAGAGGGTCAGAATTGGCTGAAATTCCTTTGAAGACTACCTACGGCATAGGCTCCCATTATTAGTTATCTAAAGACACAAAAAGCTGCAGTATACCCCTCCATTGAACTTTGTCTGAAGAAGGGATCCGATCCGAAACGTCACCTATTCCTTTTCTCCACAGATGCTGTCTGACCCGCTGAATTATGGGCCTGTCCCACTTAGGCAATTTTTTTAGGCGACTGCCGGCGAATACGACAATGGAATTCACCGAAGTCAGCATCGGCGACAACCTATGTCACCTGGCAACCACCTACAAATCCTGGCGACAATCTACGACTGCACCTACGTCTGTAGTCGCCTAAAAAATAGGCCTAAGTGGGACAGGCCCTTTACTCCAGCTTTTTGTGTCTGAAGATAAGGTAACATGTTCCCGATGTTGGGGGAGTCCCAGAACCAGGGGCCACAGTTTAAGAATAAGGAGTAAGCCATTTAGAACGGAGTCGAGGAAACACTTTTTCTCACAGAGAGTGGTGAGTCTGTGGAATTCTCTGCCTCAGAGGGCGGTGGAGGCAGGTTCTCTGGAGGCTTTCAAGAGAGAGCTAGATAGGGCTCTTAAAAATAGCGGAGTCAGGGGATATGGGGAGAAGGCAGGAACGGGGTACTGATTGGGGATGATCAGCCATGATCACATTGAATGGCGGTGCTGGCTCGAAGGGCCAAATGGCCTACTCCTGCACCTATTGTCTATTGTCTATTGTCTATTGTTAATTCAGCCCGGACTCATGTAGGCTTGAAAGGCTTCTTTGATTCTCTGCTTCCTTGAACCTTCTGTGACAAGGTTGTCCAGGCCAAGCTGTCCATGTGGCACAAACATGCACCATAGGGTTAACACAGCCAAGGCAGGCTCCTTCTGACACAAAGGACCCATTTCAATTTTCACCGTCAATAGCCATTTCGTAGCGAAAAAGCCGCACATCGTGAATAAAGCCTACAGGCCTCTGAATAAAAATCACTCTGACCTAAACTTCACGTCTATTAATTTCAGCAGCAATAAGCTTCAGATGAATGCAGGTGTCCATTTGAGCAGCAAGTTTCATGCTGCTTCCCCGAGCAGTGAACAATGACCTGTCCACATATATTTTAGTGCCTTAGAGCAGGGAAACAGGCCCTTTAGTCCCATCTTGTCTCTGCCAAGCAAGTTGGCACACCGGGCTAGTTCCATTTACCTGCATTTGGCCCATAACCTTGCCAAACCTTCAGAACGGGTGTCTGGAGATACCACACCAGCCCAGGTGACTATGTGCCTGCCCGCCACTGAAGCAGATCTAAGATTCAAGATTCAAGAGAGTTTATTGTCATGTGTCCCTGATAGGACAATGAAATTCTTGCTTTGCTTCAGCACAACAGAACATAGTAGGCATTGACTACAAAACAAAATATGTGTCCATATACCATTATATAAATATATACACACATCAATAAATAAACTGATAAAGTGCAAATAACAGATAATGGGCTATTAATGTTCAGAGTTTTGTCCGAGCCAAGTTTAATAGCCTGATGGCTGTGGGGAAGTAGCTATTCCTGAACCTGGTCGTTGCAGTCTTCAGGCTCCTGAACCTTCTACCAGAAGGTAGCAGGGTAATACAAGCACATATTACAATCACTCCACACTCTTAAATCTCTACTCCTACAGCAACATTTCCTACTACACTGTAAATGGCTTGAGTGTAATCAAGTGGACACAGAAAGCTGGAGTAACTCAGCGGGACAGGCAGCATCTCTGGAGAGAAGGAATGGGTGACGTTTCGGGCCGAGACCCTTCTTCAGACCGATTGTGATCATGCATTGTCTTCAATGCCGACTGGATAGCACGCAACAAAAGTTTTTCACTGTACCTCGGTAATAAACTAAACTGGAATTGAAGCTGAGAGAGTCAGGCTGGAGATCCAGTGTGGTCTGTGTGGAGTTTGCATGTTCTTCGTTTCCCCGGGTGCTCAAGTTTCCTCCACTTCCCAAAATCGAGCTGGTTGGTCAGTTAGACGGGCGGCTGTAAATCGTTCTTAGTGTCAAGGTGCATGGTGAGAATCTGAGGGAAATTGATGGGAATGCTGGGAGAAAGGGTCAAGGGGGAACTAACGGAAGAATAGGATTGAAGATTCAAGATTCAAGAGAGTTTATTGTCATGTGTCCCAGACAGGACAATGAAATTCTTGCTTTGCTTCAGCACAACAGAATATAGTAGACATTGACTACAAAACAGATCAGTGTGTCCATATACCATTATATAATGTACATTATATACAGTGTGTCCATATACCGATCTACATCGGTGAGACCAAGCGGAGGCTTGGCGATCGTTTCGCCGAACACCTCCGGTCGGTCCGCAATAACCAACCTGACCTCCCGGTGGCTCAGCACTTCAACTCCCCCTCCCATTCCGTATCTGACCTCTCTGTCCTGGGTCTCCTCCATGGCCACAGCGAGCAACACCGTAAATTGGAGGAAATGCACCTCATATTCCGCTTGGGCAGTCTACATCCTGGGGGCTTGAACATTGAATTCTCCCAATTCTGCTAGCCCTTGCTGTCCCCTCCCCTTCATCAGCCCTCTGGTTGTCTCCTCCCCTCCCCCAGCCCTCGGGCTCCTCCTCCACCTTTTTTCCTTTTTTCCTTTCTTCTCCCCACCCCCTATCAGTCTGAAGAAGGGTTTCGGCCCAAAACGTTACCTATTTCCTTCGCTCCATAGATGCTGCTGCACCCGCTGAGTTTCTCCAGCATTTTTGTGTACCTACCATTATATAAATATATACACACATGGATAAAGTTCTGAGTGTTTTCCAATCAGAAGCCTTGGATGAACTTTGAGATCCGCACTCTTCTGAAGACCAGACACCGGGCATTCATGTCTGATGCTACAGTGGTCTACAAGAAGTCCAGATACGAACCTTGGTAAGGCCACCATAAAGAATGTTCCGATGGCTAGCATAGACCCAATGGATCGAACGGCCTTCTTCTGTGCGATAAGGAAATATGAAATCGAGGCGGCACAGTGGCGCAGTGGTAGAGTTGCTGCCGTACAGCGCCAGAGACCCGGGTTCGACCCCGATTATGGATGCTGCCTGTGTGGAGTTTGGATGTTCCTTCCGTGGGTTTTCTCCAGGTGCTCCGGTTTCCTCCCACACCCAAAGACGTACAGGTTTGTTGGCTACTTGGCTTGGCTAAAATTGTAAATTGTCCATAGTGTGTGTAGGATGGTGCTAGTGTGTGGGGATCGCTGGTCGGCGCGCTGATGGGCCGAAGGGCCTGTTTCCGTGCTGTATCTCCAACTAAACTGAAGGTGTTTGGGATAACGCTGGCACGTTAAGCTGCCGCTGCTCTCTCTGAATAATGTGTTGTTGATGGCCCTACTTTTTTTTTGTTTTATTCTGCTTATATGTTTTGTAATCTGCTTATTAAATTTTGTAAGGCGTCCTTGAGAGTCTTTGACAGGCGCCCACAAGTATAATGTTAATAATAAATAATAATAATAATAATATATCCAAGGTATACTTGTGGCTTCATGTACAGAGAAGGTTTCTTCCTGTTCCAGTCCACTGGTGTTAATCCTTTCCTTAATGAGCTCCCCACAATAACCTGGGTATTCTGCAGCAGCCCAGAGAGACAGACACAACGCCTGCCCACACACTACACTCCATGGCTCAGGTGATCGGGGGGAAGGCAAACATCACCTCCACCCCATTGATTCCAGCCGACAGGGCAGCGGGAAGGGAAGGTCATAGCTAGTAACCTGGAGCACTGGAGAACTGAGAAATGAACAATGTCACAGAGTCTTACAACACGATCTGGAAACTAACTCTAAACTCTGAACTCTCAGCACCGCCTCCCCACAGCGGCACATTCGCCCAGCCACGGCTTCACAACTCATGGTTTGTTACAGGTGGAAGCAGCAGGTCTTTTCCTTCCCCACCCCCTCTATAACTCTCTCTCTCCTCTCCTCTATCATTCTCTCACTCTCCCCCATAACACACACACACTCTCTCTCTCTCTCTCTCTCTCTCTCTCTCTCTCTCTCCCTCCCTCTCCCTCTCCCTCTCCCTCTCCCTCTCCCTCTCCCTCTCCCTCTCCTCTCTCTCTCCCTCTCCCTCTCCCTCTCCCTCTCTCCCCCTCTCCCCCTCTCCCCCTCTCTCCTCTCTCCCTCTCCCTCTCTCCCTCTCTCCCTCTCTCCCTCTCCCTCTCCCTCTCCCTCTTCCCCTCTCCCTCTCCCTCCCTCTCTCCCCCCCTCTCTCTCTCTCCCCCTCTCCCTCTCCCTCCCTCTCTCTCTCTCCCCTCTCTCTCTCTCTGTTCCTGTCTCTCTCTCTCCACCTCTCTCTCTCTGTCCCTGTCTCCCACTCCCTCTCTCTCGCTCACACCCCCCCTCACAGTGGATAGATACTCTCAGTAGTTGGCCCCCCTATCGGTCATGACTGACCATGGGTGATGCATCCTGGTCAGATGCAAGCCTGGGCGATGTCATATGGAGGACAGGCTGTTGCCCCATGCTGCACGTCCCCCCCTCTCCATGTCGCTGATCGATCCAAAGGAACAGCAGGGCCGTTACGGTTTGGCACCAGCGCCGTCGCAGGAGCTGCCAGAGCGAGGTTGTAGACAACGACGAACTGCCTTAGGGGCTCCGACTCCGGATTTTCTTGAGGTTTACTCCTGGAGCCTTTTCCATGACTGGATATGGCCACAAGGCAGCGGATGTTTTAATCAGAGTTTTCCCCTTCCCAGGCTGACGAGCCCCATCCGCCCGAGACTCGTGGGGGCGGGAGCGTCTACCTTCCCATGCAGGTCTACAGCACCTGCCCACTGCCCAACACACCAACACACACAAACAGCAACAAAGGGACTATTTGGCCAGGTACACCCCCCACTCCCCCACCCACCTTCACACGCCGGGACTTGCGCCCTGTCTGTGTCTGTGACTGTGAGCTTCACACCTGCAGTGACATTGACAAATGTCAGATGGACCCGCGCCTGCCAGCATGGCTGAGAGAGTCTGTGACGGACATCGCTTGGTGCTGACAGACTGGTAGTGTGTGACGAGTGGTTTGTGGAGGCTGCGTTCGAGTGAGGTCTGGGCTCTGGCCGCCTGGTGTTGATGTGTAACCTGCCCATTCTCGGCACGGTGCGGACCAGAGCCAGCCCGGCTCACACAAAAGCCTTTACTTCAGACAGGGTTCAATCGCACTGTCCCAATGCCACAGCAGCACCTCCCCACAAGGTAAAAATGACGGCATCACAAACAAAGCAGGAACGAGGTCCTTGTGACGAGCTGACATATCCATCATTCAGACAAGGCTGGAAGGCCTTCATCAGTGTGTATTGCGAGCGCTCACACGGGCATGATCAGAATTCAAACAGCTTCAGCAGGCTTAGCTTGTAACGCACGTCTCTGGTGGGAAGCTGCACTCACTCATATCTCCCCTGCCCCTTCCTCCATCTTCTATTCTCCTATTTTAGTTTAGTTTAGAGATACAGCGCGGAAACAGGCCCTTCGGCCCACCGGGTCCGCGCCGACCAAGCGATCCCCGCACCCTAACGCTATCCTACACACGCTACGGACAATCTACACTTACGTCAAGCCAATTAGCCTACACACCTGTACGTCTTTGGAGTGTGGGAGAAACATGCGGTCACTGGGGGGAACGTACAAACTCCGTAGTCGGGATCGAACCCGGCTCTCCGGTGCTCCATGCAACTCTACCGCTGTGCCACCCATAATCTTAAAGCACTGACTCCAACGTTAGCAGCCTCTCTGCCTCATATCATAAAGAAGCTCGAAGGGCCGAATGGCCTACTCCTGCACCTATTGTCTATTGTCTATTGTCTATAAGCTGCATTCATATATCAGACAACTGCACCATCCTACCACAACCAGAGAGCGGTCCTGAACTACTATCTATGTCATTGGTGACCTTCGGACTATCCTTGATCAGACCCTGCACTCAATGTTATTCCCTTATCATGTATCCGTACACTGTAAATGGCTCAATTGTAATCACGTATTGTCTTTCTGCTGACTGGATAGTACATGTTGCAACACAAGCTTTTCACTGCACCTCGGTACGCATGACATAGACACATAGAAACATAGAAAATAGGTGCAGGAGTAGTCCATTCGGCTCTTCAAACCAGCACCGCCATTCAATATGATCATGGCTGATCATCCAGAATCAGTACCCCGTTCCTGCTTTCTCCCCATATCCCTTGATTCCATTAACCCTAAGAACTCTCTCTTGAATACATCCAGCGAATTGGCCTCCACTGCCTTCTGTGGCAGAGAATTCCACAGATTCAGCAACTCTTTTAAAAATATATATTTTTATTAGAAGCATGTATACAAATAATAGTAAGCGACAATTTAATTACAGATTTCTTACATAGCTTCAGTTAAAAAAAAATTGTTTTTAAAGAATAAAGATAAAGAGAGAAAAAGACGAGAGAAACTAATAGAGAGAAAACGGAGACACAAAAGGAAACTACAAATAACGAGATTGTGGAGATAGATCCAGGAACTGTTGAGTATCAGAATCAAATACACAGGACAAGATGTTAAGGTCCCTTGTGCCAATAGGTGGGGAGCATTTCACGACATTCGTTGATTGTTGAGAGTGGTGGACGCTCAACATCGGGGGGGGGGGTAACCTTCAGGACAGTTGGGCACAGGACACATCATCAGTAGTGTACCCTTGCATCACTGGGTGTTTCGGCCTTTTAACACTATACACCCTCCACAAGGGCGGCCCGCTGCAGGATGATCAACCCTCAGCGCATGTCCCGTGTCAAACCGTCCCGAAGATTCACCCCGACATACTCGGGGCCCAGCATGGGTCTTTCCGCTTGAGCCAAATCCACCGGCTGCTTCTTTCAGCCGCCTCTGAGAGTGATCTTATGGTCTTCCGCAGAGCCTGACCGTGGATTCCAAGCTCCTTCAGCAGTCTGATGGTAGATGACGCAACAAATCCTCTGCATCCCACTTCAACTGGATAGACTTTGGTGTTCATCCAATCCCAAACTCAGGTTTCAACCCTGATTTTGTGTTAAAACAATTCAACTTTTCAAATATTCAATAAATGGAGAGCATATTCCAACAAATAATTCTGGTTTGTCAATTAAGACAAATCTTATTTTTTCCAAATGCAAGGTCTCAGTCATTTCCGTAATCCACATCGCGGGGGCTGCTGTTTTTTCCCAAAATTTTAGTATTAATTCTTTCGCAGTTATTAGACTGTAATCAAGAAATTGTCACTAACTTATCGTAAAGTTTGTGCTATGTTCTGATAATCCTAATATTATTCATATTCACAACTCTATGGCTGAAAAAGTTTCCCTCATCTCAGTCCTAAATGGCCTACCCCTTATTCTTAAACTGTGACCCCTGGTTCTGCACGATGTTTTTCCAACATGGGGAACATTTTTCCTGCATCTAGCCTGTCCAATCCCTTAAGAATTTCATATGTTTCTCGTATAAACCAAACTGAACTGAACCCGTTAAGGTCAAGCGGAGTTAGCTGTCGTGGACACAAGTACGGCGGGGGTGCAAGATGAGGGTGAAAATCCTGGCTTGAGGCAGCACCGCAGGCAGGTGGATTTAGACACAAGAATCGCACACAAGAAATAAAACAAACTAGACGTAGAATTGACCAAAAGAAAGACCACGCAATAAAAAAAGCAAGACATTCGAGCAGGAAAGTACGGGCTGAGTTTGGAGTCTGCGGCTGGCGAGCTGGGCCTACGATACGATAAGATAATGATAAGATAGAACGTTATTTATCCCAGGAGTGGAATTGATCTGCCAGCAATCATAAAAACACAAAATACATGAAATTAAAGTGGAAAGGATTGGGGATGTGCAAAGATTTGGGGGAGGGTGGGGGGGAGAGTGGGTGGGGGGGGGGAGTCAGTCTATCCCACGACAGAAGGGGGAGGAGTTGTACAGTTTGATAGCCACAGGGAAGAAGGATCTCCTGTGGCGTTCTGTGCTGCATCTTGGTGGAACCAGTCTGTTGCTGAAGGTGCTCCTCAGGTTGACCAGTGTGTCATGGTGGAGGACATGGCGCAAGGAGCATAGCCTGCATGGCAGGTCCAGGCCAGCTAGAGGGGCTAGGCCCCTCTCGCTGAGATACTCCCGACCCCAGGCTCACCGGGATACTAATTAGAAAAATACAACAAGTCCATGGTAGAGCAAGAGGTGCAAGCGACTAGTGTAGCTGGGACATGTGGGCTGGTGTGGGCAAGTTGGGCCGAAGGGCCTGTTTCCACAATATATCACTCCACGACTATGACTCTAAGAGGTGACCGAGGTAGGACAACAATGTCACACCTCACAGATGTGGTTATTAAGTGCTGAGCCACATAAAGATGTCAGATTGATGTAACGCTTGGAACAGATGTAATATGGGTCCCCAGATAATAATTGCTCCTTAATGGATCATTTTGCTGAACACTTGCGCTCAGTCCGCCAAGGCCTGCTGGATCTCTCGGTTACTAAATATTTTAGTTATCCCCGTACTGACCTTTCTGACCTGGCCTCCTCCATCTGCCAGAGGGAGGCCACATGCAAACTGGAGGAACAGCTCCTCATATTAGGGGCGGCACAGTAATGCAGCGGTATAGTTGCTGCCTTACAGCGCCGGAGACCCAGGTTTGCTCCTGACTACGGGAGCTGTCTGTGTGGAGTTTGTTTGTTCTCCCCGTGACCGTGTGGGTTTTCTCTGGCTTGCTGCGGTTTCCTCCCACAGGCGTACAGGTTTGTAGGTTAATTGGCTTTGGTGAAACTGTGCATTGTCCCTCATGTGCAGGATAGTGTTAGTGTTGGTGGATCACTGGTCTGCACTGCCTCGGTGGGCCATATAACAATATAACCAAATAACAATTACAGCATGGAAACAGCCATCTCGGCCCTTCTAGTCCGTGCCGATCACTTACTCTCACCTAGTCCAATCTACCTGCACTCAGACCATAACCCTCCATTCCTTTCCCGTCCATATACCTATCCAATTTATTTTAAATGATAAATGGAGAACCTGCCTCCACCACTTCCACTGGAAGCTCATTCCACACAGCTACCACTCTCTGAGTAAAGAAGTTCCCCCTCATGTTACCCCTAAACTTCTGTCCCATGTTTTTCTAAAGCACTGTATCTCTAAAGTCTAAAATTTAATTTCATCTGCCTGCACATGATCCATATCCCTGTGTTCTTTGTGTTCACAATGGGGGGGGTGCACAGGAGCCAATCGTAGGTTTAATTTAGTTTAGTGCAGAAACAGGCCCTTCGGCCCTCCGATCCCCGCACATTAACACTATCCTACACATAGCAGGGACAATGTTTACATTTGTACCAAGCCAATTAACCTACACACCTGTACGTCTTTGGTGTGTGGGAAGGAAACTGAAGATCGCGGAGAAAAACCCACGCAGGTCACGGGGAGAGCGTGCAAACTGCGTACAGACAGCACGTGCAGTCGGGACTCTACCGCTGCGCCACAATGCTGCCCTGGGTGTACGCTCCAGCCCAACCCTGCCGGTCGCTTCTACAGAAAACACTACCAAGGCTGCGCACGGGAGCAGAGAGGGAGAGTGGGGAAGAAAAAGATGGGGCGGTGGGGGAGAAAGGAATTTTTTTTTTTTGTAGGAAGTTAAATAGAAGATGACCTACAATTATAAAATCCATTGAGGCCAAGTCAATGGATATTATTAAGGCCGAGATTGACAGATTCTTGATTAGTATGTCCATGTCAGGGGTTATGGGGAGAAGGCAGGTGAATGGAGTTGGGAGGGAGAGATAGATCAGCCATGATTGAATGGTGGAGTGGAATCGATGGACCGAATGGTCTAATTCTGCTCTTATCCCTTATGAACTTATGAACTACAACGTCATGCAACCCATGACACTGGCTGGACATTTTTTTTTCTTCACATTTTAGTGTTTTTCAGTAAATCATCTGCAACGCACAACTAATATTGGCGTCAGGGAAATAGTGATAAAATTCCTCATGCCATCTGTAGTTGTAGGCCTGCCAGTTATTTATAACCCCTGCTGTCTGGCCAAGCACATTTGTTGTCATGGTCCTTAAAGGGACTCTACTCCTCTTTCACTTGTAGTGAGCTGTGCTTAAGATTTTGTGATATAAATTTTTATTAGAAGCAAACATATTACAATGTAGAGTAACATATTATAATAGAAGAAAAAACTTTTCATATACATCAATCACTCATAGATTATTAAATTTGTCAATTGTCAGTCAATTCTGCTTCTAGTGTTTTTTTTTAATATAGATAGAAAAAGAAAAATAGAGAGAAAGAAGAAAGAAGAGAGAGAAAGAAGAATTACAATATCAAAAAAGAAAAAGAGGTGGAATGAATAACTTATAATACGTCATAGGAGCTTAAGATTTTAAGGGCCCTGTCCCACTTACGCGACCTTTACAGGCGACTGCCGGCTCCCGTCAAAAGTTTCAGCAAGTTGAAAATTCAGCGGCGAGCAGAAAGACGCCAGGACTCTTTGGAGACCTCTCACGACCACAGGAGACCTCTCACGACCATACAGGCGACTCCTGGTGACATGTTGCGGGAGACCTCTCACGACCACAGGAGACCTCTCACGACCACAGGAGACCTCTCACGACCATACAGCCTGTGGTGGTGAGAGGTCTCCAAAGAGTCGTAGCGTCTTTCTGGTGGCTGCTGAATTTTCAACATGTTGAACATATTGTGCGACCTATGACGGCAGTCGCCTGTAAAGGTCGCGTAAGTGGGACAGGCCCTTTAGCAAAGAGGGTTTCACTCCAGAGGCCGCGTGTTTTGGGAGAAATTCTGATACGTTATGCTTTCTCCTATTTTCTTATGAATAATGGGACGTAATTCTGAGGCTTTAGAAGGCACATAGAAACATAGAAACATAGAAATTAGGTGCAGGAGTAGGCCATTCGGCCCTTCGAGCCTGCACCGCCATTCAATATGATCATGGCTGATCATCCAACTCAGTATCCTGTACCTGCCTTCTCTCCATACCCCCTGATCCCTTTAGCCACAAGGGCCACATCTAGCTCCCTCTTAAATATAGCCAATGAACTGGCCTCGACTACCCTCTGTGGCAGAGAGTTCCAGAGATTCACCACTCTCTGTGTGAAAAAAGTTCTTCTCATCTCGGTTTTAAAGGATTTCCCCTTATCCTTAAGCTGTGACCCCTTGTCCTGGACTTCCCCAACATCGGGAGCAATCTTCCTGCATCTAGCCTGTCCAACCCCTTAAGAATTTTGTAAGTTTCTATAAGATCCCCTCTCAATCTCCTAAATTCTAGAGAGTATAAACCAAGTCTATCCAGTCTTTCTTCATAAGACAGTCCTGACATCCCAGGAATCAGTCTGGTGAACCTTCTCTGCACTCCCTCTATGGCTATAATGTCAGACCACATCAGTTTAGTTTATTGTCACGTGTACTGGGGTACAGTGAAAAGCTTTTGTTGCGTGCTAACCAGCCAGCAGAAAGACAATACATGATTACAATCGAGCCATTAAACTTAAAGATAGCGGAGTCAGGGGATATGGGGAGAAGGCAGGAACGGGGTACTGATTGGGGATGATCAGCCATGATCACATTGAATGGCGGTGCTGGCTCGAAGGGCAGAAATGGCCTACTCCTGCACCTATTGTCTATTGTCTATTGCAGTGTATAGATGCATGATAAGGGAATGTGTGTGAAGGAACTGCAGATGCTGGTTAAAACCGAAGAGTGGGAAAAGAAACTGCAGTAACTCAGCGGGTCAGACAGCATCTCTGGAGAAAAGGGATAGGTGACGTTTCGGCGGGGGGGGGGGGGGGGTTCCCCGCAAAAATAGGTGGGAATCTAGGTGGGGCACAAGAGAGGAGAGGAGGGGAGAAGAAAAAGAGGGGGTGTGTGTGGGAGAAATAAAAAGGGGGTTGTGTGAGGGGGTTTAGTGGGAGGTTACCGACTGACTATCTATTTACAGAAGGAAAAAGAAATTGGCTCAGGTCAATTACAGAGGGTGTGTGTGGTGATGGGTGGGGGAGGACACATTTGGTATGAATGTGTACTCTATACAGAGGTCCATGTTAACAAGAATGGAATTTTCCTGCCAAGTGCAGATTACCGCAAGATACGCTATTAATTTCAATTGCACTATAGAATATTGGCAAAATCTCCAACCATATCATGAAAATATAACAAGTAACAGAATTACTCACCATGTTAAAGCAACATTGATCACAATCTCTGGGCGTTCAGGTCCAACTGTAAATGTTGAAATGAAGCACACTGCGGTTTAAATATGCAACTCTGTCCCGTCAAACCCTCCAAGGTTAGCCAGAGGCTGTAAATATCCATCAACACTGCCATTATTATCTAAATGGTGGCCGATTAGGAAAAGGGGAGATGCAGCGAGACCTGGGTGTCATGGTACACCAGTCATTGAAAGTAGGCATGCAGGTGCAGCAGGCAGTGAAGAAAAGCGAATGGTATGTTAGCTTTCATAGCAAAAGGATTTGAGTATAGGAGCAGGGAGGTTCTACTGCAGTTGTACAGGGTCTTGGTGAGTCCACACCTGGAGTATTGCGTACAGTTTTGGTCTCCAAATCTGAGGAAGGACATTATAGCCATAGAGGGAGTGCAGAGAAGGTTCACCAGACTGATTCCTGGGATGTCAGGTCTTTCATATGAAGAAAGACTGGATAGACTTGGCTTATACTCGCTAGAATTTAGGAGATTGAGAGGGGATCTTATAGAAACGTACAAAATTCTTATGGGGTTGGACAGGCTAGATGCAGGAAGATTATTCCCGATGTTGGGGACGTCCAGGACAAGGGGTCACAGCTTAAGGATATGGGGGAAATCCTTTAAGACCGAGATGAGAAAAAACTTTTTCACACAGAGAGTGGTGAATCTCTGGAACTCTCTGCCACAGAAGGTAGTTGAGGCCAGTTCATTGGCTATATTTAAGGAGGGAGTTAGATGTGGCCCTTGTGGCTAAAGGGATCAGGGGGTATGGAGAGAAGGCAGGTACGGGATACTGAGTTGGATGATCAGCCATGATCATATTGAATGGCGGTGCAGGCTCGAAGGGCCGAATGGCCTACTCCCTGCACCTATTTTCTATGTATCTAACACGGTCTCGTTGACTGTAGGGCTCCCTGGGTTACAAAGACGTCCACGGTGGCGCAGCGGTAGAGTTGCTGCCTCACAGTGCCGGAGACCCGGGTTCGATCCTGACTACGGGTGCTGTCTGTACGGAGTTTGTACATTCTCCCCTGACCTGCGTGGGCTTTCTTCGAGATCTTCGGTTTCCTCCCACATTTCAAAGACGTACAGGCTTGGTATAAATGTAATACAATTGTCCCTAGTGTGTGTAGGATAGTGTCAATGTGCGTAGATCGCTGCCTACTCGGTGGGCCAAAGGGCCTGTTTCCACGCTGTATCTCTAAACTAACATCAGAGGGTCAGGGAGCATCTCTGCAGAAAAGGAATAGGTGACTTTTCCGGGTCGAGACCCTTCATCAGACATGTCTTGGATCTAGGTCAGGAAGAATTAGACCAGGGGGGATAGGATGGATGAAGGCAATCTGAAGAAAGGACTCTGCCTGAAACGTCAACCTAATCCTTTTCTTCTAAGAATAAGGAGTAAGCCATTTAGGACTGAGATTTTCAACCCAGAGAGTTGTGAATCTGTGGAATTCTCTGGCACAGAAGGCAGTGGAGGCCAATTCACTGGATGTATTCAAGAAGAGAGTTAAGGGGCCGTCCCACGTAGGCGGTTTTTCTGAGGACCGCCGGCGAGTGTCAAGTTCGCGGCACTCGCCTGAAAAAACGGGAACTGGAACGCGACTGTCAGAGTGGAGCACACACACACAAACACATGGCAAAGGCGGGGGCCAGGGAAAGCGGGGGGGGGGGGGGGGCGCTGTCTGAAATTCACACGGTGCAAAGCCAAGGTGATACACACACACACCGCGATGAACAGGAAGGTTCAGAGGGCAAGCACAGTGTACGGGAAGTTGTTTAAAAGGGGGGAGAAGGGGGGAGAGGGGGGAGAAGGGGGGAGAAGGAGTGGAGACACTTTTATGAAGCCAGACAACTTTAATCCAGAGATACACAGCTGTGAAGTTCGGCGGGCATTTAACATTACCGGTCGGTTCTCCTTGGTTCTGAAAACCTCGTGCTTATGTTTTTTTCCCCCCCAATGAGCCAATGAGAGGCCCGGGTCAGCAAAGGCAATTAATTAAAACTGCCTACGACTAGCTCGACTAGCTATAACTACATGGCGACCCCACTACAACCTGCACCCATGACTACAAAAGTATCGATTTTCTCCATGGCGGCCATGTTGAAAAATTGGTGCCGATTTTCTCCATGGCGGCCATGTTGAAAAATTTGTGGTGACCATACTGAGGCCTTGACTAGTTCCCAGAATGCTGGGAACTCCTCGCGACCATGAAGGAGACTAACCAGAGACCACCAGCGAACATGAGGCGACCATGTGGTGACCGTGTGGCGAGTGCAGAGTCTCCTGCACTCGCCGAAAAAGTCACCTAAGTGGGACAGGCCCTTTAGATATAGCTCTTTGGGCTAACGGAATCAAGGGATATGGGGAGAAAGCAGGAACGGGGTACTGATTCTGGATGATCAGCCATGATCATATTGAATGGTGGTGTTGGCTCAAAGGGCCGAATGGTCTGCTCCTGCACCTATTTCTAATTTTCTCTGGTTCTTCAGAGATGCTGCCTGACCTGCTGAGTTGCTTCCAGCATTTGTGTCTATCTTCGGTGTAAACCAGCATCTGCAGTTCCCTCTTACTCCTTTAGGCACTGCACAGGCTAGGTGCAGAGAGTAAATACATCTGACTAATAATGACCCACATCATGTACAGTACTATCAAACAGCATCAATAGCAATGGAAGTCAACCCAAATAGACCTGCCTCAGGTCTATATAATTAAAATGAATGCCTGCTTTTGGAGCGGAATCTCATCTGCTCAG
>CM075991.1:8683485-8802736 GCA_038087875.1 Malacoraja senta
GGAAAGAAGCCGAACCGATTTTCAATCAGGGCACGATTCCACACAATTACTTCGAGGGGGTAATTAGATAAAAATGTTAATTGTGTTAATTGAGACAACTCGCGTGCTTGAAGGTAGACAAATGCAAACTGGATGTGACTATGAATATGGAAACAGGTTTTATTGATGAGCAGAGAAGCCAGCATTGGCCTACAGAGAGAGAACATGGGATTTGGTAAATCCCCGAGCCTGAGATGAGGCCCGTAATCCATGGCTATGAAAAGATTATCGATCTGCTTAGAAACTGTGAATTACTAAATCGTAATTTACTCTCACCCTGCGACAGGGCAGCAGAGCATTGCAGCAGTATTGATGCTGCATTACAGTGCTGCAGACCCGGGGTCGACCTTGACTACAAATGCTGCCTGTGCGGAGTTTGCACGTTCTCGCCGTGACCACGTGGGTTTTCTCCGAGTGCTCTGGTTTCCTGGCACATTCCAGAGGTGTGCAGGTTTGTAGGTTAATTGGTTGAGTGATAGGAGTAGAATGAGGCCATTCGGCCCATCAAGTCTGCTCCGCCATTCAACCATGGCTGATCTATCTCTCCCTGCTAACCCCATTCTCCTGCCTTCTCCCATAACCTCTGACACCCGTACTAATCAAGAATCTATCTATCTCTGCCTTAAAAATATCCACTGACTTGGCCTCCACAGCCTTCTGTGGCAAAGAATTCCACAGATTCACCACCCTCTGACCAAAGAAATTTCTCCTCATCTCCTTCCTAAAAAGAACGTCCTTTAATTCAGAGGCTAAGACCTCTAGTCCTAGACACTCCGCTTGTGAAAACAGTAACAAGTTTAAGGAGGAAAGAGAAGCTGAAGGGTTTAGCCACCGAGCCGGTCTCCCGTGGCTGTACACAACCTGATGGATTGTGGCCTTGAGGGGGGAGGGGGTCAGAGCCCTTCCTCAGACATAAGTTTCATCCTATGCATTCACAGTAGGAGTGGGGTGGAGAAATAAAATGGCAGTCAACTGGAAGTTGTAAAGAACATTACACTGCCATCTCTGGAGAACAGGGATAGGCGCCATTTTGGGTCGTGACCCTTCTTCAGACATTGGAGATACAGCACAGAAACAGGCCCTTTGGCCCACAGAGTCCATGCAAACCAGCGATCCCCGCACATTAATACATGAACACACGCCAGGGGATAATTTACACTTATACCAAATCCAATGAATCTACAAACCTGCACGTCTTTGGAATGTGGGAGGAAACCGAAGATCTCGGGGAAAACCCACGCGGGTCACGGGGAGAACGTACAAACTCCGACCAGACAGCACCCGTAGTCGGGATCGAACCCGTGTCCCTGGCGCTGCAAGCACGGTAAAGCAGCAACTCTATTTTGCACCACTGTGCCGCCCGGTTGATGAGCTCAGAGACATGTTGGATAAAGGAAGGCAAGTGGAGCATTGGAATCATCAAGGGTTCCCTCATCTACCTACACAGAGTAGAATTCTACACAAGCAATGTCAAAGATGCAAACGCAAGGAACTGCAGACGCTGGAATCATGAGCAAAACACAAAGTGATGGAGTAATTCAACAGGTCAGGCAGCATCTCTGGAGAACATGGATAGGCGATGTTTTGGATTGGGATCCTTCTTGAGACTGAAGAAGATTTGAAGACTGATTGTGACCCGAAACGTCACCTGTCCAGGTCCTCCAGAGATGTCCCTGATCCGCCAAGTTATCCAGGACTGTATTGCTGTCATAAGTCCTAAAAGGCTGTTTTAATGTCACTGCTCAACCCAAGCGGCCGGCTTGCATTATACCCAGTCTCCAACTCTTGAGTTTGGGCATTCCCTGGCTTAGATGGTGTGACCCTACTCTGGTGAGAAGCAGCATCTGCCGCAGAAGAGATGGTGATACTGATAAGAATAAATGCACAAAAAGCTGGCAGAACTCAGTGGGGCAGGCAGCATCTCTGGAGAGAAGGAATGGGTGACGTTTCGGGTCGAGACCCTTCTTCAGACCCGACCCAAAACGTCACCCATTCCTTCTCTCCAGAGATGCTGCCTGTACCGCTGAGTTACTCCAGCTTTTTGTGTCTATCTTCGGTTGAAACCGGCATTTGCAGTTCCTTCCTGCACATTAATGCTCATGAACTTGCCTTGTCCACAACATGGCACCTGCTTCACATTAAGAAGGAGAGTGAGCGAGGAGCTTGAGAGAACAAGTCAGTGAACAGTAATATTGCACCATCCGTGAAGATGTGAATAATTGAAACACAAGTGACCCTATAATTCAGCAGTATCTTTGATTCTTCCTTGGAGGTATCTGCAGATGCCCTTGGCATTTGCTGCTTGTGATTAGATTTGCATTTTACCCCCCACACATATTCTTCAATGCCTTCCAGCAATTGTTAAATCATTTCACATCTTGACTCCCGAAGCAACATGCAGAGATCTCGGTTGTTTCAAACATGCTTCCTTCCGAAAATTGACCCTGGCATGTGCAGCATTCTCAAAGCTCAAAGTAATGGGGCCTGTCCCACTTACGTGACTTTTTCGGCGACTGCGGCACCCGTCATAGGTCGTTGCAGGTCGCCGAAAATGTTCAACATGTTGAAAATTCAGCGTCGACCAGAACAAGGTACGACTCTTTGGGCGACTACTCACGACCATACAGGCTTCACCCCGCGACATGTCGCCTGTGTGGTCATGAGTCGTCTCCTCAATCACCCAAAGAATCGTAGCGACTTTCTGGTCGCCGCTAAATTTTCAACATGTTGTCAATTTTCGGCGACCTGCAACGAGCTATGACGGGTGTCGGCAGTCGCTGCGAAAGTCACGTAAGTGGGACAGGCCCATTATTGTCTATAACAAAGCTTCACCCCTCCCTACCGCTTGACACCACTGTCCGTGATGGCGTCCGAGCCAAGGCGACTCTTTGTGTGCTGGTCTCAGAAGTTGATCTGCCTTCAAGCATTACAATAATTGGCTTCGGGAGAATTGTAAATTGTCACCTAGTGTTTAGGATAGTGCTAGTGTATGGGGTGATCGCTGGTCAGCGTGTACTCGGTGGGCATAAGGGCATGTTTCTGTGCTGTATCTCTAAACTAAACTAATGCAGGTGCATTTTTTGTTCCGACCTGTGCTGTTCCCTACCCTGCAAGTGTAGAAGGAGATTCATTCTATTTCTATTCAGCATTTTTAACACCCACCACATTAAGACAAATAAACCCTTGTAGCCCCCTCTCTCCACCCCTCCCCCCACCCAAGTTGTAAACGTTTTCTTGTTGTCTCATTGTCTGTAACTCGTTTTCACCCAGGTCACAGCTAACAATGGCCTGTCTCCGTTGTCTCATTGTCTGTAACTCGTTTTCACCCAGGTCACGGCTAACAATGGCCTGTCTCCGTAACCCTTTCTGCATACCTTTCATTCATTTGACCTGTAGCTCTCTATATCGCCGTCTATACCTCTCGTTTCCCTTTCCCCTGAATCTCAGTCTGAAGAAGGGTCTCGACACGAAACGTCACCTATTCCCTTCTCCAGAGATGCTGCCTGACTTGCTGAATTACTCCAGCTTTTTGTGTCTGTCTTGGGTTAAACAGCATCTGCAGTTCCTCCAACGCACGACAGCTTTTTGTTTTCTTTCTTCCCTCCCTCCTCCCTCCCTCCCTCCCTTCTCTCCCTTCCTCCCTTCCTTCCTTCCTTCCTTCCTTCCTTCTTCCTTCCTCCCTTCCTCCCTTCCTCCCTTCCTCCCTCCCTCCCCTCCTCCCTCCCTCCCTCCCTCCCTCCTTCCCTCCTTCCCTCCTCCCTCCTTCCCTCCTTCCCTCCTTCCCTCCTTCCTTCCTTCCCTCCTTCCCTCCTTCCCTCCTTCCCTCCTTCCTTCCTTCCCTCCTTCCTTCCTTCCTTCCTTCCTTCCTTCCTTCCTTCCTTCCTTCCTCCCTTCCTTCCTCCCTCCCTTCCTCCCTCCCTCCCTCCCTCCATCCCTCCCTCCCTTCCTCCCTCCCTTCCTCCCTTCCTTCCTTCCTTCCTTCCGACAACACAGGTGGTGCCCTCGCCATTAATTGGTGTCAGGTGCGTGGGGAGCTCCAATCAACTAAATCCTCCCTTTCACTGTCTAAGCTGGTGTTGTGTTTCTCTGGTGATGTGCGATGGGACTTCATCAAAACTTCACCCTGCATCAAACGCTTGTTTTATGGACCTTTTGTGCCTAAGGGCCAATTTTCTTCTGTGCAGTCGAGAGTCAAAGTTGTCTAATTGTCGTGAATATATACCGACAACAGGTCGACAACATTCTTAAACAAAAAGACACAAAGTGCTGGAGTCACTCAGCAGATCAGGCAGCCTGATTAGGTGACATTTCAGGTCTGATGAAGGATCCCAACCCAAAATGTCACCTTATCCATGTTCTCTAGAGATGCTGCCTGACCCGTTGAGTACTCCAGCACGTTGTGTCCCAATGGGGAAACCAGCATCTATAGTTCCTTTAAAAAAAAAAAAAGTATATGTACTGAACTATTTTTGTTGTTAATTATGCTGTTTACAAAATACTATGTTTACATATTCTGTGTTGCTGCAAATAAGAATTTCATTGTGTTTAAGAAGGAACTGCAGATGCTGGAAAATCGAAGGTAGACAAAAGTGCTGGAGAAACTCAGCGGGTGCATCAGCATCTATGGAGCGAAGGAAATAGGCAACGTTTCGGGCCGAAACCCGGAAGGGTTTCGGCCCGAAACGTTGCCTATTTCCTTCAGTCTGAAGAAGGGTTTCGGCCTTAAACGTTGCCTATTTCCTTCGCTCCATAGATGCTGCTGCACCCGCTGAGTTTCTCCAACACGTTTGTCTACCTAAGAATTTCATTGTGCTGTTTCCAGATCTATGACAAGAAATCACTATTGACTCTTGAAATTTTACTTGCAGCTGCATAACTGGCTTGTAAACACACTAGACATAGATAATATGTAATAAACAAAAAAAAAATACTGTATTAATAACTACAGTTCCAGTGGGTAAACCTTAAATGTGTTTTCTCCAGAGATGCTGTTTTTTTTTAAAGAAAGGGAGACAACAAAATGCTGGAGTAACTCAGTGGGACAGGCAGCATCTCTGGAGAGAAGGAAATGGGTGACGTTTCCGGTCGAGACCCTTCTTCAGACAGGTTTCTTTTGCAGGGCACTTGTCTCACACTCTTGGGATACTGGGGACAGTTCTGAGGAAGGGTCTTGATCCAAAACTTCCCCATTCCTTCTCTCCAGAGATGCTGCCTGTCCTGCTGAGTTACTCCAGCATTTTGTGTCAATCTTCAGTGTAAGCCAGCACCTGCAGTTCCTTCCTTCACACTGTTTGAAATAAAACCTTGAAATTTGAAAGAGTATGAGATAACAAAACAAATTAAAATGTGGCGCAAGGAAGAACTGCAGATGCTGGTTTAAATCGAAGGTAGACATGAAATGCTGGAGTAGCTCAGCGGGTGAGGCAGCGTCTCTGGAGAGCAGGAATGGGCGACGCTTCGGGTCGAGACCAGTCTCTAAAATGTTTGTCCTTTGAACTCCGGATTCTGCAGTACTCATTGGTCACTGGGAAGACCTCCAGTGGTCCAGTGGTCACTGTCGCGCTCCTTTCGGGTCACTAGAAGATCTACATTGTTCTAGTGAATGAATGGTCAAGTATGTACACATACAAGGAATTTGCCTTGGTGCTCCGCTCGCAAGTACCAACACGATTAAGAACAAAACATAAAACATTACAACATTAAGAATAAAAACATTATAGTTTAAACTTGTGAATGAAATAAAATACCAGAGCTAAGGAGGCTACAGTCTATTGGTTATTGAGTAGAGCTACTGCTTGTGGAACAAAGCTGTTTTAATGTCTGGCTGTGGCGGCTTTGACAGTCCGGAGTTGCCTTCCAGAGGGAAGTGATTCAAAGAGTTTGTGGCCAGGGTGAGAGGTGACAGAGATGATCTTACCCACTCGCTTCCTGGCCCTTGCAGTGGAGACTGTAGTGGTCCTTTCTCAAGGACATCCAGGAATAAACACAATCTTAGAAAGAGAGTGGGCATTCGTGGACCCCCAACAGTCCAGGGCGAACGATTACAGAGGCCTGGATAGGGTGGCCGTGCACAGGATGTTTCCACTAGTGGGAAAGTCTAGGAGCAGAGGCCACAACCTCAGAATAAAAGGACGTACATTCAGAAAGGAGATGAGAAGGAATTTCTTTAGTCAGAGGATGGTGAATCTGTGGATTACATTGCCACAGGCGGCTGTGGAGGCCAAACCAATGGATATTGTTAAAAGGCGGAGATTGACAGATTCTTGATTAGTACGGGTGTCATGGGTTGTGGGGAGAAGGCAGGAGCAGAGGTATTGGGAAGTGGTTCAACAAATAGTGACTGGTCTCCAGAACCTAGGACAACCCCATTCTCCTGCCTTCACCTCGTAACCTTTGACGCCCTTACTAAATCAAGTACCTATCAATCTCTGCTATAAAAATACCCAAAGACAGCCTCCACTGCCATCTGTGGCATTGACAACCAGTGTGACTTTTGCCTCCAACTCTTGTCATTTTGGTGGGCCAATTCTTGTTCAGGGTGACAGACCCCCAGATAGAGGAGACTATCTGGGAGGGTTCTGTAGACAATCGAGCATATCCTCCTTCATAAACATTGGCAGAAATGTTTAGGGTTATGAAGAAATACATTTTTTAAATTATTGTTTGAAATATTGTAGTAAACAATGGCAAACCCAGTGAGAGGAAATTTAAATATAATCCTTGGTCCATGAATTTTAATTATTCTGCAAATGAGGAGCTCGGAGCTGTTTAATATGCAGGAATCTGACAACTTAAGGAGTTCACAGACATTATTAGCACCCTAATTAAAAGCGAATTTAGTTGTCAGCTCACATCTGTTGTCGCGAGATGGAGTCCTGACTCCTGATCACAGCCGCCTGCTGCACACAGCGGCTGCGGGCCGGGGGATGGATAGCAGAGTGCTGATGGGCCCCTGCTCAGCTGTGGAGATGGTACAGTGAAAACCCACGCGGTCACAGGGAGATAACATACAAACTCCACACGGACAGGACTTGTAGTCAGAATCGAACCCGGGTCTCTGGTGCTGTGAGGCAGCAACTCTACCGCTGTGTCACCGTGCCGACCTGGTACCCAGCAGTTGTCTGGGTTGATTTGAAGTTCAAAGGTGGAGAGATGTGTGGATTGGTGGGAAAAGTCGTCAAGAGAGGTTATTGTCATGTGTCCCAGATAGGACAATGACATTCTTGCTGCAGCAGCACAACAGAATTTTGTAAGCATAAATACAGAACAGATCAATGTGTCCATATACCATAAATATATATATATACACACACATAAATAAACAAGTGCAATAGGATATTATAGTTCAGAGTTTGTTTGAAGTTGTGTTTAATAGACAATAGACAATATACAATACACAATAGGTGCAGGAGTAGGCCATTCGGCCCTTCAAGCCATCACCGCCATTCAATGTGATCATGGCTGATCATCCCCAATTCTTATTCTTATTCTTAAACTCCTTATTCTTAAACTTTTTGACACGCTCAATATAAAAGAGCCTTTCAATCTCCACTTGAAACAGACCCAATGTCTTGGCCTCCACAGCATATCAGTGGCAATGAATGCCAGATTCACCACCCTCTGGCTAAAGAAACTCCTGCTCATCTCCTTCCTCAAGGTATGTCATTTAATTCTGAGGCAGTGCTCTCTGGTTCTAGCATCCTGCCTTCTCCAAAGATTGAAAAGACTAGGCTTATATTCACTGGAGTTTAGAAGGATGAGGGGGAATCTTATAGAAACATATAAAATTATAAAAGGACTGGATAAGCCAGATGCAGGAAAAATGTTCCCAATGTTGGGCGAGTCCAGAACCAGGGGCCACAGTCTCAGAATAAAGGGAGGCCATTTAAGACTGAGGTGAGAAAAAACGTTTTCACCCAGAGAGTTGTGAATTTGTGGAATTCTCTGCCACAGAGGGCAGTGGAGGCCAAGTCACTGGATGGATTAAGAGAGAGTTAGATAGAGCTCTAGGGGCTAGTGGAGTCAAGGGATATGGGGAGAAGGCAGGCACGGGTTATTGATTGGGGACGATCAGCCATGATCGCAATGAATGGCGGTGCTGGCTCGAAGGGCCGAATGGCCTCCTCCTGCACCTATTTTCTATGTTTCTATGTTTCTAGCCTTGCCAACAATGCCCACTGCATCAAAGATTAAAATCAAACTGAATTTCAGAAGAGACATATTTTTTGCTTCCGTTGCCTACGATTATATCTTACAATTGTGGAGAAAAATTGTTTTTGCACCATTGCTTCCAACTCTAACATTACCCTCTGCTTCCCAACCTCGTAAATGAAAATGCAATTATTATAAAGCGAAGGCAGAATATCACTTGTCAAATTCCTTGGGCTGATTAAATGTTGTGTCAATACGCGAGGAAGACAACTATTAGAAAGTGACAAAGGCTGTACATGAAAGCAAGAGATTCTTAACATTAAAAATAATCACAATTCAACTCTGGCGAAGTCTAAATACTGATGCGCTGCGTTTATAAGGGAGGTTGCCAGTTGAGCTGCCTGCTGTGCATGTTTAAACAGACAAAGCAATAGTTCATTTGGAATTCAAAGCAGGGCATGGCTTTTGATGGTTTTATTACAGATATCGAGGGGAAGACCAACAGTAAGGGCTGGGAGATGAATAGGAATATAGTGTGTTGTGGGGCTAGAGGGGGGGTTATAGACATGGGGCGGGTTTGGTCTTCTTGCGTTTGAGCCAGTAGATTATCTTTTATGATCTAAATCTTTGCAAAGTGAGTTAGAAGCCATCCACCTCTTATGGGTTATTCTAGACTCGGTGACTATGGTTGCTCAGTGGGTGGTGAGTATATGGAACGAGCTGCCAGAGGAGGAAGTTCAGGCAGATACAATAACAACATTTCAAAGACGTCTGGTCCGATACATGGTTAAGAAGGTTTAGAGAGATATGGGCCAAACATGGGCAGGTGGGAATAGAGTGGATGGGCATCTCAGATGGTATGGGCACATTAGACCTGTTTCATGCTGTATGACTCTATGATGGTCACTTAAGTGCCTTACATATTGGATAAAGATTATGGGAATTTGGGCCAACCTAGTATGAAAGATCTACCTGGAAACTGCAACCAAGCCTCTCAGCCAGGACATAGAGGGACGCAGGATGAAATCTGCAGGACATGTACTCAGAATGTCACCAGAACGTGCACCTAAGATAGCAATGACATGGCAAGCTGACGGAAGAAGGAAAAGAGGCCGACCAAAACTCACATGGAGGCGAACATTCCAGAAGGATTTGGAAGCTCGGGACGCAAACCTATCGAGGGCGGAAGACATCGCACATGACCAAACAGAATGGCGGAAGCTTGCTGCCCAATGCACTCAACCGTGTGGGAGGAACTAAGTAAGTAAGTATGAAAAGACACAAGTGTTAGAGTAACGCAACAAGTCAGGCAGCATCCCTGGACAACATGGATAGGTCACGTTTCAGGTCCAGACCTTTCTCAACCTAACACAGGTTGTTTGATGGGGGTGGGAGATTGCAACCTTCACGTGGTCCGCCCTGTTTCGACGAATGCAATCAACCTGGCGTGCACAATCAAATACGATCAAATAGAACAAGTTGTCCTGCAACGTTAGGCTGTGCATGCCATACGCAAGAAGAAGAAGAAAGGTTGTTTGATGGCCAGATCAGATTCAGATTCAAGCTTATTGTCATTGTGCAGTGTACAAATACAGAGACAACAAAATGCGGTTAGCATCTCACCCAGAAGTGCGAACACAGGATAAGGTAACAGTAATATATATATATGGATATACAGTAGCAGTAATGCAATGTTCGGGGGTGGGGGGGGGGAGATCAGTCACTGGGGGAAGGAGAATCCGGGGGGGGGGGTTGGGGGGGTGACTGGCAATCACCAAGGTGCAGAGTTAAGTAGGGTAACAGCCGCAGGGAAGAAGCTGTTCCTGAACCTGCTGGTCCGGCAACGGAGAGACCTGTAGCGCCTCCCAGATGGGAGGAGGGTAAACAGTCTGTGGCTGGGGTGAGAGCAGTCCTTGATGATGCTGCGCGCCCTTCGCAGACATCGCTTGCTTTGGACAGACTCAATGGAGAGGAGTGAGGAACCGGTGATGCGTTGGGCAGTTTTCACCACCCTCTGCAGTGCTTTCCGGTCGGAGACAGAGCAGTTGCCATCCCATACTGTGATACAGTTGGTAAGGACGGTCTCGACGGGCGCAGCGGTAGAAGTTCACCAGAATCTGAGGAGACAGATGGACCTTCTTTAGTCTCCTCAGGAAGAAGAGACTCTGGTGAGCCTTCTTGACCAGTGTTGAGGTATTGTGGGATCCAAGAGAGGTCATCAGAGATATTCGATGAGGCAGTGCAGTAATTAGATTAGTGAGGTGCTCAGACTGCAAGGGAGAGCAAGAGCAAATATACTCGTGCATGGGAATCAGAATGTAGGACTATGAAACAGAAAAGCAAGGTCACAGAATAAGCAAAGATGTGACTAAGACAGATATGCAGGTCCACAAATCCTTCTATACATACATATAGCCAAAGCAGGCGTCATTATCTACAAGAGGAATGGGGAACCCTGTCAGTAAGTCCCATATAAATCAATAATTAATGATCACAATCTACAAAAGAAACAGGATCTCGATGATTTATTGGGAAATTATAAAATCTGCATGTAACTATTGTAACACCAATACTATAAATTACTCGGGTTTGTTGGGTAGGTGGAAATATCTTGGAGCTTTCACTCGAAGGGCCAGAAATAACCAGACTTGAACAGGAACTTTGCCTTAACATAGGTTTTCCTCGATGTGCCGTAATAGTGGGACCCATAATTACGATGGTGAATGGACTCTTATGGCCCTGTCCAACGATACGAGTTCATTCCAAGAGTTCTCCCGACTTTGCCCTGATTCGAACTCGGAGATTTACGGTAAAATGGCCGCTCGTCGGTACTCGGGGCTCTCGTGGACATTTTTCAACATGTTGAAAATTTTTCACGAGTCTTCCTGAGTACCTGCCGTTAGCGAGTCTTCCCGAGTACCTGCCGTTAGCGTTACGAGCCGCTAAGAGACGTCCCCGAGCTCCGACGTACCCGCTACGTTCATTCTCCGTGCTTACCACGAGTTTGATTTTTTAAAAACTCGGGAGAGCCCTTGGAATGAACTCGTACCGTGGGACAGGACCATTAGTGAAAGCCAGACCTGGAGTGTGTGCAGACACACAAACCCTCTCCAACAGCAGGCAGAAAGCCTCCGCTCCCAGCCCCTGCTCATTCCTCAAGTATCGGCGACCCAAGGTGGAGGGCAGAGGGACCTGACGACAGTGAACACAAGAGTAAGGGCCGGGAAGAGGGTGAACCTGAGTCTGACCTTCTGCGCCCTCAAGGCAGCATCTCTGGAGCGAAGGAAATGGGTGACGTTTCGGGTCGAGACCCTTCTTCAGACCTCAAGGTCGGCTGAAGGTGACCCCGGTGGGCGAGGAGGGGGACCACGGTTCGCTAGCAGGATCCGGATGGAGGCGATGGATGGAGGCCATGTAGCAGCCTAGGGATCGCGTGAATCAGCCACCGCTCCAGGAGACCGAGCACACAGACCGGACTGGACCTTGAAAATGGAGTCAAGGCCTGATGTCTATTGCATGTAGTCTCTGTGGACTATTTCTGTGAACTTTGTACTAATCAGGGATTGTACTTAGGCAAGGCAATACTTTAATATAGTTTAGAGGTACAGGGTGGAAACAGGCCTATAGTGACAGTTTTTACAACATCTCAAGGATTTGCAAGGATTCTCAAATGGCTACTCCAAGGCCCTTCAGACCACTGAGTCCGCACCGTCCAGCGATCATCGTATACAAACACTATCCTACACACACTGGGGACAATTTACATTTATACCGAAGCCAATTAACCCACAAACCTGTACGTCTTTGGAGTGTGGGAGAAAACCTACGTGGTCACAGGAAGAACATACAAACTCTGCACAGGCAGTGCATGTAGTCGCTCAGCGGATGCAGCAGCATCTATGGAGCAAAGGAAATAGGCAACGTTTCAGGCCCGAAACCCTTCTTCAGACTGGAGGAAATAGGCAACGTTTCGGGCCGAAACCCTTCCGGGTTTCGGCCCGAAACGTTGCCTATTTCCTTCGCTCCATAGATGCTGCTGCACCCGCTGAGTTTCTCCAGCACTTTTGTCTACCTTCGATTTTCCAGCATCTGCAGTTCCTTCTTAAACAGTACATGTAGTCAGTTCTTGAAGCCAGGTCTCTGGCGCTGCAAGGCAGCAACTCTACCGCTATGCCTCACTGCTGTCCTCTAAGATTGGGACCAGTTTTCTTCTTGCGTATGGCGTGCATAGGCTAAAGTTGTAGAACAACTAGTCCTATTTGATCTTATTTGATTGTGCACGCCAGGTTGATTGCATTCGTCGAAACAGGGTTGCAATCTCCCACCTCATTGGGACCTGTGTTAAATCTCAATACAGTCAGGTAAGCAGCAGGGAAGGGAAGGACAAAGAACAAAGCATCCGTCAACCAAACGGAGATGGAAAAAGAGCAGATGCTCACATTTAGAGTGAGGTTGTCTTTCTCTTTGCTTGGCTAAATTAAAAGCAGTCAGAAAACAAATAGGGTGCAAACAGCAGGAGAATAGAACGTGTGGATGGCTTCAGCTTGCAATAACCCAGGTGCTAATTTCACATCGTCTGGGCCATTCGAAAAAATTTAAAAATAATCATTCAACATTTGTTACGACAGCTCTTTAGTCTCAACAGGGTGCCTGTCTCAGAGTGGGAAACTACGCATGCATCAGAAGAAGTCAACAGCCACATTCCTAAAGGGCCTGTCCCACTTGGCAATTTTTTTCGGCGACTGCCGGCATCATTGACTGACGTATCAGGTCACCGGGATATTTGTGGCGTGATTGACGTATTGGCGCGCGGTGTTTCCTCAAGTGTCGCAACACTTCTTTTTGTCGCCGCTGGATTTTGAAATGTTCCAAGTCTTTTGGCGACACAGATATGACGCCGGGCAGTCGCCAAAAAAAATCGCCATGTGGGACAGGCCCTTAATGCCTTTCGAGGGTTCCCCACCCCTGGGCTAGAGCAACAAATGAACATAGAAGGTAGACACAAAATGCTGGAGTAGCTCAACGGGTGAGGCAGCATCTATGGAGAGAAGGATGGAGAGAAACGTCACCCATTCCTTCTCTCCATAGATGCTGCCTCACCCGCTGAGTTATTCCAGCATTTTGTGTCTACCTTCGATTTTATCCAGCATCTGCAGGTCTTTCTTGCAAATAAACATAGTACATGAGACACAAAGGGCTGGAGTAACTCAGCGGGTCAGGCAGCTTACAACCCATTGGTATGAGCATTGATTTCCCTAACTTCAAGTCACCCTTGCATCCTCTCTCTCTCATTCAGGAGGTTCAGGGGGAAGAACAATGGAGGACCTGGCATGGGGGGACCACCTTGAGGGAGGGGGAAGAACAATGGACAGTGGGGGAGGGGGGGGGAAGTACAATGCACAATGGGTCAGGATCCAGTGGCATGGAGTCCAAGACGACCGGAGACCCATTTCTGCTGCAGCCTTCATCCGCCTTCCCAGCCGTTGTGACGCTCCACTAAGGTCAGCCATCATCCTCCGCCTGTTCCACCGTTGAGGTCTTGGTTGGATTGCTCTTTGTCAGAGACTTCCGACTCGACCTTACCGCCATGGGTGGCCCTACCAGGAGCATAGCTCTCAGGATCCCAGGACCACACAAGCTTCTCCACCATGCCAAGGTAACAATCCACGGAGACTAACACTATCCTACACACACTAGGGACAATTGACAATTAGACTAAGCAGATTAACCTACAAACCCATATGTTTTTAGAGTGTGTGAGGAAACTGGAGCCTGCCCAATGAAATCCCACAGAAGTCACGAGGAGAACGTACAAACTCCACACAGACAGTCAGTGTCGAACCCGGGTTTTTTTGGGCTTTAAGGCAGCAACTCTACCGCTGCATGGCCGCGCCGACCTTGCAGGTGGTTATTTTTCAAACAGATTGGCGCGTTCTTCTCAAGAATTTATTTACCATCGTCCTAAAAATATTCAAAGACCATGTTTCGATCATCTTTGGAGGAAAGAAGTTTGCAAAGACTTGTGTTGTGCAGGGAGAGAAAAGTTCAGCTCAAATGTCTGATGGAGATAAAAAGAAACTGCAGATGCTGAAATCCTGAGCACAAAACAATGTATCGGAGGAACTCAGCTGGTCAGGCAGCATGTGTAGAGGGAATGAACGGACGACGTTCATGAACAGAACAATGAACAGAACACTTTTTCTCACAGAGAGTGGTGAGTCTGTGGAATTCTCTGCCTCAGAGGGCGGTGGAGGCCGGTTCTCTGGATGCTTTCAAGAGAGAGCTAGATAGGGCTCTTAAAAATAGCGGAGTCAGGGGATATGGGGAGAAGGCAGGAATGGGGTACTGATTGGGGACGATCAGCCATGATCACATTGAATGGCGGTGCTGGCTCGAAGGGCCGAATGGCCTACTCCTGCACCTATTGTCTATTGTCTATTGACGTTTCAGGATGGTACTCTTCCTCAGACTAATTAGCAGTTCCTCCAGCACTTGAGTGATACAGTGTGGAAATAAGTCCTTCTGCCCAACTTGCCTGCACAGACCAACATGTCCCATGTACACTAGTCCCACCTACCTATCCCTCCAAATCCTATCCAGTTGTTAGCTGTCCATTACTCCACGAACACCACCTGACCCATTTAGTTCCTCCAGCATTTTATTTGTTTTACTTCCATTGTCCAAAATGGGAAATCATAATTTTTATGCAATGGCAACCTGGTTTTAGATTTCCCCACGAGGATAAATCCTCTCCATATTCACCCTGTCAAGCCATCTTAGGATTTATATGGTTCAGTCAAGTCTACTCTCATTCTTCTAAAACTCCAACAGATGCAAGTTTTGCCTGTCCAATCTTCCCTCATAAACCAAGCTGCCCATTCCGAGTATTAGTCAAATAAACCTTTGAACTGCTTCCAACGCATTTGCATTCTTCCTTAAAGAACAAGACCATTTCTCTATACAGTAATGCCCAATTTAAATGAAGCATAGCTGCACTAATTCTGTATTGAATCCCCTGGGCAATAAAAAATAACATTGTTAGCTTTGCTAATTACTCTGTGCCTTAATACTGGCTTTTTTTTGCCAACTATGTATTAGAATGTCCAGATGTCACTGCGTTTCAGAGCTTTGCGATCTCTAGTCATTTAGAGAACATGCTTCTTGTTTTATTTTTTTCCCTGGCAAAATGGACATAGTCATAGAGTCCCACAGCGTGGAAACAGGCCCTTTGGCCCAACTTGCACACACTGACCAACATGTCCCACATGCCTGCATTTGGCCCATATCCCTCTAAACCAGTCCTATCCATGTACCTAATTGTTTTATAAACGTTGCAATAGTCCCTGCCTCAACTACCTCCTCAGTTCCATATATCCGCCACCTTTTGTATGACAAAGTTACCCCTCAGATTCTCATTAAATCTTTCCCCTTCTACCTTAAACCTATGTCCTCTGGTTCTGGATTCCCCTACTGTGGGCAGGAGACTCTGTGCATCTACCCGATCTATTCCTCTCATGACAATTTCAACTTATCCCAAACTATTGTGGCGGGGACTGGCAGGAGTCCAGCCAAAAACTAGTTGGACACAAGTTGTGTGCTCTAGACGTGTTTATTTTTCTGCAATACAGCTCCCTACTCCTTAGCTAACACGGGCGTTGCCCGGCCTTAAATAACAACTCAAATACCGACCCCGTGACTCGCACCTCCCCCTCTAGAGCCCATGGTTCGTCGTGACCTTGGGTTGCTATCAGGTGCCGCCACACTATATTCCTTTTGACGATCTTTGCCCTATCACTTAATATATCAATATCACCTTTTTAGCCTCCTTACATCCTCTTCACAGTTTACTTTCTGAATCAGACATTAGAGGCAGCAATGTCAGCAGCAAAATTTGCAAATGCATTTCTGGAGCCATCATCCGAGTCATTTATATAATTTATAAAAAGTTGTGGCCCCAGCACTAGACCCTGTGGAACACATTTAATTACATCACCCCCTCGAGCAATAAGACTTATTTGGGGCTCTCACTTTTTCCAGTCAGCCAGCCAAGTATCGATCCATGTCTATATGTTACATCCTATGCCATAAAAATGTTCTGCAAATATCTTTTGATATAGCTTATCAAATGTCTTCTGGAAATCTATGTGTAGAACATCCAGTGCTTTCCCTTCATACACAGAATTGGTCAAAAATGACTTATATTTCATAAAATTGTGTTGGTTGAATGAATGAGTGAATGAGTTTATGAGTGAATGATGAATGAATGAGTGAATGCATGAATGAATGAATGAATGAATGAATGAATGAATGAATGAATGAATGAGGGAATGAATGAATGAATGAATGAGGGAATGAATGAGGGAATGAATGAATGAGGGAATGAATGAGGGAATGAATGAATGAGGGAATGAATGAGGGAATGAATGAATGAGGGAATGAATGAGGGAATGAATGAGGGAATGAATGAGGGAATGAATGAATGAGGGAATGAATGAGTGAATGGATGAGTGAATGAATGAATGAATGAATGAGTGAATGAATGAATGAATGAATGAGTGAATGAATGAATGAGTGAATGAATGAATGAATGAATGAGTGAATGAATGAATGAATGAATGAGTGAATGAATGAATGAATGAATGAATGAATGAACAAATCTTTATTATCATGTGTGACATGTTACAGTGAAATTCATTGCTTTGTGTACCATATAGAGAGTATGCAAAGAGTTGCTACGTAAAGGGTGGCGACTAAGTTACAGAGTGTTCTTTTGTAACTTTTCTTGTTAGTCTTAACTTTGACTTTTCTTAAATACGGTAAATGTGTCCAATTTCTCTGCTATGGTAGGGAGGATGGTACGTGTGATGGCCTGGGCTGAGTGCACAATTCTCTGCAATTTCCTGCAGTCTCTGGATGGAGCTGTTCCCAAACCATGCCGTGATGCACGCAGATGAAATGCTTTCTACAGTTCCTACTGAAACTGGTGTCCTCGAGGTGGCATCCATTCCTGGTCCACGATACTCAACGCTACAGATTGGTCGTATGGTTAACAATAAAGCCAGCAATACAATGCAAAGCTTATTGTGGGCAGCTGTAATCTTTTTTTTTCATTGGGAGCACAATCCAAAATATAAATGGTATTAGGAGGAGATCAGTCTGAAGAAGGGCCTCGACCTGAAATGTTACCCATTCCTTCTCTCCAGAGATGCTGCCTGTCCTGCTGAGTTACTCCAGCATTTTGTGTCTACCTATAAATGATATTATATATATTAAATGATATATTATATGATATTAAATGATAGTGGGAGGCATGGTGGCGCAACGATAGGGCCACTGCCTTACAGCGCCAGAGGCTTGGGTTCGATCCTGACTACGGGTGCTTGTCTGTACGGAGTTTGTACGTTCTCCCCGTGACCGATCTTCAGATTCCTCCCACACTCCAGACGTACAGGTTTGTAGGTTAATTGGCTTGGAATAATTGTATAGAGTAAAATTGTCCCTAGTGTGCTCAGGGTAGTGTTAATGTGCGGGAATTGCTGGTCGGCACGGACTCGGTGGGCCGAATGGCCTCTTTACACGCTGCATCTCTAAACTAAAATTACTACTGCACAGACTGATTTGCATGCAGAAACCGTGTTCTTTTTCACGCCAGATCAGCCTGGCAATGGTAGTCACTTGAATCTATTAAACGGTGGGAAAAGGAGCCTGTGAATATTAATATTGATGAGCACGTTATGGACATTAAAAAAGTGTAAATAAAAAAGTGAACATGGTTCCAAACCTTCCCAATCTTCCAAGTGAAAACAACATATTTTATTCATTAATGTTATTCATCAAAGTTGATATTCATCCTATTTAATGGCGATGATTTAATCAAGTGTTTCATCAATATGGATCACTTCATTAGAGAACACGACAAGGCTTGGCATTTCTAATGATCTTGGAAGCTTTTTGTTCTCCTTTGTTTTGAAGGAGGCTTTATTCGACTGCTTTATAGTTTTCCCTTTGTACTTCTGAAAGGATCCACTAGCAAGGAGACAAGGATATTTTGTTATTTGCCCAGAGGGTGTACGGGAGGCTGCAAGGCCAAAAGTTAAATGTCGATTTCAGTAAAAAAAGTCGACCACAATGCCTGGGGTTTCGAGTCACTTAGCGGCCAGGTCGGAATGCCCTTCCCTGAAAAACATTGAACTCCACAAGTGACCCAAGAAACAAAAAAGTTACATTTAAGGGCCCGTCCCACTTGGCGATTTTGCCAACGTTATATCAGTCTCGCCAAAAGATATTGAGCATTTCAAAATCCAGCGGCGACAAAAGAAATGTTGTGACGCTTGAAACAACACCGCGCGTCAATACGTCATCACGCCGCGTCATGCCGCGTATTTTTCGGTGACCTGAGACGTCAGTCAATTGATGCCAACATTTACAGCAAGGGTTCCCAACCTGGGGTAAATGTACCCCCAGGAGGTAAATTTCGCCTACCCATTGTTGATTGTGGATTTGTTAAAAACAGTACTTTAAAATGTCCCCAATGTCAGTTGCTTTATTGGGGTAGACGTGTAAATCAAATTACTGAACAAAACAGGGAGGGGGTAAATTTACTGTCGAAAAGTTGCCAGGGGGTAAACGGGACGAAAAAGGTTGGGAACCCCCTGAGTTACAGCATTGGAAACAAACTTCATGAAACGTGTACATATTTGGAGTGTGGAAGGAAACCGGAGAACCCAGAGAAAATCCAGTCACGCCGTCACAGGGAGAACATACAAGCTCTGTACAGACAGCACCCGTGGTCAGGATCGAACCTGAGTCTCTGGTGGTGAAAGGCAGCAACTCTGTGTCGCTGTGGTGCTCTTTTGCTCACAAGGCTTCAAACGTGTAGACTCTTTGTCAACATGTAGGAGCTAGGGTTACACGTTTTAGATTTCATCGAGGGGTATAGTTCAGAAACAAACCCATCGACCCACCAAATCAATGCAGACCATCAACAGCACGATGACACAGATTGTAAAACAGCTGCAACACAGCACGAGAGACTCGGGTTTGATCCTGACCTCTGGTGCTATCTGCGTGGAGTTTGCGTGCTCTCCCTGTGACCAGGTGGGTTTCCTCCGAGTTCTCCAGTTTCCTTGCACATCACAACTACGTGTGGGTTTGTGGTTTAATAGACCTCTCTAAATTTCTCCTTGCTTGATGGGAGTGGATGTGAAATTGGAATAATCGATGATCGGCTTGGACTTACTGGGCCGAAGGGCCCATTTCCATTTTGTATCTCTAAACTAAGCCAAAACTAAAATAATAGTTGGGGCTTTGCGTTGGGATAAACTTGCAAGGGCAAAGTTCCCACACAAAGCCCTCATTGGTGGGTGGGGGTGGGGGTGGGGGGGGGGAACTGGGCATGCAGTGCATCACAAGGAGGGTCCCATCTGGTGATGAACTCCACTCATGGATTGAGAATCAACCATTGAACATCACACATTTCCATCATCCAGTAGATACTGAGGCATTGATCATCACATATCCTCTTGAAGATGGACACAAAATGCTGGAGTAACTCAGCAGGACAGGCAGCATCTCTGGAGAGAAGGAATGAGTGACGTTTCGGTTGGGCAGCTTACACCCCAGCGGTATGAATATTTACTTCTGTAACTTCAAGTAACCCTTGTTTTCACTCTCTCTCCATCCCTCCCCCTTCCCAGTTCTCCGACCAGTCCGACTGTCCCAGATTACACTTCATCTCCGTTACCTTCTCCTAGCTATCAATGATCTATTCTTCATTGCCCTTGATCTCCACCCCCCTTTGATGCCTCATTCTTACACCTTACACTTCCTTATCTCTATATCTCCCCTGACTCTCAGTCTGAAGAAGGGTCTCGACCGGAAAAGTCACCCATTCCTTCTCTCCGGAGGCGCTGCCTGTCCCGCTGAGTTACTCCAGCAGTTTGTGTCCGTCTTCGGTTTAAACCAGCATCTGCAGTTCCTTCCTACACACACCCTCTTGATCTAGCAGATATTGGACCATTGACCATCACACATTCCCTCAATCCTGTAGCGTCCACCTTAGAATCACCAAAACAATGATTTCATTGTCCCTACCAATCTGCAGTAGTGGAGAAGTTTGAGGATGAGGGAAAGCCAATTCAAACTGAAATTTCCCAGCCTCACATATCATAGAAACATTAAAAATAGGTGCACGAGTAGGCCATTCGGCCCTTCGAGCGAGCACCGCCATTCAATATGATCATGGCTGATCGTCCAAAGTCAGTACCCCATTCCTGCTTTCTCCCCCTATCCCTTGATTCCGTTGGCCCAAAGAGGCATATCTAACTCTCTCTAGAATACATCATCTTGGCATCATCATTATCGTCTTGGCTGAGATGATATGTGTCACAACAGAGCAGGAAGCAAACCGGAGACTACCAAATTACTTTAATCACCCACGCACCCACTGAGCTCAGACAGGTCTGCAATTGTCTTGGTTCACAGTAACTGAGAAGAAGAAACATTTATGCAACTCCAGTGATTAAAGAACTTTGCACAATTTCAGTCTGCAATTGTCTCGAAAAACGAAGGAAGTTCCTTTGTCTGACTATAGAACAACATGTCAAATCATCTCCATCCAACTTGACAAACACACATTTATTCAATGCAAGAGTTAGCTCTATGAGTGTTGACTTTCACTGTAGTCTTCCTTCAACACATCAGATGTTCTTCAGCCTTCACTGTGACATCAAACCAGTCAACTTTAAATAGGCTTGATGATGACAGGCATTCAAACATGGTGCGCAAGTCAGTAATACTGCTTTTGCTCACCAAATAAAAGGAAGCAACATTTTATGTTATATTTTACAAACGTTTATATGGAATTTTTGTGCATTGAGAAATTGAGTGCATAGAGGGTGGCAGGGTGGCGCGGCTACTGCCTTACAGCGCCAGACACCTAGGTTCGATCCTGACTACGGGTGTGTGTACGTTCTGCCCATGACCACCTGGGTTTTCTCCGACAAGTTCGGTTTCCTCCCGCACTCCAAAAACGTACAGGTTTGTAGGTTAATTAACTTGGTATAAAATGTAAACTGTCCCTAATGTGACTAGGAGAGTGTTAATGTGCGGGGATCGCTGGTTGGTGTGGATTCGGTGGACCGAAGGGTCTATTTCCGTGATATATCTCTGGACTAAAAAGCTAAGAAGCCCAGGCAAGATTTTGAAACTTCCCAGTTTCTCCTCTGGTACAACCAGTGATGAATGCTTTATCTCTTTGGGTGGCAGCCTTCCACAAGTCAAAAGGTTGATACAAAGATCTGCAGATGCTGGTTAATATACTAAAAGGTCACAAAATGCTGGAGTAACTCAGCAGCATCACTCGTGGATAGGTGACGTTTTGCTTCGGGAAGAAGGGTCCTGACCCAAAACGTCACCTATCCATGTCCTCCAGAGATGCTTTATGCCCTTTCAAGTCAAAACATGTTGAGTTCAATTCTTGGAGCACAAACACCTTGGCTGATGGTCCAATGCAGTATTGCAGGAGTACTAACTCAACGGGACAGGCAGCATCTCTGGAGAACATGGATAGGTGAGGTTTTTGGACAGGACCCTTCTTCCCGAAGCAAAACGTCACCTATCCATGAGCATCGCTGGATAGAAGGAATGGGCGCCTTCCTAAGAGGTGAAGAAGTGTCTCGACCCAAAACGTCACCCATGCCTTCTATCCAGAGATGCCGCCTGTCCAGCTGAGTTACTCTAGTTTTTTGTGTCTACCTTCGGTGAAAGTCAGCATCTGTGAAGAGAAGGAATGGGTGACGTTTCGAGTCGAGACCCTTCTTCAGACTGAAGACAGGAAATGCTGGAGTAACTCAGCGGGACAGGCAGCATCTCTGGAGAGAAGGAATGGGTGACGTTTCTGGTCAAGACCCTTCTTCAGTCTGAAGAAGGGTCTCAACCCGAAAGGTCACCCATTCCTTCTCTCCAGAGAATGTGCCTGCCCCGCTGGGTTACTCCAGCATTTTGTGTCTATCTTCGGTGTAAACCAGCATCTGCAGTTCCTTCCTACACATTGAAGAAGTACTGCACTTTATTCTGAAGATGTAAAATCAAAATTCTGCAGGCTCTCAAAGGAAGCTAAGGAAGATGCCAAGGTATTATTTCAGAAAGAGCAGGGGAGATCTGGACAGTATTTTTTAAAATCTATTTTTGATTGGGATGATGTTTTTTTACAAACAGCTGCCCTGTTTCCTGCATATCAGCCGTGAACCCACTTCGAGCAAATGCTTGAGAACTAACTAAGGTACAATATTAATGCGTGTCATTCCTCTCAGTGAATGGATAATGCAACACCTCCTACATTCACCCACCAGGCAATGACCTTGTTTTGGGGGGCAGTATATCCGTGTGGGTGTGGGTGAGGCAGTGGAACCATTCAGCCATTGTCTGAACCAACAACCTCCACCCTTCTCCACACCTCCACTGTTAGTTTAATAGCTTGGGTATCCGTACTAAGTGCGTTTAAGTGCAACAGGAGACTGCCAGAATATGCAAATCCCCCTCAATTAAGTGCCAAAGGGTCTTTGGGGTGTAGCACGTGCGTGATATTCCAAAGCAGATTTTTGGTGCAGTTATTTTTTTCAGTGTAATGCAGTCTCTCTACTGCTGCACACATTCCGGGAAAGTTTGGTAAAACCACTTTAAGAGACAATCAACATTGATGCTGCCACCTACAATAGATGAAAAAAATCAGGTAATGGAGCAGCTTCTGTTTTCATCTTGAGCACTGACCTGCGTTCATCCCAATCCCTGGTTATCTGCCGAGAATGAAGACTCAACGGCCACGCGCAACAGAAGCTTGGAAGCCCAGAGAGTCTGGACTCTTCCTCAAATTCTCTCTCCATTAGTGTTTTAATTTCAATAGTGGAGGCCGTCAGCTTTGAAATTCCCTTCACTGATCTCTCCATCAACAGTGAGACCCTCTCAATAATCCCCATCTCTTTGGATTGCACGGTGGCTCAGTGGTACAGTTGCTGCCTTACAGCGCCAGAGACCTGGGTTCGATCCTGACTACGGGTGCTGTCTGGCCGGAGTTTGTACGTCCTCCACGTGACCTGCGTGGGTTTTCTCCGAGATTGGTTTCCTCCCACACTCCAAAGACGTACAGGTTTGTAGGCTAATTGGCTTGGTAAAAAATTGTAAATTGCCCCTAGCCTGTAGGATAGTGTTAGTGTGCGGGGATCGCTGGTCGGCACGGAGTCGGTGGGCCGAAGGGCCTGTTTCCGCGCTGCATCTCTAAACTAAACTAAACACTAAACTCTTTGAGCAGGCATTTGTTTGTCTTCCCCAATATATCCAGGGTTCTGGGTGTTGATCTCTATCGACAACTCTCCTGTGAAACATCTTGGGAATATTTTTGCTCCACGAGAGATACCATATAAATGGTAACATGTACATTTCTAAGTCATCTAATTCCCAACAGATTTCAATTGTATCTCTGGATCAATGCATTTAGCAACGCTGAGAAAGGTGCAATGGGAATGCCAGCACAAAGGGCTTCTCGTGTCTGATAGACACCAGCTTGTGTGGCTGAAAGAAGTCCTGGGTGATATAATGGTCGACTTCACTTCTGTCAATATATTGACACAGCAACTGGCATTAAACTGGTCACTGAAGTTAAATTTAAGCAATGAATGAAGACTGTTGCCAAACAAAGGTCGGAGATGAGACTCAACAGCCACAATTCCAATGGAATTAATTCCCCCTCCTCTCCTGAGTCTTCGCTATACAGCACGGAAACAGCCCTTCAGCCCAACCTGTCCATGCTGGCCAAGGTACCTACCTACGCTAGTCCCATTTTAGTTCAGTTTAGTTTATTGTCACGTGTACCGAGGTACAGTGAAGTTTTTTTATTGCGTGCTATCCGATCAGCGAAAAGACAATACATCAAATGGTGGCCGACTAGGAAAAGGGGAGATGCAGCGAGACCTGGGTGTCATGGTACACCAGTCATTGAAAGTAGGCATGCAGGTGCAGCAGGCAGTGAAGAAAGCGAATGGTATGTTAGCTTTCATAGCAAAAGGATTTGAGTATAGGAGCAGGGAGGTTCTACTGCAGTTGTACAGGGTCTTGGTGAGACCACACCTGGAGTATTGCGTACAGTTTTGGTCTCCAAATCTGAGGAAGGACATTATTGCCATAGAGGGAGTGCAGAGAAGGTTCACCAGACTGATTCCTGGGATGTCAGGACTGTCTTATGAAGAAAGACTGGATAGACTTGGTTTATACTCTCTAGAATTTAGGAGATTGAGAGGGGATCTTATAGAAACTTACAAAATTCTTAAGGGGTTGGACAGGCTAGATGCAGGAAGATTGCTCCCGATGTTGGGGAAGTCCAGGACAAGGGGTCACAGCTTAAGGATCAGGGGGAAATCCTTTAAAACCGAGATGAGAAGAACTTTTTTCACACAGAGAGTGGTGAATCTCTGGAACTCTCTGCCACAGAGGGTAGTCGAGGCCAGTTCATTGGCTATATTTAAGAGGGAGCTAGATGTGGCCCTTGTGGCTGAAGGGATCAGAGGGTATGGAGAGAAGGCAGGTACGGGATACTGAGTTGGATGATCAGCCATGATCATATTGAATGGCGGTGCAGGCTCGAAGGGCCGAATGGCCTACTCCTGCACCTAATTTCTATGTTTCTATGTTTCTATCATTACAATCGAGCCATTTACAGTGTATAGATACATAATCATAATCATACTTTATTAGCCAAATATGTTTTGCAACTGACGAGGAATATGATTTGTCCTCATTTTTGGACTTCCTTTCAATGATCCCAGTTGTTGAATAGTTAACTGTGCACTGCAGTTTTTGTTTAACGGAGAATGGGCACAGCAGACTTACGCTGAGAATTGAATACTTTTCCACTTGACCTTTCACACTGGCTTTCTCAACAGTACTTAACAATTTACAGTTGGAATTGGAAATCAGCCAAGCTCTGTTCCATACAGCACAAATACAGGCCCTTCGGCCCACTGGGTCCACACTAGCCAACTACCACACATCTATATTATTCACCCCACTTTCCCATCAACTGCCCCCCTCCAGATTCTACCACTCATCCACAGAGGCAACTTGTCGAAGCCAATTAGCCACATGTCAGGGGTAATGGAGAGAAGGCAGGAGAATGGGGTCAAGAGGGAGAGATAGATCAGCCACGATTGAATGGCGGAGTAGACTTGAAGGGCCGAATGGCCTAATTCTGCTACTATCACTTATGAACCTAAGTCTTTGAGATGTGGTGGGAAACCGGAGCACCCGGAGGAAACCCACACGGGTAGAACGTGCAAACTTCACACATGCAGCAAAGGTCAGGCTGCTGGAGTTGTGAAGCAGCAGGGATACACTCACTGTGCCTCTGTGCCATCAATAAACAAACTTGTCTTGACTGAAAAATCAGAGGCATTGTATTTCAACCCTATACATAATTAACGGCTATGAAATCGGTCCCTGCCATCTTCTCACCATCAAACCTCATCAATAACCTTCTCATATTGCCTCCAGATCCTTCAACCTCAATTTTCTTCACTTGTACTTGCGCCTCTTGCATGTGGCTAATTCCACATTCCACAACCATGTAATGAAGTCTCCCCTGGACACATTACATTCCCTTTATTTTCTTTGAGTAATTATTCGCAGGCCATGATTTCCTCTCCAGCTGTAGGTTGAGAGATAGAGCGTGGAAAAATGCCCTTCATCCCACTGTGTCCGTGATGGACAATGATCACCCGTGTGCGTCAGTGTCGATCCTACACACTAGGGGCAATTCTAAAGAAGTCAATTAACCTGCAAACCCGCACGTCTTTGGAATGATGGAGGAACCTGGAGCACCTGGACAAAACCCACGCGGTCACAGGGGGAACGTACAAACTCCGTATGGATAGCACCCATAGCCTGGTCTCCTAATTTGGTCTCCTAATTTGATGAAGGACATCCTTGTCATTGAGGCAGTGCAGTGTAGGTTCACGAGATTGATCCCTGGGATGGCGGGACTGTCATATGAGGAGAGATTGAAAAGACTAGGCTTGTATTCACTGGAGTTTAGAAGGATGAGGGGATATCTTATAGAAACATATAAAATTATAAAAGGACTGGGCAAGCTAGATGCAGGAAAAATGTTCCCAATGTTGGGCGAGTCCAGAACCAGGAGCCACAGTCTTAGAATAAAGGGGAGGTCATTTAAGACTGAGGTGAGAAAAAACTTTTGTTGTGAATTTGTGGAATTCCCTGCCACAGAGGTCAGTGGAGGCCAAATCACTGGATGGATTTAAGGGAGAGTTAAATGGAGCTCTAGGGGCTAGTGGAGTCAAGGAATATGGGGAGAAAGCAGGCACGGGTTATTGATTGGGGACGATCAGCCATGATCGCAATGAATGGTGGTGCTGGCTCGAAGGGCCGAATGGCCTCCTCCTGCACCTATTTTCTATGTTTCTATGTAGTCAGGATCGAACCGGGGTCTCTGTCGCTGTAAGGCAGCAACTCTACCACTGGGTCTAGTTGCCCTAGAGAAGGTAGTGGTGAGCCACAGCCTCGGACAGCTGCAGTCCTTTCGAGAGAAGATGCCCCCAACAGTGTCACAAAAGTGTCTTGGTGGGAGTTTTATAAATTAGGCTGAGTGATGAAGAACCAGGGTACGTTTCCATGTCAGGATGGTGCGTAAATTGGAGGAGACTTGCAGATGGTGGTCGTCCCTCACACCTCAAGTCTTGCTCTTGATTTGGTGGTAGAACTGTCAATCTTTGAGACACTGTTGGAGTAGACACAAAATGCTGGAATAACTCAGCGTGACAGGCAGCATCTCTGGAGAGAAGGACAATATTGTTTCTTGAATCTAATAATCTATTTATTAATCTACAATAACAGCCAATAATAATTTTTAAAAATCTATTCATCTTACAATAATATTCAACAACCTACACAGCTTCCAGCAACACTTTTCTTAAACGCAAGGGATGCAGAGGCAAACTGGCCATATTAGTGAGCTCGTAATCCAAGAGGTTTGACCTTGTAAACTGGGGCAATTACTGTAAATTCAGTTCCTTAAATAGGTTCTGGAGTTTAAAATGCTAGTTTGACCACAAGGTCAAGTGATGGCCGTAAATAAATACACCTAGCTCTCAGGGACCCGTTGGCCTTAACTTGTCTAATCTCCACACATACCTGACCCACAGTTATGTTTTTGTGACGCTTAATCCTACTCTGAAATGGTCCATGAAGATAATTAATAGTGGGCAACAAATGCTGACCTTGCCTGGGCCACCGATGTACTGTGACTCATTGACTACAAAAATAGTGAACATGGTCTGGTGCTCTGAGGCCACTTTGTGTTCCTGCACTCCATTAGCCCAATGCAGCGAGCATGCGGGTTGTAAATGCATCGTGCCCACAACACACTGCACCAGCTGCTGAGACAATCAAGGGCCACGTGGTCTAGTTTAGGTTCGAGATACATCGCGGAAATAGGTCCTTCGGCCCACTGAGTCCGCGCCGACCAGCGATCCCCGCACATTAACGCTACCCAACACGCGCTCGGGGCAGTTTACAACTTTACCGAGCCAATTAGTCAGTACGTCTTTGGAGTGTGGGTGGAAACTGAAGCTCCCGGAGAAAACCCACGCAGGTCACGGGGAGAACACACAAACTCCGTACAGACATTACTCGTAGTTAGGATGTAACCCGGGTCTCTGGCGCTGCAAGGCACCAACTCCACCGCTGCGCCACCGTGCCACCTCCACATCTTCGTACCTATTTGATTATATTCTTCTGCTGTCACCCTGTGGGAAGCATGGTCCTCAATGGTGTCAGACCCAACTCATTGCTGCTTACCTCCAAGTCTTCAACAGGCAGCACCCAAGGTCAGGATTGAACCCAGGTCTCTGGAGGGCTTTGGGTAGCGAGCAGCACTAACTGCAATGCCACTGCACCACCCCAAACATGCCACGCAGTACAATACAGCACAGCATCAGGCCCTTCAGCCCACAATGTCCATGTTGAACATGGTGCCAAGTTAAAACAATTCCCTCTGCCTGCACGTGATCCATATCCCAAGTCGGATGAAAAGTCGTCAACCTGACCTTTTCCAAGATTTCTTAAATTCTTACTTCAGCTTTCCAGAACGTGCAATGATTTAGATTTAGAGTCATCGAATCATACAGCATGGAAACAGGCCCTTTGACCCAACTTGCCCACGCTGACCAACATGTCCTAACTACACTAGTCCCACCTGCCAGCATTTGGGCCATGTCCCTCCAAACCTGTCCTATCCATGTACCTGTCCAACTGCTACTTAAACATTGTGGTTGTACCTGCAAAAATCGACACAACATTAGGTTTTAGATATAATTAGTCAATTAGCCAATAATGACAGGGACAATGAGGAAGCTTGCAGACACTCGATGGTCTATTATAATGAAAGCAGTTAGGTAGAGTTCTCTTTCCACCAAAACAAAAGCGTTCCATAATCAGAGGGAATTCAGAGGCAAGGCCACTTTAATCTATCCAATGTTATGCTTTTATCACTTTTTTTATTTGAATCCAGGAAAGCAGTGTGATATTTCCACCAGGATACTGAGTGGTGAATTAAGGGCCTGTCCCACTTGGGCGTCATTTACGCGACAGGCCGGTAGTGACTGTCGCGGGAAAATCGTCTAGCAGTACAACAGTCGCCGCCAAGTGCTCTTGAGGGCCCTGCTTCTTTTGGGAGCCATTTTGCGATGTCGTTCGTACTTAGTCCGATCTCTGTGGCAAGGATTTTCCCTGTGAAATTTTTTTCAAAACCTCATGCGCTTTATACCCGTGTGGTCACGTGATGCGGCGCTCAAGTGACGCACGAATGGCGCGGCGACGGCGTACGAGGCGACGCATGGTTATGGACGCTGATGCACGGTGACGCATTATAAATTAGCATAGGCAATATTCGTGCGGCACCACTCGCTACACGTACGCCGTCAGTACGTCAGCGTGCACAAGGGATACGTCAGGCAGGGGGCGCGCGAGGATTTTGAGCATTCTAAAATCCTGGAGGGGGAGGGTTACTGCGCATCACTGCATACGCCACCACGCACCATGCGCGTGTCACGACGCGTGATGTCGCATAAATGACGAGCAAATGACGCCCAAGTGGGACAGGCCCTTTAGGTACAATCTTCTCTGTTGGACACATACTCAGTAGAAACCAAATTAAGCTTTCATGTGTGTCCTGTACAATTAATCAAGAGGAAGCATCTCTTTTTTCCTGGGCTTCATTTGAACAGCGATGGAAAGGGCCGGTCCCACTTGGGCGACATTTGGGCAACTGCGGAGCTTCAGTGACTGACGCCCGTAAAAACGTCAAGTTGCACGACATACACGCTGACGTATGCTGTCATGCGGGTGATGCACGATTAGGGTTGAGGCTGTAAAATATTCTTCCTTCGATGCAAGGATTTTAAGCATTAATATATTAAAATTAATACAATAAAATCAATTGTGCAAATGAAAAGATGTCTGAGTCGTTCTGTTTTATTTATAGATGTATTGGTCCGCTTCCAGATCCGATCACCGTCTCTATAACTTTTCACACGGATGGATTCAGTCAGTGTAGACTGAACTCCCCTCTCCCCTCTTCCCCCCTCCCGCCCCCATCCCGCCTTCTCCATTCCCCCCTACCCTTCTCCCTTCCCCCCTTTCCCCCCCTTCCCTTGCCCCCTCTTCCTCCCTTCTACCCGCTACACTCTTCTCCCCTTTCTCCACTCCCTCCTCTCCTCACATACCCTTCTCCCCCTATTCTCCACCCCCCCCCACTTTCCCCGACGCCCCCCCCCCCCCCATTTGTGGACCCAGCCTGCGACCAGCGATCCCCCACACACTATCCCACACACGCTAGGGACAATTTACACAGACCTGTGCGCCTTTGGAGTGCGGGAGGAAGCCCAAACCCTAACCCCAATCCTAACAAAGGATGAAAGGCAGGCTCGATCCACGCCTTAACAGCTTCCAGGTCCGGCTTCAGTCTGGTTTCACTTTGCAGGTTTAAAACAATCATTAGATTCAACTTCAGGGCTCTTCTTGGAGTTAAACTCAAAGTACTTGGATTAATGTATAGGAAAGAACTGCAGTTGCTGGTTTATTCGAAGATAGACACAAAATGCTGGTGAAACTCAGACTTCAGTTTGAAGAAGGGTCTCGACCCGAAACATCACCTCACAGGAGGCAGGTTCTCTGGATGCTTTCAAGAGAGAGCTAGATAGGGCTCTTAAAAATAGTGGAGTCAGGGGATATGGGGAGAGGGCAGGAACAGGGTACTGATTGGGGATGATCAGCCATGATCACATTGAATGGCGGTGCTGGCTCGAAGGGCCGAATGGCCTACTCCTGCACCTATTGTCTATTGTCACCCATTCCTATTCTCCAGCGCTGTTGCCTGTCCCACTGAGTTACTCGAGCATTTTAAGTCTACTTGGATTAATGCTGCTTTATCTTCACCGTACAAGGATACAAAGTAGTCTCCAGCTAATTGAAAGTGGGCACAGGTCCTCAGCCAAACCATGAGATGGTGGAACGCTCAGAGAGAGATACGGCCCTGGAGATGAGTCAGCACGCTGAGCTCAAACACCAGTCAAGCCCTCTAAACTAATGGTTACAGCTCTGAAACCATTTTGATGGAACTGAAAGCATAAGCAAGCTACACTGTAGGGATGCTGGTGATTAAGCGTTATCTACGTTGAGTCTAGGCTACGGAAGTTTAGTTTAGTTTAGAGATGCAGCATGGAAACAGGCCCTTTGGGCCCACCTCGCCGACCATCGGTCACCCGCTCCCACTACTTCTATCTTATCCCAATTTCTCATCAACTCTTGACACATTTGGGGCAATTTTTGTTTACAGAAGCCAATTAATGTACAAACCTGCATGTCTTTAGGATGCGGGAGGAAACCGGAGCGCCAGGATGAAAACCCACACAGTCACAGGGAGAACTTGCAAACTCCGCACAGACAGCACCCGAGCTCAGGATTGAATCTGGGTCCCTGGCGCTGTAAGACAGCAACTGCGCCAATGTGCTGCCCACCTGCAAAACGTGGCTGGCTGTAAAGTGTGGAAACATCCTCTGATAAAGGAGAGAGGATTGAGACAGACCGACAGACAGAGAGATGGAGTCCAACTGGCCAGCACTAGGGATCGTTGTAACTGGGAGGTGAGACATAATTTGGTGTCAGATGCATTTCTGTTGAAATAAGCAAACATTTCAGGCAACTAATCCATTTCCGAGACTTCATCAGTCAAAGAGAGGAGCTAATCTGAGGAAGGACATTATACCCAAATCTGAGGAAGGACATTATAGCCATAGAGGGAGTGCAGAGAAGGTTCACCAGACTGATTCCTGGGATGTCAGGACTTTCATATGAAGAAAGACTGGATAGACTTGGCTTATACTCGCTAGAATTTAGGAGATTGAGAGGGGATCTTATAGAAACGTACAAAATTCTTATGGGGTTGGACAGGCTAGATGCAGGAAGATTGCTCCCGATGTTGGGGAAGTCCAGGACAAGGGGTCACAGCTTAAGGATAAGGGGGAAATCCTTTAAGACCGAGATGAGGAAAAACTTTTTCACACAGAGAGTGGTGAATCTCTGGAACTCTCTGCCACAGAGGGTAGTTGAGGCCAGTTCATTGGCTATATTTAAGAGGGAGTTAGATGTGGCCCTTGTGGCTAAGGGGATCAGGGGGTATGGAGAGAAGGCAGGTACGGGATACTGAGTTGGATGATCAGCCATGATCATATTGAATGGCGGTGCAGGCTCGAAGGGCCGAATGGCCTACTCCTGCACCTATTTTCTATGTATCTATGTATCTATGTATCTAACACAGTACATTATGCAAGATGTTACCAGGAAAGATCATTTCAGCAGGATGCAACAAACAAACTGAGGCAAATGAAGACACAAGGAGCCACAGATATTGGATATTGATCTTCTTGAAGCAACTTCCACTGATACGCCGTAGAGAGCATTTTATCGAGATGCATCACAGCATGGGTTTGGGAACAGCTCCATCCAAGACCGCAAAAAATCGCAGAGAATTGTTGACACAGGCCAGACCATCACACACAATAAAACCAACCTCCCTTCCATTGACACCATTCATACCTCACGCTGCCTCGGCAAGGCCAGCAGCATAATGGAGGACGAGTCTCATCCCTGTCACTCCCGCTTCTCCCCTGCAAGTGGCACAGAAGTGTGAAAACAAACACCTCCAGATTCAGGGACAGTTTCTTCCCTGTTGTCATCACGCAACTGAACCATCCTATCACCAACTACAGAGTAGTCCTGAGCTGCCAACAACCTCATTGGAGACCCTTGGACCATCGTTAATCGGAATCTACTAGATTTATCTTGCAATGTACGTTATTCCCTTTACCCTGTATCTATACGCTGTGGACGGCTCGATTGTAATCCTATATAAACTTTCTGCTGACAGGATAGTATGCAAAAAAAAAGGCTTTTCATTGTACCTTGGAGCTTGTGACAATAAACTGAACTAAGCCTGAATAAAACGCAAAGTGCTGGAGGAACTCAGCGGGTCCAGCAACATCTGTGGAGGAAATTGATAGGTGATATTTTAGGTTGGGACCCTTCTTCTGAGGAGGGGAAGATGGTGAGGATTTTGACTGGTGGATGGGTGGTGTAAATGAGAAAGGCCAGAGGTGAAAAGAAGGGAAAAGGATGTCAGTTAAGGAGAGAAGGGGAGTGAAATGTAAAGCTAGAGGGAGGGGGAAAGGTGGAAGGAGGACAAATAAGAGACAAATATTGATGCCTCTGAATATCCATGCACTGGTCCTGGACACCATACAGGCGTCACCCCGCTACAAAGAGTCGTACATTTTCTGGTCGCTGCTGGATTATCAACATGTTGAAAAATTTCGGCCACCTGCTGCGACTATGACGGGTACCGGCAGTTGCCGAGAAAATCACGTAAGTGGGACAGGCCCTTTAGAAACAGAAACATAGAAAATAGATGCAGGAGGAGGCCAATTGGCCCTTCGAGCCAGCACTGCCATTCATTATGATCGTGGCTGATCATCCACAATCAGTAACCCGTGCCTGCCTTCTCCCCATATCCCTTGATTCCACTAGCCCCAAAAGTTCTATCTAACTCTCTTTTAAATTCACCCAGTGAATTGGCCTCCACTGCCCTCTGTGGCAGAGAATTCCACAGATTCACAACTCTCTGGGTGAAAACGTTTGTTTCTCATCTCAGTTTAAATGGCCTCCCCTTTATTCTTAGCCTGTGGCCCCCTGGTTCTGGACTCCCCCCAACATTGGGAACATTTATCCTGCATCTAGCTTGTCCAGTCCTTTTATAATTTTATATGTTTCTATAAGATGCCCCCTCATCCTTCTAAACTCCAGTGAAATCAAGCCCAGTCTTTCCAATCTTTCCTCATATGACAGCCCTGCCATCCCGGGGATTAACCTCGTGAACCTACGCTGCACTGCCTCAATAGCAAGGATGTCCTTCCTCAAATTAGGAGACCAAAACTGCACACAATACTCCAGAAGTGGTCTCACCAGGGCCCTGTACTACTGCAGAAGGACCTCTTTACGCCTTTACTCAAATCCTCTCGTTATGAAGGCCAATATGCCATTAGCTTTCTTCACTGCCTGCTGTTGTTGCATGATTACTTTCAGTGACTGGTGTACAAGGACACCCAGGTCTCGTTGCACTTCCCTTTTCCTAATCTGACACAATGAGATAATAATCTACCTCCTTGTTCTTGCTGCCAAAGTGGATAACCTCACATTTATCTACATTATACTGCATCTGCCATGCATCTGGCCACTCACTCAACCTGTCCAAGTCACCCTGCAACCTCCTAGCATCCTCTTCGCAGTTCACACTGCCACCCAGCTTTGTGTCATCTGCAAATTTGCCAGTGTTACTTTTGGGGTATAGACAATAGCTGGGGTAGCCCTGTTGGCCTGTGTGGGCAAGTTGGGCCGAAAGGCCTGTTTCCACTCTGTACGACTGTGACTAATCCAGTGGATTCAACAAATGAATGACTTTGAAATCTTCTTGTTCAGTCGTTCACTCTGGGGAACAGACATAAAGCCTTCTGTCTAATTCAAATTATTGAACAATTATAGCTTTATCTGTTCAAGGGAAGATTAACGAGTTACTTGAGCTACTTAATTCCACAAACTAAATTGTTCAAAACCTGCAGTACACAAAAAAGAAATCAGATTGCATATACTGTACACTGAAACTCAAGATCAATTTGATTAAAGGAGACATGTTTTTCCACAATATTATCTTTGAAATGTTCCGATTTAATTTGTGTTTCTTTACATATGGGACCATTAGCTTTCTGGAAAGCCTGTTTCCATTGTCATGATGGTTCTGTAGCTTCTCACTTAGGAACCGCTACCTGCACTGCACATGGATTATCTCAGATTTACTTCCGCCTCTGTCTCTCTCGTGTCGTGGCTTCTGCCTCAAGGCTTCCTGGAAGATGCAGAGGTCAGATTTGGTCCGTGGGTTGCTCCTTACACTCACCTCCCAATCATCCGCTCCATTGAAAATTTGAAACATTTGCTCAACAAGAATAACCAATGTTTAAGAAGGAACTGCAGATGCTGGAAAATCGAAGGTAGACAAAAATGCTGGAGAAACTCAGCTGGGTGAGGCAGCATCTATGGAGCGAAGGAAATAGGCAACGTTTCGGGCCGAAACCCTTCTTCAGACTAAACAATGGATGGCCAAAAATACAACAACTTTCCAGGGCTTGCGACCAAAGCTGTGGACTTGACCTGGACTAATGGAGTTGGAAACAGGCCCTATGACCAACTTGCCCAAGATATCCCATCTATGCTAATCCTACCTGATCTTGTTTGGCCCACGTCTCTCTAAACCTTTCCTATCCATGTACTAGGATGCATGTACATGGACCTGTACGTACATCTACCAGCCTTAACTACCTCCTCTGGCAGCTTGTTCTATAGGATCCACTCATTCCACCTGTTGTAATTACTGCTACCTTTGAGGAGATCCTAACACCAGTCACACCATCCCGTAGTTGCTTTCTGTAGAGACCACTTCCTCCAACATCCCCTTGGTCCGCTCATCCCTTCCCACCCAAACCACCCCTTCCCCAGGCAACTTCCCCTGCAACCGCAGGAGATGCAACACCTGTCCCTGAACCTCTGCCCCTCACATCCATCCAGGGACCCCAGCAGCCCTTCCAGGTGAGTCAGAGGTTCACAGGCATCTCCTCTATCCTCATCTACTGCATTCGGTGCTCCCAACATTGTCCCTTTTACATCAGCGTGATCAGGTACACACTAGGTGACCGCTTCGCCGAATACTTGCGCTCGGTCTGACAAGGCCTGCTGGATGTCACATTTGATAACTACTTTAACTCCCCTTCCCATTACAACTTTTCTGTCCAGGGCTTCCTCCATTGCCAGAGTGCAGCCACATGCAAACTGGAGGAATAGCACCCCAATTTCACTTGGCTACCCAATGATATGAACATTAAATTCTCCAATTTTAGATACCCCCCCCACCCACACACCCAGCTTTCTTCCCCCCTCCCTCTCTTTCCTGTGCCTTATCCTGATGCACACCCATTACTCCAGTACTTTATGTCTTTTTGTGTAAATCAGCATCTGCAATTCCTTGCGTCTAACTTTTTAAAAGTTCCCTAATTAGTGTCTTCCTCAGTTTCAATTATATATCCAACTTTAAAACTTTTAGATCATTGAAACTGCCCCAATCATCCACGCACTCAATATATCGCAGATTGTTTTGTTTAGTTTATTATTGTTATGTGCACTGAAAATCAATGAAAAGCCTTTTTATTGTGTGCTATCCTGTCAGTGACAATACAATGCATGGCTACAATCAAGCCATCCACAGTGTACAGATACAGGATAAAGGGTATAAAGTTTGGTACTAGATAAAGTCCAATAAAGTCAGATTAATGATAGTATGAAAATCTCCAATGAGGTAGATGGGAGATCAGGTCCGCTCCCTAGCTGGCGAGAGGACGGTTCAGTTGCCTGATAACAGCTGGGTACAAACTTTTCCCTGAATCTGCAAGTATGCATTTTCAAACTGCCAGCCACATAAAATACTCAGATTCCCCTCTGTTTCATTTAACCGAGCGATCTCAATCTTCTCATGACACATCCATCGGTTTAACTTATTTATACTCCGCCAAAGGTTGTCATTTCTTTGAACAGCCCTTATCAAAGCTTCTTCTCCACCTCCTTGGGCCTCCCGAGCTCACCCACAGAACTTGTTCGGTGTCATCTCCACTTACTCTCATCTATCCTCAGGTTCCATGTCCACGATTGTCCATAATTGGGCAGTGTTTTTGACAAGGTTTTCGTCTAACTCCTCTCATTCCCCAGGCTTACAGCATGTTTACAAAACGAAAACCTCCACCTGGGCGTTTTCAGACAGGCTTCTCAACCAGTCCAGGCAGTATCAAAGACCGCGCGCGGATCTTTCATCATTCAGTTCCTCTTCTCTTGGTTTACGAGCCAATGCACAAAATAGCTTGCAAAATAATGGGCAGAGGTTTCCACTGCTGGTCGAAGTCAGCTCATTATATGTGAAATGAACAAAACGCAAGTGATGCCAGTGATTATAATATTTAGACTGTAGATGAACTTGGCGTCTGGTGTGCAGGCACCAGCAGCTTCCCAGGTCTGGATTTGGTAATTCGATTTTCATTGGAATAATAAGAGCGAGTCATTGTTGTTAGTGGCGCTCGAGTGGCTTACAGTCAATCTCCTGTCGCCATCCCATCTGCCTTGCGTACAGTGAGACCGCCTTTAATAATGTCTGTCGCTAATTAACTGTGCTGTGTTCTCTCAACTCACTGAGCAGTGGCCGTCATTTGGAGGCTGAAATGCCATGGAGTCTCATACCACGGAAACATCCCTTTCAACGAAGGAACTGCAGATGCTGGTTGAAACTGAAGATAGACACAAAAAGCTGGGGTAACTCAACGGGACAGGCAGCATCTCCGGAGAGAAGGAATGGGTGACGTTTCGGGACAAGACCCAGTCTGAAGAAGGGTCTCGACCCGAAACGTCACCCATTCCATCTCTCCAGAGATTCTGCCTTTCCCGCTGAGTTACTCCAGCATTTTGTTTCCATCCTCTTATAATTTTAGTAAGATTTCTTTACTCTCGTACTCAAATCATCTTGCAATGAAGGGTAATGTACTATTTGTCTTTCTAATTGCTTTCTGTACCTGCAGATTAGCTTTTAATGATCACTGAACAAGGACACAAAGTTCCCTCTGACATCAACACCTTTCAAACTCACCATTTGGGAATACGTGCGTTACTATCTTCTCTGCCAAAGTGGACAACGTCACATTTTTCCACCCCATTTGCCATGCCCTTGTTCATTCACTTAACCTGTCTAAAACAACTGCGGTAGCCCCATTTAGATCATCCTCACAACTCTTCCTGCCACTCAGCTTTGTATCATCATCAAGCTTGGATATATTACACTTAACTCCCTTCAGATTAATGATAATTTTTTTTCTTTTCTCGGCTGGACGGATGACTGTCACTTTGAGGTATCTGTGTGGTTTGTTATACGCTGAAAAAGAGGAGGAGCAGGATAAAGCACCGCAAGTAATAGGTTGATACAGATGAGGGGGGGGGGGTGTTATGGGTTGAGAGGCAGATGGTGGATAAAAAAATAGATGAAAAGACAGAATGTGAGACAAAAGGCTTGAAGAGTTGTGAAGCTGGAGGGTGGAAGGGAACGGGGAGGGGAGGAATGGGTGAGATCCAGGTGAAGCACAGGGAATGTGGGGGGTGTGGGGGGGGGAGGGGGCAAGAAGTGAGAAGGGGAAAGTTTTGTAGTAACCTAAACTTGGAGAATAGGCTTCATACCATTGGGTTGTAAGCTACCCAACTGGAACACGAGGTGTTGTTCCTCCAGTTTGCTTACTCTAGCAATGGATGAGTATCTTCAATTGGCTTGAAGTACGGTGGACACCAAATGCCAAATAACAGCACTGTGTGTCTGACACTTTCTTCACTGGTGACTGAGACTGATCTGATTCAGTAGTAATTAGCAGGTTGGATATCACCTGTTTTTAGTGAATAATCCACATCTGTGCCATTTTTCACATTGTTGGGAAAATGCTAAACTCTTGGAAAATTGTAAATGAAGGGATAGTCAGTTATGGTGGGAGTTTACCATGGGAGGTAGGAGAGTTATATTGGACCAGAGGGGAATTTTTGCTTTATAGAACTTATGAGGTGGTTGAGATCTGGAATTCTCTGCCTGAAGAGATGGTGGAAGCAGAATATGCTCCCAACATTTAAGAACCATCCAAGGTAGACAGCTACCCAAATCGCCAAGGTATAGATTATGGACCTAATGCAGATCAATGGGATTAGTGTAAACAGTTACAATGGCCAGCAGGGAAATGGCAGGCCGAAGGGCTTGGTTCTTTTTTGAGTGACTCTACGACAGTATTCACCAGCAAGATATTTGCCCCCTAGAATCAGTCTGAAGAAAGGTCTTAACCCTAAATGTCACCTATCCATGTTCTTTAGAAATGCTGCCTGACTCCGAGTTACTCCTGCACTTTGAGTCCTTTGGTGTGTTAACCAGCATCTGCAGTTCCTTGCTTCTCCTACTTGCATTAATTATTCCTTGAGGAACATCAGTCGCTACCAACAGGTTTGTATCATTGCACAAGTTGGTCAACCGTGGAAAATGGACACCTTGGACAACCTCCGCAGCTGCAAAAACGCTAACTGGTGGCGAGAGGCCCATATCCAAAGATCATTCAGCATTTTTTCTTAAGTGGTTATTTTTCACAAATTAGCTGAGTAATTGCTCTTGATCTCTTCCAGTTGCAAACTAAATCTTTCAGTGAGAATGTCGACACACATCAAGTGAATGAGCTCTCTGGCTGCTTGTGCTGGGTAACATAATTAGTGCAGGTGATTAGTTGTGGCACTGATGGGCTTCAAAACTGACATGGCTTTCACCTTCACAGAGCTTTTGCACACTTATTATCATAACGCTGTCACGAGACCTAGATCTTGGTTTCTTTAGGCCTGACAGCCTTATGTTAGACCTTCCGTAGAAGTTGAGAAGAATCAATTGAAGGCACAATGTCTTGTTTTCCTGCCTTTTGTTCGGTAAAAAAAGAAACAAGCATTTTATCTATGGAAACCCATTATTCATCTTGCAGAAGGATGGTTGACAGATACAACTAACTGGTTCTATCTGCAACAATATTTGATCTCTAATTGTTTTATACCCAACAATCCATTGTAGTCCATTGAGTCTGAAGAAGGGTCTCTGAAGAAGAGTCTGAAAACACACTTGAAAATTTGAGAGATTCACTTCCCTCCGAGTGAAGAAATTTATATTCAACTAAATTTTAAATGACCAGAGCTTTTTCTTGAATCCATTTCCCCTTGTTGTGACGCTCTTGTGGTGAGACACACGTTTGAGAACAAAGTGATCTTTATTGGCAGATACAGTCAGCCACTCGCGTGCTGAGAGTGAGCACTAATTGAGTCCCTGCAGTTGCAGTTGGACACACCTGTGACTCATGGGGTCATCTTCCCGCCAAACGCAGTCACAACGCAATCCAGTTCTACTAACGAGAGTTCGATCTATCACTGGCCTAACCACAAGATGACGCCACACTCTCAGGTTAACTGAAGTCAAGGTGTGGCTATTGCTACTCTGCAAATTTTAAATATTAACTCGGTTCGTCTCTCCACAGTCAGGGTCGGATCTCCTTGGTATCGCCACAATCTTTCTCTGTCGCAGTTTCATAATATAGACCCACAATACTAAGTTGCGTTACTTCTTTGCAGATGCTGGCCTGACCACCTGCCGTTTCCTTAGGAAATCTAAATCCCTTTGGATTTTTTACATCATTTGTAGAAGTTAGTGATGAGTCAAATGGTCTCGACCCGAAAGGTCACTCATTCCTTCTATCCAGAGATGCTGCCTGTCCCGCTGAGTTACTCCAGCATTTTGTGTCTCCCTTCAATTTAAACCAGCATCTGCAGTTCATTCCTGTACATTAACTTTGTTCTTATTTCTGATTTCCAGCAGTTCAATTTTATTTTAAATTTCCAACATTTTCTGACTTTATTTTCTAATTCCTTTATTCAACTTTATTTTCTAATTTCTCTACATAAAACATCTCTATTTCACAACTTCTATATGCTCTCCCTCTCTAATTATCCTTCTTAATCTATCAACCATCAACCGATTGGTTTGGTACATACACATATCGCCTATTAGAAATATTCCCTTTGTCCTATCCGTTCCTCCCCTACTCTTTTTACCGCTTGAAATTACCTTGCCTTCTCACTTTTCCAGTTCCAATGAAGTATCTTCAGCCTGAAATCTCAATTCTGTTTCTCTTTCCACAGATGCTGTCTGTCTCGCCAGGAAGCGAGCGGGCAAGATCATCTCTGACCCCCCTCACCCTGGCCACAAACTCTTTGAATCACTTCCCTCAGGAAGGCGACTCCGGACTGTCAAAGCTGCCACAGCCAGACATAAAAACAGTTTTTATCCACGAGTAGTTGCTCTACTCAACAGCCAAAAATCTGTAGCCTCCCTTTGATCTGGTATTTTGTTGGTTCGCATGCTTGATCAATGGTGTTTTATCATTGACTAGACCAAGTGCAGACCCTTTGGGACTGTTCCCCCAACATGTGGTGTATCATTGATTATTTATTAATGATTTATTATTATTAATGTTTAGTGTTTTCTGAGTAATTCGTAATTGTCACTGTATGTCATGTTGTTACTTGTGGGTGGAGCACCAAGGCAAATTCCTTGTATGTGAATACTTGGCCAATAAACTTACTTACTTACTTACTTACTTATTAGGAGGACATAGTTTTGAGGTAAGGTGTCATCACATAAAACTGAGATGCATTGAAATTTATTTTCACGGAGGGGGGGGGCAAAGAATCTCTGGAACTTGCTGCTACAGAGGGTTGCGGGGGCTAGCTCAGGAGAAGTGGAGGTAGATTAGGGGACTGATGGCAAGGGATCTGACACATGGAGGGTGTCGGGTATAGGGAGGGGATCTGGTACGGGGAGGGATCTTGTACAGGGAGGGAGCTGAAGCCTGGGGTAGATTAGCCATGACCAAATGGAATAGTGGAAGAATCTTGAGGAACCAGATAGTCCACTCCTGCTCCTACTTTCTTGTGCGACATGTGTAGTGTAGTTTAAATTACAGATACAACAGGAACCAGGGGCCACAGTTTAAGAATAAGGAGTAAGCCGTTTAGAACAGAGACGAGGAAACACCTTTTCTCACAGAGAGTGGTGAGTCTGTGGAATTCTCTGCCTCAGAGGGCGGTGGAGGCGGGTTCTCTGGATGCTTTCAAGAGAGAGCTAGATAGGGCTCTTAAAAATAGCGGAGTCAGGGGATATGGGGAGAAGGCAGGAACGGGGTACTGATTGGGGATGATCAGCCATGATCACGTTGAATGGCGGTGCTGGCTCGAAGGGCCAAATGGCCTACTCCTGCACCTATTGTCTATTGTCTATTGAAACATCGCCTACTGCCCACCGAGTCCGCGCTGACCAACGATCACCTGTACACTAGTTCTACCCTGCACACTAGGGATCATTTATAAATCCAATTCAGCTACAAACCTGCACATCTTTGGAGTGTGGGAGCACCTGAAGAAAATCCAGTGTGGTTCACAGGGAGAACATGCAAACTCCATACAGACAGCAGCCATAGTCAGGATCAAACCCAGGTCTCTTTACCTGTCTGTATCTCTGTGCCACCCTGAATGTTTCCAGCAGTTTATGTTTTAGATTAATTTTGAATTAATTAGTACAAGTTAGAATATTGTCGATCTTCTTTGAATGTAGGCGCTGGAGGCGCTGTCCTGAACGGCTGCCTGTCCTGCAGCTCTCCGTCTTTTTCCCTTCTTTTTTTTATTATTTTTGGTACGTTTAGTGTGTAGTCAGGGGGCCTAATCTTTTTATGTGTGGGGGGTGGTGGGGGGGAAGGGGGAAACTGTTTTTCGAGTCCCTACCTGGTCGGAGGGGTTGCCTTCCTCCGAGCAGCGCCTTCGACCTGTCCTTGCGGCCTACCAGCGGGTCCTGGAGCGGCGTTTCCCTGAGGGGACCTGGCCAGAACACCGGCTTTGGTGGCGGCGCAGAACATCGGGTTTGGCGGCGGTGCAGCGCTGGAGCGCTGTCGTGGAGCGGGCGATGCCTTTCCTGGGTCGCCGCGCTGGGACTCCAGTATGCTGGGACCGCCGATGGGAACATCGTGGAGCCGCGGTTCTGTGGAGCGGCCCAGCTGCGACGCTGAACGTTGCATCCCGGAGCCTGGGCGAGAATATTGGGCGCCGTGGTGGGACTGTGGAGCCTCAATGGGCCCGACTCTGGGTGGACAAGAGGATGGGGACTGGACTTTGTGCCTTCCCCCACAGTGGGAACCATTGTGGGGGGATGTTTTTGTGTTGAACTTTTTGAACACTATGTTGTATTTTTATTAGTGTGCTGCAAGGACATCTGAATTTCCCCAGAATAAGGGGATTAATAAAGTCTTATCTTATCTTATCTTATCTTAGACACACGGAACTGCAGATGCTGACGAAGGGTCCCAACCAGAAACATCACCTATCCATGTTCTCCAGACATGCTGCCTGACCTGTTGAGTTATGACAGCACTTTTCTTTTCTTTGAATATGGCTTGCAATCTTTGAATGCACGGGGTATAATGTCCGAAGGACAGTACTTCTGTAACACACAGAGGCATCACCCTAAATTGTGCAGCATGATGCCAGTGTGGGATAATAGCTTCAATCTGAGAACACTTCCATCTCAGATCTGAGATCCTTCAATTTGAGAACACTTCTTAACGAGCTAAAACTAATCAAGAGCTTTTAGTTCTCAGGGACTGAACTTCAAGTGGCTCATTTGACTAATATTGACTCATCCACAGCTAAGATACTACACTTTGATGCCACGAGAGTCATGATGAGATACAGCATGGAAACAGGCCATTTGGCCCATCTAGTCTGTGCTAACCATCAGCCTCATATTTACACTACATTAATGTGATTCTCTACTCTCTTCGCACTCTCTCATGTGTGTATATAAGAGTGCAAAGGGGCGGCATGGTAGCACTGTGGTAGAGTTGCTGCCTTACAGCCCCAGACGCCCAGGTTCGATCCTGACAAAGGGTGCGATCTGTACGGAGTGTGGACGTTCTCCTCGTGACCTGCGTGGGTTTTCTCCGAGATATTCGGTTTCCTCCCACCAAGGACGTACAGGTTTGTAGGTTAATTGGCTTGGTATAAATGTAAATTGTTCCTAGTGTGTGTAGGATAGTGTCAAAGTGCGGGGATCGCTGGTCGGCGCGGACTCGGTGGGCCGAAGCGTCTGTTTCCGCGCGGTATCTCTAAACTAAACCCAAAACCCCATCAGGTAGCCAACTCCCACCCCATCTGCTGAAGAGTCTGCAGTTCCTGCATTGCCTTAAGTCATAGGAGCAGAATTAGGCAATTTGGCCCTTCAAGACTACCGCACTATCTCGCCTAACCCAGGCTTAGTTTAGTTTAGTTTATAGGTATAGTGCAGAAACAGGCCCTTCGGCCCACCGAGTCCGCACCGACCAGCGATCCCCGCACACTAACACTATCCTACACCCACTAGGGACAATTTACACCTACACCAAGCCAATTAACCTACAAACCTGTACGTCTTTGGAGTGTGGGAGGAAACCGAAGATCTCAGGGAAAACCCACGCGGTCACGGGGAGAACGTACAAACTCCGCACAGACAGCACCCGTAGTGGGGATCGAACCTGGGCCTCCGTCGCTGCAAGCGCAGTAAGGCAGCAGCTCTACCGCTGCGCCACCGTGGCCACCACCGTGATCCTGTGACTGCATTGCAGTGTTCAGCGTAGCGAAAGAAATATCTCTTCAGTTACATGTTTGAAGTAACAAGGCCAACTGCAGTTGATGGGTTGCATTGGGTATTCAGCTGACAGGCTGTGTATCTCCTTATAGAATCATTTGAGCACTTCACACGGCAAAGTCCCAAGTTAATTTACACTCTCTCAATTATTTTTCACAACTATTTTTTTTGCTTCATCACGTCCAGATAGTGCGAAGGTTTGTTAATGCCGTTGCCTCAATGGAAAGTTTCCATGGAGGTAACAGCATGCATTCTGTGCCACTTAGTGGTTTGAGCCCTTGTTCCAGCTCTAACATGTTTCATTAGGGCTGCTTGAACAACACCACTATCCCAGAAACTGGCAGATGATAGAACGACCGCCTGAAATTGATCACAATTGCCCAAGTCTGTAAAGAAGGTGTTTTTGTCCCACTGATCCTTCAGTGAACATCTTTGTTGATTAGAACTGCGAGTCAAGAGAGGGAGAGTCAAGAGTTTAAGGTGGCACAGTGGCACAGCGGTAGAGTTGCTGCCTTACAGCGCCAGAGACCCGGGTTTGATCCTAACTACAAGTACGGGTGATGTCACTACAGAGTTTGTATGTTCTCCCTATGACCAGGTGCTCTGGTTTCCTCCCACACTCCAAAACTGTGCAGTGTATAGATTGGATTACCAACATAAAACCATCTCCCCCATATTAGAGGCTGGTGAAACTAGGGAACATAAATTTAGGGTAAAGTCCAATCTTGTTTCCATTGGTTTGTGTTGTGCTTTGTTGGATAGCCAAACATTTTGGGAGCCATATGTAAAAATGGCAAGATAATTGAAAATAGAAACAAGGAACTGCAGATGTTGGTTTTACAAAAAAGGGCACAATGTGCTGGAGTAACTCAGCGTGTCAGGACCTTTGCCGGCATGAAACGTCACCTATCTATGTTCACCAGAGATTCTGCCTGACCCTATGAGTTATGGGCCTGTCCCACTTAGGTGATTTTTTAGGCAACTACAGGCGACTAGTTTGTCGCCACATGTTTGCCGGTGGTCGGCCGGGAGTCGTCTCCTCAGCCGCGCAAAAAGTCGTAGCGTCTTTCTGGTCGCCGCTAAATTTTCAACATGTTGAAATAATTTCGGCGACAGTGGGTTTGACGCCAATGAGCGTAGCTTGACTTCTCCTGACGTAGTTGCTGTCGTAGGTTGTCGCCAGGATGACGAAGGTTGTCGCCGTTTTTTCGGCGACCTGCTACGACTGTGACAGTCGCCGGCAGCTGCCTGAAAAAAAAAAAATCGGCAAGTGGGACAGGCCCGTTACTCCAGCACCTGTGTGCCAAGATACGATCGAAGTTTGGTTTATGATTGCAATGCATGGTGCGAATAACTTGCACAAGGTTCCTACTTGTTTGTGACAGCCAAACCAAACGTCCAACATTCCCCAAAACCCCATACATGCAAATGCAAAACAGAAATACATTTCATGGAAAAATTACATTTTCAAAAAAATTAAATAGCAATTATTATTGCCTGCAATCAACACAGCAGGATGCGTGGTTAGATGAATACAATGAATAATAAACACATATCTAACGAATTACAATGTTATAAGCAAATCAGTTTTAACTCAGCATGCTGTTGTATTTAAAGGCTACTGCAACCTGATCAATTTAGAACAATACATATCTCCACATAGCACAGAAAGAGGCCATTAAATAACAAGCTGTTTTCCCTTCCGTTCATTGCAGAGAATTGTGGACGCAGCCCAGACCACCACACAAGCCAACCTCCCTTCACACCTCATGCCAGCAACATTATCAAGGACGAGTCTCACCCCGGCCACTCCCACTTCTCCCCCTCTCCCATCGGGCGAAAGGTACAGAAGCGTGAAAACGCACACCTCCAGATTCAGGGACAGTTTCTTCCATCATCAGGCGACTGAACTGTCCTACCAGCAACTAGAGCAGTCCTGAGCTGCTGTCTGCGTCATTGGAGACCCTCGGGACTATCTTTGGAAGACTTTGCCTTGCACTTCATGTTATTCCCTTATCATGTTTCTATCACTGTAATGGCTCGATTGTAATCATATTGTCTTTCCGATGACTCGTTAGGTTAGCATGCAACAAAGGCTTTTCAGTTCAGTTCAGTTTATTGTCACGTGTACTGAGGTACAGTGTGAAGCTTTTGTTGCGTGCTAACCAGTCAGCAGAAAGACAATACATGATTACAACTGACCTTGAATGCGCTGGAGACAATACCCTTGTCCCTCCTCGCATTCGTTGTTGCCAGCAGCTCACCCCTCAACTAATGTTGGGTTAGGAATAGAGTTATACAGCACGGAAACAGGTGTAGGTTTGTGCCAACCTTCAAGCATCCGTTGGCACCCATCGCAATTTCTTTTCTGTTCTTTCCACATCAACTATCCTCAGATTCCACCTTTATTTACAGTGACCAATTCACATGGATAGAGTGGATGTGGAAAGGATGTTTTCACTGGTGGGAGAGTCTAGGACCAGAGGTCATAGCCTCAGAATTAAAGGGGGCTCTTTTAAAAAGGAGGTGAGGAGGAACTTCTTTAGTCAGAGGGTAGTTAATCTGTGGAACTCATTGCCACAGAGGACTGTGGAGGCCAAGTCAGTGGATATCTTTAAGGCAGAGATAGACAAGTTCTTCATTTGGACGGGTGTCCAGGGTTATGGGGAGAAAGCAGGAAAATGGGATTAGGAGGCAGAGATCAGCCTTGATTGAATGGCGGAGTAGGCCCGATGGGACAAATGGCCTAATTCTACTCCTATAACTTGTAAACTTGTGAACATAACATCCAGCACATATGGGGGATATGGGGGGGAAACAGTGTGACTGTACAAATCCCACAGAGACATCATCAGAGGTCAGGATGAAATCCAGGCCTCAAAGGCAATGTGAAGCAATCATTCCACTAGTTGCTGCCCAACATGCGGGTATTATCATCAGCTCCAGACATTACCGTTCCAGAATTCCCAGGATCATCTCATCTACGGAATTCGGACAACAACTCCAAGTTCACCAGACGTGCACCCTTGGTGAAAAGGTGAGATCATTATATGAATGCTAGGAAGTGTGATGTGGCTGTCAGTGTTGATTTGCTGGCTGTTTGTGGAAGCTGGGAGATATTAAAAGTAGACAAAAATGCTGGAGAAACTCAGCGGGTGAGGCAGCGTCTATGGAGCGAAGGAATAGGTGACGTTTCTCCAGCATTTTTGTCTACCTTCGATTTCTCCAGCATCTGCAGTTCTTTCTTAAACACTAGGAGATATTAATGTGTTATTTGCTGGCTTTACATTGCACTAAACGTTATTCCCTTATCATGTATCTATACAGCGTAAATGGCTCGAATGTAATCATGTATTGTCTTTCTGCTGACTGGATAGCATGCAACAAAAGCTTTCCACTGTACCTCGTTACACGTGACAATAAACTAAACTGTACTGTAAGCTGTACTGTTATAGCAATGGTGCTAATTGTGGGGTTATGAACATTAAGTCCTAATGAGTCTTAACTGTTAGAGGCAAATTGAGTAGCGGCCGATGCTCGAAGTGGGACCGGACTCTAATCCCCGACTGGAACACAGAGGTCATTAACACGTGTGTATCACTCCATCCAAATCCTAGCCAGATTGAGGGGTGGCATGGTGGTGCAACAGTAGAGTTCCTGCCTTGCAGTGCCAGAGACCCGGGTTTGTCCCTGACTTTATGGAGTTTGTACATTTTTCCCGTGACCGCGTGGGTTTTCTCCGGGCACTCTGGTTTCCTCCCACACTCCAAAGACGTACAGGTTTGTAGGTTAATTGGCTTCGGTATAATTGTAAATTGTCCCCAGTGTGTAGTGCGTGCTAGTGTAACAGGGATTGCTGGTCGGCACGGACTCGGTGGGCTGAAGGGCCTGTCCTCATGCTATATCTCTAAATGAAACTTAAGGGCCTGTCCCACTTTCACAACCTAATTCACGACCATTTTTACTCGTGGACATTTTTCATCAGGCTTGAAAAACGCCCCCGACCTACTTGATGCCACGAGTACCTACGACGAGCATCACGGCCTGCTACGACCTACCTATGACCTCCTACGACCCCGTGACGACCATGCTGCGAGTTTGAGTCAAGGGCAAACTCGGCAGAGGTCGTGAATTAGGTCGTGAAAGTGGGACTTAATCCTCCAGCACTATCTTGTGCTTCCCACCAACAGAGATCTGATGCACCCAAACAAGAAACAGCACTTCCTGACTGCAGACAGCATTCAATTGAATAGGCAGCTCGGAGTTGGTGATGTGGGGATCAGGGCAACAAGCATACTGATCAATAGGTACAGTTCGATCGTGCAGCTTAACACTTGTTCCATCTGAGGTCGGGAAGAGATCCAAGTTACTCCCCAGCATCTTCAGTTATTAAATGGTGTAATGACCTTATCAGCATTTCTTGGAAGCAACTATAATTACTGGAAGGCAATTGTGCTGTTAAAATATGATAATGCAACACTGACCTGACATCCACTTCCTGTGTGAACAATTGTGTTTAAGTTAAGATCGATATTATTCGAGCAACTTGTTATGACATTGCAAGGCTTCCAGCTCAGGTTAGAGTAGAAAAGCAATGCGCCATCATAGCTGGAACAGTATGTAACAATTGCTAAACAATGAACATGTTTTTCTCCAAGGCACATATAATTCCAGCGATTATTTAAAGTTGGAGTACTTTAGCAGCAGCTTTCTTCTTTAGAAGACACCAATGCTGTCTGGAGAGTGTATCTTAATTCACTCACGTATGGATATTGCTTACACGGTCAGTATTTATTGTCCTTAAGAAGGCAGTAATATTGAGCCACTTTGTTGAACCAGCTGGAGATGGTGCTTCCACAGTGCAATTGGATAAAGAGATCAAGGATGGTGACAATAGACAATAGACAATAGACAATAGGTGCAGGAGTAGGCCATTCGTCCCTTCGAGCCAGCACCGACATTCAATGTGATCATGGCTGATCATCCCCAATCAGTACCCCGTTCCTGCCTTCTCCCCATATCCCCTGACTCCGCTATTTTTAAGAGCCATATCTAGCTCTCTCTTAAAAGCATCCAGAGAACCTGCCTCCACCGCCCTCTGAGGCAGAGAATTCCACCTAATGGTGACAAGGGAATTGTGATTAGTTCAGTTTAGTTTTAAAGATACAACACGGAAACAGGTCCCCACACACTAACACTATCCTACACACACTAGGGACAATTTACAATTATACCAAGCCAATTAACCTACAGACCTGAAAATACACACAAAATGCTGGAGTAACTCAGCGGGACAGGCAGCATCTCTGGAGAGAAGGAATGGGCGCGGTTTCGGGTCGAGACCCTTCTCACAATGTCACACATTTCTTCTCTCCAGAGATGCTGCCTGTCCCGCTGAGTTACTCCAGCATTTTGTGTCTATCTTCAGTTTAAACCAGCAATTCCTTCCGACACAACCTACAAGCCTGTAGCAGGAAAAATGTTCCTGATGTTGGGGGAGTCCAGAAGCAGGGTTCACAGTTTAAGAATAAGGGGTAGGCCATTTAGGACTGAGAGGAGAAAACACTTTTTCCCCGCAAAGAGTTGTGAATCTGTGGAATTCTCTGCCACAGAAGGCAGTGGAGGCTAATTCACTGAATGTTTTCAAGAGAGAGTTAGATTTAGCTCTCAGGGCTAACGGAATCAAGGGATATGGGGAGAAAGCAGGAACGGGGTACTGATACCGGATGATCAGCCATGGTCATATTGAATGGCGGTGCTTGCTCGAAGGGCCGAATGGCCTACTCTCGCACCTGTTTTCTTCGTTTCTATGTATGTCTTTGGAGTGTGGGAGGAAACTGGAGATCATGGAGGACAGATGGCGCAATGGGCTAATTGTTCGGCTGGCAACCGGAAGGTAGCCGGTTCGAATCCCGCTTGGAGTGCATACTGTCGTTGTGTCCTTGGGCAAGACACTTCACCCACCTTTGCCTGCGTGTAAATGTGTGTGAATGTGTGTGAATGTGTGTGAGTGATTGGTCGTGGTCGGAGGGGCCGTAGGCGCAGATTAGCAGCCACGCTTCCGTCAGTCTGCCCCAGGGCAGCTGTGGCTACACAAGTAGCTCACCACCACCAAGTGTGACTGAGGAGTGAATGAATAATGCGATGTAAAGCGCCTTGAGTATTAGAAAGGCGCTATATAAATCCCATCCATTATTATTATTATTATTATGGAGAAAATCCACGAGAGGCAAGGAGAGGCTAAGATGCCTGGAACTAGGTGCCAGTCCCAAAATAAGGCATAGACCATTTAGGACAAAGATGAGAAGATATTTCTTCACACAGACGTGGTAGATCCTATGGAGGCTCAGTTGCTAAGTGTTCTCAAGGCAGAGATCAATAGAGGGAGTCAGGGGAGATGAGGCTAATGCAGGAACTGGCAAAGAGGTGAAAGATCAACCATGATTGTATTGAACGGCAGAGGGAACACAAGGGGGCTAAGCAACCAGCTCCTACATCTATCTTATATTCCTAATGCATTCCTCATGCTTTATTATCCACAGGTCACTTTTGAGAGTTGTTGGAGTTGTATTCATCTAATCCAGAGGAGAATATTCCAATCTACTCTTGACATTTGGCTGTGGTTTCATGGAGCACAGGACACCATCTAACTGTTCTTGCAGACACCAAGATGTAGCTGGTCCTTTTATGTTTCCAGCCCTCAATTGAGGAAGGTTTTTTTTATTATTTAAGAAAAGCAGAAGACATCCAAACCACTGAGAATGTCCTCTTTGCTTTCAGACAAAAGTTATTACGTTGAGGCTGGCACCTGGTTCCACACATCCTAGCCCCCTCCACTGCCTTCTGTGGCAGAGAATTCCACAGATTCACAACTCTCTGGGTGAAACATGTCCCAGCTACACTAGTGCCACCTGCCCACAAGGGTGTTTGGTCCATATCCCTCCAAACCAGTCCTATTCATGTACCTGTCTAACTGTTTCTTAAATGTTGAAGATAGACCCTCCACTACCTCCTCTGGCAACTTGCTCATTACACCCACCACCCCTTCTGTGAAAAAGTTACCCCTCAGATTCCTATTAAATCTTTTCGCTTTCACCTTAAACCCATGTCCTCTGGTCCTTAATTCACCTACTCTGGGCAAGAGACTCTGTGCATCTACCCGATCTATTCCTCTCATGATTTTATGCACCTCTTTGAGATCACCCCTTCATCCTCCTGCGCTCCTGATTGTCAAGTTGCTGAATTATTCATCCCTGAATGGAGCATTCGAGTTGTTTGGCTGATGCATGTCTGAGCTTAGGTGGAAGAACAGATCTGAACAGCTTGCTAGAAAGTGTATAGCCTTTGGAATTGATTTTTGTTTGTGTGTGTGTGTGTGTGTGTGTGTGTATATATATATATATATATATCTGTGGGGAAACCTGGAATAGAGAGTTTTCAAATGGTGGTCGAGGGAAAGAATATTTGTTTTTTCAAGTGAAAGTACTGAAAAAGCCTCAATGTTCAAGAAGGATGCTGGAAAATCGAAGGTAGACAAAAATTGCTGGAGAAACTCAGCGGGTGCGGCAGCATCTATGGAGCGAAGGAAATAGGCAACGTTTTGGGCCGAAACCCTTCTTCAGAGTGAAGTACTGAAAAAGCCTATGGATAGGGGTGGAAAAGGCTGGTTGGGTAGTCTAGGCCAAGATGGATGTGAGGTGCTACCTGGCCTTGCATGGAATAGCAGGACTGAGGAAGTTCGACTAGCTTCAATGTGAAGTTTTTGCTGCCTCAAGATTGTTCGGTACAAGACGAGTAGCCCAATTTCCTGAGGGCCTGGCCTTCTGCTAATTACTGGATAGCCAGAGGCGAGCTTTCATGTTGGCAAAGAGAATAGTTTGAAGTGCAGAGTAAGCGCGCTATCAATCACTCGCTCAGTGGAACTACCTACATTACAACATAAATGCTCACCAACATACTGTATCAACTGGAGCGGGACCCAAACTGCTGGGCACAAAGTCAGGCAACATCTCTGGAGAAAAGGAATAGGTGACGTTTTGAGTCTTCAGACTTCTTTAACTGGAGATATTTCCGCAGACAAGCACGGCACCAAGGTACCAGATGCAAAACATAGCCCTTGCATTCAAAGTTTGGTGAGATCCATAAGGTTCAGTAATTTTTTTTTTAGATAGATGTTTCTTAGATTTCTTGCCCTGCTGTTTAGTTTAGTTTAGTTTAGAGATACAGCATGGAAACGGGCCCTTCGGCCCACCGAGTCTGTGCCTACCAGCGATCCCAACACATTAACACTACCCAACACACACTAGGGACAATTTTACATTTATACCAAGCCAATTAACCTACAAACCTGAACATGTTTGGAATGTGGGAGGAAACCAAAGATCTCGGAGTAAACCCATGCAGGTCACGGGGAGAATGTACAACTCCGCACAGACAAGCATCCATAGTCAGTGTCGAACCCGGGTCTCTGGCGCTGTAAGCAATGATGTGTATAGGTGATGATGCTTTCATTTGTGGTATCCTCTGCAACATCAACCGTGAGACCATCCATCGTACAAGCCAACTAAACAGCTTGCACTGTAGCACTGTTGAAAAGCACAAGACACAAGACAAGAAACCCAAGTACAATAGCTGGTAGTGCTGTTGCCTCACAGCGCCATAGAACCAGGTTCAAACCTTGACCTCCGGAACTGTCTGTGTGGAGTTTGCACGTCCTCCCTGCGAGAGCGTGGGTTTCTTCCGGGTGCTCCAGTTTCCTCCCACATCGCAAAGACATGTGGGTTTATAAGTCGTTTAAGAACTGCAGATGCTGGAAAATCGAAGGTAGACAAAAGTGCTGGAGAAACTCAGCGGGTGCAGCAGTATCTATGGAGCGAAGGAAATAGGCAACGTTTCGGGCCGAAACCCGGAAGGGTTTCGGCCCGAAACGTTGCCTATTTCCTCCAGTCTGAAGAAGGGTTTCGTCCCGAAACGTTGCCTATTTCCTTCGCTCCATAGATGCTGCCTCACCCGCTGAGTTTCTCCAGCACTTTTGTCTACCTTGGGTTTGTAAGTTAGTTGGCTGCTGAGACATTCCCGTTAATCAACCCTTTCATGCCTGTTCTCCTGAAAGCTAAGTTGTATTTGCCTCCCAATTCTGATGACGGGTTCCAGATCTGAAACGCTAACTCTTCCTTTTCCCACAGATGCTGCCTTTTATGTACTTGTTTTATTTTGGATTTCCACCATCTGCAGCTCTCCCCCCCCCTCTGACCAGTACCAGGCTTCCATAGAACTCTACCGTACAGCCTTGATGGCTGTCTTGAGTTTTATACTTTGGGGAAAATCTGACACCTTTTGAAATCTATTACATCGCTGCCCTTCAGGTCCTTTTTGAGTTGTACACTCCAGGTCGAGGAGAGTCTCCCCTCCTTTATTTGTAAGTGAAGAATCATCTTTTTGGGCAGGGGCGGAACGGTGGCGCAGCAGTAGAGTTTCTGCCTTACAGCACCAGAGACCCGGGTTCGATCCTGACTGCGGGTACCTGTCTGTACGGAGTTTGTACGTTCTCCCCGTGACCTGTGTGGGTTTTCTCAGAGTTCTTCAGTTTCTTCTCACACTCCAAAGAGGTAGAGGTTTGTAGGTTAACTGGCTTGGTATAAAATGTAAAATTGTCCCTAGTGTGCATCGGGTAGTGTTAATGTGCGGGGATTGCTGATCGGCGCGGACTCGGTGGGCTGAAGGGCCTGTTTCCGCACTGTATCTCTCAACTAAACCAAAGATGACTCTTCACCAATGTCCAACAGCGAAGATCTCCAACAACGAATTCAATGTTCAAGCCTGGAGGCTTGAACATTGAATTCTCCCAATTCTGCTAGCCCTTGCTGTCCCCTCCCCTTCATCAGCCATCTGGTTGTCTCCTCCCCTCCCCCAGCCCTCGGGCTCCTCCTCCGCCTTTTTCCTTTTTTCCTTTCTTCTCCCCACCCCCTATCAGTCTGAAGAAGGGTTTCGGCCCGAAACGTTACCTATTTCCTTCACTCCATAGATGCTGCTGCACCCGCTGAGTTTCTCCAGCATTTTTGTGTACCTACGAAGATCTCACCACTCAATCTCTTGCCTGCACTCTTCCTCTCTCTGGATTTCATACGATTGTGACTGAATGGCCTGCTCCCTTTAGTGTTAATACACTGCAGGAGAAGTAAAGGCATGATAATAGTATATCGAGGATCAGGAAAGGGAATCTCAGAGGATACAAGAACGACAGTCTTATCAATATAAGAGACAAGAAAAGGTCAATAGAAGAAAGGGCCCTCTGCACAGCTAATAGAAGTGAAAGAAAATCATTTTTACCGGAAATCTCCAAGGCACTGTGTAAATTCCCCTCTCTGTCCTTGCTTTCAGCTAAAATCTATAGACCTTCAAAACCCACACTCGTAGCTAATGACTGCAATCATCTTGCACTGTTGATGAGTGAGGTGACCTTGATTTGCCCGTACTCCATTTGGAAAGGAATGTTAAATGATATTTTCAGCTGTGAAACCACTGCTAATCGAATTGTTTTCTCCAAGAGCTGGAGGTAATGTATCCCAGGATCCCCATAGCTCCCGTCCTGATTACACCTCGAGTCTGAACACGAACTCAACACGATTATGTCAATATGTTGGCCTCAGGAGCTGTCTGGGTGGAGTTGGCACGTTCTCGCTGTGACTGGCATGGGTTTCCTCCAGGGTGCTTCAGTTTCCTCCCACATCCCAAAGATGTGTGGGTTGGAAGGATACTTGGCCTCTGGAAATTGCACCTGATGTGTGTAGGGAGTGGGTGCCCCTCACCACCACAGTGTGGATTCTTCAGATCAACTATGCTTAAGGACCTGCTCCAAAAGTCAACAACGGAGGGCTCATCAGCAACGGGTTGAGATGATTAACATCTGAAGGAGCACCAGAGATCTCCTCTGACGAGGTCATCTTTGCAATGAGCTTCCTTGATTCCATTCTACATTGTACCACCACCCAGTTAGAGTTGAATATGTCAGAAGGAGATGCTAGTTTAATGGGTGATGTTTTGGGTCGAGACACTTCTTCAGGCTGTCCATTTGTTCTATGTGCCTTCTATATCTCGTTTCCCTCCCCCACCCTCCCCATCATGGAACGTCACCCATTCCTAAACTAAACATGGCATTGGCATCATTTGGGCACAGAATCCCCGCCCCCAGCCCGCCCCAATAATTTAAATAGACTTGATGGACAAGGGAAACTAAATCATACCAGTCAAAGTTTGGTTCACCATGTCAAAGCCAATGTAGGGTGACATAGCACAGATGAAGACACCAATTAATCCTGATTATCTGAACGTTCAGTTTACACTTACAGTGTTCACTAAAACCGTCGCAGCTGTAGAGTTACTGCCTCGCAGCGCCGGAGACCCGGTTCGATCCCGACTACGGGCGCTGTCTGTACGGAGTTTTGTACGTTCTCCCCGTGACCGCGTGGGTTTTCTCCCAGATCTTCGGTTTCCTCCCAGGCTCCAAAGACATACAGGTTTGTAGGTAACTTGGCTGTGTATAAGTGTAAATTGTCACTAGTGCATGCAGGATAGTGTTAATGTGCCGGGATCACTGGTCGGTGTGACTCGGTGGGCTGAAGGGCCTGGTTCTGCGCTGTATCTCTAAACTAAAACACAGATAACAATTCTGTTTTATTTTGCACCAACCTTTGTTCCTTTCCCATCCCCCCCCCCCTCCCCCCACCACCAATCGGACTGACAAACCTTTTAAACATTTGATAAATGAACTTACTGTTTTGTTAGTTCCTTCAAGAACCCTAGTCTCAGCCTCATTCTCTCAGAACAACATCCCACTGGAGTAGCTTTGCTATCTTCCAAACACTGTGGTTTGTAACCTTCTGAAGGTCATCTTCTGAGGCTGTATAATGTTGTAATTGCATCTTCTGGAACACAAGTGCGAAATAGGCCCCAATGGACACTTTAACAAGATCTTTTTTAATATCAAATCAGAGGCCTCTCAGCGTGTGTTTGGCTGCTTATTGAGACCACACAAAAGACACTTTGCTTAGAGTTAATTGACATGGGGCAGCAGTTAGGAGTAAGTGTAGACCGCTGGACAATGAACAAACTGTTAAAGAAATCATGGTAGCCACTAATTGACCCAAATAGGTAATTTATCAACTCCCATTTACAAATTAGCTAAACACAAAGTGCTGGAGTATCTCAGTGGTGCAGCGGGAGAGTCACTGCTGTACAGCGCCAGAGACCCGGGTTCGATCCCGACTACGGGTGCTGTTCGCACGGAGTTTGTACGTTCTCCCTGTGTCTGCGTGGGTTTTCTCTGGGTACTCTAGTTTGCTCCCACACTCCAAAGACGTACAGGTTTGTAGGTTAATTGGCTTTGGATTTTAAAAATGGTAAAGTGTCCCTAGTGTCTAGGGTGTAGCTAAATGTACGGGGTGATCACTAGGGCCGGCACAGACTCTGTGGGCCAAAGGGCCTGTTTCTGTGCTGTATCTCTACAATAAATAAACTCAGCGGGTCAGTCAACATCTGTGGCGGCTATCGATAGATGGCATCTCAGGTCAGGACCCTCCTTCAGCCAACGTAGCTAGATTTGTTTTCCTTATATTACATTGCTGGTTCATTTTGCTATGCACCATCTGATCATTTCATCTACACAGCACAGAATGTTTTATTTTTTTTGCTAAACCTTACAGATGCCAGAAATCTAAAAATAAACATTCGGGATACTCAGCAAGTCAGTCAGCATCTGTTCGAGAGGGAGACAAGGTAAAAAAATTATAGTCAACGATCTTCATTTTAAGTTCTCTCTGGTCTTAGAATTTAGATTAGTTTAGAGATACAGCGTGGAAACATGTCCTTCGGCCCATCGCGTCCACACTGACCAATGATCACCCAAACAGTATTTGTGTTACCCCAGTTTCGTATCCTACACACTAGGGGCAATTTACAGAAGCCAATTAACCTACAAACCTGCCGTCCTTAGAATGTGGGAGGAAACCAGTGCACCCGGAGAAAATCCCAGTGGTCACAGGGAGAACGTACAAACTCCGTAGAGACAGCACCCGTGGTCAGGATCGAACCCAGGTCTCTGACACTGTAAGGCAGCAAATCTACCGCTGCACCACTGTGCCGTCTCAATTGTTTTCTTCTAAAGAAGATCCCCAGTATTTCCCAGGCTTGTTAATGATCACTGGAGGTGAAATGCTAACTCCGTTCCCCCCCTCCGGCACACAGCCCGTTGTGAAGATCCAGCATTAGCCAGGTGCCAAACACTTAAACCTTCCTTCCAACTCTGACCTTTCAGTCCTGGGCATCCTCCACTGCCTGAGTGAGGCCAAACGCAAATTGGAGGAATAGCACCTCATAGTTCGGTGTGTAAAGGTCCTGTCCCACTTACGCGACCTTGGCTCGCAAATTACGAGACCTCGCGGTCGCTTGAGGCGTACGGGCACCGTCTGGTCGCGCGGGGCCGGTCCCACTTAGAAGCGCGGAGGGGTATGGAGTTGAGCGGGGCTGGTCCCGACATTGCGCGGGGCTCCGAAATTCCTGCAGTAACCAAAATCTTTGCGCGTCAACGGCCTGCCGGCCCGTGTACGCACGCAGGTATTGTGGTCGTATTGTGGTCGTACGCAGCGTCTTGACGCCGTATGCGGCGTCGTGACGGCGTACGCCTAGCGCGTGGCGTTGCGTGATGACGTCACCGCCTGGCATGGCGTTGTGTGATGACATCACCGCCCGACGCCGTGCGATGCCCAAATTCAGTCGGCCAGCCTCCTGCCCAGCTGATTTGTAAGCATGACGTAAATGACGTCACGCGCGGACTTTGCGCGACCTCTGCTTCCGGTTGGCCGTGCCAAACGCACGCAATCGCATGCAAGTGGGACAGGCCCTTAACTAACAACCCAGTGGTATGAATATTGATTTATCTAACTGCAAGTAACCCTTGCATCCCCTCTCTCTCCTTCCCTCCCCTACCCTAGTTTCACTGTCATCCTGCTGAGTTTCAATATTTGTATCACCCGTTATCACATTTCCCACAGCCAACAATGGACCATTGTGGGCTCCACCTTTCCTTGATCATTGTTGCTTTTTGCACATCTGTCATTCATTTGTTCTATGTGTTGAAAGGAACTGCAGGTGCTGGTTTAAACCGAAGATAGACGCAAAATGCTGGAGTAACTCAGCGGGACAGGCAGCATCTCTGGAGGGAAGGAATGGGTGACGTTTCGGGTCGAAACCCTTCTTCAGACTGTTCATTTGTTCTATGTACCTTCTATATCTCTCGTCTCCCTCTCCTCCTGACTTGAAGAAGGGCCTCGAGCCGAAACATCGCCTATTCCCTTTTACCAGAGATGCTGCCTGACCCGCTGAGTTACTCCAGCTGTTCGTGTCCACCTTCAGTTTCACTTCACTTCTGACCAAAGCTCTTCTGTACAGTTTTTACAGGGAGCCCGGAGGTCAGCTGTTGCACAAGAGATCCAATCTAACTACAGCAGATCCTGGGGCGTTCAGTCTGATAGCCTGACGGGTGATCAGACAATTGCACAGTACTCCTAATACCACCACATCTTCAACCCACTCTTGAATCTTGCAATCCTAGCTAATTTTGTCTGCTACACTTAATAGTTCAATTTTCAACATAATGCTTTTGAAACCAAATTAATATGGCCTCATTTTGTTGAAAGCCTTTCAGAAGCACATCAAGTAATTGTCATTGAAATGTATGTATGTTCTTTATTTCCTCCATTCCACATGCAAACGCTGCAAATTGTTCCTGATTATTACAGAAACAAGCCTATAAAATTCTAATGCTTCTGCCTTGCGACATTTCACCCGCTTCTGCAACAAAAACATTTGTCCAATTTTTCAAATTGCCCTTCAATACTTTCAAACAGGACTATTAGCAACAAATAGTTTAGAAAGTAGCAAGGAAAGCAATGGATTTATCAGACATCCGCTGTCAAATGCAACCAGATTGTTGAAATAAAAAAAAGAATTGTGCCTGCCAGCAGTGTGGTAAAACAAGTCTTAACCCGTTAGAAAGAGAACACTAACATTAGCTGTTTCCACCCTTCTTTGGTCAGAGGGTGGTGAATCTGTGGAATTCATTGCCACAGACGGCCGTGGAGGCCAGGTCAATGGATATTTTAATGCGAAGATTGAGAGCTTCTTGATTAGTACAGATGTCAGGGGTCATGGGGAGAAGGCAGGAGAATGGGGTTGAGAGGGAAAGAGAGATCAGCCTTGATTGAATGGCTGAGTAGACTTGAATGGCCTCATTCTGCTCCTAGAACTTACGAGTTTTTAATTGGTCAGTGTAATAGGAGCATTACTCTGTATCTCAAGCCTTTTTAAACAGATGACCATTTATACTGATACATCGTTGGATTCTCAGCTGCTGGAATAGTTTGCTTTATCCAGTTCTGTATTTTTCCCTCAATATTTAATTTGGCTTTGTTCTCGCATTTCAAAGTAGGATGCCAACCTAAGAAAATGATCCTTGTTCTAATTCAAGGGTAGACAAAAGAAGTAAGACCACCTGATGAAGGGCGCTGACACAAAACATCACCTATGCATGTTCTTCAGAGATACTGCTTCACCTGCTGAGTTACTCCAGCACTTTGAATGTTTTTTTATGTATAAACCAGCATCTCCTTAATCTTGGACAACTTGGCCACCATCTTCTCACTCATTGTGGTAGACACTTTTACAAGGATAACAATTAATAACCAGGGCGGCACAGTGGTAGAGTTGCTGCCTTACAGCATCAGAGACCCGGGTTCAGATCCTAACCATGGGTGCTGTCTCTACAGAGTTTATACATTCATCCTGTGACCACGTGGGTTTTCTCTGGGTATTCCGGTTTCCTCCCACACTCCAAAAATGTGCAGGTTCGTGGCATAATTGGCTTCGGTAAAATTTTAAATTGTCCCTAGTGTGTAGGATAGTCCTGGTGTTATTTGGGTTGCTCGTCGGTCGGCACTGTCTCGATGGGCTGAAGGGCCTGTTTCCATGCTGTATCTCTAAAGTCTAAACAATGTGTACAAGGGCAGATCAGTATGGAATGGAGAGATAGAAACATAGAAAATAGGTGCAGGAGTAGGCCATTCGGCCCTTTCAGCCAGCCCCCCCATTCAATATGATCATGGCTGATCATCCAAAATCAGTACGCCGTCCCTGCTTTCTCCCCATATCCATTGATTCCGTTAGCCCTAAGAGCTATATCTAACGCTCTCTTGAATACATCCAGTGAATTGGCCTCCACTGCCTTCCACAGAGATTCACAACTCTCTGGGTGAAAAGGTTTTTACTCATGGAACAGGAGTGACTTGAAGGGCCGAATGGCCAACTACTTCTCCCATGCTCTTGTCTATGACACCTTCACATTCAACCAGCACCAGAACCACCCAAACGGCATTTCAGAAACTTCCCCATTGCTGTTGCTAAGCTATGGCTGCCATTCGGAGTACCTGTAGGGGGCAGCACCCTGCTTAGTTAGAGTTGCTGGCACACAGCTCTAGTTACACAGGTTCAATCCCAACCTCCGGCATTGTCAGTTTGGAATTTGCACCTTAACCAAATGCATTTCCTTTTGAGTGGTTCATTGCCCATCCCCCCCCTCCCCCCCTCCACCCATGGACAGGTGTCATTTTGGGTTGGAACTGTTCCCAGTCTGAAGGGTCCAAATCCGAAACACCGCTTGTCCATCCCCTCCACAGATGCAGCCTGACCCATCGAGTTCCTCCAGCACATTGCGCTTTGCTCAAGATTCCAGCATCTGCAGTCCCTTGTATTGCAATGATATCCCATTACCAAGAGTCCCTTCGGCCCTCTAAGTCCATGCTGATCACCAACTGCCACAGTACACATGGAGGACGAACCATTTAGGGATGGTATGTAATTGGGAGTTGTGATCCATTCTTGTCCCAGCCACTGAAGAAGACAAAGCGCTCTCCACCTTTAATGAAGGACATTTTGTTGGCAGACCTGCCTTTGCTCCTCGCATGAATGAGCAGCAACAAGAATCTTTGGGACACTGCGGACTCCGTGAAGAATCTTGTGATACAACAGGCTGGCTGGTGGCCAACAGTTTTGAAGGGAACTGCTGGTTTGCCTTTCAGAGAGTCTTAGACAGCAGTTGAAGGCATTCGGAAGTCAATGATGTGAAGGCAGATGTCTTCTCTGTAGCTGGGATCACCATGAACTGAGCGCAGCACACTGAAGTTGGCATTGCATCTGGTTTAGTGTAAGTTTAGAGACAGGACCAGGACATTCAGCCCACCAAGTCTGCCCCTGACCAGCAATCCCCACACACTTATGGCCCTGTCCCACGGTACGAGTTCATTCCAAGAGCTCTTCCGGGTTTGCCCTGATTCGAACTCGGAGATTTACGGCAATGGCCGCTCGTCGGTACTCGGGGCTCTCGTGGACATTTTTCAACGTGTTGAAAAATCTTCACGAGTCTTCCCGAGCTTACCTGCCGTTAGCGAGTCTTCCCGAGTACCTGCCGTTAGCGTTACGAGCCGCTAAGAGACGTCCCCGAGCTCCGACGTACCCGCTACGTTCATTCTCCGTGCTTACCACGAGTTTGATTGTTTTTAAACTCGGGAGAGCTCTTGGAATGAACTCGTACTGTGGGACAGGGCCATAAGACTATCCTAACTAGGGACAATTTACAATTTTACCAAGCCAATTAACCAACAAACCTGTACATCTTTGGAGTGTGGGAGGAAACCGGAGAAAACCCAAGCATGTCAGGGGAAAACGTCCAGACAGCACCTGTAGTCAGGATCAAACCCAGGTCTCTGGCGCTGTAAGACAGCAACTCTACCGCTACACCAGTGCGCTGTCATGGGAGCAGAATTAGGCCATTCAGCCCATCAAGTCTATCTGCCATTCAATCATGGCTGATCTATCTCTCCCTCCTAACCCCATTCTCCTGCCTTTTCCCCATAACTCCCGACACCCGTACTAATCAAACATCCATCAATCTCTGCGTTAAATATACCCCTTGGCCTCCACAGCCTTCTGTGGCAATGAATTCCACAGATTCACCACCGACTAAAGAAATTCCTCCACATCTCCTTTCTTAAAGGTACGTCAAAATCCAAAATTAAACAGAACATCATAACTCACTGTGTTTCGTCAGAAGCTCACACTTGTTGAGGAACTCAATGACCACACTACTTACCCTGCAAGGGGAAACCGCAAGGATCACTATTACAGCCAAGCCATTCTGTATTTCTAGAACTTTCTGTCCGTCTAGAATCCAGCTGTTTGGAATTTGACCGAGGGACCAGCTGCAAATATTGATTACCAAGGGAGTGTCTCTAAATGACACGATCAAATCGAGATGCAACATTCAGATGGACAGTGTAGGGCGACACGGTGGCGCAGCGGTAGAGTTGCTGTCTCACAGCACCAGAGACCCGGGTTCAATCCTGACTACGGGTGCTGTCTGTACGGAGTTGGTACGTTCTCCCCGTGACCTGCGTGGGTTTTCTCCGGGTGCTCCGGCTTCCTCCCACACTCCAAAGACGTGCAGGTTTGTCGGATAATTGGCTTGGGTAAACTGTAAATTGTCCCTAGCGTGTGGGATAGTGCTGGTGTACAGGGTGATCGGTGGTCAGCGCGGATTCAGTGGGCAGATGGGGTTGTTTCCACGTTGCAAGTCCAAAGTCTGTGTAGGGAGCCATCTACAAACAGTCCATCCACACCACTGACACAAACACTGGTCTCCTGGCCATTTGCAGAAGAGCTCCAGGAATGAACGACCAACCCACCTGCAGAATTTGAGCGCCGCTGCCTCGAAGTCTACAAGGATATGCGTTGCCCCCATGACTAGCTGTTGATCAACAAATGACTGTAAGCTAACATAGTTGCCAGCATGTTGAGAGAACTCTCAATCAGTCTCACTACGTTCACTCATTGTAAACAGTACTGTGTGTTTTAATGTCTCTCGGTGTGTCTTGTGTGGGGGGTGGTGAGGGGGGGAACCACCTTCGGTCGCCTCCTCCATGGAGAGGCGACTTTTTCCATGTTGCCTCCCTCGCGGCCTAACACCAAGGATTCAAGTCAAGTCAAGTCACTTTTATTTATACAGCACATTTAAAAAACAACTCTCGTTGGCCAAAGTGCTTTACATTGGTGGAGGTACTAACATTATACAACAGTGGTGTATGAAGGATTGGTGCAGCCTTTCCCGGAGTCTGGCCTGGAGCTTCAGCAGCGGGCGCAGGGTGAACTTTTCATTGCGGAGCGGGCGAGCCCCCGCCGGGGGTCGCCAAAAGGGAGTGCTCCGATCGCTGGCCCGCCGACTGTTACATCCTGAAGCCGCGATCTGCGGAGCGTGGGATCCCTCGTTGGGGGCCCCGGAGGAGAAGAGCTCCGACCGCCGTCCCGCGGCCTACAACATCTTGAAGCCGCGGTCTGCGGTGCTTCGAGCCGCGGCGCGGCGGGGACTTAGATCTTCCACCGCCGGCCCGCGGCCTACATCATCTTGGAGCCGCGGTCTCCGGTAGGGAAGCAACAATTCAGGACTTACCTTGCCTGCACATCTGGCCGCCCGCAGCGGGGACTGTGGAAGTTTGTGGTCGCGACCACGGGAAAAAATGGAGGAGGACTGACTGAGCTTTGTGCCTTCCACCACAGTGATGAATGCTGTGGGGCTGTTTTGTGTGAATTTTTTTAATTGTGTATTGTGTGTTCTTTTTTATTGTACCGCTGCTGGCAAATTAATTTCACTGCCCTTCATTGTGTCTGTGACAAATAAATCTGATTATTGACTATTGACGATTGCAAATGCCTCCATTTTAATTATATCTTTGTAAGCATTTATCAGAGAGTCAGCTGCCTCACATTTTGGGCAAATAAGTTGTGCAAAATCATTTCTCCACCTCTCCCATTCTTTTGACAATGATCCTACATCTCTTTGCCCTGGTTATTGACCTTCCCTTCTGCATCGTGAGCAGGCAAATATCTTTCAATAGACTTTCAGACTTGTGACCTTGTTTCCCTTCACCTAGAGGAAGAAGGTTGTTTAGCATCATTGATATTTAATGAGGCTTGAGCTATGAAATAAACATCCTTCGTTGAAAACAATGTGCGGTGTCAAAAATTGTACCATATGATACGCATAATTCTTGCATGCACGTGTGCATTCAATATATAATACAGGTGACTGGGAATCTGAAGAGGGCAATGTATTCTCGGCCCGAGAGAATACATGTTTATTAAAACTAATATGAAGCACCATCAAAGCAATTCTCCAACACATCCCAGTATCGTAGCCGATGGCACATTTGCACAGCGGTTAGTGCGGGAGAAGACCAGAAACTTGGTGGGAGGGGTTGAGCTAGCGAGCACGATCGGGTGGGCGGGTAAGGCGAGGATCGACGGATCGTTGGTCCATGTGTCCGCTTCCAGACATTTGTGGAGAGGGCCACTGGAGGCCCCAGCAACAGCCTGGGGCTCGATTGGATCAGGAGCCGCTCCAACAGGCTGAGTGTGTGGACCGGAAGCAGCTTGCAGCAGAGGGGAACAATGGCTATGCTTGGCCAGGCCGACCCTGCAACGCCGCCAGGGCAACGGGCCTTCATGGCCAAGTTAAGAACACTACATTTATAACAACTTTAAATTTGAATCTTATAAAACGGCGCCAAAACATGCCGACTCTTGTGCATTGCCTCAGTGTTCTATTACCATACACTTGTACTTAACTATGATTGCTCTTATGTATCGTAATATTTTTAGTGAACTTTATGCAAAAAAGGAATTTCACGGCACCTCAGCACATGTGACAATAAATACCAACGATCCGCTGACAGACGCGAAGGGCAAGGAGCAAGGCCCGTCGGAGAGGAGAGAGACCGTGGTCAGTTCTACCGTGCCCTCAAGGTCGGCTGCGGGAGGCGTCCCTGGGGCACAAAGCTGGACGGGCGAGGAGAGGGGCGAGGGTTCGCGGGTCGATGCCCACATCCAAGGAAGGCAATGGCTGGAGGCCCTACAACAGCCTGGGGCTCGCCTGGATTGGGCAACACTAGAGCGCGGACTGGACTTTGAAAATGGCGCCTAAACACGGCGCCTCTTGCACGCGGGATCAGTGGACTATTTCAGCACACTAGCTAATCAGGGATATGCCTAGGTGTGGCAATACTCTACTCGACTGTTTGTAAGAAAATAATTTCACTGTGCATGAGCACAGGTGACAATAAAGCATGTGGAAGGGAAACAGAGTTAGCTCCATGTATCTTCCCACAGGTGGCGTGCGAAGATTTTGTGATCGCGCGTCACTGCCTACGCCACCACGCCTCATCACGCGTCATGCACCCGTAATGCACACCATGCGCGCATCACGTGTGCGTTGTGATGCATAAAAGATGTTGCGTAAATGACGCGCAAATGACGCCCAAGTGGGACAGGCCCTTAAACACCTGAGTATTTTGAGCACTCTATGTATTAATTCTGTATTGTTAAATGTTATTTTATCCATAGATGCTGCCTGGTCTGCTGTGTATCCCCAGCATTTTCCGGTTTTATTTTATCCATTCATCGAGTCTGGTATGCATAACTCTGAACTTAATAATGTGTACATTCTGGAAGATGTTTTTAATTGCTCATCTATCTTCGGGGATCAAGGGTAAACTTCACATTTGAGCAAATAGAGTAAATGAGTTAGCGTCGAGTGAAGATAAAATAAATACAAGGGACTGGAAATTTCACTGTGCATCACTATGTTTTTATGCCTTTTGTAAAATGATTTAATCTAAAAATCTGATTGCTAAAGGCCATCATGCCCTTAATGTGCAGGACACGAAATCTGCAGGATTTATGCTCAATGATTTGTGTATATAGTATTTGAGTGAGCCCACATTTGCGTGCTGTCTCCTTACTTAAAAAAAACATATACTTGCTACGGAGGGAGCGCAGAGAAGATTGTGTAGGAAGGAACTGCAGATGCTGGTTTTAACCAAAGATAGACACAAAATGATGGAGTAACTCAGCGGGACAGGCATCATCTCTGGAGAGAAGGATTAGGTGATGTTTTCTCTATTTGGGACCAAGGTGAGGAGAAATCTCTTCACTCAGTGGGTCTGAAATTCCCGACCTTAGAGGACCGTGGAGCCTCGAATGGTGTTGCCAAGAAAAAAGTGGAGACCCAGCGTGGGGACACACACCAAGAATTGAAGGGGACCTGGGGGGGGGGGGGGGAGAGAAGAAGGGATGAGTATATTTTGTAACATTGTCGGCCCCTTTGTGGCGACTCTTTTGTGTATTTTGTCAGCAAAAACAGAGAATTTCACTGCACCTAGTGACGATAAAGTATCATCATCATCATGTCACGAGTGATAGGAGCAGAATTAGGCCATTCGGCCCATCAAGCCTACTCCGCCATTCAATCATGGCTGATCTATCTCTCCCCCCTTCATCACATTAATGATACAAATTAACAGGCAGTAAAATAATATTTCACTAATTTTTGATAAAAAATACCATATGTTCACTTGTCAAGATAGGGGAGTCCATAACTAGGGGTGTAGGTTTAAGATGAGAAGGAAGAGATTTAAAGGAGATTTGAGGGGAATGCTTTTTTTTTAAACACACATAGAATGGTCAGTGTATGGAACATGTTGCCGAGTAGGTGGTAGATGCAGTACAATTGAATTGTTCATATGGTCATAAGTGATAGGAGTAGAATTATGCCATTCGGCCCATCAAGTCTACTCCGCCAGCAATCATGGCTGATCTATCTCTCCCTCTCAACCCCATTCTCCTGTCTTCTCCCCATGACCCCTGACACCCGTACTAATCAAGAAGCTGTCAATCTTCGCCTTAAAATATCCCTTGACTTGGCCTCCACGGCCGTCTGTGGCAATGAGTTCCACAGATTCACCACCCTCTGACTAAAGAAATTCCTCCACATCTCCTTCCTAAAAGTAGCAATGTTACAAAATTTTGAAATTTTAAAAATCAAGTCTGTAATTTATCCCATCAGATAAAGCATAAAAAGACGTTTAATTTGACACCTAATTCACTTTCATATCTTCAGTATTAAAAAAGTTATGGCCATTTTCATACTCGGAAATTAGCATCTTGTTCCCTATTGCTTTTCCATTGACTTAACACAAAAGCTGTGATCGAGGACAGTCAAAAGCCCATAACTTTCTTAAAAATTAAGAGAACTGAAAGAAATTTTCAGTTATTATAGATTGAAGCATTCTGAAACAAATATGAAACAATCTTACTTAGATGACATGAAATTAAAGCATATAATTAGTTAGTTACCTAATTGTAGCTAATTACAAAATTCAATTACTACATCTAAACATCTATCAATTTCTTAAGAATAGATTAACATTTTTAAATAGCCTAAGTGTCCAAATAACATTCACACAAGAATTCACAATATAACATAATTTGTAAATCTCATTGTCATGGATTTATAGGCCAAATGGAAGGAATTTAATGTTTAATACCTGTAAATTAATGGCCATTTAAATCATCTTGTGAGTGGGTTTTTCTGGAACGCGATCATTTGGAACGTTGATTTGCGGTGAATTTAACCCCGTATCGGCATGAAAAATACTGCCGTTAGTTCGGGGAAAAGAATCACCGTTTCGCATTTTAAAATGTGAATTAAAGGCCTCTTAAGAAGCACTTTTATACATAAAATAAACGGCTTTCGTTTACCTGTCCCGTGCGTGAAATCCGTCCCCGTTGTCGGCGTTGACGGCTTTCGAAGCTGATTTTAAAATAACTCCAGCGCTGAAATTGTCGGGCGAATAAAAATAAAAAATACACAAAACGCCCGTCGGAACGATTCTTCAGCAAAGGTTTGCACTCCAACGAAATATAATTCAGGACAAGGTAGGAGAAACCCGCGTTTTAACCCCGCCCCCCCCTCAAAGGCGCCAAAATCGCGCACACGGCCAGTGGCAGAATTGCAGCGCCGCTGAAGGTAAGTATTGTAACATACCTACTAAAAGGTACGTCAAAATCCCAAATAAAACAGAACATCATAACTCACTGTGTTTCGTCAGAAGCTCATCACTTGTTGAGGAACTCAATGACCACACTACTTAACCTGCAAGGGGAAACCGCACTGATCACTATCACAGCCAAGCCAGTCTGTATTTCTAGAACTTTCTGTCATCGTCTAGCATCCGGCTGTTTGGAATTTGATCAAGGTACCAGCTGCAAATATTGATTACCAAGGGAGTGTCTCTAAATGACACGATCAAACTGAGATGCAACATTCGGACAGTGTAGGGCGGCACGGTGGCGCAGTAGGGACCGTTGGGAACTATATTCAATACTTCTGTAACCACGTTGGTACCCCGTTGTGTGGCGACTCTTTGCTCACTTTATGCATGGGATGCAATCATCATCATCACTCAGCCACGTTCATTCAAAACCGAGATCCATACACTTCAGGGTATTAAGGAAATTAAGGGATATGGGCTGAGGTGGAAGATCAGCCCTGGTATTGAAGAATTCTGCAGCAGGCACCATTCTTAGTCACGTGTGTGACCCCCCCCCCCCCCCCCCCAAAAGATGAAAAATTGTGGAATACATCTCTTCTAATTCTGAAAGCATTACAGGTATATTGTTCCGTACTGCATATATGATTCATATTTTCTTCCGGTTTATCAAGTGAAATTTTTTTTTAACGTAATGCTGACAACGTTTGTTCAGGGTCAGAGGCCAAATAGGACTGATCACGTGTGTGACGTAGCGCGGAACCATTTTACAAACTCTGTGAATTTTAAAAAGCTAGAATGTTCATATCCTGGGCAGACATGCATTGTAGTTCTGTAGGTAGGAAAATAGCAATGAATAAGATTGAGAGGGGATCTTATAGAAACGTACAAAATTCTTATGGGGTTGGACAGGCTAGATGCAGGAAGATTGTTCCCGATGTTGGGGAAGTCCAGGACAAGGGGTCACAGCTTAAGGATCAGGGGGAAATCCTTTAAGACCGAGATGAGAAAAAACTTTTTCACACAGAGAGTGGTGAATCTCTGGAACTCTCTGCCACAGAGGGTAGTCGAGGCCAGTTCATTGGCTATATTTAAGAGGGAGTTAGATGTGGCCCTTGTGGCTAAAGAGATCAGGGGGTATGGAGAGAAGGCAGGTACGGGATACTGAGTTGGATGATCAGCCGAATGGCCTACTCCTGCACCTATTTTCTATGTATCTATGTATCTATCTCATAAGAATTTTTTTATGTCATAGGTAGTGATAGGAAGTGATAGGTAGTGACTACCTACGACTATCTACGACTACCCACGACTACCATCACGACCTACTACGACCTACCTACGAGTAAAAAGTATCAATTTTTTCCATGCCGACCTTTTTTTTACTCGTGGACATTTTTTATCAGGCTGGAAAAAAACGCCGCGACCTACTTGAGGCCACGAGTACGCGGAGACCACGCACGAGCATGAGGAAGAGTTACGAAGATCTCCCATGACCTCGTGGCGACCATGCTGCGAGTATGAGTCAAGGGCAAACTCGGCAGAGGTCGGCAATTAGGCCGTGAAAGTGGGACAGGGGCTTTAATTCCACAGTCTGAAGAAGGGTCTCGACCAGAAACGTCACCCATTCTATCACTCCAGAGATGCTGCCTGTCCCACTGAATTACTCCAGCACCTTGTGTCTATCTTCGATTTAAACCAGCATCTGCAGTTCTTTCCTACACAGCTATTCTTCTAATGTTATGTTCTTACATGTTGGGGATACAAATGGAGGCTGCAAACGTAATTTTTTAATATATTATTCATGGGATGTCGACAATTTTTGGCATGTCCAGCATTTAATGTCTATCTTGAGATGTAGTATATTGCCCACCTGTAGTTTAGATTTGTTTAAAGATACGGTGTGGAAACAGGTGCTTTGGCCCACCGAGTCCACGCAGACGTGATCACCAGTTCACTAGTTCTGTCCTATCCCAGTTTTGCATTTGTAGGAAGGAATTTTGTGTTGTACCTGTACCCTGAATACATCCTATACAATTTACAGAAATGAATTAACCTACAAACCCGCACGTCTTCGGAATGTGGAAGGAGACCGGAGTACCCGGAGAAAACCCCGTGGTCACGGGGAGAAGGTACAAACTCCGTACGGGCAGCACCCGTAGTCGAGATCGAACCCGAGTCTCTGGCGCTGTAACTCGACCACTGCGCCACCGTGCCTTGTGCTTTAAGTATCTGAGGTTGAACGTCAACCCTCCACCTCCTGACCAAGAAATATGTGTACTTTCAAAGGAGTTGCAAGTGACAGCCACCTAGAAACGAGGTGCTACAGCACTGAACCTACAGCCATCAGGCTATTAAACACTACCACCTCCAAATAAGCTCTGAATTACATGGACGAGGGCATTGGGTTTGTCTTTTTAGCATTAATATTGTATGTTTTTATGTGTCTGCACGTGTGAGTGTGTGTATACTCTTTTATATATATATATATATATATTATATATATATATATATATATATATATATATATGATAGTCTTGCTATTGAGGGAGTGCAGCGTAGGTTTACAAGGATGGCTGGACTGTCATATGCTGAGAGAATGGAGCAGCTGGGTTTGTACCCTCTGGAGTTTCGAAGGATGAGAGGATATCTCATTGAAACATATAAGATTGTTAAGGGCTTGGACACGCTAGAGGCAGGAACATGTTCCCGATGTTGGGGGAGTCCAGAACCAGGGGCCACACAGTTTAAGAATAAGGAGTAAGCCATTTAGAACGGAGACGAGGAAACACCTTTTCTCACAGAGGGTGGTGAGTGTGTGGAATTCTCTGCCTCAGAGGGTGGTGGAGGCAGGTTCTCTGGATGCTTTCAAGAGAGAGCTAGATAGGGCTCTTAAAAATAGCAGAGTCAGGGGATATGGGGAGAAGGCAGGAACGGGGTACTGATTGGGGATGATCAGCCATGATCACGTTGAATGGCGGTACTGGCTCGAAGGGCCAAATGGCCTACTCCTGCACCTATTGTCTATTGTCTATGGTCTATATATATGTGTATATATTATATATATATATATATATATATATATATATACACACACTTCTTTTTGTTTATTATATAGTTTACAGAGTACTATGTTTACATATTTTGTTGTGCTGCTGCAAGTAAGAATTTCATTGTTCATTGTTCTGTCCAGGACATATGACAATTTAACACTTTAGTTTAATTTAGAGATACAGCGCCGGAACAGGCCCTTCAGCCCACTGAGTCCGCACCGACCAGTGATCCCCGCACTCGAGCACCGTCCTACACACTAGGGACAATTTATGATTTTGACCGAAGCCAATTAGCCCGCAAACCAGCACGTCTTTGGAGTGTGAGAGGAAACCAGAGCACCCGGAGAAAACCCACACGGTCACGGGGAGAACGTACAAACTCCATACAGACAGTACCTTTAGTCAGGATCGAACCCGGGTCTCTGGCGCTGTGTCACCGTGCCATGCACTCTTGACTCTTGAGTGGCACCTACTGGAGACAAACGCAAAATGGTACGTCCTTTTATTCTGATGCTGTGCCCTCTGGTCCTAGACTCTCCCACTAGTGGAAACATCCTCTCCACATCAGACAGAAAGCTAGAGTAACTCAGCGGGTCGGGCAGCATATCTGGAGAAAAGGAATAGGGGTGACGTTTCGGGTCGAGACCCTACTCCAGCATTTTGTGCCTATTTAAACCAGCATCTGCAGTTCCTTCCTGCACAGTGCACCTACACAGGGCTCGAACCAGGCAGAAACTATCAGAGGCACATTGGGAAGCAAGCTACTAAAATAAGGAATGCTGGAAATACTCAGCGGGTCAGGCAGCATTTCTGAGGTTTCAATTTGAAACATGAAGTGCATTTCTTTCTCCAGAGACACTACCTGATTTGCAAAGTACTTCCAGCATTCCCATGCATTTCCAGTAGATAGTAACACATCAGGCTATTTTGTAATAGGCAGCAATTTAACAAGATTTAATTTCATCTGCAGAAATCCAGGTCCCTCTCAGGAAATATACATAAATTCACATGTGCATTGCAAATGATGAAACACTTTAAATCAGATGAAAAATATTAATGGTGATTATAACTTTACTGCATTTTATTACCCATGAAATCAGCAAAATTTAATTTACTTCACATGTACAATTTCCTCGGGAATTTTTATAGCTTGATTAAATGAGATGATGAAACACATTGTCTCTCTTGCACTCCTTTAAAGCAGCATCGCTATCTGTTCTCCACTAAGTGGATTTTCAACCCAATATTTCTCTCAGTCAAAGACCACCTTGCCTACCCCGAATGTCAGTGTGAAGCAGAAATTGCTCAGAGTTGCTTGGGAATGGCGAAAATAAATGCAAATAGAATCTCATCACTTTTTTCGGTGAGGTATTGACAAAAATAATGAGTTTATGCTTCAGTTTTCGTGTTCATAAGTGATAAGAGCAGAATTTGACCATTCGGCCCATCAAATCTATTCCACCATTCAATCATGGCTGATCTATCTCTCCCTCCTAACCCCAATCTCCTGCCTTCTCCCCATAACCCCTGACACTCGTACCAATCAAGAATCTATCCATCTCTGCCTTAAAAATATCCATTGATTTGGCCTCCACAGTCTTCTGTGGCAATGAATTCACCACCCTCGGCCTAAGAAATTCCTCCTCATCTCCTTCCTAAGGGAACGTCCTTTAATTTTGAGGCTATGACCTCTGGTCCTAGGCTCTCCCACCAGTGGAAACATCCTCTCCACATCCACTCTATCCTGGCCTTTCACTATTCATTCAGTTTCAATGAGGTCCCCCCTCATTTCCTGTTAAACTCCAGTGAGGAATCCACTGTGATGGATGTTTATGGTAACCTTTATGTGGTTGTTGCTTTTTCCTTGTAGCTTTTCACTTAGTATGGCTGTATGGTAACTCAAATTTAACTGTGCCTTAATTGGTACATGTGACAATAAACTGACCTTGAAACCTTGAGCACAGGTCATTGCCACCAAACCCTCATTATAATAATAATAATAATAATAGATTTTATTTATATATCGCTTTTCAGGACTCAAAGTCGCTTTACAATTGAGAGCCAAGAATAAACAAAACAAAAATAGAGCAGTAAGACAGAGATGCAAAGGGGAGGGGAACATGGGACTAAGGGTATGCAGAGGTGAAGAGATGGGTCTTGAGGCGGGACTGGAAGATGGTGAGGGACTCAGAATTTCGGACCGGTTATGGGAGGGAATTCCAGAGCCTGGGAGCTGCCCTGGAGAAGGCTCTGCCTCCAAATGTGCAGAGGTTTGATTTCGGAGTGGAGAGGAGACCAGCTGATGTGGATCTGAGGGACCGTGAGGGTTGGTAGGGGGAGAGGAGGTCAGTGAGATAAGGGGGGGGCCAAGTTGTTGAGGGCTTTGTAGGTGAGGACCAGGATTTTGTAGGTGATCCGGTGGGAAATGGGAAGCCAGTGAAGTTCTTTGAGAACTGGGGTGATGTGGTGCCAGGATTTGGTGTGGGTAATGAGTCGAGCGGCTGCATTCTGGACCAGTTGGAGTCGGTTGATGCTGCTGGAATTGATTCCAAAGAGAAGAGAGTTACAGTAGTCCAGTCGGGAGGAGATGAAGGCATGGATGAGTCTTTCAGCAGCGGGGGGTGTGAGAGAGGATCTGATTTTGGCAATGTTGCGGAGGTGAAAAAATGATGTTTTGACAACATGGCGGATGTGAGGCTCAAGGGAGAGGGTTGAGTCAAAGATCATGCCAATGTTGCGTGCCTGAGGAGATGGGAAGACAGTGGTGCCGTCAATAGTGAGAGTGGGGTTGTTAATTTTAGTGAGTGTTGATTTGGAGCCAATGAGGAGAAATTCTGTAAGGCAGCAACTCTACCGTTGCACCACCGTGCAATGTGAACGGGAGTTAAAGTGGTTGGTGGGTGAATTGAAGGCTTCAGTGAGGGCTTGTAACTTGGGGTTGGAAAATTAGGGTGAGTTTTCACGGAGGATTAGACCAGGGCAGAGCAACAGGGCAGAAGATCTGTGGAATTTTCTGCCACAGAAGGTAGTTGAGGCCAGTTCATTGCCTATACTTAAGAGGGAGTTAGATGTGGCCCTTGTGGCTAAAGGGATCAGGGGGTATGGAGAGAAGGCAGGTACAGGATACTGAGTTGGATGATCAGCCGTGATCACATTGAATGGCGGTGCAGGCTCGAAGGGCCGAATGGCCTACTCCTGCACCTATTTTCTATGTTGACCCACTCATTCCAGTTGCATAAAACCTCCACCGTTTCTGCTGCACATGGAGTGTACCCCCTACCCCCCAACTCACCCATGGTATATATGTACTCACCACTATATTTGTAACATCAGGTCTAATAAAAACGCGTTTCTAAATGCTGCTTTGATTTAGCGACGATCAACAGGAGACTTACAGCATTGGATCTAATTACTTTCTTATTGCTCAATAAGGAAAAAATGATCTCGTAAGGCTGTTTAAATTGAATTAAGACAGGGGTTCCCAACCTTTCTCGTCCCGTTTACCCCTGGAAACTGTAATCAAACATAACAATGTTACTTCACTTATTTATGAACAACTATAATGATGAACAAATACCGGTGTACCAGAACCAAACACAGTCCGTCAATGAGAACAAATATCTACAGATCCAGAATCAACAAATTTGCCCCCTGGGTAAATTTACCCCAGGTTGGGAAACCTTGATTTAAGATGTCACTTAAAATGTCACCAAATTCTCCTGGGCCATCCGAACATTTTTTATACAGCACGGAAACAGGCCCTTCGGCCCAACTCATCCATGCCGACCAAGTTGCCAATCCAAGCAAGGCTTACCTCCAAATCTTTCCTATCCACATTCAAGTATCTTTTAAATGTATAATTGTATCCTTCCATATACGTATCACTCTCTGCATAAAGGTTGCCCCTCAGCTCCCTTTTAAATCTTTTCCCTCTCACTTGAAACCTATGCCCTCTAATTTTAAGCACCTCTAACCTGGGGAAACACCTTAGACACATGGATTTGCAGGGAAAGGAGGGGTATGTATCAAGTGTGGGCAAATGAGGTTAGTTTGTCTTGGCAGTGCCATTGTGGGTCGAAGGGCCTGTTCCTGTGCTGTATTGTTCTATGTTCTATGTTCTATATCTATGTCTTCATCGAGTCATATAGTCATAGTCACAGCATGAAAACAAGCCCTTTGGCCCAACTTGCCCATGCCGCCCAACATGCCCCCATCTACTCTAGTCCCACCTATCTCTGCCTTAAAAATATCCATTGACTTGGCCTCCCCAGCCTTCTGTGGTAATGAGTTACACAGATTCACCACCCTCTGACTGAAGAAATTCCTCCTCATCTCCTTCCTAAAGTAATATCCTTTAGGCCCATGTCCCTCTAAACCTGTCATACACATGTACCTGCTTAAATGTTTCTTAAACGTTCATGATTTTATGAATCTCTATAAAGTCACCCCTCAGCTTCCCACGCTCCAGGGAACAAGTGGCTCAGACTGTCCAGTCACTCCGTGTAACTCAACCTCTCCCTACACCATTATATCCTCTTGCAAGATTCTTGCTAGTCATCTGACTTACAGCACCGTGTTCCTGTGTCTACTCGATGCCACCCCACCCTCCCTGAGCTAGCTTTAGTCGCTCAAGAATGCGATTTCTCCAAAGACGGATTTCTTTCAGCATGTACGGCACAGATGATTTACTTTTAATGGATTTTTAATAAACTGATGTTCGACAATGTATTAAAAAGGGTGGACCATGAAATCAATTTGTACCAGATACGAGACGTGCCACTCTGCCAAGTCCCAACACGTTGTAAGTTAACGCAGCCACACTCACACTGATACGAAACACAATCACTTGGCTTAAAGAGGCTGGGCCCAGGTTCCAATGGTCCTCAGGCAATCTCTAACACCTTGTCCAAATGCCAGCTTCCACTGCCAGCCCGAATAGTAAGGGCTATCATGGTATTACATCAAGGGACCAGTGCAGTTACAAAGGATTCTGTTCCCAGTTGATGTACCTTCTGATGTGCCAAGTGGTTGGTAATTGAGGGCAAAGTGCCTGGCTCGCTTTCCCCCCAACACAATGCCCAAGTGCCTCTGACCATTTAGCTGGTTTGTTTGGCTTATTACCGCACATATGCAGAGCGAAATAAACTGGGATCGTGGGCACAAATTCTTTGGGTGAAAATCCTGTGGAAGGATTCTCGTGTGAAGCGTGTGCAGACTCTAGGTCCAGAGGATAATGAAAGGCGTAGTTTAGTTTAGAGATGCAGCATGGAAACAGGCCATTTGGCCCACCAAGTCCGTGCCGACCAGCGATTAACCTGTACATTAGTTCTTTCCAACACACTAGGGACGTTTTGCAGAAGTGAATTAACTTACAAACCTGCGTCTTTGGAATGTGGGAGGAAACCGGAGCGCCCGGAGAAAACCCACGTGGTCACAGGAAAAATGTACAAACTCCATACTGGCAACACCCGTGGTCAGGATCGAACCCGGATCATCTGTGTTGAGTCGGAGTACTGAGCGACATGGAATGAGTTGTGGACTAACGTTGCCTTTCCACGTTAAATGGATGCAAGAGTGAATTGACTTCCTTGTGAGGGTGAACTCCGCTTTGCCTGGTATTCCAACTTTCTCAACTCCCAGGGGGATGAGATAAACCAGTCCCAGCTCTGTCTTGTACCTTGCCTCGGCAGTCCCAGTTTGGGAATAACAAACAGCTCCTTCGAGCAATTTATTTTGAATTACTTTGCAAAAATTTCTAAACACCTCTTTTGGCTTTTTTTATGATGTGGTATTGGGTGTAGATTGATGATCAAACACAAATGAATTAAATCCATTTTCGAATAAGGCTGCAATGTAACAAAATGTGGAAAAAGTGAATACTTTCTGAATGCACTGTATACAGATTCTTGATTAGTACGGGTGTCAGGGGTTATGGGCAGAAGGCAGGAGAATGGGGCTGAGGGAAAGATAGATCAGCCAGGATTGAATGGTGGAGTACACTTGATGGGCCGAATGGCCTAATTCTGCTCCTATTGCATAGTGTAGGGGAATAGAGGACCAGAGGACACAGGTTTAGGGTGAGGGGGAAGATTTAATGGGAATATGAGGGGTAACCTTTTCACACAAAGGGTGGTGGGTGTATGGAACGAGCTGCTGGAGGAGGTAGATGAGGCAGGGACTATTGCATAGTTTAAGAAACATTTTGACCCAACTATAAATATGTGGATTTCAAATATGTTTGAAACATTACACCTAGAAGAGATAAGACTCCTCCTAGCAGGTAAACCAGATCACTTCCACCTGACGTGGTCTGCATTTATAGAATTATTACAAACATAGGGTGCAAAAGTACTTTAAAAAAATAAAAAATTGAGGTCAGGTAAGGGGGGATGATAGTTGAAGAGTTGGTATGTCCTATTTACGTGATGCTCAAAAAAAAAACATTTGTTTCTCTTTTTTTCTCTTTCTCTTTTCTTTTCTTAGGGCCTATTTCTTAACTCTTTTTCTTTTTGTTTTTAATTTCGCTCTTATAGGGTCTTCGTCCTTTTTTGTTGTTACATTTTCTACACTTTTCTACACTTGCACTTTTTCCTTCACTTTCTTCTTTCTTTCAATCTTTTCTTTTTCTAGTGTAAAAAAATAAATACAGGGAGTACATTAATTGTAAGAAGATATAAATGACGAGTATTAATGTATGTGGTTGTAATGTAATGTACTTCTAATAAATAAAAATTAAAAAAAAAAAAAGAAACATTTTGACAGGTACATGGATAGGACAGGTTTAGAGAGATATGGGCCAAACACAGGCAGGTGGGGCATGTTGGTCAGTGTGGGCAAGCTGGGCCAAAGGGCCTGTTTTCCATGGCGTATGACTATATGACCATGATTTATACGGGTACAGCTTGCCTTCTGACTTGTATTCATTCAGGATTCTTCCCACATATTTTCTAACGATTTTAAAAAGCCTTCGCTGCTCCTCCCCATTTGGCTGATACCTTCGGGCTAAAAATTAATAACTTTCTCCATGTTCATCTGATTTAAAAGCCGAAGGAGGTTATCAGTGTGTTGTAACCCCAGTCATATTTCACCGCCCCCACCCCCCCTGCTTATCAAGGATCTGCGTGTCCTTGCCTTAAAAATATCCAAGGACTCCACATCTAATGCCTTTTGTGGAATAGTTAGGCAGCACGGTGGCGCAGTGGGTGAGTTGCTGCCTTACAGCACCAGAGACCCGGGTTTGATCCTGACTACGGGTGCTGTCTGTACGGAGTTTGCACGTTCTCCTTGAAACAGTGTGCGTTTCCTCCGGGTGCTCCGGCTTCCTCCCACACTCCAAAGATGTACATGTTTGTAGATTAATTGGCTTCGGTAAAAAAATCGTGAAATTGTCCCTGGTGTGTAGGATAGTGTTAGTGTATGGGGTGATCGGTGGTTGACGTGGGCTGAAGGGCCTGTTTCTGCGCCATATTTCGAAAGTCCAAATCTCTAAAATAAAAGGGCCTGTCCCACTTGGCGATTTTTTCGGCGACTGCCGGCATCATTGACTGACGTATCAGGTCACCGAAAATTTTGCAGCGTGATGCAGCGTGACGTGGCGTGATGACGTATTGACGAGCGGTGTTTTTTCAAGTGTCGCAACATTTCTTTTTAACGCCGCTGGATTTTGAAATGTTCAAAATCTTTTGGCGACACCGATATGACGCCGGCAGTCGCCGAAAAAATTGCCAAGTGGGACAGCCCCGAAAGACTCACAACTCTGAAGGGGAAATAAATCACCTTCTACCTTAAAAGGATGATCCCTTATTTTTTAAATAATGATGTCTAGTTTTAGATTTTTCCCACAAGAAGAAATATCCTCTCCACTTTGACAATATCCAAGCCCCTCAACAGTTGATGCATTTCCCCCCAGGTCCCTGCTCACTCTTCTAATCTCCAGAGGAAACAGGTGTGTAGGAAGGAACTGCAGATGCTGGTTTACACCGAAGATAGACACAAAATGCTGGAGTAACTCAGCGGGAGAGGCAGCATCTCTGGAGAGAAGGAATGGGTGAAATTTCAGGTCGAGACCCTTGCTCAGTCTGAAGAAGGGTCTTGACCTGAAACGTCACACATTCCTTCCGTCCAGAGATACTGCCTATCCTGCTGAGTCACTCCAGCAGTGGAGTATATTGTCTATTGTGTCCATCTCCAGAGGACACAAGTTTAGCTTATTTACAAGATAAGTTCACAAGATTGTTCACAATCTTCCTCACACAACTACCAGCACATTCCAGGTATCAGTTCAGTAAACCTTCAGTGAAATACACATCCAACACATTAACATTTTCTTGTTAACTCAGTAACTCAGCCGGGTCAAGCAGCATCTCTGGAGAACATGGATAGGTGACGTTTCGGGTGAGAACCCTTCTTCAGACTCAGAACTTCCGTCAGGTGGTTTACACCAAAGATAGACCCAACATGTTGGAGTAAAAGCCCTGTCCCACTGTACGAGTTCATTCAAAGAGTTCTCCCGAATTTGCCCCGAATCGAACTCGGAGATTTGCGGTAATGGCCGCTCGTTGGTACTCGGGGCTCTTGTGGACATTTTTCACACAACATGTTGAAAACTCTTCACGAGTCTTCCCGAGCTTACCTGCCGTTAGCGAGTCTTCCCGAGTACCTGCCGTTAGCGTTACGAGCCGCCAAGAGACGTCCCCGAGCTCCGACGTACCCGCTACGTTCATTCTCCGTGCTTACCACTACCACTAGAAACTCGGGGGAGCTCTTGAATGAACTCGCATCGTGGACAGGGCCATTACTCAGTGGGTCAGAAAGCATCTCGGGAGAAACGGAATAGGCGACGTTTTTGGGTCGAAACCCTTCTTCAGCCAACCTTCTGTCTAGACCAATGCTATCTTCTGAACGACAAGCTCTTACATTGCAGAATAACCTTTGTTGCACACCTTATCGAATACCTCTGAAAATCCTAGCATGTCAACGTGCAATCATAGAGTATTGAAACATGCCATTCAGCTCATCATTTCATGCCAACCACCAAATATACTAATCCCATTTACCAGCACTTGCTGTATAACCTATTATGCCTTGGTGCTTAGAGTACAAATTGCATCAGAAACATTGGTGTGCTTTCTTGGTTGTGGCTTCAATATGACAGATCCGAGACTAGTTGCTGGTGATATTTATGGTGAAGCTTTGCTCAAACACACTCCTTTGTCTTGCTGACATTGTGGGAAAGGCTTTTATCTGCTGAGTGTTTCCAGTATTTTCTGCGTTTGAGATTAGTTTATTGTCATATGTATCAAGGTACAGTGAAAAGCTTTTGTTGCGTGCTAACCAGTCAGTGGAACGACCATGCATGATTACAATCGACCCATCCACAGTGTTCAGATAGATAATAAAGGGAATAACATGAATAATGTTTAGTGCAAGATAAAGCCAGTAAAGTTTGATCAAAGATAGTTTATAAGGGTCTTCAATGAGGTAGATAGTAGTTCAGGACCACTCTCTATTTGTTGGTAGATGATTCAGTTGCCTGATAACAGCTGGGAAGAAACTGTTTAAGAAGGAACTGCAGATGCTGGAAAATCGAAGGTAGACAAAAATGCTGGAGAAACTCAGCGGGTGCAGCAGCATTTGTGGAGCATCTATGGAGCCATAGATGCTGCTGCACCCGCTGAGTTTCTCCAGCATTTTTGTCTACTGTCCCTGCCTTAACTGGAGAAATAAATGAGTGACTAGCAAGTCGTGAAAGGCTTGCAGTAATGTTGACAGCAAGGAAATAGAAAATTAAATTTACATGGTGCCTTTCACAACCTCAAGATAATCTAAGACCCCGGATGAAGTACTGTTCGAAGTGTAGTTACCATTGTAACATAGCAAACTTGGTTACTTGTTAATGGAGAGCAAATGGCAATGACAAGTTGTTCAATTCACTGTCTTGTGTAGCTACACTGTTGGCTTACCAATTACCAAACTCGAGAAAAAAACCCAGTTGAACCAGTACTTTGACCTCTCTGTATTATTATAATTATTACATTGTCGACAAGGATTAATGAAGGTTATTGCAGCTAAATGATGTTAGTTGTGAGATATGTATATTTGTCAAGGATATCAGAGTAAATTCTTTTGTTCCGCTCAATTTAATAAATCTCTCGAGGTCTACCAGAGAGGCCAGACGAGAGCTTCGGATACTTACACAAAGGCAGAAGAGTCGAAATTCAACCTTGATCACGCATCAAGTGCGGCACGGTGGTGCAGCGGTAGAGTTGCTGCCTTACATCGCTTGCAGCGCCAGAGACCCGGGTTCGATCCCGGCTACGGGTGCTTGTCTGTACAGAGTTTGTACGTTCTCCCCGTGACCTGTTTGGGTTTGCTCCGAGATCTTCGGTTTCCTCCCACACTCCAAAGACGCACAGGATTTGTAGGTTAGTTGGCTTGGTGTAAATGTAAATTGTCCCTAGTGTGTGTAGGATGTGTGGCGATCGATGGTCAGTGCGGACTCTAAACTAAAGTAAACACAACATGTACAAGCACATACTGTACGTCTGCTTTCAAAATCAAGGTTCATTAAAGGTCAATGAGCTTGAGAAAGTTCAATGGGAACATTACCAGTTTTACTAGCATGGATTTATGTTCTCATGGGGTATTTTTGCACGAATACCTCTTTTTTGCAATCTTTTATTGCAATCTTTTTCTTTGCATCGTCTTGTAGAATCATGTATAATTTGTGTTACATATGTGTAATTTCTGTAATTTATGTGACATCTATAATCCATGTATAACGCATGTACAATGCATGTACAATGCGTGTACAATGCATGTACAATGCATGTACAATACATGTATAATGTGTATAACATGTATAAATTATGTTTTTGGGTATCATCTAAGTCCACAGGCTTGTCTTCTTCTTTTCGTGTCCATCTTGTTACAAATGTTGACATCGCTGCCATTGTCCGTCCTGAAAAGGACGCAAGCTTCCGGCGACAATCAGTGGGAGCCATCACTTGTTGCGATAGATGATGGTGGCAGCAGAATTAGCTCGGGATACGTCCAGTTTCCAGCCCCGCGACGTGGACGCTTCTGCTATGGGGCCCACATGCCTGTGAAGCTGCTGCAAGCAAGATTTTCCACTGTGACTGTACCTCACCGTATTTGTGCATTTGACAATAAACTTGACTTGGATTTGAATTTTGGAAACAATGTTCAATATCCACCCAGCTGCCATATTGTAGGTTTGACCTCTGCAACAAGGGACAAATTGCTTGGCCAGAACTTCCAACAGTGCAGCGGTCCCTCGGTGGGAATGGGAGCATCAGCCTAGAACTTATATTGGAGCCTCCAGACCTTCCTTCAGGAGAATCTGTCAAACTCTGCTTTAAAATTACCCAATGACTTGGCCTCCACAGCCAGCTGTGGCAATGAATTATACAGATTCACCACCCTCTGGCTAAAGAAATTCCTCCTCATCTCCTTTCCAAAGGTATTCTGATGCTCTGCCCTCTGGTCAAGTCAAGTCAAGTCACATTTATTTATATAGCACATTTAAAAAACAACTCTCGTTGGCCAAAGTGCTTTACATTTGTTATAAGAATAGCATAAACAAAACAAACTACATACATATATACACGTAGCCCTCACTCAGAGGACGTCAGGAAAGGCTTGGGAGTATAGATACGTCTTTAGTCTTGACTTAAAAGAGTCGATGGAGGTCAATAGACAATAAACAATAGGTGCAGGAGTAGGCCATTCGGCCCTTCGAGCCAGCACCGCCATTCAATGTGATCATGGCTGATCATCCCCAATCAGTACCCCGTTCCTGCCTTCTCCCCATATCCCCTGACTCCGCTATTTTTAAGAGCCCGATCTAGCTCTCTCTTGAAAGCATCCAGAGAACCTGCCTCCACCGCCCGCTGAGGCTGAGAATTCCACAGACTCACCACTCTCTGTGAGAAAAAGTGTTTCCTCGTCTCTGTTCTAAATGGCTTACCCCTTATTCTTAAACTGTGGTCCTAGACTCTCCCACTGGTGGAAACATCCACATTCCACAAAAGCTGGTGTAACTCAGCGGGACAGGCAGCATCTCCGGAGAGAAGGAATGGGTGACGCTTCGGGTCGAGACCCTTCTTTAGACTTCTGAGATGCTGCCAGTCCCGCTGAGTTACCCCAGCTTTTTGTGCCTATCTTCGGTTTAAACCAGCATCTGCAGTTCCTTTCCACACACTCTCCACATCCACTCTATCCAGGCCTATCACTAGGCAGGGCCCAGCCAGATTCTATCGCAGAAGCTGAGAGCCACAGATTTGACGGTTAACAGAAGGCATGTGCTCCCAATATTAATCATCTGCAGTGTTTGTGTTAACTGGGCAGGTGCAGTAATGCCTGGCAGTCTGCTTGTCGGTTCACAACATCCAGCCAAGGCCTGAGACAAAGCATATTGGAATTTCGACGGGGATGAAACTCCTTTGATAGTTCAGTGATCAAAGGTAATGTGTTTTGTCTCCTCTCCCAGCTGGCAACCTTTGCAAATGCTAACATTTCAAGGTTAAGGATGTGCTTCTGTTACAATGAGCTTATGATGCTGGGATGAAATTCAATAAGGGAACTCAGTGAGGTGAGACTGCCCCTATCCCGTGAAGATGCAGATGTCTACCCGTGGCTTAGAGTGTGGTTTTTCTCTCAATAAATAAAGAATCAAAGCTGGCTGTTGACGATCTTCAAACTACATTCGCCTGACTTTCAAAGTCACGTCAACTGAAGTCTAATGCAGGAACAAGCATTAAGTAGAGACTGTTGTGCAGTGGTTGGGGAGAATCACCTGGCTCGCTGATGTATTTCCCGGGTAACGGTATTGGGATGAGAGATGGCATGTTTGCTTCTCTCATCGCTCTCAATAGTGCTACAAACAGTAGTTTACTTTAGCTTACTTTAGTTTAGTTTACAGATACAGCGCGGAAACAGGCCCTTCGGCCCACCGGGTCCGCACCGACCAGCTATCCCCGCACATTAACACTATCCTACACACACGAGGGACAATTTACATTTATACCAAGCCAATTAACCTACAAATCCTGTACCTTGTACCTTTTGGTCATCACTTCTGAAGAGACCACCTGGGACTACACTGGAAGTTGGACAATTTTACACTGGACATTTCTACATTTATCAAGCCAATAAACCTGTATCTCTTTGGAATGTGGGAAGAATCCGAATATCTCGGAAAAAACCCACGCAGGTCACGGGAAGAACGTGCAAACTCCGTACAGGCAGCACCCGTAGTCAGGATCGTGCCGCCCTAGCACCCTGAGTACGGAATTCCCTTATTAGGCCAGTCGGCCCATCGGGTCTCTCCTCCATTCAATCATGGCTGATCTATCTATCTATCCATCTCAACCCCATTCTCCCGCCTTCTCCCCGTAATCTTTGACAACCATAACAATCAAGAACCTGTCAATCTCCACTTTAAAAATATCCATTGACTTGGCCTCCACCACTGTCCGTGGCAAAGAATTCCACAGATTCATCACCCTCTGGCTAAAAAACATCCTCCTCATCTCCTTTCCAAAGGTCCGGCCTTTTATTCCGCTGCTTTGCCATCTGGTCCTTGACTCTCCCACTAGTGGAAACATCCTCTCCGCATCCACTCTATCCAGGCCTTTCACTATGCAGTAAGTGTGAATGAGAACCCCCCTCATCCTTCTAAACTACAAAGCAGGTTCCAGCCAGATTAAATGCTCATGCTTTAGACCAATGGTCGGCTCACTGACTCGGAGTTGAATTTAATTTCGAGATACAGTGCGGAAACAGGCCCTTAGGCCCACCGAATCTGCCCCGACCAGCGATCCCCGCACACAAACACTACCCTACACACAGTAGGGACAATTTTACAGGAGCCAATTAACCTATAAACTTGTACGCCTTTGGAGTGTGGCAGGAAAATGGGAGCACCCGGAGAAATCCCATGCAGGTCACGGGGAGAAGGTACAAACTCCGTACGGACAGCACCCAAAGTCAGAATCGAACCCGGGACTCTGGAGCAGTATGGCAGCACCTCTACCAGTGCGCCACATGAGATACTCCAGCACTTTGTGTTTTGCTAATTTGTAAATGTCAATCGAGAAATGGGGAAAAAGGCAGCAACTCTACCGCTGCGCCATCGTGCCGCGCAAAGGGTGGAGATGATGGAACCTTTTGCCGTAAGTCTTTGATTTGATTTGATTTGATTTAATTTATTGTCATTGTCTTCAATGAAGAGACAACGAAAAAAACAGTCATACAAAAAAAACAACAAAAAACCCACACAAAACACAGAACATCCACAACACAAACATCCCCACAGCGGCACCAAAGTTCCCCACTGTGAGGGAAGGAACCAAAGTCCAGTCAACCTCCTCACTCATGTTCCCCAATGTTCACCCGTGGTCGGGGCCTCCCGAGCCCCCCGCAGTCACCACTACGGGCGGCCCGATCCTCAGGCCCTCCGAGACTTATGTAAAGTAAAGCAGGTGAGCGTGTTGTACTTGGGGGCACTTTAGTGCCGACATTTGGCAGGCCGCCGCTCTTATCTGGAGAGTCCTTCTGTTCTCCATATCTCTCAAAGACCACAGCTTCCCTGAACCGTGTTCTGTCCGCCAAGTTCTGATTCCAACAGCGAACTCCAAGTCCAGCTGACTGTGCTGAGCAAGCCTCAGGTAAGCTCATTTCGCTGAGCCTGCAGTGTGGCAAATGCCATTAACCCATTAAAGAGGTCGGCGGACACAAAAAGCTGGAGTGACTCAGCGGGTCGGGCAGCATCTCATGAGAAAAGGAACAGATGATGTTTTGGATCGAGGCATTAAAGTAGCTAATCTGTGGAACGCATTGCCACAGAGGGCTGTGGAAGCCAAATCAGTGGATATTTTTTAAGGGAGAGACAGACAAATTCTTGATTTGAACGGGTGTCAAGGGTTATGGGGAGAAGGCAGGAAAATGGGATTAGGAAGCAGAGATCAGCCATGATTGAATGGCGGAATAGACTCAATGGGCCGAATGGCCTAACTTATGAACTTGTGAAGTCGTCAATGTAATTAATACAATGCAGAATTTACTCCAGCATTTTGTGTCTATCCTTGGTGTAAACCAGCATCTGCAGTTCCTTGATAGACATAAAATGCCAGAGTAACTCAGCAGGACAGGCAGCATCTCTGGAGAGAAGGAATGGGTGACGCTTCGGGTCGAGACCCTTCTTCAGTCCCAAAACGTCACCCATTCCTTCTCTCCAGAGACGCTGCCTGTCCCGCTGAGTTACTCCAGCGTTTTGTGTCTATCTTCAATTTAAACCAGCATCTGCAGTTCCTTCCTGCACATGTAATGATGTATTATTAAGGTCATTTCGGATTCACAGTCAGAGCACCCTTGTAGTTCAATTAGCGTCCAGCGACAGGTAGCGATACCTCAACACCAGGCCTGGTTCGCCCGCTGCTGAACCAGTAACCCACTTGGAGTCGTCCGAGGCTCGTCTCCTGCACGACCCTAAAGACCGTGAACTGGAGAGGTGGGTGGTGGGATTCAGCGACGGCGGCAGGCACTGGACAAAGGGGCAGTTTCAAGATGGCGGCAGAGGGAGGGGAGGATCGGTGCCGCCATGACAACGGGCCTTTTGGGCCAAGATTAGACCGCACTTTGTGGGCGTGACAAACATGGCCGCGCTTTATGTACTGTCTCGGTGAAGACTACTGTTACATTACAATCGTTGCTCTTTTCTACTCTTCTATGATTGTGCTTATCTACAGAATGATTTTACTGGATTGTAGCAAAACAAATAATTTCAATGTACTGAGATACATAGGATAATAAAGTGTCATCATCACCACTGCGCATGCGGCCTAGACTGATTTTCTTGAGTGATAGGAGCAAAATTAGGCCATTCAGCCCATCGAGTCCCCTATGCCATTTAATCATGGCTGATCTATCTATCCCTCTCAACCCCATACTCCTGCCTTCTCCCTGTGACCTTTGATACCATTAAGAATCTGTCAATTTCCACTTGAAAGTTACCCAATGACGGCCTCCACAGTGTTCTGTGGCAATGAATTCCACAGATTCTCACCTCCCTCTGACTAAAGAAATCCCTTCTCATCTCCTTTCCAAAGGTACGTCCTTTTATTCTGAGGCCGTGGCCTCTGGTCCTAATCTCTCCCACTGGCGGAAACATCCTCTCCACATATCAGGTCAGGTCGGGGGAGGGGAGTTCCCCCCACCCCCCACAGGTACCATGTAATCCCGTGCTACCTGCTCCATGGTCGGATAGTCGGCGACTAAACCGTCTCCCCCACCTGGTTTGCCCAGGTGAGGAGGGGGCTGTGGACCTGCAGCAGGACCAGAAACAAGACCCGTCAAAGGGCGGATGAGCTTCTAGCGAGCCAACGGCCATCCACACTTCAGTAGACGTTGCGATCACTGTCGTACATAGCATTGTAAGGCACTGTGCCCATTGATGTTTTCAACATTGATGACGATGTTGATGATGATGTTGATCCACATCATAGTCTATCCAGGCCTTTCATTCTTCGGTGAGTTTCAATGAGGTCACAGCTCATCCTTCTCAACTCCAGTGAGTACCAGCCCAGAACCACCAAATGCTTATCACCCATTATAATTTGAGAATGTAGGTTTGAATCCCACTAAGGAAGTTCGAGAGTTTAAATTTGAATAATGCACTGAAAAAAAAATCCATTAATATTGATCATAAGTTGCCCAAAAGTTCTGCGTTGAGAATAAGGGTAGAGAATCTCTTGTCCTTACTCAGTCTGGGGCTAAATGTGACTTGAATGGTTCACGTTGTGTTGTCAGTGTTAGAAGACTTCGATGAGCTAATCCCTTAGAAATGCCAGCTTTAATTAACACTGAATCAAGAATTATTCCCTGATGTTAATGATCCAGGGATGCAGAAGGCTGACATTTATTACGATACAATAGAACTTTACTTATCCAGGAGGGAAATTGATCTGCCAACAGCCTTAAAAACACAAACTAAATGAAACATGCCATTAAAGTGATGAGTGGAAAGGATTGGGGATGTGCGAAGATTGGGGGGCGGGGGGGGGGGGGGGAAGGAGGGGAGTCAGTCTCAGTAGAAGGGGAAGGAGTTGAACAGTTTGATAGCCACAGGGATGAAGGATCTCCTGTGGCGTTCTGTCCCACATCTTGGTGGAACCAGTCTGTTGCTGAAGGTGCTCCTTGAGGTTGACCAGTGTGTCATAGAAACATAGAAACATAGAAAATAGGTGCAGGAGTAGGCCATTCGGCCCTTCAAGCCTGCACTGCCATTCAATATGATCATGGCTGATCATCCAACTCAGTATCCCGTACCTGCCTTCTCTCCATACCCCCTGATCCCTTTAGCCACAAGGGCCACATTTAACTCCCTCTTAAATATAGCCAATGAACTGGCCTCAACTACCTTCTGTGGCAGAGAGTTCCAGAGATTCACCACTCTCTGTGTGAAAAATGTTTTTCTCATCTCGGTCCTAAAGGATTTCCCTTAATCCTTAAACTGTGACCCCTTGTCCTGGACTTCCCCAACATCGGGAACAATCTTCCTGCATCTAGCCTGTCCAACCCCTTAAGAATTTTGTAAGTTTCTATAAGATCCCTCCTCAATCTTCTAAATTCTAGCGAGTTCAAGCCGAGTCTATCCAGTCTTTCTTCATATGAAAGTCCTGACATCCCAGGAATCAATCTGGTGAACCTTCTCTGTACTTCCTCTATGGCAAGAATGTCTTTCCTCAGATTTGGAGACCAAAACTGTACGCAATACTCCAGGTGTGGTCTCACCAAGACCCTGTACAACTGCAGTAGAACCTCCCTGCTCCTATACTCAAATCCTTTTGCTATGAATGCTAACATACCATTCGCTTTCTTCACTGCCTGCTGCACCTGCATGCCTACTTTCAATGACTGGTGTACCATGACACCCAGGTCTCGTTGCATCTCCCCATTTCCTAATCGGCCACCATTTAGATAATAGTCTACTTTCCTGTTTTTGCCACCAAAGTGGATAACCTCACATTTATCCACATTATACTGCATCTGCCAAACATTTGCCCACTCACCCGGCCTATCCAAGTCACCTTGCAGCCTCCTAGCATCCTCCTCACAGCTAACACTGCCCCCCAGCTTCGTGTCATACGCAAACTTGGAGATGTTGCATTCAATTCCCTCGTCCAAATCATTAATATATATTGTAAATAGCTGGGGTCCCAGCACTGAGCCTTGCGGTACCCCACTAGTCACTGCCTGCCATTGTGAAAAGGACCCGTTTACTCCTACTCTTTGCTTCCTGTTTGCCAGCCAGTTCTCTATCCACATCAATACTGAACCCCCAATACCGTGTGCTTTAAGTTTGTATACTAATCTCTTATGTGGGACCTTGTCAAAAGCCTTCTGAAAGTCCAGATATAACACATCCACTGGTTCTCCCTTATCCACTCTACTAGTTACATCCTCGAAAAATTCTATAAGATTCGTCAGACATGATTTACCTTTCGTAAATCCATGCTGACTTTGTCCAATGATTTCACTACTTTCCAAATGTTCTGCTATCCCATCTTTAATAACTGACTCTAGCAGTTTCCCACTACCGATGTTAGACTAACTGGTCTGTAATTCCCCGTTTTCTCTCTCCCTCCCTTTTTAAAAAAGGGGGGTTACATTAGCTACCCTCCAATCCTCAGGAACTACTCCAGAATCTAAGGAGTTTTGAAAAATTATCACTAATGCATCCACTATTTCTGGGACTACTTCCTTAAGTACTCTGGGATGCAGCCTATCTGGCCCTGGGGATTTATCGGCCTTTAATCCATTCAATTTACCTAACACCACTTCCCGGCTAACCTGGATTTCACTCAGTTCCTCTATCTCATTTGACCGCGGTCCCCTCCTCTTTCCGGCAGATTATTTATGTCTTCCTTAGTGAAGACAGAACCAAAGTAGTTATTCAATTGGTCTGCCATGTCCTTGTTCCCCATGATCAATTCACCTGTTTCTGACTGCAAGGGACCTACATTTGTTTTAACTAATCTCTTTCTCTTCACATATCTATAAAAATGTTGCAGTCAGTTTTTATGTTCCCTGCCAGTTTTCTTTCATAATCTATTTTTCCTTTCCTAATTAAGACCTTTGTCCTCCTCTGCTGGACTCTGAATTTCTCCCAGTCCTCTGGTAGGCTGCTTTTTCTGGCTAATTTGTACGCTTCATCTTTTGTTTTGATACTATCCCTGATTTCCCTTGTTATCCACGGATGCACTACCTTCCCTGATTTATTCTTTTGCCAAACTGGGATGAACAATTTTTGTAGTTCATCCATGCAGTCTTTAAATGCCTTCCATTGCATATCCACCGTCAATCCTTTAAGACTCAATTGCCAGTCAATCTTGGCCAATTCACGTTTCATACCCTCAAAGTTACCTTTCTTTAAGTTCAGATCCCTTGTTTCTGAATTAACAATGTCACTCTCCATCCTAATGAAGAACTCAACCATATTATGGTCACTCTTGCCCAAGGGGCCACGCACAACAAGACTGCTAACTAACCCTTCCTCATTACTCAATACCAGTCTAGAATAGCCTGCTCTCTCGTTGGTTCCTCTACATGTGTTTAGAAAACTATCCCGCATACATTCCAAGAAATCCTCTTCCTCAGCACCCCTGCCAATTTGATTCACCCAATCTATATGTTGATTGAAGTCACCCATTATAACTGTTTTACCTTTGTTGCACGGATTTCTAATTTCCTGTTTGATGCCATTGCGTTAATCTCCTCTCTAACCAGCAACGCTACCCCACCTCCTTTTCCTTTCTGTCTATCCCTCCTGAATATTGAATATCCCTGGATGTTCAGCTCCCAGCCTTGGTCACCCTGGAGCCATGTCTCCGTGATCCCAACTATATCATAATCATTAATAGCTATCTGCACATTCAACTCATCCACCTTATTACGAATGCTCCTTGCATTGAGACACAAAGCCTTCAGGCTTGTTTTTACAACGCTCTTACCCCTTATACAATTATGTTGAAAAGTGGCCCTTTTTGATTTTTGCCCAGGATTTGTCTGCCTGCCACGTTTACTTTTCACCTTGTTACCTATTGCTTCTACCCTCATTTTACACCCCTCTGTCTCTCTGCTCACACATTTAAGAAACCCACCACCTCTTATTCTCTGTTTATAAGTTTTTTCTTCTTTCCCCCTACATGTTGGGTCTGAGTGCTTCCCTTCTCTGCCTCCTGCCTCACACACCGTCTACAAGCTTTCTCTATTTGAGTCCCTCCCCCCAACCGTTCTAGTTTAAAGTTTCCCCAGTAGCCTTTGCAAATCTCCCCGCCAGGATATTGGTTCCCCTCGGGTTCAAGTGCAACCCGTCCTTTTTGTACAGGTCACAGCTTCCCCAAAAGAAGTCCCAATGATCCAGAAATTTGAATCCCTGCCCACTGCACCAGTCCTTCAGCCACGCATTTATCCTCCACCTCGCTCCATTCCTACTCTCACTGTCACGTGGCACAGGCAGTAATCCCGAGATTGTTACCTTTAGGGTCCTTCTCCTTAACTCTCCTCCTAACTCCCTAAATTCTCCTTTCAGGACCTCTTCCCTTTTTCTACCTATGTCAATTGGTACCTATATGTACCACGACCTCAGGCTCCTCTCCCTCCCATTTCAGGATATCTTGGCCATGTTCAGACACATCCCGGACCCTGGCACCAGGGAGGCAAACTACCATCCGGGTCTCCTGACTGCGTCCACAGAATCGCCTATCTGACCCCCTAACTATAGAGTCCCCTATTACTACTGCCCTCCTCTTCTTTTCCTTACCCTTCTGAGCAACAGGGCCGGTCTCTGTACCAGAGGCCTGGCCGCTGTCGCTACCCCCAGATAGGCTGTCCCCCCCAACAGTGCTCAAACAGGAGTACTTATTGTCAAGGTGTACAGCCACTGGGGTACTCTCTAGTCCCTGCCTCTGCCCCTTGCCCCTCCTAACCGTGACCCACTTGCCTGCCTCCTGTGGTCTTGGAGTGACCACCTCTCTATAACTCCTCTCTATGACTTCCTCGCTCTCCCTGACCAGACGGAGGTCATCGAGCTGCTGCTCCAGGTTCCTAATACGGTCCCTTAGGAGCCCCATCTCAATGCACCTGGCGCAGATGTGGACATATGGAAGGCTACCAGATTCCTTGACCTCCCACATCTGACATCCAGAACAGTAAACTGCCCTGGCCCTCATACTCCTCCTGTACCTAGGATACAAATACAATACAATACAATACAATACAAATACAATACAATCTGCTGGAAGAAATCAGCAGGGATCTGACTCCCAATCAGCTGCTTCCTCTAGTCCGCTTCCACCATCAGCGGCTTCATGGAGGGGGGTGAGCTGTATTGTCCAGGATGCTCCACAGTTTGAGCCAAGACCACCTCCAAGACCCACCACGTCCAATTGTCCATCCCTAATTGCTCTTGAACTGAGAGGGCCAATTGAGAATTGACCACACTGGACGCACCTATGGATGGGACTGGGGGAGAGCGGCACAGCGACGGAGTTGCTGCCTCACAGCGCCAGAGACCCGAGTTCGATCCTGACCACGGGTGCCGTCTGTACGGAGTTTGTACGTTCCCCCCGTGACCTGCTTGCGTTTTCTCCTAGATCCTCGGTTTCCTCCCGCACTCCAAAGACGTGCAGGTTTGTAGGTTAATTGGCTGGGTACGATTGTAAATTGTCTCCGGTATGCGTAAGGTAATGTTAATGTGCGGGGATCGTTAGTCGGCGCTGTATCTCCAAACTAAACTAAACTGAACTAAATTAAATCTTTGGGACGAGGGATGAAATTGGTGCAAGGGGAGATATTCCACGCGGTTGCAGGGAGAACGTACAAATTCCACACAGACTGAAGCTGTAAGGCAGTGACTCCATTCCATTGATGTGACTGTAGGTCGGATTATGGAGTCACTGATACAAAGTAAACAGTGGCATCATCACCGAAGCAGCTAACAGGATTGGATGCCTGACTGTGTAGATAACCATCATCTGTGAAGATATTTGCAACCTGTTTGTGAGACTGTGACCTCAAATAACTGTGCTGTTAAAATTGTTTGCTCCTTCTCCTGATCATCCTCTCAAAATGATCAGGCGGCACGGTGGCGCAGCGGTAGAGTTGCTGCCCCTTTAAGGGCCTGCCCCACTTTCACGACCTAATTCACGACCTCTGCCGAGTTTGCCCTTGCCAGGAAGCGAGCGGGCAAGATCATCTCTGACCCCTCTCACCCTGGCCACAAACTCTTTGAATCACTTCCCTCTTGAAGGCGACTCCGGACTGTCAAAGCTGCCACAGCCAGACATAAAAACAGTATTTATCCACGAGTAGTTGCTCTACTCAACAGCCAAAAATCTGTAGCCTCCCTTTGATCTGGTATTTTGTTGGTTCACATGCTTGATCAATGGTGTTTTATCATTAATGTCATTAATATTAATGTGTAGTGTTTTCTGAGTCATTCGTAACTGTCACTGTGTGTCATGTTGTTACTTGTGGGCGGAGCACTAAGGCAAATTCCTTGTATGTGAATACTTGGCCAATAAACTTACTTACTTACCTACTTACTTACTCATACTCGCAGCATGGTCGTAGGAGGTCGTAGGTAAGTCGTAGTAGGTCGTGATGCTAGTCGTAGGTACTCGTGGCATCAAGTAGGTCGGGGCGTTTTTTCAACACGATGAAAAATGTCCACGAGTAGAAAAGGTCGTGAATTAGGTCGTGAAAGTGGGACAGGCCCTTAACAAGGGCTTATAGCGCCGGAGACCCGGGTTCGATCCCGACTACGGGTGCTGTCTGTGTGGTGTTTGTACGTTCTCCCCGTGGCCGACGTGGGTTTTCGCCGGGATCTTCGGGTTTCCTCCCACACTCCAAAAACTTACAGGTTTGTAGGTTAATTGGCTTGGTTTGAATGTAAATTGTCCCTAGTGTGTGCGGAATAGTGCGAGTGTACGGGGTGTTCCTTGGTCGGCGCGGTCTCGTTGGGTGTTTCTGCGCTGTATCTCTAAACTAAACTAGGGCGGCACGGTGGCGCAGCTGCCTTACAGCGCTTACAGCGCGGAGACCCGGGTTCGATCCCGTCTTCGGGTGCTTGTCGGTACGGAGTTTGTACGTTCTTCCCGCGACCTGCGTGGGTTTATGCCGAGATGTGTAAATTGTCCCTAATGTGTGTAGTCGGAGGTACTTGTCTATGCCGACCAACATGCCTCATCTACACAGTCCTATCTGTCTGCATTTGGCCTGTGTACCCCTACATCTGTCCTAGTTTAGTTTAATTTAGTTTAGTTCAGAGATACAGCACAGATATAGGCTCTTAGGCCCTCTGAGTCCACGCCAACCAGCGATCCCTGCACATTAACGCTATCTACACACACTAGTGACTATTTACAAATATACCAAGCCAATTTACCAACAAACTTGTACGTCTTTGGAGTGTGGGAGGAAACCGGAGATCCCGGAGAAAAAGCCACGTCGGTCACGGGGAGAACGCACAAACTCCGTACAGACAGCACCTGTAGTCAGGATCGAACCCGGGTCTCTGGCGTTGTAAGGCAGCAACTATACCACTGCGCCACAGTGCCATCCTGTACATATACCTATCTACATGTTTCTGAAACATTGCTATAATACTTGCCACAACTACCACCTCCGGCAGCTTTTATAACACACCCACCACCTCCTGTGTGAAAAAGTTACCCCTTACGTCTCGATTAAATCTTTCTCGATCTTTGTTACTCCAGGAGTAATTAATCCTGGTTTCTCCAGGTTTATCTTGGGACTGAAATCTCGTGCCTTTCAAAGGAAACATGTTCTGCAATTTGCACCCTTGATGGGACTTTTACATCTTTTCTGAAGTGTGGCGATCTGAATTTAATGCATCTCTCCTGCTGCGGTATAAACTATGTTTTGCATGGGTCCGTTTTACAATCAGCTTTACAATCTCTATTGGTTAAAATATCAAAGAAACACAGGGCGGCACGGTGGCGGCAGCGATAGAACTACTGCCTTACTGCCTGGATTTGAGTATAGGAGCAGGGAGGTTCTACTGCAGTTGTACAGGGTCTTGGTGAGACCACACCTGGAGTATTGCATACAGTTTTGGTCTCCTAATCTGAGGAAAGACATTATTGCCATAGAGGGAGTACAGAGAAGGTTCACCAGACTGATTCCTGGGATGTCAGGACTTTCATATGAAGAAAGACTGGATAGACTCGGCTTGTACTCGCTAGAATTTAGAAGATTGAGGGGGGATCTTATAGAAACGTACAAAATTCTTAAGGGGTTGGACAGGCTAGATGCAGGAAGATTGTTCCCGATGTTGGGGAAGTCCAGAACAAGGGGTCACAGTTTAAGGATAAGGGGGAAGTCTTTTAGGACCGAGATGTGAAAAACATTTTTCACACAGAGAGTGGTGAATCTGTGGAATTCTCTGCCATAGAAGGTAGTTGAGGCCAGTTCATTGGCTATATTTAAGAGGGAGTTAGATGTGGCCCTTGTGGATAAAGGGATCAGGGGGGTATGGAGAGAAGGCAGGTACAGGATACTGAGTTGGATGATCAGCCATGATCATATTGAATGGCGGTGCAGGCTCGAAGGGCCGAATGGCCTACTCCTGCACCTATTTTCTATGTTTCTATGTTTCTATGTTACAGCGCAAGGGACCCGGGTTCGATCCTGACTACGGGTGCTGTCTGTGCGGAGTTTCCATGTTCTCCCCGTGACCTGCGTGGGTTTTCTCCGAGATCTTCGGTTTCCTCCCACACTCCAAAGACGTACAGGTTTGTAGGTTAATTGTAGACTGATATAAATGTAGAATTGTCTCTAGTGTGTGGAGTGTGTGTAGTGTGTGTAGTGTGTGTAGTGTGTGTAGTTTGTGTAGTGTGTGTAGTGTTAATATATGGGGAATGCTGGTCGGCACAGACTCGGTGGGCTGAAGGGCCTGTTTCCATGCTGTATCTCTTAAACGAAAACAAAAAATGTTGGCGGATGCATTCAGAACATTTACACATTATTCCCGCATAATTTTTCAACAGACTATAATTCCGAGTCTTAAGTAAAAGCCAGTGTGTTTGGTATCAGTTCTCCACATACTAAAGCACAACAGAAACAAATTCATTCTTTCCAAAATTAAGCAACACCTCACTAGTTTCAGTCAAAAGAAGAAATCGAAAGTAACCTTGTGTGAGCTATCCTATTATTCATGTTTTGAAATGTTAAAAGACAAATTGAACCATAATCATCAGAATGATACAATCAATTCGCAACAAGAAAGTTTCTCCGAATGTTTCTTTCAGCAAATCTCCGATAGATTTAGTTGTGCAGATCAGGGGGGTTCTGAACAGAGGAACATACAGAGACTAGGTGAGGAGATGTAGGGGAAAGGAAAAGAGAGAGGGGAGATGGAGAGGGAAAGGAAGGCAAAAGGGAGGAGAGAGGGGAGTGGAGGGGTCAGGGGGATAAAGGGGCGTGGATGAGAGATGGAAAGAGAGAGAGAGAGAGTGGAAGGACGAGAGAAAGAGAGAGACAGAGAGAGAGGAAGAAAAATAGAGAGAAAGAGAGAGACAGAGAGCGAGAGAGAGAGAGAGAGAGAGAGAGAGAGAGAGAGAGAGAGAGACAGAGAGAGAGAGAGAGAGAGAGAGAGACAGAGAGAGAGACAGAGAAACAGAGAGACAGAGAGACAGAGAGACAGAGAGACAGAGAGACAGAGAGAGAGACAGAGAGAGAGACAGAGAGAGAGACAGAGAGAGACAGAGAGAGAGAGAGAGAGAGAGAGAGAGAGAGAGAGAGAGAGAGAGAGAGAGAGAGAGAGAGAGAGAGAGAGAGAGAGAGAGAGAGAGAGAGAGAGAGAGAGAGAGAGAGAGAGAGAGAGAGAGAGAGAGAGAGAGAGACACACAGAGAGAGCAAAAGAGAGAGAAAGGGAGAAAGAGGGAAGAAGATAAATCGAAGGTACACAAAAATGCTGGAGAAACTCAGCGGGTGCAGCAGCATCTATGGAGCGAAGGAAATAGGTAACGTTTCGGGCCAAAACCCTTCTTCAGACTGATAGGGGGTGGGGAGAAGAAAGGAAAAAGGAAAAAGGCGGAGGAGGAGCCCGAGGGCTGGGGGAGGGGAGGAGACAACCAGATGGCTGATGAAGGGGAGGGGACAGCAAGGGCTAGCAGAATTGGGAGAATTCAATGTTCAGGCCACCAGGCCACCAAGATAAATGAATAACTTGTCAATCTCCGCTTTAATAATACCTTGGCCTCCACTGCTCTCTGGGGTAATGAATTCTACAGACTCACCACCCTCTGCCTGAGGGACACCTCCTCATCTCCTATCTAAAGGAACATCCTTTTATTCTGAGGCTGTACCCTCTGGTCCTGGACTCTCCCACTAGTGGAAGCATCCTCCCCGCATCCACTCTATCCAGGCATTTCATTGCTCGGTAAGTTTCATTGAGATCCCCCCTCGCCCTTCCAAACACTAAAGGGCCTGTCCCACTTGGGCGTCATTTGCACGTCAGGCACATGGCGCGCGGAGATTTTGAACAAACATACCAGAATCCTGGGGCACCGCGTGCGACCGCGTGTCACTGCCTACGTCACCACGCGCCATGCGAGCGTAATGCGTACCATGCGCACGGCACAACGCTAGCGTCATGCGTCGTGACGCGTAAATGATGACGAGCAAATGACGCCCAAGTGGGACAGGCCCTTAAAGTTCTAAACTTGATACAGGTTCAAGATCTACACGAGCTGAATGGAAATTAATAATAAGCAATTATTTCTCATCATTATCCTATGAAATATCTGTGCTTGGGATCAATTTCTATATTACCTATGATAATAGCTTGTCCAAATTGCCTAGTGTAAGTACCTTGCTATTAATTAGTTGTTGAAAGAAGGAGTTACTTTCCATCGGCATGTAAACACACACCAGTCTGGCCTTGGAGATCACATTGCTAAATTCCTGCAGGAGTTCACTCTGAACTGCGTAAACCTTTGACTGACCAGGTAATTGCAGAATAAAAACAAATCAACTTTAGGTCCCTTTGCCAATGATGGTTTTGCATCATCTGTGGCTTCCCATTCACTGTATAAGAGGTCACCAAGGGTCAACTAGTTATAATGCCTTTAAGGTATTGTAAGATAATAACCCGGGTGTTAGGAGTAATTAACCTGTTTATCGGGCAACTGTTAAAGATAAAAGAACCCTAGGCTGTAATAATGGCTCGTGATGAAGGGTCATTGAACTGAAACTCTGGATATATATTTGTTTCTCTTCATTAGTACTGCATGGACACCTTTGTTTTCGTTTGAGAGATGCAGCGCAGAAACAGGCCCTTCGGCCCTCTGAGACCCGACTGACCGGTCATCCCCGCACACTTACACTATCCTACACACACATTAGGGACAATTTACAATGATACCAAGCCAATTAACCTACAAACCTGTACGTCTTTGTGAGTGTGGGAGGAAACCTGAGCACCCGGAGAAAACCCACGCAGGTCACGGGGAGAATGTACAAACGCCGTGCAGACAGCACCCGTAGTCAGGATTGAACCCGGGTTGATGGTGCTGTGAGGCAGGAACTCTACCGCTGCGCCAGCCTCAGTGTTGATCACCACTTGCATCCCTTCCCTGTACAGTGTCACTTCATTATTGTTCAGAAATTCTGATGGTTTGGCATTGGGTTTGCATGGTGTTGCTTCCTGTGGACTCTTTAACACACAGAGGTTCAGGTTTCCATTCTTCCTGTTGGCACCATGGCACAGCGGCAGGGTTATACAGTCATAGAGTGATACAGCATGGAAACAGGCCCTTCGGCCCAACTTGCCAACTCCAGCCAACATGACCCAGCTACACTAGTCCCACCTACCTGCATTTGGTCCACATCCCTCCAAATTTGTCCTATCCATGTACCTGCCTAACTTTTTCTTAAATGTTGGGATAGTCCCTGCCTCAACTACCTCCTCTAGCAGCTTGTTCCATACACGCACCACCCTTTGTGTGAAAAAGTTTCCCCTCAGATCCCTATTAAATCTTTTCCCCTTCACCTTGAACCTATGTCCTCTGGTCCTCGATTCCCCCACTCTGGGCAGGAGATTCTGTGCATCTACCCGATTTCTTCCTCTCATGATTTTACACACCTCTATAAGATCACCCCTCATCATCCTGCGCTCCAATGAATAGAGTCCCAGCCTACTCAACCTCTCTCTATAGCTCAGACCCTCTTGTCCTGGCAACATCCTCGTAAATCTTCTCTGAACCCTTTCAAGCTTGACAATATCTTTCCTATAACATGTGACCAGAACAGAACACAATATTCTTAATGTGGTCTCACCAACGTCTTATACAACTGCAACTTGACCTCCCAACTTCTATACTCTAGTTGTCCCTAGCGTTGTCCCTTTTCACACAAAGGGTGGTGGGTGTATGGAACAAGCTGCCAGAGGAGGTAGCTGAGGCAGGGACTATCCCAACGTTTAAGAAACAGTTAGACAGGTACATGGATAGGACAGGTTTGGAGGGATATGGACCAAACGCAGGCAGGTGGGACTAGTGTAAACATAGAAACATAGAAAATAGGTGCAGGAGTAGGCCATTCGGCCCTTCGAGCTTGCACCACCATTCAATATGATCATGGCTGATCATCCAACTCAGTATCCTGTACCTGCCTTCTCTCCATACCCCCTGATCCGTTTAGCCACAAGGGCCACATCTAACTCCCTCTTAAATATACCCAATGAACTGGCCTCAACTACCTTCTGTGGCAGAGAATTCCACAGATTCACCACTCTCTGTGTGAAAAATGTTTTTCTCAACTCGGTCCTCCAAGATTTCCCCCTTATCCTTAAACTGTGACCCCTTGTTCTGGACTTCCCCAACATCGGGAACAATCTTCCTGCATCTAGCCTGTCCAACCCCTTAAGAATTTTGTAGCTGGGACATGTTGGCCGATGCGGGCAAGCTGGGCCAAAGGGCCTGTTTCCACACTATATCACGCTGTATCACTCTATGACTCTAAAAATTAAAATAATTGCCAGCAGTCAGTGTGCTTGTGAGAATAATGATAATAGCTGTTTCATGTTCCCTGGATCCTTATACCCGGTTGATAGCTAATTTATAGGGTTATTACCAGGATTATGTAAAATGTCAGGTTAATTCACCTAATTTGAGTAGAAATTATCCTTCTTAACAGACCAGAGACATGTAGGATACCTATGACAGTGAGATAAGGGGATGAGAAGATTAACTGAGCGGAAGGTGTCAGATAGGAGGGAGAGGGCATTAAAAACCTTGAAATTTAGCCACAAATCTATCAGCATTGTAACCTAATGTCCTTGGCATGATATTTCACTGTTTGACATTTAATAGAAGTTATACCCCACTCATTGTAAAAGGATGATAAACCCCATTAAAAATAACAGATGGATTTATTTCAATTAAGGTAGCGTGTGTTTGTCATCAGCTCCAGCAAAGCTGAACGTGAAAGCCAGTCATTTATTGCACCTGCACCAGGGAGAGTATTGTCCGGCAGATATATTTGTTATTGGTATCAGTTTAGAGGTACAGCATGGAAACAGGCCCTTCGGCCCACAGAGTCCGCACCGACCAGCGATCCCCGCACATTAACACTACCCTACACCTAGTAGGGACAATTTTACATTGACACCAAGCCAATTACAAGGCCTACAAACCTGTGGATCTTTGAGTTTAAGAAGGAACTGCAGATGCTGGAAAATCGAAGGTAGACAAAAATGCTGGAGAAACTCAGCAGGTGCAGCAGCATCTATGGAACGAAGGAGATAGGCAAGGGTTTCGGGCTGAAAACCCTTCTTTCAGACCCCTTGTAGATCTTTGAAGTGTGTGAGGAATCCATAGATCTCAGAGAAAACGCAGCCGGTCACAGGGAGAAGGTATAAACTCCGAAAACAGACAGCACCGGTGGTCGGGATCGGAACCCGGAACTCCGCCCGCTGTATGAGTTGTAAGGCAGCAATTCTACCACTGCGCCACCGTGTCACCCTACATTGCACTGAAGCTGGCATGTGTTTGCCTTTCGTTGGATGCCAATGGTCACTCTGGCCCTTTGATGGTCCAGTGACCTCCTCAGTGATGACTGGGCCTGTGAGGACGTGGGGCTTCCCAACCTGGGACCAGCCATAGACAAATTAACGCAAGACCCTACCCGTTTGTACTCATGAACTATGAATACCATACGATATGGTACGATAGCACTTTATTCATCCCAGGAGGGAGATTGGTCTGCCAACAGTCATAAAACACAAGGTAGACAAACGTGCTGGAGAAACTCAGCAGATGCAGCAGCATCTATGGAGCGAAGGAAATAGGCAACGTGTCGAACCAAAACGTTTCTTCAGACATAAAACACAACAAGATACACAAAATTAAAGTGACAAGTGGAAAGCTCAGATTGGGTGTGCGCAAAGATTGTGGGCGGTGAGGTGGGGGGAGGGGTAAGGGGACCCCGTACGGGATTAGTACGGGTGTCAGGGGTTATGGAGCGCAGGCAGGAGAATGGGGTTGAGAGGGGAAGATAGATCAGCCACGATTGAATGGCGGAGTAGACTTGATGGGCCGAATGGCCTAATTGTGCTCCTAGAACTTGTGAAATTTCCAGTCTTGGCCTTGGGCAGCTGCGACTCTGCCCCAGGCTCACTGCATAGTCTCCTGCAGTCGCCTAAAAAGTCCCCTTAAAGCCCTGTCCCACTGTACGAGTTCATTCAAGAGTTCTCCCCGAGTTTGCCCTGATTCGAACTCGGAGATTTACGGTAATGGCCGCTCGTCGGTACTCGGGGCTCTCGTGGACATTTTTCATCATGTTGAAAAATCTTCACGAGTCTTCCCGAGCTTACCTGCCGTTAGCGAGTCTTCCCGAGTACCTGCCGTTAGCGTTACGAGCCGCTAAGAGACGTCCCCGAGCTCCGACGTACCCGCTACGTTCATTCTACGTGCTTACCACGAGTTTGATTTTTTTTTAAACTTGGGAGAGCTCTTGGAATGAACTCGTACAGTGGGACAGGGCCATAAGTGGGACAGGCCCATAAGACTTTCTGGTCTGCTGCCAAGTAATATCAGTGTGAGTCAAAGTATCAAAATAAACCTTTTGCTGGATTAACCCAGTGTGACTTGCTTTTAAAGTCTAATTCTGCTTTGTAGGAGCAACTTTCTCTGCAGGAAGCTTTACTCCAGAGAGCTTGGACAGCAGGGTGAAACCACAGGCACTTGTGCTGAAGCCCAAATCCTCCAGAGCCAGTTTCTAATGGCAAACATCTCACGTCGGAGACCTGTGCTCCACGGTGAGGGAGGTGAAACTGTTTGTTCACTTAATTTACCCCGTCCATATCTCCGGAAGGAGAAGGAGCCTGCAGCAATAACGCAGGATGCTGCAGGAGGTTGCCCAAGCCTCTGAATAAACCATGCCAACCTCCCTCCCGTTGACTCCATTTATACCTCACGTTGCCTCGGCAAGGCCAGCAGCATAATCAAGGACGAGTCGCACCCTGGTCACTCCCTCTTCTCCCCTCTCCCATCAGGCAAAAGGTGCAGAAGTGTGAAAACGCTCACACCTCCAGATTCAGGGACAGTTTCTTCCCAGCTGTTATCAAAGCCCAGTCCCACGGACAAGTTCATTCCAAGAGCTCTCCCGAGTAAAAAAAAAAATCAAACTCGTGGTAAGCACGGAGAATGAACGTAGCGGGTACGTCGGAGCTCGGGGACGTCTCTTAGCGGCTCGTAACGCTAACGGCGGGTACTCGGGAAGACTCGCTAACGGCAGGAAAGCACGGGAAGACTCGTGAAGATTTTTCAACAGGTTGAAAAATTTCCACGAGAGCCCCGAGTACCGACGAGTGGCCATTACCGTAAATCTCCGAGTTCGAATCAGGGCAAACTCGGGAGAGCTCTTGGAATGAACTCGTACCGTGGGACAGGGCTATCAGGCAACTGAATCATCCAACCACAACCAGAGAGCAGCGCTGATCTACTATCTACCTCATTGGTGACCCTCGGACTATCTTTGATCGGACTTTGCTGGCTTTACGTTGCACTGAAAGTTATTCCCTTATCATGTATCTACGCACTGTAAATGGCTCGATTGTAATCATGTATTGTCTTTCCGCTGACTGGATAGCACGCAACGAAAGCTTTTCACTGTACCTCGGTACACGTGACAATAAACTAAACTGTAAACTGTAATAGTGATGTAGGCATGGAACCAGGCCCATCGGCCCATCAGACATGAACTACCCAAATGGTGAAAGAAAATTATTGGGCCACTCCAGTAAAATATTTTTTGCAAGGACTTGAAATTTCTTTCCTCCTTTTCTTTCAGCCCGCTACCTTCAACGATTTCTTTGCTCTTTTTAATCCTGGTCCTGGAAGCTTTGCTCTCAATCCATCTCACAGGGCCTTGCCTTCTGGTGTCACTATACAAACCCAGGGGTCGGCAACCTGCGGCCCCCGGGCCGAATGCGGCCCGTAACCCGAAATCATCCGGCCCGCAGGTGGATTTTTTTCCCCGTAATCATTCGCCCCGCCGAGCGCGGAGCTCTGGCTGCAACGCATCCTGCGCAAACACGTTTAAGAAAGAACTGCAGATGCTGGAAAAATCGAAGGTCGACAAAATTTTGAATTTCACTACACCAATTGGTGTAAGTGACAATGTGAACCTTTGAACCTTTGAACCGCTGGGGAAACTCAGCGGGTAAGACATGCAAGGATCGCACGAGGCTGCCTCACCCGCTGAGTTTCTCCAGCATTTTTGTCGACCTTCTGTGAACGTGTGATTTGATGCCTGCCATCCGGGGCGGGATGGGGGCGGGATCCACGTGAAAGTTGTGGCCCGCCATCCGTTCACAGACATGCGTCCCGGCCCCTATGCAGAACAAGGTTGCTGACCCCTGTATAACCTCCAGTATTCGCTCCATCATCACCACCTCTCTTTCTTCCACCTGACAAAAAAACTACTTCTATGACCAAGCTTTTGATTGTCTACCCTTATCATTTGTAACTCGACATCACAGTCCATTTGACAACACTGACGCAGAGCCGTGGGTTGCTTTGCTACTTTCAAGGCCAGATGATGAAAAGATATTGTCATGGCAAAGATATTGCTGACAGAAACTGTCTTAGCATACAATTGAATAGCAGTAGCCATCTAAGGTGCAAAAAAAGACACAACAAACTGCAGATCCTGCAAGGTAGACACAAACTGATTTAAACCAGCATCTGCAGTTCTTTCCTGCAGATACTGCACCCTTGGGCAAAGAAACAAGTGCTGGAGGAATTCAGCAGGTCAGGCAGCATTTGGGAAGAGAATGGACAGGCGACATTTTGGGTCAGGGCTGTCTTCAGACTGATCAAAATATAAAAGTCAAGCGGATTCAGCAGATTAAAAAAAACATTTTATTTTAAATGTATCACTTTCTCAGCTTGTGTGGCAAGACCAACTCTCTGCCCCTTTACCAGGCCATTTTAGAGACCAGTTCATTATTAATAATAATAATAATAGATTTATTTTATATAGCGCTTTTCAGGACTCAAAGTCGCTTTACAATTGAGAGTCAGGAATAAACAAAACAAAATAGAGCAGTAAGACAGAGGGGAGGGGAACATTGGACTAAGGGTATGCAGAGGTGAAGAGATGGGTCTTGAGGCGGGACTGGAAGATGGTGAGGGACTCAGAATTTTGGACCGGTTGTGGGAGGGAATTCCAGAGCCTGGGAGCTGCCCTGGAGAAGGCTCTGCCTCCAAAAGTGCAGAGGTTTGATTTCGGAGTGGAGAGGAGACCAGCTGATGTGGATCTGAGGGACCGTGAGGGTTGGTAGGGGGAGAGGAGGTCAATGAGATAAGGGGGGGCCAGGTTGTTGAGGGCTTTGTAGGTGAGGACCAGGATTTTGTAGGTGATCCGGTGGGAAATGGGAAGCCAGTGAAGTTCTTTGAGAACTGGGGTGATGTGGTGCCAGGATTTGGTGTGGGTAATGAGTCGAGCGGCTGCATTCAGGACCAGTTGGAGTCGTTTGATGCTGCTGGAATTGATTCCGAAATGAAGAGAGTTACAGTAGTCCAGTCGGGAGGAGATGAAGGCATGGATGAGTCTTTCAGCAGCACCATTAGCTGTCAACCATGTTGCTGGGACTCGAGGCCAAACCAGGAAAGCTCCAGGTCGTCATGAAGGACGTAAGGTGAGTGGATAGCAAGAAATTTAAGGGCAGCACAGTGGCACAGTAATAGAGTTGCTGTCTTAGAGCACCAGGGATTCAAGGTTCGATCCTAACTACGGTGCTGCCTGTGCAGAGTCTGTACGTTCTCCCTGCGACCGCGTGGGTGCTCCAGTTTCCTCCCACATTGCAAAGACGTAGAGGTTGGTAGTTTGATTGGCTTCTGTAAATTGGCCATAGTGTGTGGGATAGAATTAGTGTGAACTGGTCGGTACGGTCTCAGTGGGCCGAAAGGCCTGTTTCTACACTGTATCTTGAAATCTAAAATTAATTTGTTCCCATTGGAGTCAAACCGAGAGGTATAGATTGACTGAGTCTGACAGAAGAACAAAAACCACCATGAGGGAAATTGTTTAAATGCATCAATCGGGACTGTGGTCGGGGTGGAAGCAGATTCAATTGTAGTTTTTAGTTTAGTTTAGAGATACAGCGCGGAAACAGGCCCTTCAGCCCACCTAGTCTGTGCCGACCAGCGATCTCCGCACACTGACACTACCCTACACACACTTGCGACGACAGATGGCGCAATGGGCTAAGTGTTCGGCTGGCAACCGGAAGGTAGCCGGTTCGAATCCCGCTTGGAGTGCATACTGTCGTTGTGTCCTTGGGCAAGACACTTCACCCACCTTTGCCTGCGTGTGAATGTGTGTGAATGTGTGTGTGAATGTGTGTGAGTGATTGGTGGTGGTCGGAGGGGCCGTAGGCGCAGATTAGCAGCCACGCTTCCGTCAGTCTGCCCCAGGGCAGCTGTGGCTACAGAAGTAGCTCACCACCACCGAGTGGGACTGAGGAGTGAATGAATAATGCGATGTAAAGCGCCTGGAGTATTAGAAAGGCGCTATATAAATCCCATCCATTATTATTATTATTATTAAGGGCAATTTTACATTCACACCAAGCCAATTAACCTACAAACCTGTTCGCCTTTGGAATGAGGAGGGAAACCGGAGAACCCGGAGAGAACCCACGCAGGTCACGGGGGCGGACGTACAAACTCCGTACAGACAGCACCCGTGGTCAGGATCGAACCCGGGTCTCTGGCGCTGTAAGGCAGCAACTCTACCGCTGTGCCACCGTGTGGTGTTCAAAAATAAACTTGATCAGTATAAAAAAATAAAGGGTTGCAGGGACTGGAGAAGTGGGACCTCTCACACGGTGCTTTGTTTTTGAATGTATACAGTCACCTTAAAAATGTTTAAAACTAGACTTTCATATTTTTAGAATATTTAGTGCATATTATTCTTAATTTTTTTAAACATTGATTTTATTCTTTTATATTGATTGGAAAAAATGTTGATTAACACAGTTTGATTTTTAAACAACATGCCTCCCTTTTGTCTCCAAACATGCTCTGCTCTGGGTTCAACAGATCGATGCCCTACATCTGCGCTATCACCATTTTGTCTGGAATTAATATATCCTCCGAGGGTTGCCAACTGTCCCGTATTAGCCGGGACATCCCGTACATTGGGCTAAATTGGTTTGTCCCGTACGGGACCGCCCTTGTCCCGTATTTGACTGCTACTACTAGGGTCGAGGGGACTGTCGGGTCGGAGCGCCGTGTCCGGCCCCGCCTCACCCGTCCCGACGTAGTGCAGCCCATGGAGTGCAGTAGCAGCAGCGCCTCGCCCGTGGCCCCGTCGGTCGGTCGGCAGCCCGGCCAGCCGTCCAACCTTTGCTCACCGCCAACACCACCACCACCCCTCCTTCTCGTGGCCGATGATCGGCTCATGAGTTGGGTGGGGCGCCGGACTTTGCATGCAGCAGAACACAACGCCCAGCCGGCGGGCCAGCTGAGGAGTTTGGACCCGGGCCGCGTGACGTCGCTTGCAAAGTCAAACCTCCTCAGCTGGCCCGCCGGCTGGGCTTTGTGTGCAGTCCAGCACCCGGGGCCAACTCATCATTCACCCAGCCACGGCCGAGTCGGTCAACGAATTGCCGTCGGGAATTTGTCCCTTATTTTGACCTTTTGCCCCTTATTTGGGAGTGAGAAAGTTGGCAACCCTATATCCTACACCTCCTAAAGCCCCTGTCCCACTGTACGAGTTCATTCCAAGAGTTCTCCCCGAGTTTGCCCTGATTGGAACTCGGAGATTTACGGTAATGGCCGCTCGTCGGTACTCGGGGCTCTCGTGGACATTTTTCAACATGTTGAAAAATCTTCACGAGTCTTCCCGAGCTTACCTGCCGTTAGCGAGTCTTCCCGAGTACCTGCCGTTAGCGTTACGAGCTACTAAGAGACGTTCCCGAGCTCCAACGTACCCGCTACGTACATTCTACGTGCTTCCACGAGTTTGATTTTTTTTTTAAAACTCGGGAGAGCTCTTGAATGAACTCGTACAGTGGGACAGGGCTTTAAAGATGAGGTGGATCTAAGGTTTTGTATATAACGTACAATGAAACTAAGATAGCATTGAAATGCGACAAGTTTTTATGTGCTGGTTCCAGAAGACGATCTACTATCATCTGATACATTCACCCTTCTCTTTTTTCATATGGTCCATTTGAGATATTAGATAGCCGAGAATACCTGCCATTTTCTGCTTTTAGTGCTGCCACAATTTGCATCTTCTCACTCTTATCTCCTTACTTCAATCTTGGCGTTGCTCTTACAGAATATTAAAATCCATCTTCAGTCTCCCGTTTGTATGTGTTATTACTTTGGCTGAGCAGTGAGGTGATTGAATGATCATTCAGCACGGCCGAGTGCTTCAGAACAAAGCCATGGTTAGAGGTAGCAAGGCAGAAGAGGAGCTAATTATTGAAGTGCTTCCTTCAGCGAGAGTGTGTGTATCTGTCTTGCTAGCTATTTCAGCATCTCAAGAGGCTTTGCATGCAGCGAAACACTTTGAAGTACAGTACCACGCGCAAGATCAGAAATGTGTAGGCTGTTTCTGGGAGCACTGTGTAAGCCAAAACATTGGTGGTGGGGGAAGGTGTCACAATTCATGGCAAATAGTCCGATATACAATATATCGCCTTCTGGGAGGCGATACAGGTCTCTGAGGAGACTAAAGAAGGTCCATCTGTCTCCTCGGATTCTGGTGAACTTCTACCGCTGCACCATCGAGAGCATCCTTACCAACTGCATCACAGTATGGTATGGCAACTGCTCTGTCTCTGACCGGAAAGCACTGCAGAGGGTGGTGAAAATTGCCCAACGCATCACCGGTTCCTCACTCCCCACCATTGAGTCTGTCCAAAGCAAGCGTTGTCTGCGAAGGGCGCTCAGCATCGCCAAGGACTGCTCTCACCCCAACCACAGACTGTTTACCCTCCTACCATCCGGGAGGCGCTACAGGTCTCTCCGTTGCTGGAACAGCAGGTCCAGGAACAGCTTCTTCCCTGCGGCGGTTACACTACTCAACACTGTACCTCGGTGACTGCCAAACACACCCCCCCCCCCCCCCGGACACTCCTCCCACCAGGATTTATTAGATTTATTTATTTACTGCTCATATTTATGTCGCTCTTCTCGGGAGATGCTAACTGCATTTTGTTGTCTCTGTACTGTACACTGCACAATGACAATAAAGTTGAATCTGATCTGAATCTGAATCTGAATCTGAAGACCCGCACTTGTAGACTTCTTCTGTCGTGTGTCTTTCAGACCTGCAGCTCCGTTGAGGCGAGCCAGGCCAACGTGTCATCGTCCAGGTCAATCACACCTCGTTCACCATTCGGTGGCTGGTGTTTGGGGCAACTGGTGACTATGTGCTCCACCGTCTGTGTTGGGTCCCCACACTCGCAGGAGGCACTCGCTGTCCACGAGGCCCCACCTCTTCATCGCTACTCCATAGCGTCCGACGCCTGTCCTCGAAGCGGTTGAGGGTCGTCCACTGCTTTCGGGGCAGGTCCTGGCCGGGGACGCCAAAGGCAGCCTCTACGCGGCCTCCTCTACGAGTAGCTTACAGGCTCATAAGCCCACAAGGCGAAACCAATGTCTTTACCACGTCTGCAGACCGCTAAAAGCCATGCCTCCCCATGCCAGGCGGCACCGTTAAATGCCGCCAACTGTCGAGGATTAGCGCTAGTGCAGCTCAATGTTGAAGGCCTTACCACCGCCAAGCTCACCGTCATCGAACAGATTGCCATCAAAAAACTTGTAGACTAATTAACAGTTTCTACCCATGTGCCATTAAAGAATTAAACTCAAATAGATAACACTATGGGAAACACAACACAATTCGTGGTGCAATATAAAAATTTGTCTGCTGGAGTGTGCAATATAAGGTGCAATATTTCTACTATCTATTTACTTATTTTATTCATTGATCTTGCTGGTAAATGTGAGCGTTAATGGTTGACTGTGTTTTTGTTCTTTTAAATCTTTTTATCCTGTGCCTTTTATTGTACTGAAATTTCGTCGTACAGTTGCCGTGCAATGACAATAAAACGTATTCTATTCTAGACAGAAAACCGTCTAGAGAGCAGAGAGAACCCAAAGGCAACACGGTGGCATTAGTGGTAGAGTTGCTGCCTGACAGCGCCAGAGGCCCAGGTTCCATCCTGACCACGGGTGCTGTCTGTGCGGAGTTTGTACGTTCTCCGCGTGACCGCGTGGGTTTTCTCCGAGATCTTCGGTTTCCTCCCACACTCCAAAGACGTGCAGATTTGTAGGTTAGTTGGCTTGGTATAAAATGTGAAATTGTCCCCAGTGTGTGTAGGGTAGTGTTAGTACGCTTGTCGGTACGGACTCAGAACCTGCTTTCTCGCTGTACTTCTAAACTAAACTAAAGTTCATATGTTCTTTAGCCATAGGAGCAGAATTAGGCCATTTCATCCATCGGGTCTGCTTCGCCATTCGATCGTGGCCAATCTATTTTTCCCTTTCAGCCCCATTCTCCTGCCTTCTCCCCATTACTCTTGACACCCGTACTAATCAAGAACCCACCAATCTCCACTTTAAAAATACCCAATCGCAGTTTGTGGCAAAAAAAATGCCACAGATTCACCACCCGCTAATTAAATAAATTATTCCTCATCTCCATTCTACCAACACGCTGAGTCTTCCAGCCTTTCAGCTTTAATTTTAGATGTCTCGTGTCTGCTGTCTCAGATCATCGATGACATATAAATGTATAATGCTTTGTAAATGTAATGACAGAAGCAGCTTCAGAAATTCTCTGCAAATGACGGGCCTAATTCATAATGCTGCTGAGGGGATCCCCTCTTTATTTTTCTCCTCCTCTGTTATCAGGTTTCTGAACGGTGTTTGCATGAGCAACATGACTATTGGATTAACCTGCATCCCACTGCGGACATTGGACTTTGTCTCTGGAGCCAGTGCACTACAATGCCTAACACTATATTCTGCACTCTGTACCCTTTCCTCTGCCTATTGTATGTGTTATTACTTTGGCTGTGCAGTGAGGTGACTGAATGATCTTCAGACTGACGTGATTGTGTTTTCTGTTTTTTCCTCTTCTTTTTTAGAGATACAGCGCGGAAACAGGGTCCACCGGGTCCACGCCGGCCAGCGATCCCCGCACACTAACACTATCCTACACACCCTAGGGGTGATTTTACATTTACACCAAGCCAATTCACCTACAGACCTGTACGTCTTTGGAGTGTGGGAGGAAGCCGAAGATCTCGGAGAAAACCCACGCAGGTCACGGGGAGAACGTACAAACTCCGTACAGACAGCACCCGTAGTCAGGATCGAACCCGGGTCGGACTACGAAACAAAGATTTGCACTGTAACTTGGTACAATAATAAATATAAACCTACACTTTAGAGTGACGCAGAGTAAGGCACCAACACACAGAGTTGCTGCCTTACAGCGCCAAAGACCCGGGTTCGATCCTGACTACGGGTGCTGTCTGTACGGAGTTTGTACGTTCTCCCCGTGACCTGCGTGGGTTTTCTCCTGGTTCTCTAGTTAGCTCCCACACTCCAAAGACGTACAGGTTTGTAGGTTAATTGGCTTCAGTAAAAATGTAAATTGTCCCTGGTGTGTATAGGAGAGCGTTAGTGTGTGGCAATCGCTGGTCGGCGTGGACTCGGTGAACCAACGGGCCTGTTTCCGCGCTGTATCTCTAAACTAAACCAACCCTCATGTCAGCCAGGTCATTAAGGTTGATAGGCAGAGAATTACCAAAGGCCTCTAACCTTGCTGGATTTAGCTCAGGTACCACACGGTGACCAAAACAATCCAGCACACATAACCACTCCGCATCCTTGAGATATGTTACCATGCTAAAGCCCCAGTTTAAGTGTAAAATACTGTTTGCAACCCCTGGAACAACTGTTTACATTGGTGCCAAATGCAAAAAGCTACAGGGGATGTCATCCTAGCTTATTCCTGACACTTAAGACAAGTTAAAGCCTTAGGGTGGGCCATCCTGAAGTCATTTTCTTTCTCTATGAGTAAAAGATAATTGAAGTTGACACTCATGTATTTCCTCCACAATGAAACATAATTATCGTGACAATTTGATCAGAGCGCTTGCATTGTGAGAGTACTATGATTTTTTTTTTGAAGGAACAGTTGTAGATGGTGACGATCTAAAGTTTGGACAACTTAATTAACATGGAGGATTCTTGACGACTAACACTTGATATTCTATTGAGGCCTGACAATTCTTGACGGTACATCTATAATTTTCACGAGCAAAAACACATGGAAATTACATTGTAGAAAACAATTAACAGCAACACACTGTGTCAATTGAACAGAGCTTTGCTTGGAGGTTTGGTCATGCCAAACAGATTAGATCACTAATGAAGGTAGACAAAAATGCTGGAGAAACTCAGCGGGTGCAGCAGCATCCATGGAGCGAAGGTAAATAGGCAACGTTTCGGGCCGAAACCCTTCTTCAGACTGATGTAGGGTGAGGAGAAGAAAGGAAAAAGGAAGAGGTGGAGCCCGAGGGCTGAGGGAGAGCTGAGAGGGGGAGGAGACAGCAAGGGCTACCGGAAATTGGAGAATTCAATGTTTATATGAAACGTTGCCTATTTCCTTCGCTCCATAGATGCTGCTGCACCCGCTGAGTTTCTCCAGCACTTTTGTCTACCTTCGATTTTCCAGCATCTGCAGTTCCTTCTTAAACTGTTAGATCACTAATGAAGTTTGGCTTGACTGTCCTGGGTTCAAATGATTAATTTTAAAGTCGGTGGGAGCGCTGTGAGACAGCTGCCCTGCCAGCAGCGTGTTAGTCATTTTCTACTTTTTTTGTTTTTTCACCAAGTACAATTGTGTGTTTTTAATGTGTCTTGTGTGGGGGGTGGTGTGGGGGGGGTAAGGGGGAAACCGCTTTCGGTCGCCTCCTCCACGGAGAGGCGACTTTTTCCATGTCGCCTCCCTCGCGGCCTATCACCAAGGATCGGTGCGGCCTTTCCCGGAGACGGGCCCGGAGCTTCATCAGCTGGTCGCGGCGTCCGGATCCCTCGTTGGGGATCCCCGGAGGAGAAGAGCTCCGACCCCCGACCCGCGGCCTACATCAACTAGAAGCCGCGGTCTGCGGTGCTTTTAACCGCGGGCGCGGCGGGGACTTACCATCCGGAGCGGGATCCCTCGCCGGGAATCCCTGGAGAAGAGCTCCGACTGCCGGCCAGCGGCCTACAACACCTTCAAGCCACCGTCTCCGGTAGGGAAGCACCGATTCGGGACTTACCTTGCCTGTACATCTGGCCGCCCGCCAGCGGCATCCGTGAGGTTCATGTTCCCGACCACGGGGAAAAAACGGAGGAGGACTGACTAAACTTTGTGCCTTCCACCACAGTGATGAATGCTGTGGTGGATGTTTTGTGTTACATTTTTATTGTGTATTGTGTGTTTTTTTTTATTGTGGCAAGTTCATTTCACTGCACTTCATTGTGTATGTGATGAATAAATCTGACTATTGATTGACTAATTAGTGAATTTTGTTTGCGTGATGCTTAAAGATTCATACAGCACGGAAACAAGCTCTTCGGCCCAACTTGCCCACACTGCCCCATCTACCCTAGTCCCACCTGCCTGCGTTTGCCAATATCCTTCTAATCCTTTTTTTATCCATGTACCTGTCTAAATGCCTTTTAAATGTTGTGATAGTTTCTGCCTCACCTACCTCCTCTGGCTGCTCGCTCCATATACCCACCACCCTCTGTGTGAAAATATTGCCCTCCAGATTCGTATCCAATCTTTTCCCTCTCACCTTAAACCTATGTCCTCTCTTTCATCATTCTCCTACTCTGGTTAAAATTCTCTGTGCATCCACCCTATCTATTCCTCTCATGATTTCATACACCTCTATAAGATCACCATCATCCTCCTGTGCTCAAGGAATACTGTCCTAGCCTGCCCAACCTCTCCCTAGATAGAGCTCATGCCCTCACATCTTGGCAACATCCTCGTAAATCTTCCTCTGCACTCTATCCAGCTTAACCACATCTTTCCTACAGTAATAATAGCATGTTGAGCCCTGGGCATGAAATCCTGAGTGCATTATAAGCGTTTTATGTCCATATGCTTCTAGATCCAGCAGATACTGATATGAATACATTTTGCCTTGCTTACCAAAAGGCTTAACTACTGGAAAAAATATTTTTCCACATTTGATGGTTAACGGAAAGTTAATCGTTGAGCAAAGACCAAGAGCAGCATAAGGGGTTTGGGGGAGAAGGCAGGAGAATGGGGTTGAGAGGGAAAAATAGGTCAGCCATGATTGATAGGTGGAGTGGACTTGATGGGCCGAATGGCCTAATTCTGCTCCGATCACTTCTGAACTTCTGAATTCAACCATTTGTGTTTCTTTTTTTTTTTTTTGTGCTTTTGAAATTGAATTCTGTCTTGATTTGTGTACTGTGTGTTTTTTATATTTAATTTATTCCGATTATGTGTTTTGTATTTTTGTGATTCTATGCCTTGTAAGGTGTCCTTGGGTTTTAGAAAGGCGCCAGTAAATAAAATGAATTATTATTATTATTAATATTATTATCTATTTACCTCCATGTGTCTCTTTGGGCTAACATGTGTGATCTGACATGGAAAATCTGCGGCTTTGCCTACGAAGCGAAAACTTCCCACAACTTCCTTTGTCCAAGGTTAAGGGCAATTCACAAGTCTTCAGCATCACAATGGAGCTACACCTCAGAAGCTCGGCTAACCAGGGAGTGTGTTAACAAACATATTGTGTGAGCAAAGATTGTACGATTTTTCTAAGGGGAAATTTTGAGTAACCTCTGCTCAGCCACATCCTGAAGGCCCAGATTTCAAGTCAATATTTCAAGTTGGATGAACTTCCATTTACACCTCACGCTGCCTCGGCAAGGCCAGCAGCATAATCAAGGACGAGTCGCACCAGGCCACTCCCTCTTCTCCCCTCTCCCATCAGGCAAAAGGTACAGAAGTGTGAAAACACACACCTCCAGATTCAGGGACAGTTTCTTCCCACCTGTTATCAGGCATCTGAAGCATCCTACCACAACCAGAGAGCAGTCCTGAACTACTATCTACCTCTTTGGTGACCCTCGGACTATCCTTGATCGGACTTTGCTGACTTTACCTTGCACTTAAAGTCATTTCCTTATCATGTATCTATACAGTGTAAATGGCTCGATTGTAATCATGTATTGTCTTTCCGCTGACTGGATAGCACGCAACAAAAGCTTTTCACTGTACCTTGGGACATGTGACAATAAACTAAACTGTAGACTGTTTTGTGAATCCCAAGCTAACATTTGTCCCTCGAGATGCTCATCGTACTCCGTGCTGTTGGACGTGGGCTACGACTGCAAGGAGCAGCCGTGGAAGACATCGACAGTGTCGCCAGGTCAGGCTGTCCACTGCAACTCTTAACCCAGTGCTGCCGCCAGGACAACAGGCCTTACGGCAAGGTTGTGTGTTCAAATCCCCCTCTGGAGAGTCTCAATATCCTATTCTGGAAATTGAAGTGGAGATGTCTCAACCGACTGCGAGACGGGGTCGGCGGGCAAGGGTGACAATGCACAAATGGGGCTACATCGAGGGTACAACAACCTGTGACTGTGGCACATAGACCCAGACAATGCAGCACCTACTGCAATGCCATTGCTGGATAATCCATGGACTACTGCAAACCTTGTACGTAACACCCCAATAGCGCTACGATGTATACAGCAGTGGCGAGCCACCATAGAGCATAAGGACATGAAAGAAGAGGATGGGACAAAGACTATTTAGCAATCTGGAAGACAGTCTTGGTCTTCTAAATGCGATTTGAAACTGTGGCTCGTGGCTTCACCCAATGAGGTATTGCAGCAAATCCTCTATTCCCACGTTGATCATTTTATGGAGTAACACTGCCCTGATAAGGTTAGATGGAATGGTTCCAATCTTCTCCATGTTCATTAAAGCCCCATTAAACACGCCTTAATGCCACACAACCCAGCTCATAAAACTGTTAATAAAATGTCATTAATTGCAGAATGATATTTAAGATGTATATTGTTATTATACTTAATTAACCTCATTCATTTTGGAGATATTTTAAAAGAATCACAGTGTTGTTGGTCCTAATTGGCTTTAATCAGTGCCAATTAAAAAGCAACCATTCCACAAATTTACCAGACAATAGGCAGCAATGTTAGATTTTTCCAAGAGCAAAGCCTGGTCTTTGTCGAATTTATAAGACGGAACAGATGAAATGTTGGACTTTTTTGTTGTAACAGGTAATGTCTTAATGGGGGTCACTAATAATCCTTAATGATTATTAGTGATAAACACAAAGACAGACACAAAATGCTGGAGTAACTCAGCGGGACAGGCAGCATCTCAGGAGAGAAGGAATGGGTGACGTTTCGGTCGAGACCCTTCTTCAGCCTGACATGGAATCAGCCTGCAGGAAGAGTCCTACTGTGTAGAGGCAAGGAGCAGGATATTAGACAATAGACAATAGACAATAGACATTAGGTGCAGGAGTAGGCCATTTGGCCCTTCGAGCCAGCACCGCCATTCAATGTGATCATGGCTGATCATCCCCAATCAGTACCCCGTTCCTGCCTTCTCCCCATATCCCCTGACTCCACTATTTTTAAGAGCCCTATCTAGCTCTCTCTTGAAAGCATCCAGTGAACCTGCCTCCACCGCCCTCTGAGCAGAGAATTAAAGCTGACTGCCCAATGCTTCTCTGTTTATCTTCACCTCCTTCCCACTCATTTGTTCAACAATGAGCTCTAAGTTTTCTTGCGGACTGGCTGGGTCCAGCAATAATCCCAAAATATTCCCAACATTCGAATTACTCTCTCAATGTGGCGGTGAGGGAGACGGTGAGGAATCACAATCACGTTGTGGAGGTGTACCTGATAAGGAAAACAGGAAGAGCTGCACCTCTCCTCTCTTGTTTATGTTTCATAAGGCATATGAGCAGAATGAGGCCATTCAACCCGTTGAGTCTACTCCGCCATTCAATCATGGCTGATCTATCTTTCACTCTCAACCCTATTCTCCTGCCTCCTCCCCCTAACCTTTGACACCCACTAATCAAGAATCTCTGCTTTAAAAATAGCCAAGGACTTGGCCTCTCAGCTGTATGTGGCAATGAATTCCACAGATTCACCAGCCTTAACGTCATGGTCGAACAATAGTATTGTCGCAACACTTTTTTTCCAATCAATATATCCCCCAGTACAAAGAATAAAATTAACACATTTAAAAAAAACCATATTATTTAAATGATATACACTAAATAATCTAAAAATATGAAAATCTATTTTTACCGGGTGGCACGGTGGAGCAATGGTAGAGTTGCTGCCTTACACTGCCAGCAACGGGGTTTGATCCTGACTACGGGTACTGTCTGTACGGGGTTTGTACATTCTCCCCGTGACCGCGTGGGTTTTCTCCGGGCGCTCCGGTTTCCTCCCACATTCCTAAGACGTGTAGGTTTGTAACTGTCACTGTATGTCATGTTGTTACTTGTGGGTGGAGCACCAAGGCAAATTCCTTGTATGTGAATACTTGGCCGATAAACGTACTTAACGGCCTGTCCCACCAGCATGCGATTGCATGCGCCTAGCGCGACCAAACGTGGTGGCTCGAGGCGTACGGCCTCGCGGGGCCGGTCCCGCTTCCAACCGCGGAGACGTCTGGAGTTGTGCGGGGCTGGTCCCGACATCATACTCACCAATCAGCTGGGCAGGAGGCGGGCCGACTTAATTTGGACGTCGCACGGCGTCGGGCGGTTACGTCATCACGCAACGGCACGCCGGGCGGTGACGTCATCGCACAACGCCACGCGCTAGGCGTACGCCGTCAAGACGCTGCGTACGGCGTCGAGACGCTGCGTACGACATGGAGACGCTGCGCACGCCCCGTCGAGGCGCTGCGTACGGCCTCAATGCGGCTGCGGGCCGACAGGCCGTTGTCGCGCGGGATTTTTGGACAGTGTCAGTTTTTCGGAGCCCCGAGCGATGTCGGGACCAGCCCCGCACAACTCCGTACGGCTCCGGCGATTGAAGTGGGACCGGCCCCGCGAGGCCGTACGGCCCAAGCGACCACGTTAGCTCGCTAGCCGCATGCAGTCGCATGCTCGTGGGACAGGCCCTTTACTTACTTACTTTGTTGGTTAATTGGCTTAGGTAATAATAGTAAATTGTCCCAAGGACAGTGTTTGTGTGTGGGGATCGCTGGTCGGTGTAGACTCCGTGGGGCCACAGGGCCTGTTTCTGTGCTGTATCTTAAGTTAAGGTTCCTTCCATTTTTGTGCATAGTATGAGCCACACAGGACTGTGACGCCGCAGTAGAATTCCACTCATCTCCCAGCGACTTCACAGCACGTAATCACAATGCTAAGTGGGGTAGAATAATAACAGACTCTGCAGAATCCCTTTGCCTAACAAGTAGTTTGCAAAGTTCAGCAGTATTCATGAGGCATGTTCATCACTCGCATAATTAAATCTATTAATTATTTTCCAATAGTAACATCATTAAGTTTATATTTTATGTGGTTGTTGTAGAATATTCATAATCAGTTTCCTCCCCACCTCCGCCAATGTCCTGACACATCTACAGTTTTGCAGGCTGCACATGTTATCCAAGCTGGTGTTCCCCTATTGTAATCATCCACCCTTGTATTTGTTTCCTGTTGCCCATCCCTTTGGTATCATGAATAAGCAAGAAGAGTTAATGTTCAAAAGTTCTAGGAGCAGAATTAGGCCGTTTGGCCCATCAAGTCCACTCCGCCATTCAATAGACAATAGACAATAGGTGCAGGAGTAGGCCATTTGGCCCTTCGAGCCAGCACCGCCATTCAATGTGATCATGGCTGATCATCCCCAATCAGTACCCCGTTCCTGCCTTCTCCCCATATCCCCTGACTCCGCTATTTTTAAGAGCCCTATCTAGCTCTCTCTTGAAAGCATCCAGAGAACCGGCCTCCACCGCCCTCTGAGGCAAATCATGGCTGATCTATCTTTCCCTCTCAACCCCATTCTCCTGCCTTCTCCCATAACCCCGACAACCTCACGAATCAAGAATCTATCAATCCCCAACTTTAAAATATCCATTGACTTGGCTTCCACAGCCTTCTGTGCCAATAATTTCCACAGATTCACCACTCTCTGGTGAAAGAAATTCCTGCTCATCTCCTTTCAAAAGGTACGTCCTTTTATTCTGAGGCTGTAGTCCTCTGGTCCTAGACTCTCCCACTGGTGGAAACATCTTCACCACATTCACTCTATCCAGGCCTTTCACTATTTGGTAAGTTTCAATGAGGTCCCCCCTCACCCTTCTAAACTCCAGCGAGTGCAGGACCAGTGACTTCAAATGCTCATTATAGGTTA
>CM075991.1:8802936-8840600 GCA_038087875.1 Malacoraja senta
GTATCAGGATGGACTTCAAATGCTCATGTGAATAATTCAATAAGAATTCTATTTTACTGAAAAAAAAAATTGATGATCTAAAATAAGTCAAGAATCAAAAGTGTTTTAATGTCATATATCCCAGATAGAACAATGAAATTCTTACTTGCACCAGCACAACAGAATATGTAAACCCCCCGATTCCATATGTCTATCCATGTACTCATGAGGTGTTGCCCGATCTGCTGGGCTACTCCAACACTTTGTGTCCTCTTTATGTAAACCTGCATCTGCAGTTCCTGGTTTAGACTTTGGACTTTAGAAATACAGCATGGAAACAGGCCCTTCAGCCCACCGAGTTCGCACTGACCAGCGATCACCTGGTACACTAGGGACAATTTATAAATTTTACCAAAGCCAATTAACCTACAAATTGGGAGGAGTGTGTGGGAGGAAACCGGAGCACCCGGAGAAAACCCATGAGGTCACAGGGAGAACGTACAAACTGTACAGACAGCATCTGGTCTCGGCCGCTGCAAGGCAGCAACTTCACCGTGCCACCCCATAAGTGTGTTTTAATCGCTTTTGTGCTGGATCTTAATCCAAGACAAAAGTGTCGAAGATAAAAGAAGAATCATGTTAGTCTGAAGAAGGGTCTCGACCCAAAATGCCGCCCATTCCTTCTCTCCAGAGATGCTGCCTGTCCCACTGAGTTACTCCAGCTTTTCCTGTCTATCTTCGGTTTAAACCAACATCTGCAGTTCCTTCTGACATATCACTTACTGAGCTTTGCCCCACCCCCACACCCACCTCTCTTTTCAAGCTTTCTCCTGCCCTCCTCCATTCAGTCTGAAGGGAAATATTATCAGTCCATCCCCTCCGCAGATGCTGCCTGACCCACTGAGTTCCTCGAGCATTTTGTTTATTGGTCTCGTCAATACCGCTTTGCCCCGTGGAGCTGCCGTGACTAAACAACCCAACTCCCAGCCTGTTTGATTTGGTGTTCAGGATCCCTTAGCTTATATACACTCTGCCAAATTGCACACGTTGCTTAGCAGAAAGACCAGAGCATTTTATGAAGACATGTACACCATTCATGGATTCATTACAAGGATAGTTTGGTGCAACACAACTTTGGAGTTAAATCTAATTACGGGTTGGGTGATGGGTGGGGAGGGACACGAGGCAAGTATATCATCACTTTTTGTTTTTCTTTCTGTTTTTGTCTTTTTATTTTTCTACGTCTTACTTATTTCTTTTACTTACTCGCTCTTTGGCGACACCAATTTGGTAGTCTAAGGGTTCTATTCTTGCTCATCCATTTTTTCTCTCTCTTGCTCTTTCTCTCTTCTTCTTTCTCATCTTCAGCTAAAAATTAAAATTGAAACTGTACAATAACTGTATGATGTCATATGCCGCTGCTTATATTTTTGTACACTGCTACAAATAAATTTAAAAAAAAAAAAAAATTGCGCATGTTGGGCGTACATGGACATGTCCAGCTTGATGCCTGACCTCACTGTCAAACATCCAGCAATTTGCAAAACCAAGGAGCACTATTTTTAGCGGCTGTGGGATTTGTGACATGAATGCGTTTTGAGTCATTCCCTCTCCATGCACAGTGCCAGACCCAAGTGTCACGTCCAGTGCAACATGTCCCTGTGATATTTTATCAGCCACAGCAGTTTAAACAGAGACATCAGCCAAGGTAGTGTGTAAGGTCAAAGCTCCAACCCGCCCGCATATCTTATTGAAGCACACACTCTACTAATGCAAGCAAGCATTTGTGTGATTGTTCAGACAATTTAACACCTTTGCTACCAGGGTCGTGCCACCTTCAGGAGGCAAGAGTCTCAATTTCAACAGTGACAGACCAGCACTAAAAAGTAGACACAAAAGGCTGGAGTAACTCAGTGGGACGGGCAGCAATAATGAGTTCTTCATCTCTCCACATCATCTACTTGATCTCTCTACATTATTGGCCAAGTACATGTGTATACTTGGCCAATAAACTTATTCATTCATTCAAGGACAAAGGATGATGCATGGAGATTTGAAGCGAGTTAGAATATTGTCAGCATGGTTTTGAATAAGGTGATGATTATGGATTCTACAAGGTGGGAGGGCATTCAAATGAAATAAAACAAAGAGCAGGGGGTCAAAGAAACAATAGAATTAAGCTTCCTGGGACTAAATAATAGAAACATAGAAACATAGAAACATAGGTGCAGGAGTAGGCCACTCGGCCCTTCGAGCCTGCACCGCCATTCAATATGATCATGGCTGATCATCCAACTCAGTATCCTGTACCTGCCTTCTCTCCATACCCCCTGATCCCTTTAGCCACAAGGGCCACATCTAACTCTCTCTTAAATATAGCCAATGAACTGGCCTCAACTACCTTCTGTGGCAGAGAATTCGAGAGATTCACCACTCTCTGTGTGAAAAATGATTTTCTCATCTCGGTCCAAAAAGACTTCCCCCTTATCCTAAAACTGTGACCCCTTGTTCTGGACTTCCCCAACATCGGGAACAATCTTCCTGCATCTAGCCTGTCCAACCCCTTAAGAATCTTGTAAGTTTCTATAAGATAATGTGCTGGTGGAGGAATGACACCAGCAAACAGGGTCACACTGGAAGTTAATATATTTGTAAATATATGTATGGAATTGTTATATTGGTGGAGGCCATTTGGACAATCCATACCATGACAACTCTCTGCAAGAGAAATGTTGTAATTCCCATTCCTGGCTTTTGTTTAGACTTTTACACGTTAGAGATATAGCATGGAAACAGGCCCTTCGGCCCTTCGGCCCTTCGGTTCCTCGCTGACCTGCGATCACCCCATACACTAGTACTTTTCCACACACTTGGGACAATTTTACAATCTTTACCGAAGCCAAATAACCAAGCAAACCTGGACGTCTTTGGGGTGTGGGAGGAGACCGGAGCTCCTGGAGAAAGCCCACGCAGGTCACGGGGAGAACGTACACACTCCGTACAGACAGCACCTATAGTCAGGATTGGACCTGGGTCTCTGGTGCATGACGAAGGACATCGCGGTGACGCTGCGGTAGAGCGACTGCCTTGCAGACACCAGAGACCCAGGTTCAATCCTGACTACGGGTGCTGTCAGTGCGGAGTTTGCGCCGGTTACCTCCCACATTCGAAAGACGTGCAGGTTTGTAGGTTAATTGGCTTCTGTAAAAAGAAATAGCCGCTAGCGTGTAGGATGCGTTAGTGCAATGGAACGGAATATTTTATTGTCACAGGTGACTAGGCACAGTGAAATCCTTTGCTTCCATGACCAAGGTATACAAATAGTGGCCATCTACGGTGCTGACAACGTTACAAAGCATGCCGGCACCTCCTTTGTTCTCCCCCCCCCCCATACCGGTTCCTCCACACATATTGGTCCCCATTGTCCACTGTTTGCCCCCTCCCTCCCCATTGTCCTCCCTCACCCAGCCCCCCCCCCCCCCCCCGTGTACATAGTGCGTAGTTCAGTTTAGAGATACAACGCGGAAACAGGCCCTTCGGCCATCAGGCCCGCGCCGACCAGCGATCCCCGCACACTAACACTATCCTACACACACTAGGGACAATTACATTTACATTTACCAAGTATTTCATTGTCCTATCTGGGACACATGACATTAAACTCTCTTGAACCTGAACTTGAATTAACCTGCAAACCTGTACGTCTTTGGAGTGTGGGAGGAAATCGAAGATCTGGGAGAAAACCCACGCAGATCACGGGGAGAACGGACAAACTCCGTACAGACAGCACCCGGCGTGTGGATCGAACCTGGGTGTCCGGCACTGCATTCGCTGTAAGGCAGCAACTCTACCGCTGCGCCACCGTGACTGCCGGTGATACGCAGTGAACGGGTATTTGGTGGTCGCCATAGACTCGATGGGCTGAAGGGCCTGTTTATGAGCTGTGTCCTTAATCTAAAGCAAACTCAACTAAACTAGATTGGTTCTGAGCGTTTTCCACAGACTGCATTTGCCCTACTTCCTGGCAGCAGCTCTTCAAAGTGTTCTGTCTCAATCCAGATTCACACAAGCACAAAGTCAAACAGTAAATATTTACACAACGGCTCATTTTAATAATTTATTCAGCAACAATATCAAAAAGAAGCTATTTAACGGAAAGCGATTTTGCACCAAAGTAATTAGATTTCTCAAATAGGCTGCAGTTTCTCATTAAAATTTGGCCGCCCTCCACTGTGGCAATATATAGAACAATATCAGGCATGAACTGTCTCTGCTTCCCCTCCCCTGACCATAGTGGGATGGGTGAGGGTGGGTAAGGATGGTGTTTGGGCTAAAAGCCCTGTCCCACTGTACGAGTTCATTCCAAGAGTTCTCCCGAGTTTGCCCTGATTCGAACTGGGAGATTTACAGTAATGGCCGCTCGTCGGTACTCGGGGCTCTCGTGGACATTTTTCAACATGTTGAAAAATCTTCACGAGTCTTCCCGAGCTTACCGCGTTTCCCGAGTACCTGCCGTTAGCGTTACGAGCCGCTAAGAGATGTTCCTGAGCTCTGACGTACCCGCTACGTTCATTCTATGTACTTACCACGAGTTTGATTTTTTTTAAAACTCGGGAGAGCTCTTGAATGAACTCGTACCGTGGGACAGGGCCATAAGGGGTTATAGCCCTGAATTAGAGTCAATGCCTTCGAGTGTGGGACTCCAGGTTTTGGGAAAACATGTTCCCCATGTTGGGGGGGAGTCTAGAACCAGGGGTCACAGTTTAAGAATAAGGGGTAGGCCATTTAGGACTGAGATGAGGAAATTCTTTCTCACCCAGAGAGTTGTGAATCTGTGGAATTCCCTGCCACGGAAGGCAGTGGAGGTCAATTCAAGGATGTTTTCAAGAGAGAGTTAGATTTAGCTCTTAGGGCTAACGGAACCAAGGGCAATGGGGAGAAAGCAGGAACGCGGTACTGATTTGGAATCATTTTAAATGGCGGTGCTAGCTTGAAGGGCCGAATGGCCTCCTCCAGCACCTATTTTCTATATTTCTATGTTTCCATGTTTCGGTTGTTGGCCATTAGTCTGAAGAAGGGTTTCGGCCCGAAACGTTGCCTATTTCATTCGCTCCATAGATGCTGCTGCACCCGCTGAGTTTCTCCAGCATTTTTGTGCACCTTCAATTTTCCAGCATCTGCAGTTCCTTCTTTAACAACCTGAACTGGTAGACTTCCGTGGGGGTGTATCAGAGAATTCCACAGATTCACAACTCTCTGGCTGAAAAAGTTTTTCCTCATCTCAGTCCTAAATGGCCTACCCCTTATTCTTAAACTGTGACCCCTGGTCCTGGACTTCCCCCAACATCGGGAACATTTTTCCTGTATCTAGCCTGCCCAATTCCTCATCAATCGATTCTGTACTCCCCTTCCATTGCATCAAGCATAAAAAAAATACTGTGTTATACGATCGAAGTTTCAGACCACTGAGTTTTTAACCTTTTAAGCTGAAGAGATCAGTTCTTTAAGATGCTGCTCACACTGCAGCATAAAGCGCGTTAAACTCCATGCCACTGACATCTCTTTTCTCATGCTGCTGAAATTACAAGACTAAAAGGGTAACCATTCAAACCCACCGTGATGTGAATCACCAATCAAAATATTCTCCGTCTTATCTCCTTCTGACAATGCCAGACCCACGGCGGAGTTTCATCGTATTATATTTTGATTTCAGGTATCCTGATTTCATATTTTATCAGTGGACGTGGTGAAAATAAGCCTGGGGATCCAGAGAGCATAGCTGATGGTGTACGGAGAGATGAAAATGCCAGTGGACATCTGCCCTTTCATCCAGAAGTTTTGTTTTTTTTAAGCGCCTGACAGCGCCAGGGACCCCGGTTCGATCCCGACTACGGGTGCTGTCTGTACGGGGTTTGTCCGTTCTCCCCGTCACCCGCGTGGGTTTTCTCCAGGTGCTCCGGTTTCCTCCCGCACTGCAAAGTAGTACAGGTTTGTAGGATAATTGGCTTTGGTAAAATTGTAACTCGTCCCCAGTGAGTAGGATAGTGCTCGTGTACGGGGCGATCGCTGGTTGGCGCGGACTCGGTGGGCTGAAGGGCCAGTTTCCACGCTGTATCTCTGCTGTCTAAAGAACGAGTGCTGCATGTTGGGAGGGGTGGTATGGAGGGAAGGTTGCACCATGCGAGGGGCTGTATTGAGAGAGTGCTGCAATGTGGGAGAAGCAATATGGAAAGAAAACTGTGCTTGAGGGGCAGTACTGGGGGAGCGCTGACAGAGACAGAGATAGGGAGAGACAGAGAGAGGGACAGAGAGAGACAGTCGGTGTATGTCTGTATACATGCATGAGAATTTGTGCGATACGTGAGATTGTATCTGCATGCTTGCACATGCATGTTTAAATGATGAGTACGCACTCATGCCTTTGTGCATGTGTGTTGTTTGTGTGGATTACATGTGTGTTGTGTGTAGATTACATACATGTATGTGTATTACATTTGTGTGTGTGTGTGTGTGTGTAATGCGTGTGTGTGTGTAGTGCATGTGTGTATGTGTGCATGTGTGCGTGTCTGTGTTTGTGTGTGTATGCGTGTGTGCGTGTGTATGCGTGTGTGCGTGTGTATGCGTATGCGTGTATGCGCATGTGTGTGTATGTGTGTGTGTATGTGTGTGTGTGTGTGTGTGTGTGTGTGTGTGCATGTGGGTGCGTGCGTGCGTGTGTGTGTGTGTGCGTGCGTGCGTGCGTGCGTGTGTGTGTGTGTGTGTGTGTATGTGTATGAGTGTGTGTGTGTGTGTGTGTGTGTATGTGTATGAGTGTGTGTGTGTGTGTGTGTGTGTGTGTGTCTGTGTGTGTATGAGTGTGTGTGTGTGTGTGTGTGTGTGTGTGTGTGTGTGTGTGTATGTATGAGTGTGTGTGTGCGCGTGTATTGGCTCTGTGTGTGTGTGTGTGTGTGTGTGTGTGTATGTGTATGAGTGTGTGTGTGTGTGTGTGTGTGTATGTGTATGAGTGTGTGTGTGTGTGTGTGTGTGTCTGTGTGTGTATGAGTGTGTGTGTGTGTGTGTGTGTGTGTGTGTGTGTATGTATGAGTGTGTGTGTGCGCGTGTATTGGCTCTGTGTGTGTGTGTGTGTGTGTGTGTGTGTGTGTCTGTGTGTGTATGAGTGTGTGTGTGTGTGTGTGTGTGTGTGTGTGTGTGTGTGTGTATGTATGAGTGTGTGTGTGCGCGTGTATTGGCTCTGTGTGTGTGTGTGTGTGTGTGTGTGTGTGTGTGTGTGTGGTGTGTGTGTGTGTGTGTGTGTGTGTGTGTGTGTGTGTGTGTGTGTGTGTGCGTGTATTGGCTCTGTGTGTGCATGTACTTTCTGAGGAGGAAACGGTTACAATAAATGAGCCATTATTCACAATCCATCAGAAATGCTTTAAAATGGGGCAGGATAATGTGCAGTTAATGCTGTGTAATTTACGCTGATGTCTGGACATGTTCAGTGGGAGAACGCTGATTACAGATAATTGTTGTAGGTGATGCACAGGCGACAGGAGTGTGTTGTGCAAATGCTGAGGAGAGACATTTAGTCTCAGTTTAGTTTTGAGATACAGCGCGGAAACAGGCCCTTCGGCCCACCGAGTCTGCGCTGACCAGCGATACCCGCACATTCTTCTACTTGCATATGGCGGGCCACGGGGAGAACGTACAAACTCCGTACAGACATCACCCATAGTCAGGAACAAACCCAGGTCTCTGGCATGGCTGCCACCGTGCCGTCGGTATCATTGAGATACCCAGCCAGGATCATAGAGGGAGCATTGCTGTGCTACAGTGCTCCTTGCTGCCTGACAGCATTGGCTTAGTTTAGTTCAGCGATACAGCATGGAAACAGGCCCTTCGGCCCACCAATGTCCATGCAGACCATCGATCACCCGTACGCACTAGTTCTATGCTGTCCCCACTCCCTGCACAATGTGGGGCAATTTACAGATGGCCAATTAACCTACCAACCTGCACGTCTTCGGGATGTCAGAGGAAACCATAGCACCCGGAGGAAACCCACGCGGTCACAAGAAGAACACGCAAAGAACGTCACAGACAGCATCCAAGGTCAGGATCGAACCGGAGTCTCTGGAGCTGTGAGGCAGGAACTCTACCAGCTGTGCCCTCGATTCACACCCAGATGAAATTGGGTGCTCAGTTACACCAGGGGTGAGAAGACCGTCAGTGGATATTTTTAAGGCAGAGATAGACGAATTCTTGATTAGAACAGGTGTCAAGGGTTATGGGGAGAAGGCAGGAAAATGGGGTTAGGAAGCAGAGATCAGCCATGATTGAATTCGATGGGCTGAATGGCCTAATTCTGCTCCAATCACTTTCTGAACCTATTAACTAAGTATTCTATATCTTCAAAATGATGTTAAGACTCATTGAAACTTCAAGTTATCTAGATTGCATCTTTATCCCATGCGGCAGTTATAGGATGGCACGGTGGAGCAGCGGTAGAATTACTGCGCCAGAGACCCAGGTTCGATCCTGACTACGGGTACTGTCTGTACAGAGTTTGTACGTTCTCCACCAGACCGCGTGGGTTTCCTTTGGGTGCTACGGTTTGCTCCCTCATTCCAAAGACGTACAGGTTTTGTAGGTCAAATGGCTTCTGTAAATTATAAATGATCCCCAGTGTCTAGGACGGTGCAAGTGTATGGGGTGATCGCTGGTCGGCGTGGACTCGAAGGGCCGAAGGGCCTGTTTCCATGCTGTATCTCTAAAAATCTAAAGGCAGTTTCCTTCATTTTACTAACCGTGCCAGACCAAAGTTTTTCATCTCCTGTACTACCTGGTGTCATGGCAACAAGAATCTCATTAGAACATAAGCTGCGCCTTTGACCAGTGTTTTACCATCCTCCCTCTTTAAAAAAAAAATAGATTTATTCAATTATTATCAATGTTATTTACAATACCAAAAAAACTCAAACAAACCCACCACCATAGTCCAAGTAAAACAAATACACTGAACATTAGTTAATTTTTTTCCCCATCCTTATTAAGGATGCATTCCACCCGCCGTGGTGCTCAGCGGACCCGGAAACCTTGCAAGATGCCCGTGGGCAGCGGGTAGTACCTCGCTAGCACCACCCGGGCGCGGACGTAGCCCCGGAAATAGGGCAGGCAGCCGGCTTGGGTGGAGCCCTCTCCCTCCTGGCGCCATGACTCGCGGATGGCCAGCTTGGCCAGGCCCAGGAGCAACCCAACCAGGACACCTCCAGCCCTACCCTCTCCCCTACGCACATCCTCTCTAGTGTTTTTCCAAGCAGTTCGCTGTTCGCCTGGAGAGACACGTTATGACATCTCTACCTCCTGTGTCAGCTTTGTGATATAAACCCTAAAGAAAAAAATGATATAAACCCTAAAGATAATCACTCGAATCATCTCAAGAATTCTAATATTGACTATATTAATATTCATAAATAATCCAGCACTAATTTAGTTTAATACTTATCCTCAGTCCTTGCTTCTTGCAATGGTTTTAAAGCCTTCTCTGGCTCTCTACTTAATCTTGCTGGGAGCCTGCATATTAATCCTCTCTGTCAATTAGTGAGGCGGATGGGGTGGGCTGCTTCAGTCTGAGGGATCTGGGCCAGCACAACACGCAAGTGGAAAAGGCTTTTTAAATGTCTGTTTCTGAATATTAACCACTTATTACTGCATGAAAGGAGGCCGTTCAGCCCATTGCACCTGTACCAGCCCCCAAGGTATCAATTCAGGTATTCACTGCCAATACTGTGACAACCGGTCCACTGGAGGTCAGTCAAGACAAAGGCTATTAGAGTATGTAAATCGAGGTGTTCACTGACCAATGAACCTGTACATTAAGCACAGGGATGAGGAATGATGGATGATTGTGGGTATGTGTCAGCAATGATTTCAATGAACATTTCTGCCTCTTCTCCAAAGTGCAGCCACAATACACATATCATTCTGTGAATGAGTAATCAGAGCATGCACGGACGGTTCGGGCTTGCTGGCAGTCTATACCACAGCTCCCTCTGTGCCTCGAGCCAGATCCAGGCTCATTGAAAGCTCCGCTTGGTTGGGCGAAAGCCCGCAACGCTTCAATGAGGACTGCATCAAAATTAACCCTTCCTGACTGGCAAAGATCCCAAACTGCCAGTTTCATTTCCTAGTCCTGTGGTCTCCTCGCCAACATTCCCTCACTGGGAAACATTCCGTCACTGGGAGAAAACTTCATTCTGCGTTGAACCATACTAATTCCGGATTGTGGAAGTGTACAACCACAGAGCCACGGAAACCACCATCCCAGGATGTCCATGCCCCACTCCAAAGAAGGTCTGAAGAAGGGTCTCAACCCAAAATGTCACCTATTCCTTTTCTCCAAAGATGCTGCCTGACCCGCTGAGTTACTATAAGCATTTTGTGACTATCTTCAGCGTAAACCAGCATCTGCAGTTCGTTCCTAACCCACTCGTAAGTAGCCACCAGCCATAGAAACATAGAAACATAGAAACATAGAAAATAGGTGCAGGAGGAGGCCATTCGGCCCTTAGAGCCAGCACCACCATTCAATATGATCGTCCCCTATCAATAACCTGCCTTCTCCCCATATCCTTGACTCCACTAGCCCCTAGAGCTCTATCTAACTCTCTCTTAAATCCATCCAGTGTTTTGGCCTCCACTGCCCTCCGTGGCAGGGAATTCCATAAATTCACAACTCTCTGGGCGAAAAAGTTTTTTCTCACCTCAGTCTTAAATGACCTCCCCTTTATTCTAAGACTGTGGCCCCTGTAACCAAAGACACGTTATGACATCTCCAACTCCTGCGTCAGCTTTGTGATATAAACCCTAAAGGAAAAATGCAGTGATAATCACTCGAATCATCTCAAGAATTCGAATATTGACTATATTAATATTCATAAATAATCCAGCACTAATTTCGTTTATTACGTATCCTCAGTCCTTGTCCATTAGGGTGGGAGATTGCAACCTTCACGTGGTCCACTCTGTTTCGACGAATGCAATCAACCCAGCATGCACAATCAAATAAGATCAAATGGAACAAGTTGTCCTACAACTTTAGGCTGCGCACGCCATACACAAGAGGAAGGAAAAGTAGCCATCTATACCAATCCCAACTCCTAGTCTTTAACATTCCTTGACCCAACATAAGGTTCCTTCAAAACACCCTCTGCCACTATTCCAACCATGCAAATCAAAGATCGTTCAACGTGACAGAAGATTAGCACAAGCTTCTTCAGACCCTGCAGGGATAAGATCCTCTTGCCTGGTTGCCCAAGAAACACAAGACAATACATTGCATTTTTATAGAGTGCTCGGAAAGTAAGCCCAACATGCAGTGAGCATAACAAACCGTGTTACTAATTAATGTACTTAACGTATCATTTTCTGTGGAGAAGGCAGGTCAATTTTACTTCGGAGTCACGTGAGTGACTTCGTGAAGAACCCGCTCAGTGCGCAGGCGCGGCGTTACGCCAGCAGTGCAACAGCGGCGGCAGCTGGAGGAAGGCGCTCCGGCTGCATTTTGAAACGGACGGTTGGGTGAGTATATTCAACTAGTCTAACAGAGAAAGAGAGTGTGGGTGTTCTTAGCAAGTAAGTACACTCACCAGAAGATTCTCCAACAGAACTGCCCCAGCTCAACTCCACCAGAGGAGCGTTTAATCTCAGGGGGGCAGCAACAGGCGGCAGGACCGCTCATAGAGCACTCCGCTATCCCCGACACCGAGCCGAGCCCAGTCCCACTAATGCCTGCACAGCGGACAGGGAGCAAAGCCATGAGAGCAACCGGCCGGTAATGTCTGATTTGTCGGATGGGGACATGTCTCCACCTACACGGAGGAGAGACAGCCGCCAGAGCTTACAACAGCTCTTGGAGCAGATGCTCCAGCGAGCTACGCAGAAGGAGCGTTCTCGCGGAGGTAGGTCAGGCACCTCCTCCACAGTGTCTTGGGCACTGCCCTCTGCTCCCTCATTACTGGAGGCTAGCATTGGTGACCAGGGTTGGGCTGGTCTGGAAAGGGGCTGGCGGAAGAATTCGGCAGAATGCAAGGGGTGCAGGAGCAGGAAGAGCTGCTGGGTGTCGTGGACCGCTATGTAGCAACCCCACGTGCTGGAAGACCGCTGGAACCAAACATGGCGGCCAGCATCAATCATCTGTCAAATAAGCCCTTGCAGGAGAAGGTACTTCTTGAGGTGCTTGAATTTTATACAGCACCAGAGAACTGTGAGGCCCTCAGAGTGAAGACTGTGAACAGCCAGATCTGGGGTCACGTGGGGTCAAACATGTGTAACCATGAAATCAAGCTACAGCGGATCCTAAGGCTCCGGACGTCGGCCATTACAGCCTTTGCTCGTTCTGTGCAAAGTATGGAGATGGATACTTGCCAGCAGGATGTGCTGGCACTGATGTGCAATACACAATCTCCGGCGGGGAAACATAAGACCTGCCCTCAATCCCAAATTTGCTGGGTTGTGCAGAGCCTCAGCTGCAGAGATGGATGCTCTGTTATTTGGGAAAGACCTCAACAAAAAACTGAGGGACATGGAGGAAGCAGCGACATCTTTCGGCCTCATGAGGGCAGGCCCTGGGACGAGCAAACCAAGAGCTACAATACCCAAGCGGCAGCACCCCATGGCATCCACCAGTCGACGTCCTCAATATGGGACTGGTGAAAGCTCGGGGACCGCATTTTATCCCCAAAAGATCTTTTTTAGATCAGGGCCCACAGCGGACCCCATGGAAAATGCGCCACCCCCCAACATCGCCAGCACGTCAGACAAGCAAAACCTACAAAAACATCAGGAAACAAAAGAAACACCACTGAACATGGAGGTAGGTGGGTCTGGTTCCTGCCAGCATATAGAGAATAAGGGTGCTTTACTAACAGAGGGGAGCTTACACTGGTTTAAACAAGCATGGGTTACTGTCACGTGTGATAAGTATATACTCAACAGCATTAGTGGAGAGGTCATCCAAAAGACCAAACATGAACCTTTGGAATTTGTATCAAATAAAACCAAAAAAGATGGTGGATGTCGCATCATCATTGCCTTAACATCACTAAATAAGTTTGTTGAGTATATACATTTCAAAATGGAGACAGTTGTTACTGCCAAACAACTGATTTCCAAAGGATACTTCATGGCAAGCATTGATCTGAAAGATGCTTACTATCTAATACCCATACACAAGGATCATTGCAGATACCTACAATTTATCTGGTTGGGGCAGCTGAGGCAGTACAACGCATTGCCCAATGGGCTAACCTCAGCCCCAAGATTATTCATCAAAATATTGAAAATAGCCATGGCAAGACTAAGAAACATATTGTCATGGCATACCTGGATGATATTCAGATAGTAGGGAAAACGATGGAATTGGCTGTGGCAGCAGTATCAGCTACAAAATAGCTCCTCGAAACTCGGGTTCATCCTACATCCAGATAAATCTAAGTTGAAGCCATCCACTATTATGGACTACCTGGGCTTCACAATTAACTCAGTCCATATGACTGTTACCTTGCCAAAAGGAAAATAAAAATAAAAAATAAAAATAAAAATGGTTGCATTAGCACAATCATGCAACTATTTAATGGTCAACAAAGGACCAACTATTCGACAAGTCCCAAGAGTGATTGGGAAAATGGTAGCAGCATTTCCAGCTACACAATGCGGACCTTTGCACTATCAAAATTTACAAACAGCAAAGGTACAGGCACTAAAACGACATACAGGTCACGATGTTCGTGTCATGTAATTACCCACTGAAGCAATATCAGCTACAGTGGTGGGCAGAAAATGTTTGGCATAGTTTCAGCTCTATCATCATCACTAACCTTACTTTAGTTCTTCAAACAGATGCCAGTGCTCAAGGCTGGGGAGCAACTTACTCCATATCCAGCATAACTATCTAGAGATGTTGGGCGCCTTTTATGGGTTAAAAGCATATGTAGCTAATATGCAGCACTTGCATGTTCGGTTACAGATTGATAATACTACGGTGGTGGCTTATATTAACCATATGGGCGGCATAAAATCATTATCATGCGACAAATTGGTCAATGTGATTTGGCTATGGTGTGTCTAAAGACATATTTGGCTATCAGCTACTTATCTACCAGGTAAGCTAAACACAGTGGCAGACACCAGGTCACGCAAATTCAATGATAACATCGAATGGATGTTCAACCCTAAAGTATTTGCTAAAGTTATTAAGCAGTATGGAACGCCAGATATCGATGTATTTGCATCAAGACGAAATCACCCGTTACCTATATATGTCGCTTGGGAACCAGACCCAGAGGCAGCAGCGATACATGCCATCACGCTGGATTGGGGAAATGTCTTCTATGCTTTCCCTCCCTTCTGCCTCATCAGTCGGGTACTTCGCAGAATACAGATGGACTCTGCTTCTGGAATTTTGATGGTGCCCGACTGGCCTACACAGTCATGGTTCCCGGTTCTACATGACATGGTGGTTGAGTCACCAATGGTCTTTCCCAGTGATCCAGGATTATTAACTCACCCAGTATCAGGCATAAGCCACCCATGCCATGAGAAAATTAAACTCCTGGGTTGCAGGCTTTGAATAGATCTTACCTGGAACAGGGATTGTCCGAACGAACCATCACCACCATGTCGGCATCCCTTTGAACATCCACCAAGAGGCAGTACTGAATCAGCATAAGAAAATGGGAGAAGTACTGCCAGGAAACAGGGACAACGTATGCAACAGCCACAGCCACCAACGTACTGGAATTCCTGGCCCATCTACACCATGATGAAGGGATCAGTTACAGTGCCATCAACACAGCGCAAAGTGCTCTTTCTGCTTATCTCAAACCAGCAGGACAACAGGTAATGGGATCCCATCCACTGGTGGTAAAACTGATGAAGGGCATTTATGATATCAAGCCCCTAAACCCAGGTATACCCATATTTGGGATATCAGTGTGGTCCTGACATACCTCAGGGAATGGCCACCAGCCAGATCCCTCAGCCTCGAGCAATCTACACTAAAGACGCTCATGTTGATGGCACTCGTATCCGCTCAGAGGGTCCAGTCACTACACAAGTTAAGGCTGGACAACATGGTGACCACCCCAGATCAGATCACATTCATCATACCGGGTCTGGTGAAGCAAAGCAGGCCAGGAACAGCTAATCCACTGGTGGTATTCCGGGCCTACCCACAAGAGCCACGGTTGTGTGTCGTGACCCATCTACAACATTATATAGACACAACCCACAATATCAGAGGGAGTGAAAAAGCCTTATGGGTCAGCCACAAGTAACCTCATGGCCAGGTAACGAGCCAAACCATTTCAAGATGGCTCAAACAGGTACTGAAGGCTGCCGGAATAGATACTAATACATTTAAATCTCATTCCACTAGGGCAGCATCTACATCAACGGCCGACAGAATGGACGTACCAGTTGACCATATTCTGAATACAGCAGGATGGTCGAGGGAAACGACATTCAGAACTTTTATAATAAGCCGTTGATGAAACCTGATTTATTTGCAGAGAAAATATTACAAGCTGCAAATATTTAAGTTAAGCCCGGGGGAGCACTTTAATTTTGTTATTGTTAATAACTACCTTTTGTGTTTCTTGAGAAACAGATTCAGAGGTTGATTACGATAACACTTCCTCCCTCAAGAACTTTCGGCAGTGAGTGAAATAAAACTGTTACACGGTTTGAAATCACAGAGCTTTGAAATCTTCACGAAGTCACTCACGTGACTCCGAAGTAAAATAGTAAGATTAAACGAGAACTTACCAGTTTGAAGTTTGATCTGTATTTTATGAGGAGTTACGATGAGGGATTACGTGCCCTCCGCTCCCACCCTCATTATATGGATCAAACTAATAAATTGATGTCTCCTTTTCTTTACTATGTTTACTTCAAATACCTGTGTCTATCTGTGATTCCACACCGCTGCTTGGAAGTATGCCGCGCCTGCGCACTGAGCGGGTTCTTCACGTAATCCCTCATCGTAACTCCTCATAAAATACAGATCAAACTTCAAACTGGTAAGTTCTCGTTTAATCTTACTATTCTATTTCACAGCTCCAGAGACCCGGTTCGATCCTGACCTCGGGTGATGCAAATGCTTTGCCTGTAACTGCGTGGGTTTCCTCCAGGTGCTCTGGTTTCCTTGCACATCAGTTCAGTTCAGTTCCTTTGAGTTTATTGACAAGTGTACCGAGGTACGGAGATGCTGCCTCACAGCGCCAGACATCTGGGTTCAATCCTGCCTATGGGTGCTGTGTGTGAGGAGTTTATACATTCTCACCATGACCATTTTTGGGTTTCCCTGGGATCTCACAGTCCAAAGGTGGAGAGGTTTGTCGGTTAATTGGCTCGGTATAATTGTACAAATTGTCTCTGGTGCGTGTTGGATAGTGCTAGAATACGGGGATCGCTGGTCGGCGCAGACTCGGTGGGCTGAAGGGCCTGTTTCCACGCTGTATCTCTAAACTAAACTAAGCTTCCCAGAGTGGATATCTATCTATTCAGTTCTGGGAAGCCACACAGCTAATTCCCTTTAAATTAGTTATTTCTCAGAGCATTATTCTGTCTGATCTTCACTGAGCTCTCTGACTGGAACCACATCTTGGTGCTTCTGCTACAGTCCTGGAAAATTTCACCTTTCACATCTTCCAGCAACGTCAGTAGTTAATATTGAAAAAAAACCCAATTCCGTTGCAGAGCAGAACATATTTGCGTCCACTACCCAAAACGGTTTAATCAAAACACCCAGAGCCACACAAAACTGTCCAGTATTTGGGGCAGCAAAGTGGCCCAGTGGTAGAGTTGCTGCCTCACTCTACCGCTCACAGAGACCCCGGTTCAATCCCAACTACGGGTGCTGTCTGTATGGAGTTTTCACGTTCTCCTTGTGACCGTGTGGGTTTTCTCCTGGTGCTCCGGTTTCCTCCAAAGACGTATGTTAATCGGCCCTCTAAAAAATTGTTCCCAGTGAGTAGGATAACACTAGTGTATGGGTGATTGCAGGCCAGCACGGACTCAGTGGGACGAAGGGCCTGTTTCCCTGCAGCATCTCTAAACTAAACTAAGAAAAGTGACATATTTTTCAACAGTTCACAAGTCGTGACAGCATGTTGTACATCCAGTTGCTCTTCACATTTTATTGATCGTTTTAAATCCTCTTTTTGACACATATTGTCCTGAACTCTGTGATCTTAAGGTCATAAGTGATAGGAGTAGAATTAGGCCATTCGGCCCATCAAGTCTACTTTGCCGGTAGACAAAACTGCTGGAGAAACTCAGCGGGTGCAGCAGCATCTATGGAGCGAAGGAGATAGGCAACGTTTCGGGCCGAAACCCTTCTTCAGACCTTCTACTTCACCATTCAATCATGGCTGATCTATCTCTCCCTCCGAACCCCATTCTCCTGCCATCTCCCCAAAACCTCTGACACCAGTAATAATCAAGAATCTATCTATCCCTGCATTAAAAATATCCACTGACTTGGCCTCCACAGCTTTCTGTGGCAAAGAATTCCACAGATTCAACACCCTCCTCATCTCCTTCCCAAAAGAACGACCTTTAATTCTGAGGCTATGACCTCTAGTCCTAGACTCTCCCACTCGTGGAAACATCCTCTCCACATCCACTCTATCCAAGCCTTTCACTGTTCTGTATGTTTGTGATAAAGGTGCATGCTTGCTCGGATGCCATTGGGACCAGGTACATTGATATCACCAAGATCACACACAGACAGGGTCAGTGGTTGGTCCACGGATGACAAGTGCTGATCATTGGGAACATGTCAAATTTCAGGCTTTTGTGTGAGGTTTTGATAGTACGGGCTTTACCCATCACAGACACCAATGTGGGACCAACATGTGAGTGAATATACTGCCTTAACAAACCAGTGTCATAATCCATTGTAGGACCAACATAACTTGCCATGTAACCTCTCTCCATGATCGGGCCGGTATCACGCTGCTTTTAATGTGAGCCTGCAATGCATATATCGCTTGGGCAGCTTACAACCCACCGGTTTGAAGAAGGGTTTCGGCCTGAAACGTTGCCTATTTCCTTCGCTCCATAGATGCTGCCTCACCCGCTGAGTTTCTCCAGCACGTTTGTCTACCCAGCGGTATGAATAATGGCTTCTCCAACCAAGTAACCCTTGCTTTCCCCCTCTCCCCCTCTCCCCATCCTAGTTCTCCGGCTAGTTTGACTGTCCTCCCGATTAAATGTAATCTTTCCACGCCTTGTTGTCACCTTCCCATAGCCAACAATGATCTACTCTTAAATCTTCCTTGATCTCCGTCCCCTTTGATCTGTCATTGTCACACCTTGCCCTTCCGTGTGTCTCCCTCTCCCCTGACTCCAGGTCTGGAGAAGGGTCTCGACCCGAAACATCACCCATTGCTTCTAAGGTAGACAAAAATGCTGGAGAAAAGCAGCGTGTGCAGCGGCATCTATGGAGCGAAGGAAATAGGCAACGTTTCGGGCCAAAACGTTGCCTATTTCCTTCGCTCCATAGATGCTGCCGCACCTGCTGAGTTTCTCCAGCATTTTTGTCTACCTTCGATTTTCCAGCATCTGCAGTTCCTTCTTAAACCCATTGCTTCTATCCAGAGGTGCTGCCTGTCCCGCTGAGTTACACCAGCATTTTGTGTCTATCTTCCCTGCTGTGCATCAATTGGCTGCTGCATCGCCTCCAAAATGACAGTGACTGCACTTGGGAAAAATTCTCTGGGACAGCAGGTGAGTTTGTAGAAACATTTTACCCCCCTTCATCTTTGTTCTAAGCCTGTCGACGACACTTGTTTTGTTGTTGCTTCCACATCCTAAGCCTTTGATGATCTCGATTTAAAATAAACCAGCTTGCTTGGAAATGGAGATCACCTAATGGTATGGATGTTGTTAATGAAAGGCAAGGCTCCTTTGCATGTTATTAAGACAGGTTAATCCGAGCAAGCTGTTCCGATCCGTAGGGACCTCAAATGTGATTTCAAAGGAAATTGCTTCTTTGAAGTTGATCTCGCCAGCTTCCCCGGTCTCGAACAAGTGTCACAACAATCCGGAAGTTACAGAAATCAATAATGTTTGCCATATCTGCGGGGGCAATGCAGGCACTTCAAAGGGGGAAGATCTTTCGGAGACGGCTCCGTCTTTCTCCCCATGCTCGTGTTGGTTTGTCCAATAACTTGTGGCTTCAAATATAACAGCCGGCCTCAAGCAATGGGTCTTACGAAATAACGCTCGCTTTGATCAATAGATCACAAGGTGCAGAATTAGATTCCACTGTGCCATGTTGAAAGTAGGCTGTTGCCTCTTGAAGCATTTGTCCTTGGCTCTGATGCACAATTTTAAAACCAAAGGAAATATTCCAGGAACATGTTTCCTTCATTTCTGTTCCAAGTCAATATGTTTTTCATGAAAGTTGACTGTGCTCTTCATCAATAAACCGTCTGGTTAGTACTGATCGTACACTCTTACAGAGAGATGGGATTGTTGGCAACCCCAACATGGGTCTGAAGAAGGGTGTCGACCCGAAACGTCACCCGTTCCTTCCCTCCAGAGATGCTGCCTGTCCCGCTGAGTTACACCAGCAGTTTGTGTCTATCTAAGGGCAATAGAAGATTCAGGTAGTGTAGGAAAGAAATGCAGATGCTGGTTTAAATCGAAGATAGGAGAAAGGTCTCAACCTAAAAAGTCACCCATTCCTTCTCTCCAGTGATGCTGCCTGTCCTGCTGAGTTACTCCAGCTTTTTGTGACTATCTTAGAAGATTCAGGTTGATCGCCCGAGGTAAATGGAACGTAGAACATAGAACAGTGCAGCACAAGAACAGGCCCTTCGGCCCACAACGTCTCTGCCCAACATAATGCTGAAATCCTGCATTTGCCTTTACTCCCACCCAGACTCTCATACACACGGGGGAAAGTTTTTACAAAGGCCAATCAACCTACCAGCCTGCATGTGCCTTGGGATTAGTTTAGTTTAGTATAGAGATACAGCAGGGAAACAGGCCCTCCGGCCCACCGAGTCTGCACCGACCAGAGATCTCCCAGTTCTATCCTCCACACTAGGGACAATTTACAAAAGGCAATTAACCTACAAAGCCCCACGTCTTTGGAATGTGGGAGGAAACCGGGGCTCCCCGGAGAAAACCCACGCGGTCACAGGGAGAACGTACAAACTCCATACAGTCAGGATCAACCCGGGTCTCTGCGAGGCAGCAACTCTACCCCAGCGCAAGTATGCCACCCTGGGAGGATGTTGGAAGAAGCCCACTTGGTCACAGAGAGAGCTTGAAAACTCCACACGTACAGCATTTGATCAGGATTGAACATAGGTCTTTGCGACTGCACATAATAAGTTCCCTGCATTTCCTTGTGCCTATCCAAAAGTTTCTTAAATGTGACTATGGTATCTGCCTCAACCACCAGCCCCACCAGTGCATGCATTCTGGGCACCTCAGTGTAAAAGAACTAGACTCCTTTAAACATTGCCCCTCTTTCCTTAAAGCTACGCCCTCTAGCATACGATTTCTCTATCTTGGGAAAAGGTTCTGACTGTCTACCCTATCTATGCCTCTCATAATTTGTATATACTTTTATCAGGTCTCCCTGCAACTTCTGTTGTTCCAGGGAAAATAATCCAAATCTGTCCAATCTCTCGCAGTAGCTGGCCCTCAAAGATGTGTGGGTTTGCAGGTCAATTGGCCTCTGTAAATTGCCCCAAATGTGTACATAGAAACATAGAAAATAGGTGCAGGAGGAGGCCATTCGGCCCTTCGAGCCAGCACCGCCATTCATTGTGATCATGGCTGATCGTCCCCTCTCAATAACCCGTGCCTGCCTTCTCCCCATATCCCTTGACTCCACTAGCCCCTAGAGCTCTATCTAACTCTCTCTTAAATCCATCCAGTGACTTGGCCTCCACTGCCCTCTGTGGCAGGGAATTCCACAAATTCACAACTCTCTGGGTGAAAAAGTTTTTTCTCACCTCAGTCTTAAATGACCTCCCCTTTATTCTAAGACTGTGGCCCCTGGTTCTGGACTCGCCCAACATTGGGAACATTTTTCCTGCATCTAGCTTGTCCAGTCCTTTTATAATTTTATATGTTTCTATAAGATCCCCCTCATCCTTCTAAACTCCAGTGAATACAAGCCTATGGATGAGAAAGCTGGATAACAGAACCTGTGCGGACGGGAGATCCAATGGTCAGCATGGACTCAGTGGGCCGAAGGGCCTGTTTCCATATTCCATCTCTAAACTGTAAATAAGCTTCAGGGCCGAGGGAAAAAAAGCCCCAGTTTTTTGATGGCAGAAAAGCTGGTGTAAGGCAATGAGAGTCTCTGAAAATGTCAAACATGAGTGATTAAACTGTGTCTTTAGTGCCGGGTGTAATAAACAGCGGCAGAGGCTGCCATTAACTGTGTTATGACAGTTAATAAGATGGTTCCTAAGGGGATTCAAGAGCAAGAGAGTCAGGAAGAGCTGGTTGAGCAAAGCATCTTTGGTATAAATGATTGTTGATGGAAGTAGATTGGGAGAGGAGAAATATCTTCTGCTGCATGCAATAAATATTTGAGCTCTGAACATAAGTGTACTCAGCTCCCCTCCTGAAATTTAGTTCCATTGGGGTCAATGGGATTTCAGAAATACAGTTCAATGAGGCATGGATTATAGCTTCATGAATTTACCAGCTCAATAAAATAAGAGCCTTGAGAAGAACAAGAGGTATTCTGAGACATATACTGTGGATGGAGGCAAAATATGGTGTATCAGAAGAATCATAAGGTGGTGATAGTGCAGAAGGAGGCCATTCGGCCCATTATGTCCAAACTAGTTCTCTACCAGTGTAACTCACTAGACCGAAGATAGGCACAAAAAGCTGGAGTAACTCAGCGGGGCAGGCAGCATCTCTGGAGAGAAGGAATGGGTGACGTTTCGGGTCGGTTAAGGATAAGGGAAACAAGAGATATAGACGGTGATGTGGAGAGATAAAGCACAATGAATGAAAGATATGCAAAGGAAATAGGCCATTGTAAGCTGTTTGTCGGGTGAAAATGAGAAGCTAGTGCGACTTGGGTGGGGGAGGGATAGAGAGAGGGGGAATGCCGGGGCTACCTGAAGTGAGAGAAATCAATGTTCATACCACTGGGCAGATGGGGCTCGTCAGCCTGGGAAGGCAGTCCATCTAGGAGAGGGAAAACTCTGATTTAAAACCTCCACTGCCTTGTGGCCGTATCCAGTCATGGAAAAGGCTCCAGGAGTAAACCTCAAGAAAATCCGGAGTCGGAGCCCCGAAGGCAGTTCGTCATTGTCTACAACCTCGCTCTGGCAGCTCCTGCGACGGCGCTGGTGCCAAACTGTAACGGCCCTGCTGTTCCTTTGGATCGATCGGCGACGTGGAGAGGGGGACGTGCTGCAAGGGGCAACAGCCTGTCCTCCATATGACATCGCCCAGGCTTGCATCCGACCACACATCACCTGCAAACCAGGATGCATCACCCATGGTCAGTCATGACCGAAGGGGGCGCCTACTAATACCACTGGGCTGTAAGGGGGAGGGAGGGGGGGTGGTAGGGGGAGGGGGAGGGGGAGGGGGGGCAGGGGGAGTGGTGGTGAAGATTCATCCCTTGACACCCTGCCAACAATATATGGAGGGGAGGTAATTTACAGTGGCTGTATGTGTTTGGGATGTAGGAGGAAGTCGGAGCCTCCAGCAAAATATCCAGGAAGAATACAGAAACGCCACACTGGCAGCATCCAAGGTTAGACTCAAATCTGGCTCACTGGAAATCCCAGGCAGCAGTGCCCTGTTCCTCTCATACACGCTCCCTGGGTTTCTCCCAGTCTCCCCCCATTTTTCACAATCTATTTCTGTATTTCTCACATTCTATATCTCTCCTAATCCCACTCTGTCTCCCCCCCTCAATCACACACACACACACACACACTCCATCTCCACCCCCCACACACACTCATCTTTCTCACTCCCTCTCACTATCGCTCTGTGTCTCTCACTATTAGGCACAAAAGGTCAAAATATGGGACAAAATTCCTGACGGCAATTCGTTGACCGACTCGGCCGGGTGCTGGACTGCACACAAAGCCCAGCTCGGCGGACCAGCTGAGGAGTTTTGGCCCGGGCAGAGTCCGGCACCCCGCCCAACTCATGAACCGATGATCGGCCACGAGAAGGAGGGGTGGTGGTGGTGTCGGCGGTAAGCGAAGGTCCGGGGGTCGGACAGTTGGCCGGGCTGCCGACCGACCGATGGGGCCACGGGCGAGGCGCTGCTGCTGCTGCTGCTGCACTCCATGGGCTGCACTACGTCGGGACGGGTGAGGCGGGGCCGGACGCGGCGCTCCCCTCGACCCGACAGTCCCCTCGACCCCGAGTAGTAGCAGTCAAATACGGGACAAGGGCGGTCCGTTGGGGACAAACCAATTTAGCCCAATATACGGGATGTCCCGGCTAATACGGGACAGTTGGCAACCCTACTCTCTATTTCTCTGTGCCTCTCACTCTGTCTCACACTCACTCACTCCCTGTCTCTCTCACACACCCTGACCCTCTCTCGCTCCATCCCTCACTCTCTCCCACACTCTCTATGTCTCTCACTCTTTTTCTCACTCTCTCATTCTATCTCTTTCTTTCTTTCTCTCCGTCTACAGCGGACGACGGCAGAGCCAAGATAAATTCCGTCTTCCCCTGATTAATTTACTTCCCGCATGGGTCCAACCCATCTGCTGATTAACCAGCTTATCCATCTCAAGACAATGCAAAGGCCCTGGAGATTGAGTGTTGGGAGGTGATAAATGAAGAAAGAAGGGTCTCGACCCGAAACGTCGCCCATTCCTTCTCTCCAGAAATGCTGCCTCACCCGCTGAGTTACTCCAGCAATTTGTGTCTACCTTGGATTTTACCAGCATCTGCAGTTCTTTCTTACACAAATAGAAAGGTAATGTGTAGGAAGGAACTGCAGATGCTGGTTTAAACCGAAGATAGACTCAAAAAGCTGGAGTAGCTCAGCGGGACAGGCAGCATCTCTGGAGAGAAGGAATGGGTGACGTTTCGGGTCGAGACCCTTCTTCAGTGTAGTAGTGCGGAGTCTGAAGAAGGGTCTCGACCTGAAACGTCACCCATCCCTTCTCTCCAGAGACGCTGCCTGTCCCGCTGAGTTACTCCAGCATTTACTGTCCATCTTCAAAGAGAAGTGCATTCTTGAATAAAATATAATTATCAGCCCTTGATGCACCTCATGCACGTTGCTCCATTGAAATGTCAAGGAGAATAAAGAATCCAGGCTTTGGAAGTGATCAATGGCAATTATGACACTATTTCCTGCATCTGCATTTACATGAAGGCACCTGCTATGCCTTGTCTTGCTTTTGATTCATAAATAGTACAAAGGTGACCATGAATAGTTTACCTTCCCGACAGAATCTGATTCTTCTTAGATATAATATTGTAGGAGACATGACAATTACAAAAAAATATTCAATTAAATATGAGCATTCTTCATAAATTATTTATCCCCAATGTAATTGGCACTGACCTAACTTGTCATATTAAATTTGCTAGTGATTTGTTCTGCCTCTTTCTCTATATGCACTTTGTGAATCACATTTACTATTCTCTCCCTCTCTAACCCATTGAATGCACACACATTTCCTGATATTTACGTACAACACCACACAGGGAGGCTATTCCACCCATTGAGTACATGCCTGCTCCAGCCCTTGCAATCTCCTCCATCGAATTCTCCCTTTTTCTGCATCGTTCAGCTCATTCTCTCTCCCACTCCCACCTTTTTATTAACTCATTCCTTTTGCTGCTGATCAGTGCAGGAGGCAATTTACAGCAGTCAATCAACCTACCGGACGTTCGTTGGGGATGTGGGAGGAAACCGGAGCATCCGGAGAAAACACACATGCGGTAACACGCCGAACGCGCAAACTCCGCACAGACAGCAGCTGAGGTCAGAATCGAACCCAGGACCCACATGCTTCGGAGCTGTGAGGTGGCAGCATTAACTGCAAAGTCACTAGGCAGAGATCTAGACTCTTTGCGTACTTATCCCAGAAGAGGATTAGAGTCAGAGAGTCATACGGCGTGGAAACAGGCCCTTCGGCCCAACCTGTCCATGCTGACGAAATGCCCTTTCTGCACTAGTCCCACCTGCCTGCTCTTGGCCCATATCGTTCTCAACCTATCCTCTCCATGTACCTGTCCTAATGTCTTTTAAATGTTGTGAGAGCACCTGTCTCAACTTCCTCTTATGGCAGCTCGTTCCATATACCCCCCAACATTTGTGTGAAAAATTTACTATTAAATCTTTCCCCCCCTCACCTTAAATCGGTTCTTAATTATACAATGTCTGTGCCGAACATAATACCAAGACCATTTCCTATCTAACTGCATTATCCGTATCCCTCCATTCCTTGCATATCCATATGCCAATCCAAAATCATCTTGAATGCCACCATCATATCTGCCTTAACCACCAACCCTGGCAGCATGTTCCAGGCATTCACCACTCAGTGTAAAAAAGTTATTAATACACAGCATTTTATAATGCAATTGGATAACACACAAACACAAGCTTTTCACTGTACCTCGCTACACATGGCAATAAAAAAATCAATACTAATGCCAATACTGCTGTATCATCGAGCCACCCCTCTCTCTCCCCTTCTCCCTCTCCCTCTCCCTCTCCCTCTCCCTCTCCCTCCCTTCTCCGCCTCCATAAGCTCCATAAGTTCTCGGAACTGAGTTATGGGGCTGTCCCACTGTACGAGCTAATTCAAGAGTTCTCCCGAGTTTCCCCCGATTCGAACTCGGAGATTTACGGTAATGGCCGCCCGTCGGTACTCGGGGCTCTCGTGGACATTTTTCAACATGTTGAAAAATCTTCACGAGTCTTCCCGAGCTTACCGCGTTTCCCGAGTACCTGCCGTTAGCGTAATGGGCCGCTAAGAGACGTCCTGAGCTCCGACGTACCCGCTACGTACATTCTCCACGAGTTTGATTTTTTTTTAAACTCGGGAGAGCTCTTGGGTGAACTCGCAGAGTGGGACAGGCCCATTAGGCCATTCAGCCCATCAAGTCTTCCCCTCCATTCAATCTATCTCTCCCTCTCAACCCCATTCTCCTTCCTTCTCCCCATAACCCCTGATACCCGTACTAATCAAAAATCTGTTAATCTCCACTTTAAAAATATCCATTGACTTGGCCTCTACAGCTGTCACAAATTAATCTTTCAACATATCTCACCTATATGTGATAAATGTCAACATTTAGAAGCTACCTTATCTCATATGTTTGCAAACTGTATAAAAATTAAAAAATTCTGGGTAAATATTTTTAGTATAATATCTAAAGTGACCAGCACACAATTGGACCCGGATCCAAAATTAATAATACTCGGAACATCAGAATTAAATCAAACATTTACAACAACACAAAGAAACTTTATTGATTATAGTATAATAACAGGAAAAAAATTAATTCTAAAATTTTGGAAAGGCCCCCACAATCAAAATGTGGATTATAGAAATGACAGAGACCTTAAACGTGGAAAGAATCAGATTTTCCCTGTTGGACAAACAGGAATTATTCGTTGGAACATGGTCTCCCTTTATTGATTATTTAAAGGGTCAGAATGGTTCAGCACGGGAACCTGACTAATGCTCGGGCTAAAAAATGGATGAAATACTATATTCTGAAATGTACGAACATATCTCGAATGAAGTTTTTTATTTTAATAAATTTTTCCACTCTTCTTTAACTATCTTTCTCTTTTTTTTTTTTTTTTTTCTTTTTTTTTTTCTCTTTTTCTTCTCTCTCTTTTCTTTCTTTACTTCATCTATCTTTTTAGTTCTATCTAGTTTAAAATAAAAAAAAAGGCAAAAGGTATTGGAGACAATGTAATAATAATTGATAATATTATCAATTTAAAAATGTAAGACTGTAATGATGTTAATAGGTTGTGTACTTATCTCCAATAAAAAATATTTTCAAAAAAAAACAAAACAGATCCAGCTGTCATAGTTCCTCTGACTAAAAAAAATCAGCTGCATCTCCCTTCTGAAGGTACTTCCTTTTATTCTGAGGCTGTGGCCTCTGGTCCTAGACTCTCCCACTAGTGGAAACATCCTCTCCACATCCACTCAATCCAGGCCTTTCACTATTCGGCAAGATTCAATGAGGTCCCATCCACATTCCCTCTCTCTCCTCTGTTTCCTTCAATCCGTCTCTTTACCTTCTTGACTGTGAAAGACTGAACAATTGAGATAAATACTCACTGTCCTCACCTGATCCTCTCAGGCATTTAATTCCAGCAGTGGTCAGTGGACAGGAAATGGAGATAGAGATTGGCTTAACTAGTTTCTCAGCACCAGTGTAATCGCACAAATTACGACTATTCAGAAGAAAGGAAATCGACTAGAAAACAAATCTCTTCAGGTTAAAGGCTGAATCACCTCTTTCATTAACAGCCTCTGATGGGTTTCTCAATGCTATCATTGAATGGGGTTTGCCCGCAGAACTTTGGAAAGATTACATTCCTGTTCATCTTAATTTAATATGGAGCGTCACGGTGGCGCAGCGGTAGAGACCCGGGTTCGATCCTGACTACGGGTGCTGTCTGTACGGAGTTTGTACCTTCTCCCTGTGACCTTGTGGGTTTTCTCCGGGTGCTCCAGTTTCCTCCTACATCCCACGGACATGCAGTTTTGTGGCTCCATAAATTGTCCCCAGTGCGTAAGATTGAACTAGTATTGCTGGTCAGAGCGGACTCGGTGGGCCGAAGGGCCTGATTCCACGTTGTATCTCAAAACTAAACATCCCAATTCACAATAATAAAACATCAAAAAAACATTCTATGTGTAGGAAGGAACTGCAGATACTGGTTTACACCGAAGATAGACACAAAATGCTGGAGTAACTCTACGGGTCAGGCAGCTTCTCTGGAGAAAAGGAATAGGTGACGTTTCGGATCGGGACCCTTCTACAGACTCAAAACATTCTAGTTTGGTCCCATGTAAAATTAATCTTGGTGTGATAAACTCATCCACAGTAGGCATTGAACTTCAGTTCTTCTGCAGTTTCTTCTGCAGTTGTATAGGGCTCTGGTGAGACCACATCTGGAGTATTGTGTACAGTTTTGGTCTCCTAATTTGAGGAAGGACATCCTTGTGATTGAGGCAGTGCAGCGTTGGTTCACGAGATTGATCCCTGGGATGGCGGGACTGTCGTATGAGGAAAGATTGAAAAGACTAGGCTTGTATTCACTGGAGTTTAGAAGGATGAGGGGGAATCTTATAGAAACATATAAAATTATAAAAGGACTGGACAAGCTAGATGCAGGAAAAATGTTCCCAATGTTGGCGAGTCCAGAACCAGGGGCCACAGTCTTAGAATAAAAGGGAGATCATTTAAGACTGAGGTGAGAAAAAACGTTTTCACCCAGAGAGTTGTGAATTTATGGAATTCCCTGCCACAGAAGGCAGTGGAGGCCAAGTCACTGGATGGATTTAAGAGAGAGTTAGATAGAGCTCTAGGGGCTAGTGGAGTCAAGGGATATGGGGAGAAGGCAGGCACGGGTTATTGATAGGAGACGATCAGCCATGATCACAATGAATGGCGGTGCTGACGCGAAGGGCCGAATGGCCTCCTCCTGAACCTATTTTCTATGTTTCTATGTTTCTATGTTTGAACATAAACTCTTCTAACATATCCCAGCTAGGTTACAGAGGGCACACATTTGGGGAATAGTATAAATGTAAGATAGGTGCAGTACATGGACTTATGGAATTGAATTTCAGAGGCTGGCTACAACACACTGATGCTATTATACACCATGTTCAGCAACATGCCTGGGGACTTCCAATGCAATGCTGTCTGGAGAAAGAAATGAGGCTTTGGATGGAGGAACAAGTTATGGATTTAAACCTTATTTAAATCTTCTGAAAAAAGTAGAACTTTGCCCATGGATACGAAGGGGAGATGATTTCAGGTGAAAGTTATTCTCCTCATTTTTCCATCAATTTTCTGCAGATTCTACCCCTCTGCTGCACAGTTGGGACAATATACAATGGCCAAGTGAGTCTCACAAGGCTCCTGGTCCAAAACGTCACCCACCCATGTTCTCAAGAAATGCTGCCTGACCCATTGAGTTATTCCAGCATTTTGTGTCTTGTTTTGTAAACCTGCATCTGAGGAAACTTGTGGCTATCCTACTAACCCACCTGTTCACCTTATAAGAATAGAATTAGGCCATTCGGCCCATCAAGTCTACTCCACCATTCAATCATGGCTGATCTCTGCCTCTTAATCCCATTTTCCTGCCTTCTCCCCATAACCCTTGACACCCGTTCTAATCAAGAATCTATCTATCTCTGCCTTAAAAATATCCACTGACTTGGCCTCCACGGCCCTCTGTGGCAATGCGTTCCACAGATTAACTACCCTCTGACTACCCTCCCACATCCCATGTCTTTGGGATGCAGGAGGAAGTTGAAACACCCCAGGAAATGGTCACAGGGAGAATGTGCAAACTGTTCACAGATGGGCCCAAATGCAGGCTCAGGTCTGACTGGTACGCCCTGCGTACGTGAGCAATGGTAGTAAATGTATACACTTACAAAGGTAGTAAATCATACATTTACACACACTGCGATTACATCTGTGGAACAGATGAAGGACCTGCGTGAGAGAATGACAGTGATCTCAGATGGTTGTATTTTTGGATGAGTTTATTAAGGTACAGAACGACAAGCCCTGAGGACTTAGACCAGAAGACATATGAATAGAAAGTCGACGGCACGGTGGTGCAGCGGTAGAGTTGCTGCCTTACAGCGCCAGACCCGGGGTGGAACCTGACTACAGGTGCTGTCCGTATGAGTTTGGATGTTCTGCCCACATGGGTTTGCCCAGGTGCTCCAGTTTCCGCCCACAGCAAAGACCACAGTCCGGTTTGTTGGTTAATTGGCTTTGGCAAGAATTGTAAATTGTCCCTAGTGTGTTGGACTGCGTTGCTGTGCGGAGATCACTGGTTGGTGTGGACTCGGTGGCCGAAGGGCCTGTTTCCGCCCTGTATCCCAAACTAAACTAAACATTAGGCCATTCAGCCCATCGAGTCTACTCCGCCATTCAACAAGAGAGATTAGAGATTAGAGATTAGAGATTAGAGATTCCTTTATTTGTCATTCAGACCTTTCGGTCTGAACGAAATTTCATTGCCTGCAGTCATACATATAATAATAAATAACAAAACACACAATAAACACAAATTAACATCCACCACAGTGAGTTCACCAGGCACCTCCTCACTGTGATGGAGGCAAAAGTCTTAAAGTCTCTGTCTCTTCCCTCTTTGTTGTCCCTCTGCGCTGAGGCGATCCAGGCTTCTGACGTTGTGACCCCGCCGGGTGATGGTAAGTCAATCCCGCGGCTGAATCCGTGCTCCGCGATGGGCCGGTTCAAACTCCACGGCCCGGGGTGGAGTTTGGAAAAATAAACCATGGCTGGTCTATATTTTCCCCCTCTCAACCCTGTTCTCCTGCAGTTTGAAAGACAAGTTAAAAATCAAGCCTTTCTCTGACTTGGAGCCAAAGTAAGTTAGCATGTCTGATGATGACGTGGGAAGCACAGCTTGGCACAAGTCTGAATGCCACAGCAATCTTCCTTGGCTTCCAAGTTTACAGACAGCAGACCAAAGATGTCTGGGGTTGAGATGCGGTGAATGAGCAATGGTCTCCGTTAAAGGAGCAATCTTGCCCACCACACATAGATTGTTCTGTTCATTCAAATTGTGTCTCAGGATTTTGAATTTCAATCAGAGCAAGCAGGAAGGCTTTCGATTAACATTTCAGTTACAGGTCAACACATTTGCAATGCAATTTTTCTTCAGACAGCCACCAATAACTCCGATTGTGAGCACAAAAGGTATGGTTCTGACTCAAAACGGAGACATCAATTGAGTCATGATTACTCCGCTGGTGGGTCAGTTTTGGTGTACAGTCCATATGACAAGGTTAAGCAGAAGTGGAATAATATAATGCCCTCCCAGCAAAGCCTCCAAATAGAATAAATGTTAGAAAACTGGTAACATCAGATTCAATCAGCAACAATGATTTCATGCAGATATACAACCATAAACCCTTTCATATTTATGTACAACTGTAAATTCATTTACTTTTTAATTCAATTCTTTTAAATGTATGCTTTGATAAGTTGCATTTAGATAGATAGATTCCTTTATTGTCATTCAGACCTTTCGGTCTGAACGAAATTATGTTGCCTGCAGTCATACATAGAACCACTAATAACAAAACATACAATAAACACAAATTAAACATCCACCACAGTGAGTTCACCAAGCACACCCTCACTGTGATGGAGGCAAAGTCTTAGTCTCCGTCTCTTCCCTCCTTGTTCTCCCTCTGCGCTGAGGCGATCGATCCAGGCCGAAGATGCCGCCCTCCAGTCCAGCAGACCTCCGTGGTGATGTCGCCGCCGCCGAAAGCCGGAACGCCGTCTCCGCTCCGAGGCGGCCCGCCACAGCATCAGCTCCAGGCCGCCGCCCCAGCTCCAGGCCGCTGCCCCAGCTCCGGGTCCCACAGTCTCCGCTCCAGGCCGCCGCCCCAGCTCCGGGTCCCGCAGTCTCCGCTCCGGGCCGCCGCCCCATTTGAGATGTGAAATTATGTATCTGCACACAAGCCCACTCTCAGACACAATACACGCACACAGTTTCAAAGAGCACACGCAGACATACATGCACACATGCAGAAACTACATATAACATGCATTCTATATATTGAAATCTATTTTAATTATTGCAAGAATTTACTACCATTGCATTAAATATCTTAAATGACTGCGCTCCTAGGACTCTATTCCTTAGAGCTCAGGAGGATGAGGGGTGATCTTATAGAGGTGTGCATAATCGTGGGAGGAATAGAAAGGGTAGTTGCACAGATTCTCTTGCCCAGAGTAGGGGAATTGAGAACCAGAGGACGTAGGTTTAAGGTGAGGGGGGGGGGGGGGGGAGATTTCATAGGAAACCGAGCGATATCTTTTTTTGCACAAAGGATGGTGGGTGTATGGAACGAACTGCCAAGAAGGTAGTTGAGGCAGGAACTATCACAACTTAAAAAAATTATTTGGACAGGTACATGGATAGGACAGGTTTAGAGGGGTATGGGCCAAGCGCAGGAGTAATTGTAAATCATCCCCAATGTGAGGAGGATAGTATAAGTGTGCAGGGATCGCGGGGCGGCCCAGACTCGGTGGGCCGAAGGGCCTGTTTCCGCGCTGTATCTCTAATCTAAACGTCACATCTGTTAAGGGGCCTGTCCCACTGTACGAGCTAATTCAAGAGCTCTCCCGAGTTTAAAAAAAAATCAAACTCCTGGTAAGCACGTAGAATGTACGTTGCGGGTACGTCGGAGCTCGGGGACGTCTCTTAGCGGCTCGTAACGCTAACGGCAGGTACTCGGGAAACGCGGTAAGCTCGGGAAGACTCGTGAAGATTTCTCAACATGTTGAAAAATGTCCACGAGAGCCCCGAGTACCGACGAGCGGCCATTACCGTAATTCTCCGAGTTCGAATCAGGGGAAACTCGGGAGAACTCTTGAATTAGCTCGTACAGTGGGACAGCCCCCATAAATGATCTCCACCAGCAAGGAAACAATTGGATGTTTTTTTTAGATCAGCCTCTGCTGTTTACAGCCAGTATGTTGATGTTATCATGACTTGCCGACTGTGCTCGGTAGAGGTGGAAAGGCAGGAGAAGACCCCTGTGTGATATTTGCCTTCTCCGTCCCACTCCCACTCCCACACTCTGTAATCCTACACTATGTCAACAAAGCTCAAGGAAGAACATCTCATCTTCTGACATGGCACATCACAGCCTTCAGGACTCCACATCAGATTCACAATTTCAGATCATCAAACGTTCCAGTTACGAATCCCACATTTCCAGATATCTTTCCTCTCGCCTCTTCTAGTATTTGAGATTCCTTTCATCTCCACCTATTTACTCAACACCCGATACACCTTCATCACCTTCTCTTACCTCTGCCTGCAGCACTGCATGTGCTAACTAATCTCTCCACGTCATAGAGTGATACAGTGTGGAAACAGGCCCTTCGGCCCAACTTGCCCACACCGACCAACATGTCCCAGCTACACTAGTCCCACCTGCCAGCATTTCCTCCATATCCCTCCAAACCTGTCTTATCCACGTACACGTCTGACTGCTTCTTAAATGTTGGGATAGTAGTCCTTATCTCAACTACCTCCCCTGGCAGCTTGTTCCATACATCCATCACCCTTTGTGTGAAAAAATTACCCCTCAGATTCCTGTCATATCTTTTCCTTTTCAATCTAAACCGATGTCCTCTCACCTTAAAGGGCCTGTCCCACTTGCCGATTTTTTCGGCAAATGCCAGCATCAGGTCACCGAAAAATTTGCGGCGTGTCGTGGCGTGATGACGTATGACGAGCGGTGTTTTTTCGAGTGTCGCAACATTTTCTTTGTCGCCGCTGGATTTTCAAATGTTCAAAATCTTTTGACGAGACTGATATGACGCTGGCAGTCGCCGAAAAAAATCGCCAAGTGGGACAGGCCCTTAAACCTTTGTCCTCTACCTGCCTCCATCCTATTGTCCTTGTTTGTTTCCGCTACCTGTGACAACCAGAGGACATAGGTTTAAGGTGAACGGGGAAAGATTTCATATGAATCTGAGGGGAAAACTTTTTCACAATGTTGCAACGTGGGGCCGCTAATTGTCAACTGAAACAGAGACATAACTGCAGATAGACACAAAAAAAGATGAAGTAATAGCCCTGTCCCACGGTGCGAGTTCATTCCAAGAGCTCTCCTGAGTTTGCCCTGATTCGAACTCGGAGATTTACGGTAATGGCCGCTCGTCGGTACTCGGGGCTCTCGTGGACATTTTTCAACGTGTTGAAAAATCTTCACGAGTCTTCCCGTGCTTACCTGCCGTTAGCGAGTCTTCCCGAGTACCTGCCGTTAGCGTTACGAGCCGCTAAGAGACGTCCCCGAGCACCGACGTACCCGCTACGTTAATTCTCCGTGCTTACCACGAGTTTGATTTTTTATTAAACTCGGGAGAGCTCTTGGAATGAACTCGCACCGTGGGGCAGGGCTTTAACTCCGCGGGACTGTGCGGCATCTCTGGAGAGAAGGAATGATTGGGTGACCTTTCGGGTCAGCGAGAGGATTTTGCAGAACTCTCGTCGGAGAGAGGAGGAGAACTTCTTCAAATTAGACGTACCTTGAGGAGATTTCGCAGCGGAGCGGACGAAATGTGTAGGAAGGAACTGCAGATGCTGATTTAAACCGAAGATCTGACGTGATCCTTTAAACAACTGAACAGGAGACAAAATCAGAAGAGATATTAAAAGTCTATCTGAAGTTGCTGGTAGAATTAATATAGTTTAAGCAGTTCTGTGATAATTGACACTGGAGGCTTATTTGCAGCAAGAATTTAACAAATTGCATCAACATTAATTGGGCTGGGTGGCCTTATAGCAAGGTTGTTTATGGACCACATACCAAGAAAAGTACAAATATTTAACATTCAAGCATGTACGCTCTATTAGTGAAGAGACAGATAGAGGGTAGCCCCTGTCCCACTTAGGAGACCTAAACAGCAACCTCTGGTGACCTTGCCCGCCACCCAAAACAAAATCAAGGTCGAGGTGACCTGCAACCTCCTACCACCTCCCACGCATGAGTTGAAAACCTTCCTCGACTATGAAGAAAACCTGCTTCGACTAGACCTGCGACTAACAAATTATGTGTAATATATGCAAAAATAATTTTACTGTGCGGGTGAATATGTGACCAATAAAGCTGATTGAACCATTGAAAAATTCACAAGACAGTGATGACTTGGAGTTGGGAAAGCTTGGATTTGTCTCCAAACTCACTGGAAATAGGAAATGGTCAGAGAGCTATTGAACTAAAACCTATTATAATACTATTTCAAAATGCAAACAAACACAGAGCTATTTAATCAAAACTCCATGACGTCTCAAGGACAGTTTGTTTACAGAGTGGCGGATCATTGCCTTAATATTTCTCTCACTTTTTCTCATTTCAATGCTTCACTTCACACCAGCAAACCTCCCGTGGAAATGGAGCTAAACGTCCAAACTAATGGGAATCAGTTCAGCCTACAGCGACTGTTCTCTCAGCATCTCTGGAGAACATGGATAGGTGATGTTTCGGGTCGGGACCCTTCCGAAGGGTCCCAACCTGAAGCGTCACCTATCCATCTTCTCCAAGATATGCTGCCTGACCGACTGAGTTACTCCAGCACTTTGTATTACTTTGTGTATTAACCAGCATCTGCAGTTCCTCGTTCCTGTAAACATCCGTGGGTTCGACACGGCAAAATACCATCTAGTGTCTAGAACTGTCAGCTGTCGGACTGAAGAATGGACCCGACCTGAAAATTCACTGATCCATGGTCTCCAGATCAGTCGGAAGAAGAAAGTTCACGAAACATCACCTATGGAATTTACTTTAGAGGAACAGGCACTTTGGCCCACCGAGTCCGCGCCGAACTGCAATCACCCCGTACACGAACACTATCCTACACATGAGGGACAATCTGCAATTTTTTACTGAAGCCAATTAGCCTACAAACTTGTACGTCTTTGGAATGTGGGAGGAAATGAAACATATAAGATTGTTAAGGGTTTGGACACGCTAGAGGCAGGAAACATGTTCCCGATGTTGGAGAGTCCAGAACCAGGGGCCACAGTTTAAGAATAAGGTGTAAGCCATTTAGAACGGAGACGAGGAAACACTTTTTCTCACAGAGAGTTGTGAGTCTGTGGAATTCTCTGCCTCAGAGGGTGGTGGAGGCAGGTTCTCTGGATGCTTTCAAGAGAGAGCTAGAAAGGGCTCTTAAAAATAGCGGAGTTAGGGGATATGGGGAGAAGGCAGGAACGGGGTACTGATTGGGGATGATCAGCCATGATCACATTGAATGGCGGTGCTGGCTCGAAGGGCCGAATGGCCTACTCCTGCACATATTGTCTATTGTCTATTGTCTATTGAATGTTAATTGGCCTCTATTGAATGGCCTGCTCCTGCACCTATTGTCTAATGTCTATTGAAACAGGAGCAATCGGACAAATCCCACACTGTCACAGGGAGAACGTACAAACTTTGTACAGACAGCAGCTGTAGTCAGGATTGAACCCAGGGTTCTGGTGCTGTAAGGCAGCAACTCTACCGCTACGCCACTGTGCCACACAAAATCACCTATCCAAGATGCTCCCTGACCTGCCGAGTTACTCCAGCACGTTGTACCCTTTGTGTAAACCAGCAATAAGTGGTTCCTTGGTTCTACATGCAGGAAAAATGTTCCCGATGTTGGGGGAGTCCATAACCAGGGGTTCACAGTTTAAGAATAAGGAGTAGGCATTTAGGACTGAGATGAGGAAAAGCTTTTTCGCTCAGACAGTTGTGAATCTGTGGAAATCTCTGCCACTGAAGGAAGTGGAGGCCAATTCACTGGATGTATTCAAGAGAGAGTTGGATTTAGCTCTCAGGGCTAATGGAATCAAGGGATGTGGGGAGAAAGCAGGAAAGGGGTACTGATACCAGATGATCAGCCATGATTATATTGAATGGCAGTGCTGGCTCAAAGGGCAGAATGGCCTACTCCTGCACCTATTTTAATATATTTCTATGTTCTCCGCATTACATTTGTTAGTTGAGCATCTGCATGCAGCTTATGTTTGCACGCACATGACTGGAGTTATTCAGAGGAATTGCGAAAGAGAGATAAGTGGACCTTGAGAAGGTCTCGGAGCCAAGGAGAGACCACAGCTATAACCAGTCCAGTCCATTAGCTGAAACCTCAGTGTTTCATGTGCCATTTGAGAGAGTCGAACACATTAAATGCCACACTTAGTTCTCAAGACTCCTTGCTAAGGGAAGCAATCACTCTGGCATATTGCAAAGTCAGGAATAATAAAAAGATTTTCTCTCTACGAGCACAACCAAAAATAACCTCCCTATGTCCTTACGTACTCAAAGTTCATGGGAGAAATTGACTATATTTATAAAGCAGGCATAATATCCGTTTGCGGTGAAGGCATCCTCTACTTTAAAAACCACCACACTAGCCTTTGGATCAGGTTGGGGCAAGTTTGAGAGGACTGGTATATTCTGAAAAGGCCTAGGGCTCCACTAAATGATTTTAGCACTTAACACTAACATATTAATAATGTATCGTGGAATCAGATCTTTATCACTCTATTCTAGTCTCAGAGAAGGCAAATGCAGCATTTAGCATCCATGTCAAAAGTCTTAATAGTCCAACATGGAAACAGGCCTTCAGCCTAACAAGTTCACGGTGGCACAGCGGTAGAGTTGCTGCCTTACAGCGAATACAGCGCCGGACACCCAGATGGGCGCTGTCTGTACGGAGTTTGTACGTTCTCCCCGTGACCTGCGTGGGTTTTCTCCGAGATCTTCGGTTTCCTCCCACATTCCAAAGACATACAGTTTTGCGGGTTAATTGGCTTGGTAAACGTAAAAGTTGTCCCAAGCATGTGTAGCATAGAGTTAATGTGCGGGGATCGCTGGTCAGCGCGGACCCGGTGGGCCGAA
>CM075991.1:8840800-8850800 GCA_038087875.1 Malacoraja senta
TGCGTAGGGATGGCACTAGTGTTCGAGTAATCAATTGGGAAGGGATGGCACTAGCTGTTCGAGTAATCATGGTCGGTGCGTGGACCGAAGGGCCTGTTTCCAACACTGCATCTTTAAACTCATTTATACATCCCATGTCCTCAACAATCAACACCCTCCCAGATTCTATCGCACACTTGGGTCAATTCTGTGGCCATTTAATCCACCAACACTCATGTCTTTGGGCTGTATGAGGAACATGAAGCACTCGGAGGAAGCTTTAGCCAGAGGAACTCATTGCCGCAGAAGGCTGAGGAGGCCAAGTCAGTGGATATTTTTAAGGCAGAGATAGAAAGATTCTTGATTAGTACGGGTGTCAGGGGTTATGAGGAGAAGGCAGGAGAATGAGGTTAGGAGGGAGAGATAGATCAGCCATTATGGAATAGAAACATAGAAACATAGAAAATAGGTGCAGGAGTAGGCCATTCGGCCCTTCGAACTGGCCTCAACTACCTTCTGTGGCAGAGAATTCCAGAGATTCACCACTCTCTGTGTGAAAAATGTTTTTCTCATCTCGATCCTAAAAGACTTCCCCCTTATCCTTAAACTGTGACCCCTTGTTCATGGCTGACCATCCAACTCAGTATCCTGTACCTGCCTTCTCTCCATACCCCCTGATCCCCTTAGCCACAAGGGCCACATCTAACTCCCTCTTAAATATAGCCAATGAACTGGCCTCAAATACCTTCTGTGGCAGAGAGTTCCACAGATTCACCACTCTCTGTGTGAAAAATGTTTTTTCTCATCACGGTCCTAAAAGACTTCCCCCTTATCCTTAAACTGTGACCCCTTGTTCTGGACTTCCCCAACATCGGGAACAATCTTCCTGCATCTAGCCTGATCAAACCCCTTAAGAATTTTGTACGTTTCTATAAGATCCCCCCTCAATCTTCTAAATTCTAGCGAATGGTGGAGTAGACTCCAATGGGCCGAATGGCCTATTTCTGCTCCTATCACTTATGGAACTCACGCAGTCACAGAGAGTACGTGTAAACTCCACACGGGGAGGGGGGGGGATGAGAGGGGGTGGGGGGGGACAATTTTGAACCTGTGTTGCTGGACCATGAGATAGCAACTCTATAAGCTGCACCACTGTGCTGCCTCGACTCAATCGCTGGGGGGCAAAGAAGGACTGGGACGGTAGAGGCTGCAGATACTTGACCAAGGAAACTACCTGCTGGAGGACCTCAACATCAGGGAAATGGACGGTCAACGTTGCAGGTCAAGAACGGGGCTTTGTTCTGGAGACATGTGATTGGGACAAGTTGGGTTGTCAATAGATGGGACAAATTATCCGAACTTCGGTGTGATACCCTACATGTGAAACAATTTGTCCTCCTAACAGCTTCATTCGTGTGCCACACCGTTCTGCCGATGAAACCTTCAACTGCGCTTTATTTCAGCACAATCCGTCAAGCTGTCTTCATTAAAATTCTTCTGCTTAAATCACACAATCTATTATTAGCACTGGTATATCCACTTAAATTAGCATGGCACTCTGCATATAGAATACCTTTCTTCTCCGCAGCCTCTGTGTGATTTAGCTGACAGTTCCTTGGGCAGGTGTATTTCCATAACTCAGTCCAACCATACCCCCACAAAAAACAAATTGAACGCACCCTCACCCTCTTTCATAGCAGTCACACCCTCTCATCACACCAAGTACGGTTCTGATTTTTAGTACAGTCTGGAATTAATTTAATGTGTTTTTTCCCCCATAAGACAATAGACTAACGTTTTTTGCATTGTGGCTCAATGTTCCCAACATGCTATGTGAAGGCATTATCATGTAAGATCCAATGGAATATTGGGGGACCTCGTTGAAATCTAACGCCTAGTGAAAGGCCTGGATAGATTGGATGTGGTGAAGATGTTTGCACTCTTGGGAGAGTCCAGGACCAGAGGCTAAAGGTACGTCTTTTTATTTGGATGCTGTGTGATGCTGCTTCACCATGGGTTAAAGGTAGGCCAGGTTACCAGGAAGTGGGAGGGGGGAGGGAGGTGGGGGGGGGGTTAAGCGTGCGGGCACCAATTCTCTGCTTCATAAGGTCATAAGTGCTAGGAGTAGAATTAGGCCATTCGGCCCATCAAGTCTACTCCGCCATTCAATCACGGCTGATCTATCTCTCCCTCCTCACCCCATTCTCCTGGCTTCTCCCCATAAACCCTGACACCTGTACTAATCAAAAATCTATCTATCTCTGCCTTAAAAATATCCACTGAGTTGGCTTTTACAGCCTTCTGTGACAAAGAATTCCACAGATTCACCACCCTCTGACTAAAGAAATTGCTCCTCGTCTCCTTCCTAAAAGAACGTCCTTTAATTCCAATTAACCTCTAGTCCTTGACTCTCCCACTAGTGGAAACATCCTCTCCACGTCCACTCTATCCAAGCTTTTCACTATTCCGTACGTCTCAATGAGGTCCCCCCTCATTCTTCTAAACTCCAGCGAGTACAGGCCCAGTGCCGACAAATGCTCATCATACGTCAACCTACTCATTCCTGGGATCTCGGTTCGGTTTTATGCTGAATAGAAAGTGAGGAGTGCGTAGGAACAGACAAATGAAGCAAGGATGAAGTGTTACCTGACGTCCATATAACTCTTATGACTTCATTCCTCCCGCGATGAGCGTGCATTTTCTTGGGTCTGCTCACTAGTATCTCCATGTGATGCATGTTGCTGCACTCATTGTAAAGGAAACCTAAGAGGGGACCTGGCAGGGGGGGGGCGTTGAGAACTAAGGGGGACTCTGTGGAGTGGGGGGGGGGGGGTGCGCTGCTACCATGTGTGGCGGTTCGGTGAACTTTTATAACTTTGTTGGCACTAATATGTAGCGACACGTGCGTACAGCATCGTTGAGGTCTGCTGTATGATTTTTTTTTCAAGCTCAAGTTCGAGCTCAAGTTCGCATTTATTGTCACTTAACCAATTAAGGTACAGTGAAATTTGAGTTTTTTACTGGGTTGTATGCAAAACAAAGCATTTCACTTGTGACAATAAATATAATTGATTTTTATTTAAGAAGGAACTGCAGATGCTGGAAAGTCGAAGGTAGACAAAAATGCTGGAGAAACTCAGCGGGTGAGGCAGCATCTATGGAGCGAAGGAAATAGGCAATTTCGGGCCAAAACCCTATACATAATTGAATTGATTCATTGATTCCTTCCAGTAATGACTTCAGAGAAACCGGTCCGTGATAACATCCACATATAGAATAAAAATCAGCAATATGTTTATATTTTAAATAAGAAAAGGACATTATATAGAGCACAGATGGTGTTTCAGGTTATAATTTCATGAAAGTCTCTCTACAAGTGCGCAGAGCAGATCAGTTAGAAGAGTGCAGGAAGGAACTGCAGATGCCAGTTTAGATTGAAGATAGACTCAAAGTGCTGGAGTAACTCAGTGGGTCAGCCGGCATCAATGGAGGAAAAGGATGGGTGGCAGTTTGAAATGTCACCTATTCTTTTTCTCCAGAGATGCTGCTTGACCCGCTGAGTTACTCCATCACTTTGTATCCGTCTTCAGTCAGAAGAGAACAGGCTGCAGAAACTGAAACTTGTAACCTCATTGTCTTGTGTATAAAATATCAAATAGCTGGACTGCACACAGACAAAAATATCCCATGGACATCCAGTGGAATCTGTCCCCGTTGAAAGTTAATAGCTCGTGACAAATCATGATTAAAAAAATGATAAATGTACCTCATAAACGCTTCAAGACATGGAAACATAGAAACATAGAAAAATAAGGTGCAGGAGTAGGTCATTTGATCCTTCGGCCAACACGCCACCTCCACCACCTCCAGTTTAAATTCCATTTGGAATATTTTGGAGGACCAAGAAACCAAGAAACCAAGAACCAATATGATCATGGTTCAGTAACCCATTCCTGCTTTTTCCTCATATCCCTTGATTCCTTTAGCCCCAAGAGCTAAATCTAACTCTCTCTTGAAACACCCAGTGAATTGGCCTCCACTGCCTTCTGTGGCAGAGAATTCCACAGATTCACAACTCTCTGGGTGAAGATTCCACATATTCACAATTTTCTGGGTGAATATTCCACATATTCACAACTCACTGGGTGAAGAGAGTGAACGTGAGGAAACGCAAAGGAGGACCTTCCTGAGACACTGCGTGTATTGCAAAGGACTCTCCAGGGTGCAATGATACATCCTCCCCAAAGTCCACTCCGATCCCTGTCACTGGAAAGCAGGCCAGAAGAAGCCTACTAACCGTTTAGCCTAGTTTATTGTCACGTTTAAACGGTAGTTTAGTTTAAAACCAAACAGTGCCTCGCTACGAGAAAACGTCACACACTCTGCTCTGGCTGAGCTGAGGCCGCAGTCAAATGAGCTGCATCTGGATCCCATTAGTGATTATTGGATCAACTCACCTGCACCTGGTCAGCCCCACTCCTTATGAACCCAGGGGTTGCAGTCTAAAGGGCCTGTCCCACTTTCACGACCTAATTCACGACCTCTGCCGAGTTTGCCGTTGACTCATACTCGCAGCATGGTCGTCACGAGGTCGTAGGTAGGTCGTAGCAGGTCATGATGCTAGTTGTAGGAACTCGTGGCATCAAGTAGATCGGGGCGTTTTTTCTAGCCTGATGAAAAATGTCCACGAGTAAAAAAGGTTGTGAATTAGGTCGTGAAAGTGGGACAGGCACTTAATGAAAGGAGGGGGAATGAGTAAGATGAACGCTGGGGCTGGGCGGGGTACATCTAAACTAGTTATGGGCACCTACAGCATTCATTCATTCATAGTATAGTATGGTATAGTATAGTATAGTATTTTAATGACCACACAGCCAAGCTGGTGGAATGTTTGGGTTGTCAGCAGCGATACAATAATAAAGAACACACAACCACAATAAATAAATGTAACACAAATATCCACCACAGCATTCAACACTGTGGTGGAAGGCACAAAAATGTGGCCAATCCTCCTCCATTCCCCTCCGTGGACAGGACCAGAGTCCAGAGTCAGTCCAGGATCGGCTCTTCCTCACCGGAGACCGCGGCTTTAAGTTGTTGCAGGCCGCAGGCCGGCTGTCGAGATTTAAAGTCTCCGCCGCAGCCAGAAGCACCGTAGACTGCAGGGCCGGCGGTCGAAGCTCCCCTGCAGGGGTGATGGTAAGTCCATGCCGGCCCCGCGGTAGAAGTTGGCCGCGGGCTGGCAGTGATGGCTTCTTCTTCTTCCCCCGGGTCCCCCACGAGGGATCCCGGGCTGTAGAACGCCGCACCAGCTGGAGCACTGCAGACCGCGACTTCAGGCTGCGACTTCAGGCTGCCGGCTGCCCCGGGCCAGCGAAACGGAGCGCTCCCCTCCAGCGAGCCCCAGCGAGGGTTCACCCGCTCCACGCCGAGAGTCCATGCTGCGCCCACCGCTGAAGCCCCGGGCACGTCTCCGGGAAAGGCCGCGCCGATCCTTGATGTTAGGCCACGGGGGAGGCGACCTGGAAAAAGTCGCCTCTCCATGGAGGAGGCGACCGAATCGATTTCCCCCTTAGCCCCCCACACCACCCCCCCACACAAGACACACAAAGAAACACACCATACATACTTTAAAACATACTAAAAAATAAGAAAAAGTTGAAAAAACTGACGCGCTGCTGACATGGCCGCTGCCCAGAGCAGCGCCCCCTACCACTCATTCATCATCGTTGAAAACATTAGCGACGCAGTGGTGCCGGTTTCCGACGGGAACGGTGACGGACGAACCACACATCTCTGTCCTCCAGTTCCTGCGGACTTCCGCCACTGGAAGTACAGGATTTTGGTGCGTGCGCTTAATCATCATTCCTTAAGCCCCTGCCCCACTTAGGAGACCTAAACAGCAAACCTCTGGTGACCTTGCCCGCCACCCAAGGTTTCCATGAGGTCACCGGAGGTTTTGGTCACTCTCCCTAATGGTTGAAAGTGGTTTCCGCGGTGGTCGAGGCTTCATCTCGGTTGCTGCTATTTTTTCATCATGATTAAAACCCGGCCTCGACTAAAAATAGGTTGCCGTTTTAAAATCGCTAATTATTTAGTCGCAGGTCTAGTCGAAGCCGGTTTTCTTCATAGTCGAGGAAGGTTTTCAACACATGCGTGGGAGGTGGTAGGAGGTTGCAGGTCACCTCGACCTTGATTTTTTTTGGGTGGTGGGCAATGTCACCAGAGGTTGCTGTTTAGGTCTCCTAAGTGGGACAGGGGCTTAACAGTGCCATGTACGACAGTGATCGCAACTTCTACTGAAGTGTGGATGGCCGTTGGCTCGCTAGAAGCTCATGCACCCTTTAACAGGTCTTGTTTTGGTCCTGCTGGGGGTTCACAGCCCCCTCCTCACCCGGCAAACCAGGTGGGGGGAGACGGTTTAGTCGCCGACTATCCGACCATGGAGCAGGTAGCACGGGATTACATGGTACCCGTGGCGTCACGGCCCAGCGGTATAAACGTTGATCTCTCTAATTTCAAGTAACTCTTGCACCCCCCTTCCTCACCCCACTCGAACCACTGTTCGCTTCCTTGTATCCCTGTCATTAGCACCTCTTCCCAAGCCAACAACGGGCCATTATGGCTTCCCCCTCCCTGAGGTCATCTGTTGCCTGCATTTTTTTTCTGGCCTTTTCCCACCTCCAGTTCCTCACGCCCCCCTCCCCCTCCCACCACCCTCCCCCACCCCCCATCCCCCACCACCCACCCCTCACCCCCACCCCTCACCCCTCACCCCCCAACCCCCACCCATCACCACCCACACCCCCACCCACCTCGATCTTTCAGTTTGAAGAGTGGTCACGATCCAAATCGTCACCTATTCCTTTTCTGACCCGCTGAGTTACTCCAGCATGTTTAAGAAGGAACTGCAGATGCTGGAGCAACCGTCTGAAGAAGGGTTTCGGCCCGAAACGTTGCCTATTTCCTACGCTCCATAGATGCTGCCTCACCCGCTGAGTTTCTGCAGCATTTTTGTCCACCTTCGAGTTACTCCGGTATGTTGGGTCCACCTTGAACTAGATATGCTGTGGGTTAATTATAGGTTGAGGCCACTTTGTTGGCCTCAGGGGCTTAACAATCATGCTAGGTATTGAACTGAGATGACAAGTAGATACAAATGATTTTGCTGGCAACAGTCCTGGTTTGTTTTTGAAGTAAGGATGGTGAGCCAGCACCAAACCCATTAAATTTCTCAAGAAAGACTGGTTGCTTGTCAATCAAAAACAAATAATTGTCACATTGAACATCAAATGTATGATTAAGAGAATCGGAGGAACGGATTCACTAGCTTTTGAGGAAGGGCCAAGGGAATAGATGCCAATTGTAAGACAACAGTGTGACTACAAAGCAGGGAAGAGAAACGTAACATTAAATTCATCAATCTCCAGGGAAGCTCAAATACCAGGATCAATATTTAGTAATTAAAAGGAGATTGGAAAGATCAAAGCTTAACTGATGGACATCAGCTGCTGTTAGGCAAGGATTCTGACAGGTTAGCTTTGCCTACAGGAACTAATAGTCCTTCCTGATTACACCATGGGTTTGGGAAACATCTGGTGCTGGATAGTTAACCGATTAGCCTAATAACCCAGGATTCAGGACTAACAATTTGACTGCATGAGTTCAGATCCCACTGTGACAAAAGGGGAATGATAATCCTGGATTCAGACATGAGTAATATGGGCCAGGAAGCCACTAGGTTGTGATGGAGCCCATGCTGATTACTGCGTAGGAAGGAACCGCAGATGCTGGTTTAAACCGAAGATAGATACAAAATGCCGGAGAAAACCCCCTGTCCCACGGTACGAGTTCATTCCAAGAGTTCTCCCGAGTTTGCCCTGATTCGAACTCGGAGATTTACGGTAATGGCCGCTCGTCGGTACTCGGGGCTCTTGTGGACATTTTTCATCATGTTGAAAAATCTTCACGAGTCTTCCCGAGCTTACCTGCCGTTAGCGAGTCTTCCCGAGTACCTGCCGTTAGCGCTAAGAGACGTCCCCGAGCTCCGACGTACCCGCTACGTTCATTCTCCATGCTTACCACGAGTTTGATTTTTTTTTTAAACTCGGGAGAGCTCTTGGAATGAACTCGCACCGTGGGACAGGGCTATAACTCAGCGGGTCAGGCAGCATCTCTGGAGAAAAGGAACAAGTGACGTTTCGGGTCGAGAAGGATCTCGACCCGAAACATCACCTATTCCTTTTCTCCAGAGATGCTGCCTGACCCGCTGAGTTAGTCCAGCTTTTTGTGTCTATCCATGCTGTTTACTGTTGTTTTGTCAGTGAAGGGAAATCGATGATCTCTGCTCTGAAATGGCCCAGTAAACCACTTGGAAAGACAAGTCGTTTTCCCCCTCCAAATGACCCCCAAATCAATACTAAAAATATAGACAATAGACAATAGGTGCAGGAGTAGGCCATTCGGTCCTTCAAGCCAGCACCGCCATTCAATGTGATAATGGCTGATCATCCCCAATCAGTACCTCATTCCTGCCTTCTCCCCATATCAATAGACAATAGACAATAGGTGCAGGAGTAGGCCATTTGGCCCTTCGAGACAGCACCGCCATTCAATGTGATCATGGCTGATCATCCACAATCAGTACCCCGTTCCTGCCTTCTCCCCATATCCCTTGACTCCGCTATCTTTAAGAGCTCTATCTAACTCTCTCTTGAAAGCATCCAGAGAATTGGGCTCCACTGTCTTCTGAGGCAGAGAATTCCACAGATTCACAACTCTCCGGGTGAAAACGTTTTTCTTTATTTCCGTTCTAAATGGCCTACCCCTTATTCTTAAACTGTGGCCCCTGGTTCTGGACTCCCCCAACATCGGGAAACATGTTTCTTGCCTCTAGCGTGTCCAATCTCTTAATAATCTTTTTTGTTTCAATAAGATGCCCTCTCATCCTTCTAAACTCTGGTGTATACAAGCTCAGTCGCTCCATTCTCTCAACATATCACCGTCCCGCCATCTTGGGAATTAACCTCGTGAACCTCCCTCAATAGCAAGAATGTCTTTCCTCAATTTTGGAGACCAAAACTGCACACAATACTCCAGGTGTGGTCTCACCAGGGCCCTGTACAACTGCAGAAGGACCTCTTTGCTCCTATACTCAACTCCTCTTGTTATGAAGGAGTGGTAACTTGGTCAGAGTGCAGACTCTAGAAAAAAATTGAAGGCCGGCATAGTCTGTTTTGTCACTTTACTGAGTAGCCAGGAGAATCCATCTGGATAACCCCAGTCCAGATCTCTGGATTATTTTGCTCTACTTTCACAACTATTCTATCATATGCCAAGCCGACACAGTGGTGCAGCTAGTAAAAAGCCAGAGACCCAAGTTCGATCCTGACCTTGTGTGCTCTTTGAATGTGGAGTTTGCCCATTCTCCCTGTGACCGCGTGGGTTTCCTCCGGGAGCTCAGGTTTCCACCCACATCCCAAAGACATACGGGTTTGTATGTTCACAAATTCACAAGTTATAGGAGTAGGATTAGGCCAATCGGCCCATCGTGTCTACTCCACCATTCAATCATGGCTGATCTCTGCCTTCTAATCCCATTTTCCTGCCCTCTCCCTCCCTGCCATAACCCTTGACACCTGTTCTAATCAAGAATGTGTCTATCTCTGCTTTAAAAAATATCCACTGACTTGGACATCCACAGCCCTCTGTGGCAATGAGTTTCACAGATTTTCTACCCTCTCACTAATTTGAGGAAGGACATTCTTGCTGTTGAGGGAGTGCATCGTAGGTTTACAAGGTTAATTCCCGGGATGGCGGGACTGTCATATGCTGAGAGAATGGAGCAGCTGTGCTTGTACACTCTGGAGTTTAGAAAGATGAGAGGCAATCTCATTGAAACATATAAGATTGTTAAGGGCTTGGACACACTAGAGGCAGGAAACATGTTCCCGATGTTGGGGGAGTCCAGAACCAGGGGCCACAGTTTAAGAACAAGGAGTTTAGAACAGAGACGAGGAAA
>CM075991.1:8855800-8883300 GCA_038087875.1 Malacoraja senta
CAGAATTTAATAGCTACATCTCAAGGGCCTGTCCCACTTTCACGACCTAATTCACAACCTTTTTTACTTGTGGACATTTTTCATCGGGCTAGAAAAACGGCCCCGACCTACTTGATGCCACGAGTACCTACGACTAGCATCACGACCTACTTACGATCTAACTACGGCCTCCTACGACCTCGTGACGACCATGCTGCGAGTATGAGTCAAGGGCAAACTCGGTAGAGGTCGTGAATTAGGCCGTGAAAGTGGGACAGGCCCTTAAAGGCTCTGTCTTACCTGTTTGCGGTCATCGGCGGTGAAGCGCGGCGTCGCCGGTCGAGGGGACCGCACGGCAACGGCGAGAGCGCCGAGCCTATCCACGGGAGCGCAGCACGGATGCGCGGGGGCCGAGTGATTCAAATACGGCTGGTCCCACGTGCTTGCGGTAAGTAAAAAAAAGGGCGGGCCGACTGTGATGACGTCGGCCCGCCGCACGTGACTCACTAGCGGCGGCTGTGGCGGCGGCCGTCCTGATCGCGGCGCTGTAGCGGTGGCTGTGCCTGCGGCCGTGCCGCACACGTGCCTCACTGGCAGAGGCTGTGGCAGCAGAAGTTTGACGCACGGCGCTCGAGCCACACTGGCGGCGGCCCGTGCGGGCGGCCGTGCCGCACTTGTGCATCACTGGTGGAGGTTGTGCGGTAAGAATATAGTTTTAAACAGTGTAGGTTTTATTTTAGCACCGTGCGGTGTTGGGAATTGACCGCGTTCTCACGAGTGCGCGGTCTATGGCGGCAGATTCTTCCCGTTTCGCCGCCAATGACCGCAGACTCGTGAGACAGGCCTTTAAGTGTCCTGACTGGCTTGCTAGGACATTTCAGAGGACACTTCAGGGCTCAGTATATGCCATGGCTCCGGGCTCACTAAATGGTTGACCGGGTACGGTTGCTTCTCGGAGAGGAAGGGAGCTCCTGAGGGGGGTAGAGGCACCGTGCGTGGGACAGTGAGACGGGAGTTTAAATATTTTACAAACAAAACATTACTAGGTCAGCACAATAACACAGCAATAGAGTCGCAACCTCACAGCGCCAGGGACCTGGGTTAGATCCTGACCACGGGTGCTGTCTGTACAGAGTTTTTATGTTCTCCCCATAACCTGCATGGGTTTTCTCTGGGTGCTCCAGTTTTCTCCCACACTCCAAAGACATACAGGTTTGTTGGTTAATTGGCTTTGATAAAATTGTAAATTGACCCTAGGATAGTGTTAGTGTGCAGGGACCGCTGGTCGGCACAGACTTGGTGGGCCGAAGGGCCTGTTGCTGTGCTGTAATTCTAAAAGTATCCTGACTTTCTCCTTGCTAACAATGATCTATTCTACATTTTCCTTGATGTGCATCTCCTTTGGTGTCTCATTTTCACATCTAATCCTTCCTTATCTCTGTGTCTCACCTCCCCTGAATCTCAGTCTGAAGAAGGGTCTCGACCTGAAAGGTCACCGATTCCTTCCATCCAGAGATGCTGCCTGTCCCCGCTGAGTTACTCCAGCATTTTCTGTCTATTCTGGCTGCTTGCTAGGACATCTCAGAGGGAACTTAGGGCTCCGTAGATGCCAAGACTCTGGACTCATGTAATGGCCGACTGGTCAAGATTGCATATCGGAGATTGAGGGAGCGCCAGAGAGGGGTGGGGGGAGGGGGTGTGGCCACATACGTGGGGAGGGGGAGACGGGATTTAAAATATTTTACAAACAAAACATTATTAGGTCAGCACAGTGAGAGGATGGACACAAGGCTTGGACAGAGTGGATGTGGAGAGAATGTTTCCACTGGTGGGAGAGTCTTGGACCAGAGGTCACAGCCTCAGAATCAAAGGACGTTCTTTTAGGAAGGAGGTGAGGAGAACTTTCTTTAGTCAGAGGGTGGTGAATCTGTGGAATTCTTTGCCACAGAAGGCTGTGGAGGCCAAGTCAGTGGATATTTTTAAGGCAGAGATGGATAGATTCTTCATTAGTACGGGTGTCAGAGGTTATGGGGAGAAGGCAGGAGAATGGGGTTTGGAGGGAGAGATAGATCAGCCATGATTGAATGGCGGAGTAGACTTGATGGGCGAAATTACCTAATTCTACTCCGATCACTTATGACCTTGTGATCTTATGAGTGAGGCAGCGGGGAGAGTTGCTCCCTTATAGTGCCAGGAAACTAGGCCCCAGTGAATTTCATGGGATCACGTAAACTCAACAGGGGGTCAAAAGGAATTAGGGGACAGGTCCCCACTGCGTTAAAGGGAGCGTAGAATTCAACAGGCTGTGAGCCTGATGCTGAACCATTGGGATTTCTGAATAGTCAAATCGCAGATTATCAGAGTTTTATTGTACTAAGTACTTCCCAGGAGTTAGACAAATATTTGTTATGGCCTCATTTCAAACATCTGTTTCTACCCTACATTTCTTGCAGAAACCTCCCTCCGTATGTGGAGCTGTCATTGTGAGGCAGGGCCGTGTGAACGGGATGAGTTGGAACGCCGTTTTTTTAGTTTAGTTAAGAGTTACATCGCGGAAACCAGGCCCTTCGGCCCACCGAGTCCGTGCTGACCAGCGATCCCCGCACACTAACACTATCCTACACGCACTAGGGACAATTTATAAAAACATAAAAACATAAAAACTGTTTTTGTCCACGAGTAGTTGCTCTACTCAACAGCCAAACATCTGTAACCTCCCTTTGATCTGGTATTTTGTTGGGTCACATGCTTGATCAATGGTGTTTTATCATGAATGTTTTAGGGGGTGGGAGATTGCAACCTTCACGTGGTAAAATTAAATAGAACAAGTTGTCCGACAACTTTAGGCTGTGCACGCCATACGCAAGAAACATAGAAACATAGAAAGTAGGTGCGAGAGTAGACCACCAGGCCCATCGAGCCCGCACCGCCATTCGCTCATGGCTGAACACTAAACAGACACCCTTACCCACAAACAGTAGACACAAGACACAGAACACAAGACACTACCCTCCCCTTTATATCGCTATCACCCCTCTCCACCCCAAGAACCGCGTGATCTCCTGGGGAGGCAAAAAAACGGATAAAAACCCAGGTCCAATTCGGGAAAAAAATCCGGGAAATTCCTCTCCGACCCCAATCCAGGCGATCGACACTTGTCCAGGAGATCACTCAGGTCTTACTATACTAACCATACCTAGGTCCATATCCCTGCCCTCTCCCCGTAGCCCCTTATCCCCTTGGCAGCTAAAAACCCATCTATTTTAGACTTAAATATATTTAATGTTTCTGCTTCCACTGCTCCCTGGGGCAGTGAATTCCATAAATTAACCACCCTCTGGCTGAAGAAGTTCTTCCTCATCTCAGTTTTAAAAGAGCCCCCTCTTATTCTACAACTATGTCCCCTAGTTCTAGTTTCCCTGATCATTGGGAACATCCTCGGTGCATCCACCCGATCAAGGCCCCTCACGATCTTATATGTTTCAATGAGATCGCCTCTCATTCTTCTAAACTCCAAAGAGTAGAGTTCCAGCCTACTTAACCTTTCCTCATATGTCATAAGAAGATTAATGTTTTATTATTATTAATGTCAAGTGTTTTCTGAGTCATTCGTAACTGTCACTGTATGTCATGTTCTTACTTGCGGGCGGAGCACCAAGGCAAATTCCTTGTATGTGAATACTTGGCCAATAAACTTACTTACTGACTTATACCAGGCCAATTAACCTGCAAACCTGTACGTCTTTGGAATGTGGGAGGAAACCGGAGATGTCGAAGAAAACCCACGCAGGTCACGGGGAGAAGACAAGAAAAGAGGTGGGCGGCAGGACAAAGCTTGGCAATTGGTAAGTGAAGGCAGGTGGAGGCAGGAAGGCAGGAAGCATATGGGTAGAGTAAGTGGCAAAGGACTGAGCCGAATAAGAGACAAAAGTGCATCAGATAAGGAGAGAGAAAGAATGAAATATAAATGCAAGGGGCAGGGATATAGGTGGAAGGGGACAGTAGGGGAGGGGGGTATAAAAGGGGTAGTGGAGAAATGGGTGTGCATCCAGGGTTTGGGGGGCACAAGAAAGAGGGGTTATTATTTAAAATTGGAGAATTCAATGTTCCTACCATTGGGTTGTAAGCTCCCCAAATGGAATATGAGGCGCTGTGCCTCCAGTTTGGAGGTGGCCTCACTCTGGCAATGGAGGAGGCCCAGGACAGAAAGGTTAGCGTGGGAATGGAAAAAAGGGGGAGTTAAAAAAGGCTAGCAACCAGGAGATCTGGGAGACCTTGGTGGACCGAGGGCAAGTGTTCGGCGAAATGGTCGCCGAGTCTCTGCTTGGTCTCGCCGATATTCAGGAGGTCACAGCGGGAACACCTGAATGCAGTAGATGAGGTTAGAGGAGGTGAGCGTGGACCTCTGTCTCACCTGTAAGGACTGCCAGGGTCCGAGGACGGAGGCGAGAGAGGAGGTATCGGGACTGGTATTGGATCTCGTGCGGTTGCAGGGGAAAGTAGCTGGGGAAAGGAAAGCAACTCCTCCCTTAGACCCTATTCCTATGCAATATATTTCTTCGTCTCCATGACAATGACAGATGCAAGAGGACCTGCCTCGGGCATTGTCATCCTGAGCATTTAGTATTGCCCCACTTTGAGCGGACAGCAACACACCCTACAGAGCATGCAATCAGCTCTACAACCTGCATTGAATGTTCAGGATTGAGGTGGCAGGATTCAGGACAGAGAAGGCGGCAGGTTTCATCGGATGGTGTTACTCTTCCTTTCATCTTTTGATGCCTCTTTATGGTCAGGCACATATCAAAGGTTCCTGCAGGAAGAAAAGTGCAGGCTGCGTTTGGAGACAAAACTTTAAATCCCTCACATCAAGCGGGCAGTTGAATGGCTGGAGGCATCTCTGTCAACAGCTGGGAGGGAGCCTCGGGCTATCAGCTGTACCTTCTAAACCTGTAACTCCACCGTTTCAAAAATAACACCATCCCATCAATTATCTTTGGCATGCCACTGATTCCTTTTATCTCGACGTTTCTTTGGTAACATCAGCCTTAAAAAACGTCCAATGCTTCCAACTTTAGAGTAGACAAGAGGAGGTTGTAAAACTGTCTTCGGAGAGAGGAGGAGAACTTCTTCAAATTTCCTTCGCTCCATAGATGCTGCCGCACCCGCAGAGTTTCTCCAGCACTTTGGTCTGCCTTCTAACTTTAGACTTTAGACATCAGAGATACAGAGCGGAAACAGGCCATTCGGCCCACTGAGTCCGCATCAACTAGCGATCCTTCCCTACAATAATTCTATCCCAAGCAGCCTTTAAGGGCCTGTCCCACGAGCATGCGACTGCATGCGGCAAGCGTAACCTTACGTGGTCGCTTGAGCCGTACGGACACGCGAGGCCGGTCCCACTTCGATCGCCGGAGCCGTATGGAGTTGTGCGGAGCTGGTCCCGACATCGCGCGGGGCTTCGAAAAACTGACACTGTTCAAAAATTCCGCGCGGCAACGGCCTGCGGCCCGCAGCCGCCTCGACGCCGTACGTATCGCCTCGACTGCCGTGCGCAGCGTCTCGACGCCGTACGCAGCGTCTTGACGCCGTACGTCACGCGCGAACTTCCGGCGGACTTCGCTCGAACTTCACGTCACTCACTCGACCTCCGCGTGGCCCTCGCTTCCGGTTTGGTCGCGCTCGCCACTTGCAGTCGCATGCTGGTGGGACCGGCCCTGTACGGGGATCACTCGACCTCCGCGCAGCCCCCGCTTCCGGTTTGGTCGCGCTTGCCGCATGCAGTCGCATGCTCGTGGGACAGGCCCTTTAAGGTACAAATTACAGAAGCCAATTAACCTACAAACCCTTACGTCTTTGGGGAGTGGAAGGAAACCGGGGCACCCAGAGAGAACCCATGCGGTCACGGGGAGAACATGCAAGCTCCGTACAGACAGCACCCATAGTCGGGATCGAACCCGGGTCTCTGGCGCTGTGAGGCAGTGCCGCTAGCGCTGCGCCACCGTGCCGCCCATGCTGACCAACCAACATGACAGCCTATTGCTTTGGTTGTTAGTCAGTACTTATATTACTTATCTATCTTATTTCCTTAAATTTGTTCAGGAACTTAAACAGGCCCTTCCCCAATGTGATTTATGGAAGTTATTTATTTACAAGGTGTGGATATCAGGGGCAAGGTCAACATTAATTGTCCATCCATAATTAACTCTTGTCCCAAGTAATTAATTACATTCAAAGTATCATTGAGTCGGACATACAGCTCTTTAACAGATCCTTAGGTCAACTGAGTCTCTGCCAACTATCAAGCATTCTTTTACACAAATCCCATTTTATTCACCCTATATTTGGTTTAGTTCAGTTTAGTTTAGAGATGCAACAGGCCCTTCGGCCCACCGAGTCCGTGCCGACCACAATTCCCCTGCACTAGCACGATCCTACACACTACACGCTAACAATTAGCCTACAAACCTGTACACCTTTGGAGTGTAGGAGGAAACCGGAGCACCCGGAGAAAACCCACGTGGTCACGGAGAGAAGGTACAAACTCCGTACAGACAGCACCCGCAGTCAGGATCGAACCCGGGTCTCTGGCGCAGTAAGGCAGCAACTCTACCGCTGCGCCACCGCGCCGCACCAACGACCTCAGATTCTATCGTTCATCTGCACATCAAAGGGCAATCTATTGGTGCCAATTAACCGACCAACCCACGTCTTTGGAATGTGGGAGTAAACTGGAGCACCTGGAGCAACCCCACGCAGTCACGGAGAGAACGTGCAAACTCCACACGGACATTTCCTGAGGATACGACGGGAGCTGTGAGACAGCAGCAACACTGCCTCCTTGCCCACGCCAGGTGTTACATCTGTCATCGACTGACAGATTTCCTTTGATGGCCACCATTAGTGAACCAGATGGGTTTTTACAGCAATTCTATTGTATCTCATATATTGTTATTGAGCCTTGTATATTTTTTAAATCCCAGATCTTACTTAATTATTTTAATTTAATTTAATTCCCCAGCTGCCACAGTGAAACTTGAACACATTCCCAAATCTTTGGTCTAGATCTTGAGCACAACAGCACAGTTATGCCAGAGCAGTGGCGCAGTGGTAGAGTTGCTGCCTTACAGCACCAGAGACCCGGGTTCGATCCAGACTACGGGTGCTGTCTGTACGGAGTTTGCACGTGCTTCGGTTTCCTCCAACACTCAAAAGATGTACAGGTTTGTATGTTAATTGGCATTGCTAAAATTGTAAATTGTCCTTAGTGTGCCGGTTGGAACTATGGTAGGGATGATTGCTGGTCGGCATGGACTCAGTGGGCCAAAGGGCCTGTATCCACACTGTATCTCTAAACTAAAAGGATGAGGGGGGGATCTTATAGAAACATATAACATTATAAAAGGACTGGACAAGCTAGATGCAGGAAAAATGTTCCCAATGTTGGGCGAGTCCAGAACCAGGGGCCACAGTCTTAGAATAAAGGGGAGGCCATTTAAGACTGAGGTGAGAAAAAACTTTTTCACCCAGATAGTTGTGAATTTGTGGAATTCCCTGCCACAGAGGGCAGTGGAGGCCAAGTCACTGGATGGATTTAAGAGAGAGTTAGATAGAGCTCTAGGGGCTAGTGGAATCAAGGGATATGGGGAGAAGGCAGGCACGAGTTATTGATAGGGGACGATCAGCCATGATCACAATGAATGGCGGTGCTGGCTCGAAGGGCCAAATGGACTCCTCCTGCACCTATTTTCTATGTTTCTATGTAAAACACAAAGTGCCACAGTGCAGGTCCAGCACTTTGTGTTTCACTCAAGATTCCAACATCTGCCGCACCTTGTGTCACCCTTTGGCCTCCTCTACATTAACCTCTCCACTGTGCCTGTAAATAATCGCCCTACTACTGCACCCTGCAGAGTTCAGTGGAAGTTACTCAGACCCAGTGCCTTCTTTGGTTGATTATTTGTTAGTGGTGATATATGTTGACATCTCCAATGGGCCTCTGGTTCAAAGTTCTTCCCTGTATCTATCTCAGTGAACGCAAGAATAATAACCCAATACCAATACCGAACTGAGCTGAACCATCCCATCAACAACTAGGGAGCGGTCCTGAGTTACTATCTTTTCATTGGAGACCCTCGGACTATCTTTAACCAGTTCAGTGCCACTCCCGAGTATACTCGGATCATGACTAATAGTGTAAAAAAAAACTTGGCAGTGAGCCGGTTAATTGGACTTTATCTTGCACTAGACATTATTCCCTTTATCCTGTATCTGTACACTGTGGCCATCGTGATTGTGATCATGTATAGTTTTTGTCCTTTGTCCCCTTTGTCTTGTTTTCACACCTTACACATCCTTATCTATATGCTGTTTAAGAAGGAACTGCAGATGCTGGAAAATCGAAGGTACACAAAAATGCTGGAGAAACTCAGCGGGTGCAGCAGCATCTATGGAGCGAAGGAAATAGGCAACCAAGAGAGGTGAAGTTTTGGATCAGGACCCTTCTTCAGATTGAGTGTGAAATAGGCAACCAAGAGAGGTGAAGTTTTGGATCAGGACCCTTCTTCAGATTGAGTTCTTCACTCAATCTGAAGAAGGGTCCTGATCCAAAACGTCACCTCTCTTGGTTGCCTATTTCCTTCGCTCCATAGATACTGCTGCACCCGCTGAGTTTCTCCGGCATTTTTGTGTACCTTATCTATATGCTTCCTTATCTATGTATCGCCCACTCCTCTGACATCAGTCTGAAGAAGGGTCTCGACTTGAAACCTTCTCTCCAGAGATGCTGCCTGTCCCACTGTGTTACTCCAGCATTTTGTGTCTATCTTCGATTGAAACCAGCATCTGCAGTTCCTTCCTACACATGTACAATTTTTCCGCTGACTGGGCAGCTGGCAACAAAAAAGCTTTTCATTGTACCTCAGTACACGTGACAATAGACTAAACTAAACTAAAATACTAGTTCTGATTTCTGACTCGAAGATATTTCTATCTATCGATTGGAAGGTTACTGATTGAAGGTTGCTGGCAACCATCTCTCACCTGTCTCTGTGTTCCAAGTTCTCCCCAATCTCGCCACCCCTTCTTCTGGCTGTTGCTCATCATCCCTCATTCCTCTTCAATCAACCTTTCACCTACAGCTCCCAGCCTCACTCCTCCCTGGCAACAAGCTACTTGACCAGAGGAGGCCAGGAGAAGAAATCCCTTCCCGCCATGATTGCTAAAAGCCCTGTCCCACGGTACGAGTTCATTCAAGAGTTCTCCCGAGTTTGCCCTGATTCGAACTCGGAGATTTACGGTAATGGCCGCTCGTCGGTACTCGGGGCTCTCGTGGACATTTTTCAACATGTTGAAAAATCTTCACGAGTCTTCCCGAGCTTACCGCGTTTCCCGAGTACCTGCCGTTAGCGTTTTACGAGCCGCTCAGAGACGTCCCCGAGCTCCGACGTACCCGCTACGTTCATTCTACGTGCTTACCACGAGTTTGATTTTTTTTTTTTAAACTCGGGAGCGCACTTGAATGAACTCGTACAGTGGGACAGGGCTTTAAATCTTCCGGCATCCTCTATCCCAGAGGACCGTGGTTTTACTGATGGAATTGAAAACTGAGAACAACGAATTCTCGGATTTTACTTTAGGCTTTTAGTCTTTAGAGGTGCAGCAGGGAAACAGTCCCTGCAACCCACCAAGTCCGCGCCAACCAGCGCTCACCCCGTACGCTGGTATTACGCTACACACTAGGAACAATTTATAATTTTACAGAAGCCAAATAACCTACAAACCTGTGAGTTTTTGGAGTGTGGGAGGGAACCAGAGCACCCGGAGAAAACCCACGCAGTCACAGGGAGAACGTACAAATACGTACAGACAGCACCCGTAGTCGGGATCGAACCTGGATACCTGGCGTTGTAAGGCAGCAACCCTATCTAAAGGATAGCGGAACGGAGAGGAAGGTGAGGTAAATGATCAGCCTCATCCTGCTGAGCGAACTCAAGCAGTGAAATAGCTCCCTACTGCTCCTGTGTAGACTACATGGAGCGATACAGCACGGAATCAGGCCATTTGGCCCACCAAGTCTGTGCTAACCAACAACCGTCCATTATTTCTTATCCTTCAATAAATCAATGCGAATCTATCATCACTGCAAACAACACACATGGTCACTTCTTTCATAAGCCACTGGGATCATTGTACCTTTATCTCCCAATAACCCAGCCATCAGGCAGCCCACTTGAATCGCAGTAAGGTGGATTGTCAAAATTGCCCGTATATTGTGTATCTCCAGTTGGTAAAACAATTTCAAAGGTTCCAATTTGCAGAGAATTACAATTAAAGTTAATGAAGGCTCATCATGGGAGTGGAACACAATAGGACGGGGTTTTCTCTGTCAATTGCCATGGAAATGGGTCTGGTCTGTCAAATTCACCCTCCCAGCCAACATAAGAGTGGTAACCTAGGAAACAGCATTGCTGCCCGTTCTAACTAGCAATGGTCCTGGCTCAACAATGTTACCCAATACTTTATCCCATGTTTCAGAGCTGTCTCAGTGATTGCATTTCCAGGGGCCATCAGTTTAATTCCAAACCCAAACGTAGAATCAAACTGCCACACTGCAGAACAACAGGCCCTTCAGCCCACCCTGTCCATGCTGACCACAAGTAGTTGTCTAAACTATTCCCATTTACCAGCATGGTTTGTCGTTTCAAGTAATTCCCACTTCCTTCCGCTCCCCTCCCCGCTCTGCCCCATCCTATTCATCCTACTAGTTCCACTATTCATATCCTTGTATCCCTATCATTAACATATCTTCCCCATCCAGCATCTGCGGTTCCTTATTTCTACACTCTAACTCATTGCATGGTATGATTTAACTGGATACTGTATATCGGTACACAAATACAATAATAAGCCAATACCGATACCAACATCAATCAAATTTTATTCATCACGTGCACATAAGTGCAAGTGAAATGAATTTGCCAGCAGCGGTACAATTAAAAAGTACACACAATACACAATTTAAAAAAAAATGTTACACAAACATCCACCACAGCATTCATCACTGTGGTGGAAGGCACAAAATTTGGCCAGTCCTCCTCCATTTTCCCCTGTGGTCGGAACCTCAACCCTCCGCAGTCGTCGCTGCGGGCGTCCAGATGTAAGTCCAGGTAAGTCCTGAATAAGTCCCCCAATCTGCGTTTGGTGTCTCCTGAAAAGAGGAGACCAAATCGCGTTAAAATCCTGAAGCCTGCCATCAACTGCGGCAGCCTTGCTGCATTTACACCGCAAGTTTGAATCCCGACTACGGGAGCTGTCTGTACGGAGTTTGTACGTTCTCCCTGTTTGATCTGCGTGGGTTTTCTCCGAGATCTTCGGCTTCCTCCCACGCTCCAAAGACGGACAGGTTTGTATGTTGATTGGCTTGGTAGAAGTGTAAGTGAAATTTGTCCCTAGTGTAGGATAGTGTTAATGTGCGGGGATCGCTGGTCGGTGCGAACTCGGTGGGCCAAAGGGCCTGTTTCTGCGCTGTATCTCTAAACTAAACTAAACTAGACTAAGGGGAGGGAGTAAGTGGGTGAGGCATATGCTCAGTGGAGTTTGGAACACTGAGGGGTGATCTGATTGAGATGTTATGTAGAAGCCAGAACTGCTGGTTTGCGCACTGGCTAATTATCCTATCTTCTCTCAGTTGGTCTTTCTCCCTTGACGACATGGATATCCAGAGGAGCCTTGGGACATCAATTATCAGTCCTAACACCAACTAAGTGAAAGCAATGCTGGAGCTTTGCATGGAGGCATCAAGGGCGTTGTGCCAATTCAATTTCCAGTGAGAGTCTCAGGCACAAGAAACAATTTTAAAAATCTTACCCTCTGACCTGAACCAAACCGCCAATCCGAGTCCCAGTGACAAGAAAAAAACCATGTAATGCAATTTTAGCAGTCATTTCACATTTAATATTAATTGCTTGCTTCCTCTGTACACTTCTGACAGCAATTTGTCAATTTCTGGATGGAGCAGAGATGAATTATAAATGTATTTAAACGATAAATTGTATTTAAACTGCGTACAAGTGATTACTTAGGATAAACAGCAAGATGTCCTGACGTTATCTTGTTGTCCTAGAAATGAAAAGTGACATTAACATTCCCCTCAGCATCCCGAGAATGAAATTCTCACACAAATGACTCAGTGTTCTGGAGAAGTAGACAAGCAGCTCCCTTCTTCCGGTCGACCGCACAATAAGCATTTCCAAACACGCAGACAGCCCATTTGGAAAAAGTACAGATAGATTTCTCACACCCTGATGCCTGGAGCAAATCCCTGATTGGGTTGTTCCTCCTTCTGACCAACTATTTTCAATTATGGGCACTTTTGCGCTGCAGTCTGTCTAGCCAGCCGCATGTCGTTTTACAGCAAATGGGATGCCTCACTGGTACTCCACATTGGTCTTATTACCATCCTTGTTCTTCTTTAGTTCAGTTTAGTTTATTGTCACGTGTACCGAGGTACAGTGAAAAGCTTTTGTTGCGTGCTATCCAATCAGACAATACGTGATTACAATCGAACCACTTACAGCGCGTAGATACATGATAAGGGAATAACATTCAGTGCAAGGCAAAGCCAGCAAATTCCGATCAAGGATAGTCCAAGGGTCATCGAAGAGGTAGATAGTAGATCAGCGCTGCTCTCTGGCTGTGGTAGGATGATTCGGTTGCCTGATAACAGCTGGGAAGAAACCGTCAGGTTTCGGGTCAAAATCTCACCCATTCCTTCTCTCCAGAGATGCTGCCTGTCCCGCTGAGCTACTCCGGCATTTTGTGTCTATCTTCGATTTTAAACCAGCATCTGCAGTTCCTTCCTACACAGGAAGTAATGTCAAGTGGATGATGGGAGAGGATTGGTCGGACATCAGCAACAAGGTGGGGATTGGTGGCGATGAACAGAAAATGAATGAAGGACTCCCATTAACTGAGGTTCTCCAGCTCCGGGCTATTTTGCTCGATCTCAGCCCTCCGGTTAACAGAAGTGTCTAATATTCTTGTAGACCACATGTGCACAACAGATTACAAAATGGAGCACCTCTTCACTTAACTTCTGCTAGACGCTCATAAGAGTGCAGGGCTTCTGCTCTTATGGGATGATGGTCCTCAAGACCCAAACTTTGGGTCCCTAGTCCAGAAGAAGCTTTGTCTGAGTGGTAATGCTGCTGCCTTACAGCGCCAGAGACCCGGTTCGATCCTGATTAAGTGTGCTATCCGTACGGATATTTTTATATTTTCCCTGTGACCATGTGGGTTTTCTCCAGGTGCTCCGGTTTCCTCCCACACTACAAAGACATATAGGTTTGTAGTTTAATTGGCTTTGGTAAAATTGTAAATTGTCCCCAGTGTGTAAGACAGTGCTAGTGGTTGGGGTGATCACCGGCTGGCGCGGACCCAATGGGCCGAAGGGCCTGCATCCGCACTGTATCTCTAAAGTATCGAAAGTCGAAAGTCTAATGGGCCTGTCCCACTTAGGCGATTTCTTGGGCGACTACAGGCGACTGCCACAAAATTTTCAACATGTTGAAACATTTTCGGCAACAATTTTTGCTGTCGTAGGTTGTCGTAGGTGCTGGCGTAGGTTGTCGCCAGCTGTCGTAGGTGAGTTCCATTAAAACTAGTCCCTGGAAGTCGCCTAAAGAGTGGTACAGGCCCTTTAAGTCCACAACACAGTTAAGGGCCTGTCCCATTGTACGAGGTAATTCAAGAGCTCTCCCGAGTTTAAAAAAAAATCAAACTCGTAGTAAGTACGTAGAATGTACGTAGCGGCTACGTCGGAGCTCGTGGATGTCTCGTAGCGGCTCGTAACGCTAACAGCAGGTACTCGGGAAATGCGGTAACTCGTGAATTTTTTTGAACACTGTGAAAAATGTCCACGAGAGCCCCGAGTACCTACGAACGGCTATTACCGTAATTCTCCGAGTTCGAATCAGGGGAAACTCGGGAGAACTCTTGAATTAGCTCGTACAGTGGGACAGGCCCTTTAAGCTTCATGTTAACACTGTGCCAATATTCTGAAAGTGTTTTTGTTCTCCAGCGTACATATTTCTTACTTTATTCAAGGAAACTTGGAAAACATGAGGACAGCCAGCAACTAGAGAAAACTATAACCTATTGAGCTGAAACACATTGAGCATGGTGCACAATGAAATGGTTTAATTTATAATTATGTCAGGAAATGAGAGATTTCAGAACAAAACCATTTGTTATTACCTGACATTTCGTAATAATGTTTATTTTATAATCTATGGGCCTTTTCTCTCTGTATCATTTCATGCACTCTGTATCCTTGTCAACCTCAGAGTGCGCCAATTAACGTCAACACTGGGCACCTTCGACTCATGAGTCTTAGCCACTTGGGACCTGGATTGAACGGAGTGTCTCATTAGACGTTAAAAGTTAAGAGCTGTCATGGGGGGAAAGGTCTGTGTGTCACAAGTGGGGCCAAGGCCCTTGAGGCAAAGGGCAACCGCAGAGACGAGCTTCACAGAGTTGACACCATCCCTTCCAACTTTGGAAAGCTGAATGTCAGTGCTTTTGGGCTTGGCATTAATTTAGCTCCTGCAAACTGCTCAGAACACCAAAACCCTTTCAGTGTTTAGTGTAGTTTAGTTTAGAGAAACAGCGCAGAAACAGGCCCTTCGGCCCACCGAGTCTGCGCAGAACAGCGACCCCTGTGACACGAACACACACTATGCACGAGGGACTATTTACAATTTTTACCGAAGCCAATTAACCTACAAACATGTACGTCTTTGGAGCGTGGGAGGAGGCCCGGGGAAAAACCATGAGGTCACGGGGAGAACGTACAAACTCTGTACAGACAGCTCCCGTAGCCAGGATCGAACCCGGGTCTCTGGTGCTGTAAGTCTCTACTGCTGTGCCACTGTGCGGAGTGCTCAAGAAAAAGAGAAATTTGAGATGCTTTCTGCACCACAGATGCAAGTTTTTCTTTGTCTCTTTGCCTTTTTGCCTTTGCCTTTGCCTCAATCCTCTTTGCCTTTGGATCTGGAGAATTTTGGCCCCTCTGAAGAACCGGAGTCCCAATTAGTGGAACCTTGGATCAGGGGTTGTGTCCATTGTGGGGCCAACTCACTCACATGTAGAGTGAGGAGCCAGGCATCTCTGGAATGGAGAAGGAAGCTTACGGGACATCTACCAGGCCATCTTGGCCGCTTGGGAGAGGTTTATTCCTTGTAACCATGAGACAGGCATCGCAGGCAATCATTGTTCCCAATTACATTAATCTTACCTTATCCCAGGATATCAATCAATCTCCCACCTCCAAGGTTCTATCATTTAGCTACACACTAGGTGGAATTCTATCGTCAATTCACCGGGCAACCTGGACATCTTTCCAATGGGGGAGGGAACTCGAGCACTAGTGAGAATCCATCACTATTTGTGATGAAACAAGCTAACGTTGGTTCATTTAGATAGATAGATAGATAGATAGACAGATAAACATTTATTGTGACATACACCAATTGGTGCAGTGACATTTGACTTGCCATGCAGCACACAAATAAAGATTACATCCAAGAATTTAACAACATAAAAACATCCCCCCACAATGGTTCCCACTGTGGGGGAAGGCAGCAAAGTCCAGTCCCATCCCCAGTTCACCCATAGTCGGGGCCTATTGAGGCCTCTGCAGTCGCCGATACGGCAGCCCGATGCCTCAGGCCCTCTCGCCGGATGATGAAGCTCCGGCGTCGGGTGAACACTCTCGGCGGCCCGGAGTGTCTGGAGCGGCCGCCTCCTCCCAGTAGACCACGGCTCCCGAAGTCCACGAGCCGCGCTGGTCGATGCTCCGACTCTGGTGACCTCGTCGTGAGATCCCAGGCTCCACGGTGTTTGAAGCTCAGCGCCGCCCGCGGCTGGAAGCTCCGCAGACCGCAGACCGCTGACCGCAGACCGCAGACCGCAGCTCCGCGATGTTGGTGCCGGCTGTCACAGCACTCCGGAGCTTACTGCACGGCGACCCGGGTTAGGCATCGCCCACTCCGCGATGGTACTTCAGCGCTGTGCCGCCGCCGAAGCTGAAGTCCTGGCCGGTCCCGGCAGGAAAACGCCGCTCCAGGCCGCGAGGAAGGGGCGAAGATACGGCTCGGAGAAAAGCCGCATCTCCGACCAGGTAGGGACTGCGAAAATAGTTTCCCCCTTCCCCCCCCCCCCCCCCAACCCCCCACATAAAAAGACTAAAGACCTCCAAAAACAAACACTTTTAACTAACTAAAAATTAAAAAAGGGTGAAAAAACTAACAGCTGCTGGCAGGGCAGCCATACTCGACGGCGCCCCAGGTGGCCTCAGTCATGTTGTCCATAAAACCCCAGGGTTATGGTACAAATAGGTCTGGTTCACCAAAGATAGACACAAAGTGATGGAGCAACTCAGCGGGTCGGGCAGCATCTCAGGAGATAATGGATAGGTGATGTTTCAGGTCGTCAACCGTCTTCAGACGTTGTTCCTTCTTCAGATATTTTGGTTCACCAATGTCCTTCAGAGAGGGGATGAACATTGGTCTGGATTATTTAAGGGCCTGTCCCACTTACGCAACCTTTACGGGCGACTGCCGGCACCCATGATAGGTCGCCGAAATTTTCAACATGTTGAAAATTCTGCGGCGACCAAGAAGAAGCTACGACTCTTTGGAGACCTCCCACGACCAGAGGAGACCTCACACAACCATACAGGCGACCCCTGGCGACACGCCAGGGGTCGCCTGTATGGTTGTGAGAGGTCTCCTATGGTCGTATGGTCGTGAGAGGTCACCTATGGCCTGTATGGTCGTGAGAGCCTGTATGGTCACGAGAGGGCTCCTGTGGTGGTGAGAGATGGTCACCGCAGGAGGATGAATATATTATAGATAAAAATGTTAATATTTTAATTTGATAATTTTGTTTAAGTGTTTTTTAAATTGTGTGAGCTTTCTACTCTCCCTTGTAAATTGTAAATTTGTTTAAAAATCTAATAAAAAAAACATTTAGAGGAAAAAAAAAAAAATATATATATATATATATTTTTTTTAAATGGTGGTGAGAGGTCTCCAAAGAGTCGTAGCGTCTTTCTGGTCGCTGCTGAATTTTCAACATGTTGAAAATTTCGGCGACCTATCACGGGTGCCGGCAGTCGCCTGTATGGCGGATGTGCAGGAGTGGGCGCCGTTTGTATGGCAGCCTGCCTGCAGTCCGTCGTCTAACTCTTTTATTGTTTGAATATTTTTTATTTTTTTATTATTTGGAGTCTATTCTTTCTATGTGGGGGGGGGGGAACTGTTTTAACCCCAGTCCTACCTGGTCGGAGATGCGGTTTTCCTCCGAATCGCGTCTCCGGTCTCCCCATGCGGCCTTCCATCGGGCTGGAGCGGCGTTTCCTGCCGGGGACCACAGCTTCGGCGGCACAGCGCTGGGACATCAGCAGGGAGCGGGCGATGCCTTGTCGGGTCGCCGCTCCGGAGTGCTGTGACCGCCGACCACCAACATCGAGCAGCCGTGGTCTGCGGTCTGCGGTTTGAGGGCATCCCGCCACGGGCGGGCGGCGCTGGATCAAAAACACCGCGGAGTCGAAGCTCCAACCGGCGCGGCCTGAAGTCCGCGGGCGTCGCAGTCTCCGGGGAAGGAGCGGCCGCTCCAGACATTTCCAAGCTGCTGAGGACTTTTCCACCCGATGCGGGTGGGCAAACAACATCGGGCTGGCGTTGTGGCGACTGGCTGCAGTGGCCTCAGACTGGCACCGACCTCGGGTGGACTAGGAGGAGGAGGAGGACTGGACATTTTAGTGCCTTCCCTCACAGTGGAGAGTGTAGATTCTACTGTGGGGGGATGTTCGTGTTTGTGTAAAATTTCTTATAGTGTGTTGTCATTTTTTCTATCTCTTTTTATCATTTGTTTGGTTAGTAACTGTAAAGCACTTTGGCTTTTGAGTTAAATCGATTGGAAAATGTGCTATATAAATAAACTTATTATTATTATTAAGTGGGACAGGCCCTTTGCCGGCTCTAGACTGACTTGACAACGTGTGTAGGAAGGAACTGCCGATTCTGGTTCAAACCGAAGATGGACACAAAATGCTGGAGTGACTCAGCGGGACAGGCAGCGTCTCTGGAGAGAAGGGATGGATGACGTTTCAGGTCGAGACCCTTCCCCAGTCTGAAGAAGGGTCTCGACTCGAAACGTCACCCATTCCTTCTCTCCAGAGATGCTGCCTGTCCCGCTGAGTTACTCCAGCATTCCGTGCCCATCTTTGACTTGAAAAAGTGCTTGACTCTTCATTCCCAGCTGTATGGTTCTGTGACTCACCATCACCTCCTCAAGGGCACCAATGAAAGGGTAATAAATGGCGGCTATCTGCCCCCCCCCCCCCCCCCGCCATTAAAATCCAGTCATTGAAACAAAAAAGTCTTCTCATTTCAGCTTTGATGGGGGTCCTTCCCTTAGGGATTGGCCTTTTACCCAAATTATGCCATATAAATTTGAAAGAAGATGAAATAATTTTGACAAAAAGCTGCAGGTTCTTTCTCCCTGAGTTTTTTTTTTTGCAGAAATATTAGAACATAAATAAAACATCAGCTAACTTAGTTAAATAATTCACCAAACCTATTTTATTTTGGATCGCTCACGGTGCTGTCACTCTGTAAATAAAAGATGTAGCTTTTGACAATGTCACATTGCAAGTGTGACTCTGGCCTTTCACTCGAGTGCTGTGTGTGGGATGTGATGCAGAGTTGCGCAATCTGCCTCTTTGGTTGCCGCTGACACACGCGGTCACTTTAGTAATCGAGAGCGGGACCTCGTTACCTGCTCCCGCGTTTAGTGCAGTTTAGAGATACAGCGCGGAAACAGTGCCCTTTGGCCGACTGAGTCCGCGCCCACCAGCGATCCCCACACACTAACACTGCGGGCACGGTGGCGCAGCGGTAGACTTGTCTGCCTTACGGAGACCCGGGTTCGATCCCGACTACGGGTGCTGTCTGTACGGAGTTTGTACGTTCTCCCCGTGACCTGCGTGGGTTTCCTCCGAGATCTTCGGTTTCCTCCCACACTCCAAATGACTATCCACGCAATCCACATTGGGATAGCCCCTGCCTCAACTACCTCCCTGGACAACTTGTTCCATACACCCACCATCCTTTGTGAGAAAAAGTTATCTCTCAGTTTCCTATTAAATCTTTTCCCCTTCAACTTAAACCTGCATCCCCTGGTCCTCGATTCACCTACTGTTGCCAAGGGTGTCTGTGCCTCTAGCTGATCTATTCCTCTTATGATTTTATATACCTCTACAAGATAACTCCCTCATTCTCATGCTCTCCAAGGTATAGAGTCATCCTCCCCCTATAGCTCAGACCCTCTAGCCCTGGCAACATCTGCTCAAATAAATAAAAAAACACATTCTCAAGGGCAACTAGCAATGGGCTAGCAAATGCTGGCTGGGCCTTTGAAGCCTACTTTCCTTGAATGAATTATATTAAAAAAAGAAAGTCATCGGTCTGGGTTATATTTTCCGTTTCTAAAGAAGAAATAAACCTCACATCCTTTATCCAGCAGAGTGTGTGCTGAAATGTCCACATGGATTCTCTGCTAACACAATTCAGTTCCTCATTGTTCGCATTTCTGGATTATTATCATCATCTGGGGTCGGGGAAAGGGTCGGATAGAATCAAAAGCATCGCGTGCCTCAAAGCCGAGGCAGTTTCTCCTCATGCCTTATGCAGCCTTTCCATTTATAAACACCGTCCGGAGAGATAAGAATAAGAACAGAGACAGAATCCATCGCCGTTACTAAAATTCGCAGGCTCGTTGCAATTATCGTATGTCATTTTGAAGACTATATTCAGCGCTCCCATGACACTCTAATAGCAATGATCTTAGACTAACAAAGAAAAGCCCTGGTGTGGGATGGAGAAGAAATGCTTGTTATTCCACCCTGCGCCTTCCATTCTTTGTCAAGAAAGACATGCGTTTACTTGCAGCCTTTAGCAATTGCAGGGGCACGACAAAGTACACTGCAGTCTGCAAATGATAGTGGTGAGGGCCATATCATCAGACCCAACATTTTACAGAGGCTTTACTGTTGGAGATACTAACCTGCCAGAGAGAAGGTTTCCTCAGCAGGACATGGCAGACCTGAAGTGATTAATTGTCTGGGAAAGAACAGCAGATGCTGGTTTAAATCGAAGGTGACACAAAATGCTGGCGTACCTCAGCGGGACAGGCAGCATCTCTGGAGAGAAGGAATGGGTGACGTTTCTCTCCAGAGATGCTGCCTGTCCCGCTGAGTTACGCCAGCATTTTGTGTCTATCTAAGGGCAATAGAAGATTCAGCTTGTGTAGGAAACAAATGCAGATGCTGGTTTAAATCGAAGATAGGAGAAAGGTCTCGACCCGAAACGTCACCCATTCCTTCTCTCCAGAGATGCTGCCTGTCCCGCTGAGTTACGCCAGCATTTTGTGATTAATTGACTGATTGATTGTATCGTTGACTTTGGTTGAGATACAGCGCGGAAACAGGCCCTTCGGTCCTCCGAGTCCCCGCACACTAGCACTGTCCTTCTCACCAGGGACAATTCACAATCTTTACTAAAGCCAATGAACCCTAAATCCTGTACGTCTGGAGTGTGGGAGGAATCCGGAGCACCCGGGGAAAACCCACGCGGTCACGGGGAGAACGTGCAAACTCCGTACAGACAGCACCCGTGGTCAGGAACAAACCAGGGTATCTACCGCTGTGTCGCCCCTTGATTGATTGATTGACTTTAAAAGTAATTCTTACAAAATACTTGCTAATGTGTTTAAAAGTATACAAAACCATTTTGTACACGGACGTATACGGAGCCTACTTTTAATACTTAAATATTTTAAATCTAAATAAATCTAAATATTTAATGGTGGCACAGTAGTGCAGCGGTAGAGTTGCTGCCTTATACAGTAGCGCTTACTATAAGGTAAGATCCTGACTAAGGTGCTTGTCCGTGCGGAGTTTGTACGTTCTCCCCGTGACCGCGTGGGTTTTCTCCGAGATCTTCGGTTTCCTCCCACACTCCAAAGACGTGCAGGTACAGCTTTGTAGGTTCATTGGCTTTGGTATAAATGTAAATTGTCCCTAGTGTGTGTAGGGTAGTGTTAATGTGCGAGGATCGCTGGTCGGCGCGGACTCGGTGGGCCGAAGGGCCTGTTTCCGCGCGGTGTCTCTAAACTTAACTTTTTTTTTTTTTTTTTAAGAAGAAAAAGAAAAAAGTTAGATAATGAAAAATAGAAAAATGTGAGATATATAGTGTGTGAAAAAGAAAAATAAAGAATGAAAAAAGAAAGTTGAGACATAGAAAATAGAAGAAAGAGAATAAAAGAAGAGAAGAGAAGAAAAGAAAATAGAAGGAGATCATTTATAATCTTGACCATCCGCAGTCTCTAAACTACACTGAACTAAATTTGATGATCAATGGATTCCACCTTTACTGCTGGATCAGGATCGTTGCTGCTTACTCGGAGTCAACATAATTCTTCGCCAATCTGTTCGACCAGCAAGCTGCTGCTTGAGAATTGGAGGCTCCATGGGGATCAAATTGGATAGGGTTGCGGAGACTGGCTGATTGGTCATTATCATGATCTCTGTGTGCTAACCACACTGTTCATTAGATACATCAGCAGTGATTCCAAAATCATTAGTTGCTGCCACTACTGAAAGCCAGCTTGCAACTCGTGTGAGAAAGTGCACCAGGGCTTCTACACGGGCTGTCGTCAAACTGAGTGGTGTTGACACAAAATGTTGGAGCAACTCAGCGGGCCAGGCGGCATCTCTGGAGAGAAGGAATAGGTGACGTTTAGACTGAAGTAGGACTGACGAAGACTGAATCTGAAGGAGGGTCTCAAGGGACAAGGTTAATTGGCTTCAGTAAAATTGTAAATTGTTCCTGGTGTGTAGGACGGTGCTACTGTGTGGGGTGATCATGGGTCGGCGTGGACTCAGTGGGTCAAAAGTGCATTGTATCACTAAAGGTTAACGTCTAAAGACCAGACAGTGGAGCCTCAGAAAAAAAGGAGCCGTTTCTTTAGCCAGAGAGTGGTGAACCTATGCCATAGATGGCTGTAATGACCAAGTCATTGGGTATTTTTAAAGTGGAGATTGTTTAATAAGTGTGTCAAAGATTGTCAAAAAACAGGAGAATGGAGTTGACAAGGAAAAATAGATCAGCCATGATTGAATGGCAGAGCAGATTCGATGGGCCGAATGGTTTCATTCTGCTCCTATGATTTTTTAAATTTTAGTTTTAGAGATACAGGGTGGAAAGAGGCCCTTCGGCCCACCGACTCCGTGCCGACCTGCGATCCCTGCACACTAACACTATCCTACACACATTAGAGACAAGTTACAATTATACTCAGCCAATTAACCCACAAAAGTGTGGGAGGAAACCAGAGATGTCGGGGAAAACCCACGCGGGTCACAAGGAGAACGTACAAACACCGTACAGACAAGCACCTGTAGTCAGGATCGAACCCGCGTCTCTGGGGCTGTACGGCAGCGTGCCAACTGTGCCTTATGATCTTATGAGGGGGATGGATTTCTTTCCCTGAAGGACAGGAACAAACCAGACATCTAATAACAATAATCTAGCACCATTATGTATAACACCACAGTTTATAATTTAAATTACTCCAGACCCGAGGTGAGATTTGAACCCAGATACCTGGAACAATTATAGGATTTGTATTGCAGCGTTTAATATCTTCATTAATTTCTCTTGTTGTGCCTTAGCAATTACACAATGCTTGTCTATGCTCCTGTGAAGCATTTTTGCAAAGTTTGTGCTATATTAACAGTGCTCAGCAAATATAACTTGTTTTTGAATGAACAGGGCAATGAGGATGGCCGTTCCCTGATGCATCGACATGTTTAAATGGTGAAAAGTGGGGGGTAGTGAGGTGTTGAGGGAAGAAGGGTCCCTTGCAGCCATAAACATAATATACAATCTACATCTTTATTTAACAATCATTAAACTCATTTCACACTGCTGTAGCTGAGATCGCTCCTTCCTCAATACCAACCATTCCCAAGTGGCTATCATTAACCTTCTTAAATTCAACTCACACTGGAATCGCCTAATGCCATTGTGACCGAGAACAACTCATTTTGGCTGCTTACTAAATTGCTTTCCTTGTTATGTTTGAAAAAAAAATAAATCCATGAAGAGGATCATGAATAATTCAGATTCAGAAGCGACAGAGAGTGGCTCTGACATTAAATATTTGTGGTGGGCTAACATTTCATGAGGAGAAAAATCAAACTCGAATTTGAAAGGATAAACCCATTTTATATTCAGGTTGATGAGTACCCTCTTTGTTGAAAGTTGTTTGTCTTCCCTTCGTCCCTTCTCCCACCACTGAGGCCATTACTCATACGGGACCATTAAGTACTTTCTCCGGGGGGGAATTATCTCCCTCTGTGGGGGGGAAGACCACAGTCTAGGGTCCTTCCGCTGCTGGATGTCAAGGGGCAGAGGCAAGAGTGTTTTACCAGTGTATGTCCCAGATAGAACAATGAAATTCTTACTTGCAGCAGCATATATGTAAACATAGTACACTGTAAACTAATATAAACTAATGAGAAAAAAACATTTCAGTTTGTGTATATATACACACACAGACACACACACACGTATATATATATACACATGCACACATCTGTAAACGAGAGAAAAAAAAGTATACACACATACTCACAAATACACCTATATATATATATATATATGGACATGATGGGCCAAATGGCCTAATTCTACTCCTATTACTATTTCTTGGGCTGGCCTGAAACGTCGCCTGTCCATTCCTTCACGGATGCTGCCTGAACCTCCGAGATCTTCCAGTACTTTGTATTTCACTCAAAATTCCAGCATCTGCAGTTCCTTGTGGCCTCCTCTATGTTGGTGAAACCAAGCATAGATTACGTCATAAGCTCATAAGGAATAGGAGTAGAATTAGGTTCATTCGGCCCATCTACTGCGCCATTCAATCATGGCTGATCTATCTCTCCCTCCCAACCCCATTCTCCTGCCTTCCCCCCATAGCCTCTAATCAAGAATCTATCTATCTCTGCCTTAAAAATATCCATTGACTTGGCCTCCACAGCTGTCTGTGGCAAAGAATTCCACAGATTCACCACCCTCTGACTAAAGAAATTCCTCCTCATCTCCTTCGTAAAAGAACATCCTTGAATTCTGAGGCTATGACCTCTCCCATGAATGGAAACATTAGGTCCCTGTTTTGTGGAGTCCCTACAATCTTTGTGCAATGGCCATGTTGAATTCCAATTGCACATCACTTTAACGCTCCTTCCCACCCCATACTAACCTGTCGGTCTTTGCCCTCGTCCATTGCTATGGTGAAGCCAAAAACAAATTGACCGAACGTCAATTTGGGGTGGCACTGTGGTGCAGTGGTGGAGTTGCTGCCTCACACCGCCACAGACCTGGGTTCGAAGCCGACCACGGGTGCTGTCTGTACGGTGTTTTCCTCTCACATTCCAAAGGCGTGTAGGTTCGTAGATTAAATGGCTTCTGTAAATTGTCCTTAATGTGTCGGATGGAACTAGTGTACAGGTGACTGGCGGTTGGCGCAGGCTCGGTGCACCAAAGGGCCTGTTTTCACGTTGCATCTCCCAACTAAACTAATCTCATATTCCTGTTTAAGAAGGAACTGGAGATGCTGGAAAATCGAAGGTAGACAAAAATGCTGGAGACACTCAGCGGGTGAGGCAGCATCTATGGAGCGATGGAAATAGGCAACGTTTTTCGAGCCGAAACGTTGCCTATTTCCTTGGCTCCATAGATGCTGCCTCAACCGCTGAGTTTCTCCAGCATTTTTGTCTAATCTCATATTCTGCTTGGTTACCTTACAACCTAATTGCATGAACATTGAATTCTCCAATTTCCGGTAAGCAACATTTCTGGAGTTCTCCGACACACACTCACCTGTCAATTTGGATTTCGTTATCCTCCTAGTTCATAGAATTCATCCCCTCCCCTACCCCAACTCGATTCCTTTTGCCCATCACCACCCCGAACCCCTCTCCTCATCTGGTTTTACTTATCACCAACCAGTCTCTGTCCCACCCCTCCCTCATTATGCCACACAGCGGCAATCTTTCCTCTTCCCTCTCAGTCCCTGTCAGAAAGACATTATAGCCATAGAGGGAGTGCAGAGAAGGTTGACCAGACTGATTCTTGGGATGTCAGGACTTTCATATGAAGAAAGACTGGATAGACTCGGCTTATACTCGCTAGAATTTAGGAGATTGAGAGGGGATCTTATAGAAACGTACAAAATTCTTATGGGGTTGGACAGGCTAGATGCAGGAAGATTGTTCCCGATGTTGGGGAAGTCCAGGACAAGGGGTCACAGCTTAAGGATAAGGGGGAAATCCTTTAAGACCGAGATGAGAAAAAACTTTTTCACACAGAGAGTGGTGAATCTCTGGAACTCTCTGCCACAGGGGGTAGTTGAGGCCAGTTCATTGGCTATATTTAAGAGGGAGTTAGATGTGGCCCTTGTGGCTAAAGGGATCAGCGGGTATGGAGAGAAGGCAGGTACAGGATACTGAGTTGGATGATCAGCCATGATCATATTGAATGGCGGTGCAGGCTCGAAGGGCCGAATGGCCTAATCCTGCACCTATTTTCTATGTATCTATGTATCTATGTCCCGATGCAGGATCTTAACACAAACCGGACCGGAAGTGGCGGTGCTGCCTTGCAGCTGCGGCTCGCCTGCAGTCCGTTTGTCTTTTATTTTATTTTGTTTTCTTTTGTCCGTTGTTGCGGTTTGTTTTGGTTTATTTTAGTTGTGTATGTGTGGGGGGGGGGGGGGTGGGAGAAGCGTGTTTTTTGGCTCTTCCTTCGGGGGCCGGGGGGGGATGCGACCTTTCTTGCCGTATCCCCCGTCTCCGTCTCCGTCTGCGCTGAGGCCTATTGCGGAGCTGGCGGCCTCCAACTGGGACCGACCTCGGGGCTCGGGAGGCAGAGACAGCCGGGACTTGACAGCACGGGGCTGGCCGACTTCGGGGCTGTGTGGTGGTGTTGCGACCCGACTTCGGAGCCTCGGGGGCTCGGCGAGGGCCAGTGGACGACATCGTCGGGAGCTCGCAGGTCACAGGTTGGTGACCTGTTTTTCCGTAGCTCCCGCAACAACAGCTGCGTCCGCTGGACTGGAAGGGCGGCAGCTCTCGACCCGGCCAGGGGCAGCGGAGTTTGAACCGGCCCGTTCGGATTCAGCCGCGGGACTTACTTACCATCACCCGGCGGGGTCACAACATCGGAGACTCTGGATCACCTCAGCGCAGAGGGAGAGCAAGGAGGGAAGAGACATGGACTTTGGGACTTTTTGCCTTCCATCACAGTGAGGAGGTGCCTGGTGGACTCACTGTGGTGGATGGTAAACTGTGTTGAGTGTGTGTTTTTGTTATTTATTCTATGTTATGACTGCAGGCTAAACCATTTCGTTGCACTGGAAAAGTGCAATGACAATAATTGAATCAAAATCAAAATCAAATCAAATCAAATGTAGTCTTAGTTTAGTATTAGTTCAGATTAGAGAAACAGCATGAAAACAGGCCCTTTGGTCCACTGAGACAAGGCTGACCATCAATCACCTGTTTGCACTAGTTCTATGTTTATCCCACTTTCCCACTCCTGACACACTAGGGCAATCTCTCCTCACAATGTTATCGTAGAAACCACCGAAAATTGGTGCAGGACTAGGCCATTTCGGCCCTTCGAGCCAGCACCGCCCATCCAATATGATCATGGCTGGTCATCCTAAATCAGTACCTCGTTCCTGCTTTTCTCCCCAAATCCATTGATTCTGTTAGCCCTGAGAGCTATATCTAACTCTCTCTTGAAAACATCCAGTGAATTGGCCTCCACTGCTCCTGGGGCAGAGAATTCCTTGGAATTATCCTTGGAATCTGTGTGTTTTGCTGTTGTACCTTTGTCGCTGTCCCTCCAGTTCTATTGCACCCTTCCAAGGCTGCTCCTAGTGCTGCAGGTATGGTCTACCCTGAGCTTTGCATTCTGCCATATACTCTCGAGTAATACTAATTAAGGTATGTTGGCATTCATTGCAAGAGGATTTGGGAACGAGAATAGAGACATCTTGCTCCAATTATAAAAAGCCCTGGTGAGATTGCATCTGGAAATATTGTACTCAAGTCCGATCTTCACACAAAAGTGTAAATAATACAAGCGAAGGTGGACAATGTTCACCAGCTTGATTCCTGGAGTGGGGTCTTGTTGTTTGAGGAGAAACATAGCAGATTGCGCTCATATTCTCAAGAGTTCAGAAAATGAAAGCTAATCTCAGTGAAATACATAACATTTTTAAGGGGCCAGACAAGGTAGACACAAAAATGCTGGAGTAACTCAGCGGGAGAGAGGCAGCATCTCTGGAAAGAAGGAATGGGTGACGTTTCGGGTCGAGACCCTTCT
>CM075991.1:8888300-8969325 GCA_038087875.1 Malacoraja senta
GCGGTGCAGGCTCGAAGGGCCGAATGGCCTACTCCTGCACCTATTTTCTATGTTTCTATGTTTCTATGTTGTTGGTAGGATGGTTTAGTTGCCTATTCATTGTGGACGGCGCGATTGTAATCACGTTTTGTCTTTGCGCTGACTGCTTAGCACGCAACAAAAACTGTTCACTGTACCTTGGTACACGTGATAATAATAATGAATGAATGAATGAATACTTGAAGGCTCTGTCTTACGGTGTTTGCGGTCATCGGCGGTGAAGCGCGGCTTCGCCTGTAGAGTGGACCGCACGGCAACGGCGAGAGCGCCGAGCCTATGCCACGGGAGCGCTGCACGAATGCTGCGCGGGGGCCGAGTGATTTAAATACGGCTGGTCCCACGTGCTTGCGGTAAGTTTAAAAAAGGGCGGGCCGACTGCGATGACGTCGGCACGCCGCACGTGACTCACTAGCGGCGGCTGTGGCGGCGGCCGTCCTGATCGCGGCGCTGTAGCGGTGGCTGTGCCGGCGGCCGTGCCGCACACGTGCCTCACTGGCGGAGGCTGTGGCGGTGCAAGTTCGACGCACGGCGCTCGAGCCACACTGGTGGAGGCTGTGCGGTAGGGACATATTTTTGAACAGTGTTGGTTTTATTTTAGCACCATGCGGTGTTGGGAACAACGCCGCACGGCCCCGGAATTGTGCGTTTGACCGAGTGCGCGGTCTATGGCGGCCCAGGAGCGGTAGATTCTTCCCGTTTCGCCGCCAATGACCGCAGACTCGTGAGGCAGGCCTTTAACTGTCACATGTAACAAGTCACAGTGACATTATTTGCTTGCATACCCAAGGTGTGCAAATAGTGGTCACATAAAGGGCGCTGCCAAAGTTACAATGTATACACAATATCCGCACTAGATCCCCTTTTGTTCTCCCTCCCCCTCACGGCAGTCCCCCCATGCCAGGACCTCCTTTGTTCCTTCCTATTTGTTTCTTCAATAAACTAAACTGGACTGAAAAAATAATTTTCATGTTGGCCCCTGGAGGGTTGAAGTCAGTGTCCTTTCCGTTAACACTGCGCACACGGGAGATTGAACTGAAGCCTGCATGGTCCAATTGCACACAAGACATTTACAGTGGCTCACTGAGCCAACGGCATCACCCTTGGTGTTGTTGAGATGCTGCAGTGGGACTGGTTGACAGGATAATTACACCAGCTGGGACTCTGCCGAGGGATCGCATTGAGCTATTACACTCATCGATCCACACAACTGCGCACTCATTGGGGAAAGTTGTGCCGCAGTTTGTGATGAAGGCGTTGGAAAGCATTCACACGGAGATTACGCCGATATCATTACACTGCAATCTGCAGACCGGTTGTCGTCAGAGAGTGCTACAGTGTGGACACAGGCCCTTCGGCACAACTTGCCCACGCCGGCCAACATGTTCCAGCTACACTAGCCCCACCTGCTTGCATTTAGTACATATCACTCCAAACCTGTCCTATCCATGTACTCTCCCCTCACCCACCTTCATCCCCAAAGCCTGGGCACAATGGACAACAACATTGCCACAGAAGGCTGTGGAGGCCAAGTCAGTGGATATATTTAAGGCAGAGGTAGTAGATTCTTGATTAGTGCGGGTGTCAGGGGTTATGCGGAGAAGGCAGGAGAATGGGGTTAGGAGGGAGAGATAGATCAGCCATGATTGACGTGTAGTAGACATAGGTAGGAAGGGTAGGGTCTGAAGAAGGGGCTCGACCCGAAACGTTACCCATTCCTTCTCTCCAGAGATGCTGTCTGTCCTGCTGAGTTACTCCAGCATTTTGTGTCTACCTTTGTGTAGGAGACTTGATGGGCCAAATGGCCTAATTCTGCTCCTGTGACTTATGAACAATGTCCCTTAGATAGACACAAAGTGCTGGAGTAACTCAGCAGGTCAGGCAATGCAGGAAGGGCCGATATAAGGTAGGGTTATGTAGGAAGGAACTGCAGATGCTGGTTTATCCCAAAGATAGACACAACATGCTGGAGTAACTCAGCGGGTCACGCAGCACCTCTGGAGAAAAGGAATGGGTGACGTTTCAGGTCGGAACTCATCTACAGACTGAAAGCTGGCGAAGGCCAGAACAAGATAGGGTCGGCCACAGATGACTTCAGGAAGGGTGGAGTCCATAATGACCCATTGTTGGCTGTCTAAGGACAGGGATATAATATGCTGACAGTGAACTAGTTCACTGGTGGTGGAGGCAGATAGAGACCTAGAAACATACAGCATGAAAACAGGCCATTCAGCCCAACTCATCCATGCCGACCAGGATGCCCCATCTAAGCCAGTCCCATTTGCTTGCGTTTGGCATAAATATGATAGAACATAGGACAGCACAGCACAGGAATGGTGCGTGACATTTAAGAAACAGACAGAGAAAGAGAGAGAGTGAAAGAGAAAGAGAAAGAGAGGGAGAGAGAGAGAGAGAGAGAGAGAGAGAGAGAGAGAGAGAGAGAGAGAGAGAGAGAGAGAGAGAGAGAGAGAGAGAGAGAGAGAGAGAGAAAGAAAAAGAAAGAAAGAAAGAAAGAAAAAGAAAGAAAGAAAGAAAGAAAGAAAGAAAGAAAGAAAGAAAGGAGAGAGAAAAAGAGAGGAGGTTGCAAAAGAAGGGTTTCGGCCCGAAACGTTGCCTATTTCCTTCGCTCCATAGATGCTGCTGCACCCGCTGAGTTTCTCCAGCACTTTTATCTACCTGAGAAAAAGAGAGAAAGTGAGAGAGAGAGAGAAAGAAGAGAGAAAGAAGGATAAATAGCAAGTGGGAAAAGAGAAAGTGAGACAGATAAAGAGAAAGAGGGAGAGAGTGGGGGAGAAAGAGTGTTGGAGGAGAGGGGAGGAGGGGGAGGGAGAGAGAAAGTGAGAATGAAATGGGACGGGAGAAGAGGCAGAGGAGGGAAGTTGAAAGGGAAAAAGGGAGGGGCATTAATGGAGATTAGGAGGTAGATCGAGTGATGGGGAGATGAAAGATAAGAAGGGAAAGATAAGATAAGTCGATCTAGAAGAGGATTGGATGTGGGGGATGGAACAGGATGACAATGAAAACAACAACACAAACTGAATGAACTGAGGCTGCCATTTGTAGATACAAGGAACTGCAGATGCTGGAAACTTGCATAAAACACAAAGTGCTGGAGTAACTCAGCCAGTCAGGCTGCATCTGGAGGATATGGATAGGCAATGTTTCGGGTTGGGAATTTCATCAGACTGATTGTAGCGGGGGGGATGCTAATTAATGTTAAATTATACGACAAAGCTATTCTGAGAGAGATTAAGGTAGTGTCAAAAGAGCTGGACTTCAACTGGGGTCCCTATTTTAGGACCGATCAAGCAAAGGGGTTTGGCTTTGCTCATTAAATCCAAGAAAAATCTTAATTTAGTGCTAGCAGATCATTTAGGTGTACAAACAAGAAGGCTGGTAATTAACGCTAATTACATTTGCAAGTGCTCAGTTTCAGGAGTAATCATTGTTACGAATTTCAAAGTTTACCTACATGGCAGTGACAACACCCACACTAAAGTTAACTCTGTACAACATGATCCTGTAACAATGGAATATGGTAGTTTAGTTCAGAGATACAGCGCAGAAACAGGCCCTTCGGCCCACCGAGTCCACACCGACCAGCAATCCCCGCACATTAACACTATACGACATTAAGGGCCTGTCCCACTTAGGCGACTCTTTAGGTGACTTCCAGGGACTAGTTTTAATGGAATTCACCTACGACACCTGGCGACAACCTACGTCAACCTACGACAACCTACATGTGAGACCACCAGGGGCGCTGGGGAGATGGCCAGCCCTGCCGGCAGTCCGTTCTATTTTTCATCTTTTGTTATTTTTAGCGCCTGTTAAGAGTTTGTTTTAATGTTCTACGGTTTGGTTTATGTGGGGGATCGGGGGAAACTTTTTTTCAAGTTCTTACCTTCCCGGAGATGTGATCATTTTTCGGATCACATTCTCTGGGCGCTCTGCGGCCTACCATCGCTGGAGCTGGGAGCCGCCTCGGACTGTCGTGAGCCCCACCGCGGGGCGCGGACTTAAAAATCGGAGCGGATCCCTTGCCTGGGATCGCTCCCACCGTGGCCTGCGGATTTGCCATCAAGGTCTCGCAGTCACGGGAGACGCTAGTCGGGAGCTCCAACGCCGCGGAATGTTCGACCAGCTCCGACGCGAGGTTCGATCGCCCGGCGCGGGGGAGCTGACAACCCCCCCTGATGCAGGAGCTGATCGCCTCAACGCGGAGGGCCCGAACGCCGCCGGCTATGGGAGTCAAGATCGTCCCGTCAACGGAGGGCTCGAGGCCCCTGACCGAGGAAGAACAAAAGGGAAGGCCTTGAACTTTATTTAGCCTTCCATCACGGTGAGGAATGTCACTGTGGTGGATGTTCATGTTAAAATGTGTTTTTGAGTCTGTTGCTTTTAATTGTATGACTGACCTGGCCAGTGAAATTCCTCGTATGTTGCAAATCATACTTGGCGAATAAAATCTGATTCTGATTCTGATTCTGACAACCTACGACAGCAAATTTTTTTGCCATTGTAGCCAAAAAAATTCATGTCTTTGGAGTGTGGGAGGAAACCAGAGAAAACCCACGTGGTCACAGGGAGAACGTACAAATTCTGTACATACGCCACCCGTAGTCAGGATCGAACCCGGGTCTCCGGCAGCAACTCTACCGCTGCACCACCGTGCCGCCCTGGCATGTGTTATTGTTCATTATATTATTGTACTATTGATTATTAGGTCAAAAGGTCAAAAGTGATAGGAGCAGAATTAGGCCATTCGGCCCATCTAGTCACAAAATGCTGGAGTAACTCAGCGGGTCAGATAGCATCAGTGGAGAGAGGGAATAGGTGACGTTTCGGGTCGAGAGCCTTCTTACATAGAAACATTGAAACATAGATACATAGAAACATAGAAAATAGGTGCAGGAGGAGGCCATTCGGCCCTTCGAGCCAGCACCGCCATTCATTGTAATCATGGCTGATCGTCCCCTATCAATAACCCGTGCCTGCCTTCTCCCCATATCCCTTGACTCCACTAGCCCCTAGAGCTCTATCTAACTCTCTCTTAAATCCATCCAGTGACTTGGCCTCCACTGCCCTCTGTGGCAGGGAATTCCATAAATTCACAACTCTCTGGATGAAAACGTTTTTTCTCACCTCAGTCTTAAATGACCCCCCCCCCCCTTTATTCTAAGACTGTGGCTCCTGGTCTGTGGCTCCTGGACTGTGGCTTCTTCTCCCCAGTCTACTCCGTCATTCGATCATAGGAGGGAGATCTATCTCTCCCTCCTAACCCCATTCTCCTGCCTTCTCCCCATAACCCCTGACACATTACCGTGTATTTATCAGTGTGTCATTGTGTTAATGGGTGCAGCAAGAAAGCATTTCATTATTACGTCGTCGGCATAAATGACAATGAAACACTCTTGCCACAACCTAATAATGTTGGACTCATGGCTGGGGAACGTGAGCCACATGGATAATTGGAAACCATTTGGAGATATTTGTTTATTTGATGGTAATGACTTTGCTCCTGTTGTTGGTCTTTGATCAGGCTGCTGTTTGACACACTCAATGCCATATGTTCTGTGGCATCGCACATGCCAGAGACCCGGAAGATGCATTGTAGATGTAAAAGGAAGCAGATGCAATCAGTGAGATGGTCCCCATGCTGAGGGCACAGCTGGTGAGAGGCACACATACCCCAGAGCTCCCTCCATGTGCAGTGCGCGGTGTCTAAGTTCCTCCAAGCTCCCAGCTTCAGACAAAATGTGCCACTGTTTAGTTTAGAGATACAGCTATTCAAGCTACAGGCTCTCCATCACCTTCTCAACTTCATGTTCATACGTTCTAGGAGTAGAATTAGGCCATTCGGCCCATCAAGTCTACTCTGCCGATAGACAAGAAATGCTGGAGTAAGTCAGCGGGTCGGACAGCATCTCTGGAGGGAAGGAATAGGTGACGTTTCGGGTCGAGACCCTTCTTCTCCAAGTCTACTCAATCATATCTGATCTATCTCTCCCTCCTAACCCCATTCTCCTGCCTTCTCCTCATAACCCCTGACACCCGCACTGATCAAGAATTTGTCAATCTCCACCTTAGAAACATCCATTGACTTGGCCTCCACGGCCGTCTGTCTACAGATTCAACAGCCTATGACTAAAGAAATTCCTCCTCATCTCCTTTCTAAAGGTACGTCCTTTTATTCTGAGGCTGTGGCCGCTGGTCCTAGACTCACCCACTAGTGGAAACATCCACTGCACATTCACCCTATCCAGGGCTTTCATTATTCAAAATAAAGGTTGCTGAATTTCCAATATATCTCATATATCACAAACTCTCATGGTCCAAACTCCATTGCTCAGCATGCAACCCTGACCGATATCAATAAGGAATTTCCTGATTAGTACGGGTGTCAGGGGTTATGGGGAGAAGGCAGGGGAATGGGGTTCGGAGGGAGAGATAGATCAGCCATGATTGAATGGCAGAGTAGACTTGATGGGTCGAACGGCCTAATTCTATTCCTATTCCTTTTGACCTTATGAGTGTCTTTTACTTCACAGGAAGCTAGTCCAGAGAGTTGTAGGTCTGTGAGCTGCCCTCCTTGAAACTTCAAAACACCATTTGATAAAAATTTGAAGAAGGGTCTCAACCTGAAAAGTCACCTATTCCTTTTCTCCAGAGATGTTGTCTGACCCACTGAGCTCCTCCAGCCTTTGAGTCCATCTTATATTTGATAATCCCACATGTTTAACACGAGCAGACATTCAAAGCATCACTATCAGGTTTTCACACTCTTCCCAGGACAATCTTTGCAGCAATTGAATTGCCTCTGAAGAAAATCCTCCTGCAAAATAATACACAATGGGCTCCTGCAATACTGGTAAGTGTCACTCTGCAGTGAAAAAAGCAAAGAGCTGGTAAAAAGCCCAATATTGATTTACCTAATACTGTAATCCCAAACACCCTGATAGCATTCAGTTTATCTCTCTGCATTTATCACATGGATATATATTTCTCAAGAGTCTCACAATGGTCTGAGATCTCTCTGCCCCATTTCCAAGAAGATAGACACACAATGCTGGAGTAACTCAGCGGGACAGCATCTCTGGAGAGAAGAAATGGGTGACGTTTTGGGTCGAGACCCTTCTTCTGACTGTGATGTAGAGAGATATAGAACAAATGAATGTCCTCCTAATAGATAAATTTGACCAATTCACAACGAGTTGGTCTCCATTTGACGTCTTTTTGGAACCATATGGTGCAACATAATTGTAAAAGCTAACTCGTGAGGGATGGTCAAGATTATAAATAAGATCTTTTTCCTTTTTCTCCCTTTTCTTCTTTTATTCTCTTTTTCCTATTTTCTATTCTTTAACTTTCTTCTTTCACTTTCTATTTTTCTTTTCCACACACTATATATATCTCACATTTTTCTCTACCTCATTATCTAATTTTTTTTAATTTTTTTTCTTTATTATAAAAAAATATAAGAAGCTGTACATAAAATGTATTATGAAAATATGATTGTATACAATTGTACTTACTTCTAATAAAATAAAAATATTATAAAAAAAAGGACAACTGAATGAAAGATATGCAAAAAAGTTATGACGATAAAGGAATCAGGCCATTGTTCGCTGTTTGCTAGGTGAGAACGAGAAGCTGGTGCGACTTGAGTGGGGGAGGGATGGAGAGAGAGGGAATGCAGGTGTTATTTGAAGTTAGAATAAATACTGTAAGTCTGTTGTCCCTACCCCAACGTTATTCTATGCGAATGGTCTTTTAGCTACTTTCTCGGTTTGGGATCTATTATATAATTGAGATTTGACTAATAAACACCAACCTTGTCAGTAATGTCTACATTCTGTGAACAAATAAATTAAAACAAATACACTACACTAGTGTGTTGGCGTTTAATCAAAAATGATTGATATGGGATTTGAACACTAACTCGTAATCGTGAGGTAGTGGAATTGCCAATGGGCCATATATATAGCTAACATTTTGTAGAGCTTGCAGTGAAATCAAATGTGGTGTTTTTCCCACCTCTCTATCTCCTAATTTACTGCAGTGGTGGTTTGGGAACAGAAGTTAAATAGGTTAATCTAAAACATTCATCTAATCTTGTATAAATCTAAGCTATGCAGGTTTGGAACCGGCTGCTAACATTCCATAGCAGATGCTATCTACTTGCTCCATCTAGACATTTCCTGCATTTGTAACGAGCTTAGTTTAGTTTTGAGATACATCGCAGAAGCATCACTGAGTCCGCGCCGACCAGTGATCCCCACACATTAACACTACCCCCACACACACTAGGGGCAATATACATTTACTCCAAGCCAATTAACCTACAAACCTGTATGTCTTTGGAGTGTGGGAAGAAACCAGTGCACCTGGGGAAAATCCATGGGTCACAGGGAGAATGTACAAACTCCGTACAGACAGCACCCGTAGTCAGGATCGAACCCGGGTCTCTGGTGCTGTAAGGCAGCAACTCTACCGCTGCGCCACTGACTTAAAACATTCTGGTGAGGAGTTTTTGATTTCCAACATGAACTTTGTTTCTCTTGCCGCAGATGCTGCCTGACCAACTGGGTGTTTCCTGCATTCTCAATTTTTTTTTATTTCTTCTAAATGTTCTTGCTAAATTCTGCCAGGCGAGCTTTCCTTCTGACAAGCACACTGATCTCAGTGACCAAAGCGTACCCTTGTATCCCACAGCCCCACCTTGACGTTAGGCTTTCGAGATCCAGCATGGAGACACGCCCTTCGGCCCACTGAGTCTGCGCTGACCAGTGATCTCCCTCTACACTACCACTATCCTACACATTAGGGATAATTAACTGGAGACAATTAATCCACAAATCTGCACGTCTCTGGAAGTGAACCGGAGTACCCGGAGAAAACCCACACGGTCACAGGAAGAAGGTACAAACTCCAGTGATACCCACACAATGTCACTATCCTACCCACACGAAGGACGATTTTTATATTTACACCAAGCCAATTAACCTACAAACCTGAACACCTTTGGAGTGTGGGAGGAAACCGGATCACCCGGGGAAAACCCACGCAGGTCACGGGGAGAGAGTACAAACTCTGTATGGACAGCATCTATATTCAGGATCGTACCCAGGTCTCCAGCGCTGTAAGGCAGCGTCTTTTGGGAAAAATGCGAAATGTTTTTTTGGGATGTGGGAGGAAACCAGAGCTCCCTGCACCGTGATAAGGAGACTGCACAAATTCCACACAAGAAGGACCAGAGGTCAGGATTGAACCCAGGTGACTGGTGCTGTGAGATAGCAACTCTGCTGGCTGGCGCTTCGGTGCCTCCATTTGCATCAGTTGTTACCCGAGGCATTGCCTCTGGCAGGGACAGCTACACCATCCAAGTCACAAAACACGTCCATGCTGTGTCTATAAATCGCTCCTCTCACTGGCTGCATTGGGAGAGCTTTTACTTATTAATTAGAAGGCTGTGGGTTCAAATCCCACTTCAGAGCATTCAGGATTAAACTCTCGGCTGCTGGTACAAACATTTTAAACATTAATCTGAAGTGTGTCTGTTCTCTCAGGTAGATTTAAAAATAAACCATTCAAGGACATTTACTTCTCGGAAAGGGGGGAGAGTTCTCCACGGTGTTGACGTGAGCACACCTTGAACACTGTACGCTGTTTTAATCTCCGTATTCTCAGAGGGTTTAGTTTGGATTGCAGGCAGTATAAAGAAGATTCGCCGAGCTTATTCCTGAGATGAAGGAGGTGCCGAACAAGGAATCGTTGAGCAGGGTTGGCTGATACATACCGTGATTTTAAACAAAAATGAATTAGGTTTTGAGAACATTGATAGGCACAAACCTGGAGTCATAGAGTGGTACAGCTGGTGTGGACAAGCCCAACTTGTCCACACCAGCCAACATGTCCCAGCTGCACTAGTCCCACCTGCCCTCCAAACCTGTCCGATCCATGTACCTGTCTAAGTGTTTCTTAAACATTGGGATCGTCCCATTCACAGAGAGTGGTGAGTCTGTGGAATTCTCTGCTTCAGAGGCAGGTTCTCTGGATGCTTTCAAGAGAGAGCTAGATCGGGCTCTTAAAAATAGCGGAGTCAGGGGATATGGGGAAAAGGCAGGGACGGGGTACTGATTGGGGATGATCAGCCATGATCACATTGAATGGCGGTGCTGGCTCGAAGGGCCGAATGGCCTACTCCTGCACCTATTGTCTATTGTCTATTGTCTATTGTCTATTGTCTATTGTCTATTGTCCCTGCCACAACTACCTCCTCTGGCAGCTTTTTCTATACACCCACCACCCTTTGTGTGAAAAAGTTACCCCTCAGGTTCCTGTTAAATCTTTTCCCCTTCACCTTAAACACCATTACACCACCCTGGAGATGTTGGAAAACTAAAATATAAGCTGGACATAGTCAGCAGGTCAGGCTGCAGTTGTGGAAAGAGCTGAAATATTCACTCTATGCAGACGCTGGCTGACCTGCTGAGCATTTCCAGCATATCTGCTTTTCGTAGCGGAATGAATAATAATTCCTCTAACGTCAAGTAACCCTTGCTTCACGTTCAGCTGAGATGCTGCCTGACCCATTGTTACTCCATCACTTTGAGACCTTTCGTGTAAACCAGCATCTGCAATTCAGTGAAGAAACAAAGGGAAGATGCAGGTTTTATACCTTCTTCCTTGTGTCCAGCCGTCTTCTATATCACATCTTTACAGTGGTTGGCGCAGGCGAGCGCAGCGGCATTTGGTTCGGCCAGGTCATCTTCGGTACATTGTGGAGCTTGGCTACATCTCATGATGTGTTCCATGATTTGGGATTTGCCACACACACACACACACACGCATGCATCGGATGTTGTTATTTTCCATTTCTTCGTGGACACCTTGCAGCGTCCTTCGCCGACCCGCAGGCGGCTCAGTGTTTTCCAGACAGCCCAAGGTTGATCTCACGTGGCCGGTAGCGAGGCATTCGTCTGGGGGTGATGCCTCTCTCCATCCATTGGGTTGTCTGGCTGCCAAGGCTGCTCCACTGGTTCTGCCATTCAGTAATCCTGGCATCAGTTGGGGTGGCCTCCAGTCCTTCAGTCTCTATACCAAAGAGAGACACAAAATGCTGAAGTAACTCGGCGGGTCTAAAGAAGGGTGCTGAATTTAGGTATGTTACAAAACTTACCTTCAGTCGCGCTGTAATTCTGCCACTGGCCGTGTGCGCGATTTTGGCACCTTTAAGGGGGGGGGGCGGGGTTAAAACGCGGTTTCTCCTCCCTTGTCCTGAATTATATTTCGTTGGAGTACAAGCGTTGGCTGAAGAATCGTTCTTAGCGACGTTTTGTGAATTTTTTATTTTTATTAAATCGTCAATGTCAGCGCTAGAGTAATTTTAAAAGCAGCTCCTGAAGCGTCAACGCCGATAACGGGGACAGATTTCACACACGGGACAGGTAAACGAAAGTGGTTTCTTTAAATGTATAAAAGTGCTTCTTAAGAAGCCTTTAATTCACATTTTTTCATGCGACACGGTGATTTTATTCCCCGAACTAACGGCAGTATTTTTCATGCCAATACGGGGTTAAATTCACCGCAAATGAACGTTCCAAAAGATCGCATTCCAGAAATCCTCACTCGCAAGATGATTTAAATGCCCATTAATTTACAGGTATTAAACATTCAATTCCTTCCATTTGGCCTGTAAATTCATGAAAATGAGATTTAAAAATTATGTTATATTGTGAATTATTGTGTGAATGTTATTTGGACACTTAGGCTATTTAAAAATGTTAATCTATTCTTAAGAAATTGATAGATGTTTAGATCTAGTAATTGAATTTTGTAATTAGCTACAATTAGGTAACTAACTAATTATATGCTTTACTTTCATGTCTTCTAAGTAAGATTGTTTCATACTTGTTTCAGAATGCTTCAATCTATAATAACTGAAAATTTCTTTCAGTTATCTTAATTTTTAAGAAAGTTATGGGCTTTTAACTGTCCTCGATCACAGCTTTTGTGTTAAGTCAATGGAAAAGCAATAGGGAACAAGATGCTAATTTCCGAGTATGAAAATGGCCATAACTTCTTTAATACTGAAGATATGAAAGTGAATTAGGTGTCAAATTAAACTTCTTTTTATGCTTTATCTGATGGGATAAATTGCAGACTTTATTTTTAAAATCTCAAAATTTTGTAACATTACTACTGAATTGAAACGTCTCATTGCTTTGTTCTCCAGAGATGCCACCTGATTTAAAGTACTCCAACGCTTTGTATCTACCTGCAGTTCCTTGTTTCCACCAGAAGGCATAGGTTTGAATAAGAACTAAGAGTTTTAGGGGGGAATATGAGGAAGATGTTGATGAGTGAGAGGATGGATGAAATGTGAAACAAACTGCCTGACCGGGTGTTGGTGGCAGATGCTCTCACAACATTTAAGAACTATCTCGGTGATCACTTAAATCACCAAATCATTGTAGGCTTATGGGTCAAGTGCTGGGAAATGGGATGGGTCAGCATGAATGTGATGGGCAGAAAAGCCTGCTTCTGTGCTGGAAAACTCTACAACGTTTGAATGAATGAATGAATGAATGAATGAATGAATGAATACTTTATTGTATTGACAAGTCACAGTGAAATTCTATAATTGCACACCCAAGGTATGCAAATAGTGGCCGCATAAAGGACACTGACAAAGTTACAAAGTATCCCGCTCCAGACCATTTTGGTACTCCCCCTCCACCCCCCCACCCCCCCTCCCACATGGCGGTCCATCCATGCCGTGTCCTCCTTTGTTCCGGCGGCGCAATCTCTGGCTCTGTCCAACGCAGGTTAGCTGACTTCTCCCAAAAAGAGCATTGTTGACAGGCGGCCCCATAGCAGAAGTGTCCACGTCGCAGGGCTGGAAACTGGACGTATCCCGAGCTAATTCTGCTGCCACCATCATCTATTGCGACAAGTGATGGCTCCCACTGATTGTCGCCGGAAGCTTGCGTCCTTTTCAGGACGGACGATGGCAGCGAGGTCAACATTTGTAACAAGATGGACACGAAAAGAAGAAGTTGCAGGCAATGGATTAGAGGCTAATCACATACATAATAGAGTGGATCGGGTGGATGTGGAGAGGATATTTCCACTAGTGCGATAGTCTAGGACTAGAGGTCACAGCCTCAGAATTAAAGGACGCTTTTTTCGGCAGGAGATGAGAAGAAATTTCTTTAGTCAGAGGGTGGTGAATCTAAGGAATTCATTGCCACAGAAGGCTGTGGAGGACAAGTCAGTGGATATTTTTAAGGCAGAGATAGATAGATTTTTGATTAGTACAGGTGTCAGAGGTTATGGGGAGAAGGCAGGAGAATGGGGTTAGGAGGGAGTGATAGATCAGCCATGATTGAATGGCGGAGTAGACTTGATGGGCCGAATGGCCTAATTCTACTCCTATTCCATTTGTCCTTGACAGGCAATGTATTAGGGGCAAAATAGGCAATCACATACACGATATGAAAGTAACATACACTAAATCAAATTAGATTTGTAAAGAAACTACTTAACTTTTTCTAAACTTGACAGAGTTCACTAAGGCAGTATGGTGGTGCAGCGGTAAAGCCTGAGCGGCGGGCTGCCCGTAGCGGCGATTGCGGAGGCCCCAGCCACGGGTAAACATCAAGGAAGATGACTGACTTTGGTGCCTTCACTCAAAGTGGGAGACTTTTGATTCTGCTGTGTGGGGATGTTTTATGTTGAACTCTATCAACTCTATGGTACACAAAAATGCTGGAGAAACTCAGCGGGTGCAGCAGCATCTATGGAGCGAAGGAAATAGGCAACGTTTCGGGCGAAAACCCTTCTTCAGACTCTATCAACTCTATGTTGTGTCCAATTTTATGGAATGGCTGTATGGTGATCACATTTCACTGTGCCAACCGGCACATGTAACAAATAAATATATCTTGTATCTTGTATCTTGTAAGTTGCTGCCTTGCAACACTTACTGCGCCGGAGACCCGGGTTCGATCCTGACTACAGGTGCTGTCCATCTGGAGTTTGCACGTTCTCCCCGTGACCTTCGTGGGTTTTCTCCGAGAACTTCGGAATCTTCCCTCACTCCAAAGACCTACAGGTTTGTAGATTAATTGGCTTGTTATGAGTGTACAATGGCCCTAGTGTGTGTAGGATAGTGTTAGTGTGCGGGCATCACTGGTCGGTGCGGATTCGGTGGGCTGAAGGGCCTATTTCCGCGCTGTATATCTAAACTAAACTAATTAAAAAAATTGTCCTGTGAATCTCACCGGTGGAACGAGAAAGTGAGTTAACATTTCAAATTCTAACCCTATTGTCGGAGGTTAACTTTGTTTCTCTTTCCGCAGATGCTGCCTGACCTGCTGAGTGTTTCCACCATTTTTTAAAATTTTTGTTTCAGATTTTCAGAGTATGCAGGGTTTTCTGTCATTTTTGCACGGCAACTCAGGCGGCATGACCTTTGCATGCAGTAGTTTTGTTCAAAGTGAGCCAAAGGACATCCATTTTACAACAATCAGGATGTTTTGGCATGTCGGGGATAATATCAAGGATATTAATTTGCAGTGACTGAACAAGTCAAGCTTGATTATATCAAATGACATTCCAGAATTCTTACTGGCTCAGGGGACCAAATTCCATTATTCTGTAAAAATTATAAATGAGTGGCCCTTATTGTATATTCTATTCCCTTATCAGTCACTTGTTTTTTATTTCATACCATTCGGATACCTGTGCAATGGAAAGATGAACTCCTTCATACTCTTCTGCCTACATATACTTCCGTAACATCACATAACAAGGGCAGGTGCGTGCCATTGATGCAGTCTCACCTGGAAGCTTTTCACTGTACCTCGGTATACGTGACAATAAACTAAATTAAACCAACTTCACATAAGTCCTAGGAGCAGAATTGGGCCATTCGGCCCATCAAGTCTACTCCACCATTCAACCATGGCTGAGCTATCTTTCCCTCTCAACCCAATTCTCCTGCCTTCGTCCCACAATTGACTTGGCCTCCACAGCCGTCTGTGGCAATGAATTCCACAGATTCACCGCCCTCCGACCAAAGATATTCCTCCACATCTCTTTCTAAAGGTACACCCTTTTATTCCACAGATTCGTCACCCATTTGGTGATGGATTCGACTGGACGAATGCGGAGATAGGAAGGGATGAGCCCATGGAGGATTCGAAATAAAAGGGGGGAATTTTAACGTTGAACCATTCATCCTCAGCGGTGTCCTCCTGAAATCAGGCGGGCCCCATTACTGACAATCTTCCTTGACCCGTACTTTGAACATCCTGAAAATCTACACCTGACCCCTTTCCCTCCTACCGACCGCATCATTGATTCAGTGGCCATTCGGAAGCTATTGAGCCTGAATTGGGTGTTGCTTCCACATTGAAGATGTTTCTATGAATCACAAGCTGCCAGCACATCAGTCCGCTGATTTTTTTTTTTACATCTCTTTTGATGTGGGGAAGAAAGGACATTATGACGATCAGCAGAGGAATGTATTCAAGAAAGTAATGTAACGCGTAAAAGCATAAAGGAAGACCTTGGATGCTTGGAGACCATTGTCTACGCTCCGTGATGTAGCAATAGGCCTGGAAGCATTGTAAAACCATACTGCTTTGGAAGAAGCAATAGCCAGAGCCATCTTGTTTAATTGCTTGCTATTTTTATAGACATTAGGGGGATATCTAGTTTAGTTTAGTTTATTGTCACGTGTACCGAGGTGCAGTGAAAATTCTTTTGTTGCGTGCTAACCAGTCAGCGGAAAGACAATACGTGATTACAATCACGCCATATACAGTGTACAGATACATGATAAGGGAATATTTAGGAAGTAACTGCAGATGCTGGTTTAAACCGAAGATAGACACATAAAGCTGGAGTAACTCAGCAGGTCAGGCAGCATCTCCGGAGCGAAGGAATGGGTGACGAAGAAGAGCCTCGACCCGAAACGTCACCCATGCCTTCCCTCCAGAGTTGCTGCCTGTCCCGCTGAGTTGCTCCAGCTTTTTGTGTCTATCTTCATGATAAGGGAATAACATTTAGTGCAAGGTAAAGCCAGTAAAGTCTGATCAAGGATAGTCCGAGTGGATTGCAAGTATGTTGGATACCGCACATCTTGAGGAAATGCGATTCCTCCTAATAGTTAAATTTGACCAATTCATAACGAGTTGGTCTCCATTTGTCGTCCTTTTGGAAACATATGGTGCAACACAGGTGTAAAAGCTAATCCGTGACTGGGTGAGGAATGGTGAAGTTTATAAATACGATCTCCTTCTCTTTCCTTTTTCTTCTCTTTTCTTCTTTTACTCTTTTTCTTCTATTTTCTATTTCTTAACTTTCTTCTTTCAATCTCTATTTCTCTTTTTCACGCACTATATATCTCACACATTTCTATTCTTCATTATCTAATTTCTTTTTATTTTTCTTCTTTATTACAAAATTAAAAAAATAAGAAGCTGTACATAAAATGTATTATGAAAATATGATTGTATACAATTGTACTTACTTCTAATAAAAATAAATAATTAAATTAAAAAAAAAAAAAAGGATAGTCCGAGGGTCGCCAATGAGGTAGATGGTAGTTCAGGACTGCTCTCTGGTTGTTGGTGGGATGGTTCAGTTGCCTGATAACAACCGGGAAGAAACCTGTGCTGAATCTGGGTGTGTGCGTCATAGCCATGAACACTCACTGTTTGTACCATGATTTTATCTGATGGATTAACTCACTGATAAACCCCCTGTTGGTTTGGCCCTTCAGATGGTCCCGTGATACACGATCTGAGTTGCAGAAACCGAGGTTGGATGCTAACGTGCACACTTTGCAGGACGCAAAGAAAGGCTGGTTACCAAAGCATGCCATGTTTTCCTTATTAATTTATTTTTCCAGAGATCCACACCACAAGAGTTAATTGCAGCTCAGTGGTTGATGTCCTGAATTGTTGTTTCGCCTCGTTCTGTACCGCTGATTCCTAGGTCAATGTTGCAGTGGTGTTTGTGGAGCCTCACAGCTCCAGGTAGCGGGGTTAAATCCTGATCCTGGGTGCTCTCTGTGTGGAGTTTGCATGTTCTCCCTGTGGCCGCTTGGATTTCCTCTAGTGTGCCCCTTTCCTCCCACATTCCACGTACTCGCAAGTTGATCGGTTGGCTCGCCATTGTACTGTAGATTGTAAACCAAACTAAACTGAATAGGCAACTTTGTCCCACAATGTTTGTGCCAAACATGATGTCTAAAATACTCATCTCCCATCTGTCTGTACATAATTCTCCTTATCCCTTCATTCCCTGCACATCCATGTGCCCATCTAAAACCCTCTTAAACACCACTGTTGTATCTGCCTTGACCACCACCCCTGGCAACCTGCCGCACACATCTCCTTTCAACGTTGGCCTCTCACTTTAAAACCATGCCCTCGAGACTATGACATTTCTGACCTGGCAAAAACTCTGGCAACCTTGAGGTCAACGAAAACCACGAGAACATGAAGAAAAGATGATTAGCTCGCGAGTATCAACATTAGCATCCCTAAAGGGGAGAGAAGTCAAGTCAAGTGAGTTTATTGTCATGTGTCCCTGATAGGACAATGAAATTCTTGCTTTGCTTGAGCACAACAGAACATAGTAGGCATTTACTACAAGGCATTCTATAAATATATACACAATGGTCAATATACTGATAAAGTGCAAATAACAGTATTGGCTAGTAAAGTTCAGTGTTATGTCCGAGCCAGGTTTAATAGCCTGATGGCTGTGGGGAAGTAGATGTTCCTGAACCTGGTCGTTGCAGTCTTCAGGCTCCTGTACCTTCTACCTGAAGGTAGTAGGGAGATGAGTGTGTGGCCAGGATGGTGTGGGTCCTTGATGATACTGCCAGCCTTTTTGAGGCAGCGACTGTGGTAGATCCCCTCGATGGAAGGGAGGTCAGAGCCGATGATGGACTGGGCAGTGTTTACTACTTTTTGTAGTCTTTTCCTCTCCAGGGCACTCAAGTTGCTGAACCAAGCCACGATGCAACCGGTCAGCATGCTCTCTACTGTGCACCTGTAGAAGTTAGAGAGAGTCCTCCTTGACAAATGCAAAGGAAAAGCCTTGCTTTTTCAATGCTTCAAAAATCCATGGCTTGAAACCATCAGCTCCTGAAGGTTTATTTATTTTTAAACTAGTTATTTTCTCCATTAACTTTTTTAAAATTAATTAAATCTTGCAAGTTCTTCCTCATGATTAACTTTCTTCTCGCCATCTACTGGGAAATCAAAAATAGACTTGTGTATTTGTGTCATTTCAGGGCATCCTAACGCACTTCATTGCCATGGAGTTGACTTTTGTTTTGCAGTCACTGTTGCAAGGAAGGAAACCTATTTGCGTTTCGCTAGATTCCACAAACACCAATGCAACGTGGACCTAGGAATCAGTGGTACAGAACGAGGCGAAACAACAATTCCGGACATCAACCACTTTCTTCTTCAACATCTTATGCTGAGAACGAAGCATTTGGAGGCCATTTCATAAGCGATAGGAGCAGAATCAGGGCAGCAGTTTGGGAGAAGTCCTTATTTGTTTGGCACAGGAGTTGCAGTTCGTCCAATTTGTTGTTGAGGGAACGTAGATTTGCAAGGAATATACATGGGAGCGGTGTGCGTAATTCTCGTTGCCTGAGTCGGACGAGTGCTCCAGAGAGATTTGGTGTGAGTATACATTCAACATAGACAGGACCCAAGGTCAGGATTGAACCCAGGAACTGTGAGGCAACATGTCAATGGGATCATTTATTTTTGCCTTGGAAGCGAAATGTATTTTTTGTATTTGATCACAGCAGAATTAGGCCATTCAACCCATCAAATCTACTCCACCATTCACTCATGGCGGATATATCTAACCCCCACAACCTTCCCCCCTTCTCCTGCCTTCTCCCCATAACCTCAGACACCCGTAGCAATGAAGAACCAATCGCTCTGGCTTAAAAATATCCATTGACCTGGCTTCCACAGCCTCTGTGGCAATGAATTCCGCAGATTCTCCACACTCTGACGAAATAAATTCCTCCTTGTCTCCTTCCTGAAGGAACGTCCTTTTTTTCTGAGGCTATGACTCCTGGTCCTAGACTCTCTCACTTGTGGAAACATCCTCTCCACATCCACTCCATCCAGGCCTTCCTGGTTTAACCCCTTGCCCTTAATGGGGCTGTCCCACTGTACGAGCTAATTCAAGAGTTCCCCCAAGTTTCCCCTGATTCTAACTCGGAGAATTACGGTAATAGCCGCTCGTAGGTACTCGGGGCTCTAGTGGACATTTTTCAAACATGTTGAAAAATATTCACGAGTCTTCACGAGCTTACCGCGTTTCCCAAGTACCTGCCGTTAGCGTTACGAGCCGCTAAGAGACGTCCCGAGCTCCGACTTACCCGCTACGTACATTCTACGTGCTTACCACGAGTTTGATTTTTTTTTTTAACTCGGGAGAGCTCTTGAATTAGCTCGTACAGTGGGACAGCCCCTTAAGACAGGGGTTCCCAACCATTTTCATCCCAGGCAACTTTAATAGCACGTGGCAATGTTATTTCACTTATTTATGAACTACTAATGATGAACAGATACCAGACACAGTCGGTCAATGAGAAAAAATATGTCCAAATCCATAATCAACAAATTTACCCCCTGAATGGGTGAAATTTACCCCCTGGGGGGTAAATCTTCCCCAGGTTGGGAACCCTTGCCCTAAGAGAACACCTTCCTCAGCACAGCAATACATCGGGACTACCCTGAGATCTTGAATCTGAGCACTAAATCCAAGCCTAATTGGCCTTGAACCCTTGACATTCCGTCTCCCAGGTGTGGCTGCAATCCCACAGAGGCACAGCTGGGACCTGAGTACACTTGAGTAATTATTTAGCAGGTCCTGTTATTCCTTGATTTTCAATGACAACATCTGTACCCACAATCTAACAGGAACGTTTAATTATGAAAGTGTTTGAGAGACAGCAAGATAGATAATTCCCACTGACTGGCAAATCAACAACAAGAGGCCATGAATAGACGATTAGCATCAGAAGGTTCAGAATATTTTTTTCATGGTAAGAATCTTTTTTTAGTGCAGAATATGTTAATATTAAAAGTGAGTGACTCATGAGTTCTGGGAGGGAAGTTGTCAAATGAAAATAGAAAAAATATTAATGGATATAGGGAAAGAGAAAAGAAAACTGATAAACCAAAGGTCAGAAGAAGGTTCCTGACCCAAAATGTCACCTATCCCTATCCCTTTTCTCCAGAGATGCTGCCTGACCCATTGAGTTACTCCAGCACGTTGTGTCTATCTTTGGTATACACCAGCATCTGCAGTTCTTTGTTTCCACAATATATACATAGAGACTGCCACAAGGAGGGGTTAGCACCAGCCTGATGGGCTAAATAGCATTGGTTAACATTGACTTCTCCAATGTCAGGTAGTCCTTGCTTTCTCCCTCCTTCCCCTCCCCTTCCCAGCTCTCCCACAAGCCTACTGGCTCCGCCTCTTCCTTTCTTTTTGACATCAGTCTGAAGAAGGATCTCGACCCGAAACGTTGCCTATTCCTTCATTCCATAGATGCTGCCTCACCCGCGGAGTTTCTCCAGCTTATTTGTCTACCTTTGGTATTTGTTTGGTTAAGTTTAGCTTAGTTTAAAGATACAGCACAGAAACAGGCCCTTCGGCCCGCCCTGTCCGCACTGACCAGCGATCTCCACTCACACTCCACTATCCTACACACTAGGGACAATTTTACATTTACCAAGACAATTAACCTACAAACCTGTACGTCTTTGGAGTGTGGGAGGAAACCGGAGCAAAACCCACGCAGACCACGGGGAGGGGGACGTACAAACTCTGTTCAGACAGCACCCGTAGTCAGGATCGAACCCGGGTCTCTGGTGCTGGAAAGCAGCAGCTTTACCGCTGCGCCCACTTGCTTTGCTTCGTCCTGTCCCCACCTTTCTTTTCCAGTTTTCTCCCCCCTACTCCATCTGTCAGAAGAAGGATCTCAAACGGAAACGTCGTCTGTCCGGTCAATAGACAATAGACAATAGACAATAGGTGCAGGAGTAGGCCATTTGGCCCTTCGAGCCAGCACCGCCATTCAATGTGATCATGGCTGATCATCCCCAATCAGTACCCCGTTCCTGCCTTCTCCCCATATCCCCTGACTCCGCTATCTTTAAGAGTCCTTTCTAGTTCTCTCTTGAAAGCATCCAGAGAACCGGCCTCCACTGCCTTCTGAGGCAGAGAATTCCACAGACTCACCACTCTCTGTGAGAAAAAGTGTTTCCTCGTCTCCGTTCTAAATGGCTTACTCCTTATTCTTAAACTGTGGCCCCTGGTTCTGGACTCCCCCAACATCGGGAACATGTTTCCTGCCTCTAGCGTGTCCAAAACCCTGAGCAATCTTATACGTTTCAATGAGATCCCCTCCCATCCTTCTAAACTCCAGAGTGTACAAGCCCAGCTGCTCCATTCTCTCAGCATATGACAGTCCCGCCATCCCGGGAATTAACCTTGTAAACCTACGCTGCACTCCCTCAATAGCAAGAATGTCCTTCATCAAATTAGGGGACCAAAACTGCACACAATACTCCAAGTGTGGTCTCACTAGGGCTCTGTACAACTGCAGAAGGACCTCTTTGCTCCTGTATTTGATTCCCTCCCCTCCCCAAAGATTGCCTGACCCTCCTGCACTTTGCTTTTTGCTTCTCTTCATTCATTTGTCCGCAGGATGTGAGGGGTTGCTGGTACAGAACGCGCTGTCTGAGTTTAATGATCCCTTCGCTGAGATCGCTGTGCAAAGCCACAAACCAGAACAAGCTTCCCTCCTTTGAAGGCCACGAGTGGAGGAAATAAAACAGATTGACGGGCCAGGCAATGGAGAGAGAAACAAAGTTAACATTTTAGAAACAGAATTAACATTTCAGAAACAGAGTTAGGGCTTAGAAGACAGAGTTGGTGCTTCAGAAATAGAATAAGAGCTTCAGAATCGGAGTTAAGACCTTTTATCTCCCAGATTTGATGAAAGACCGTCAACCTGAACAGTTCATTCTGTTTCTCTTCCAACAGATGTTGCCTGATTTCAAGGATTTTCTAGTTGGAAAAACAACCTACTGTTTTTCCGCAGGCGGGCTTACGGGCCTGTCCCACTTTCATGACCTAATTCACGACCTCTGCCGAGTTTGCCCTTGACTCATACTCGCAGCATGGTCGTCACGAGGTCGTAGGAGGTCGTAGGAGGTCGTGATGCTAGTCGTAGGTACTCGTGGCATCAAGTAGGTCGGGGCGTTTTTCTAGCCTGATGAAAAATGTCCACGAGTAAAAAAGGTCATGAATTAGGTCGTGAAAGTGGGACAGGCCCTTTAGGATTGAGGAGCCTTGCTGGATGGATGAAGGTGTGGACCTGACGTTGTGATCCGGTGGAATGTGGGACTGATCCCGAGGGGCAAATTGTCCATTTAAAATTCCAATGCTTCATCCTACACTACAACAAAGGTATACACGGTGAAAGGTAATTGGTGTAACTAAGTGAAAAGAATTTCAAATTGGACCTTCTCCTTAACTGCAACATTCCTTTTCCCCATGGTTAAGACTTTAGACTTCAGAGATACAGCGTGGAAACAGGACCCTGCGGCCCATCGTGTCCACGCGGACCTATGATCACCTCATCGACCAGCACTATCACACACGCCAGCGACAAGTTAACTATTTCACCGGCGTCAATTGATTTACACACCTGTATGTCTTTGGGGAGTGGGAGGAAACCGGAGCACCCGGAGAAAACCCACAGGGAGAACGTACAAACGCCTTACAGACAGACAGCAGCCGTGGTCAGGATCGAACCTGAGTCTCTGGCGCTGTAAGGGAGCAGCTTTACCGCTGCGCCACTGTAGCTCGAGTGGATGTCTCCTTCCCTTCTGAGTCAAACGTTGCAGGTTGAAAGGCCCACTGTAGAGACTTGAGTGCAGAAATCTAGACTGACCAAGACTGAAGGGAGGAAGTGGTAGGGGCAGGTGCAATTACTACATTTAAATACACAAGGAGAGGTAGACACCAAGAACTGCAGATGCTGGTTTACAAATAAAGACACAAAGCGCTGGATTAACTCAGCAGGTCCATGACTTCTTCTTCTGTCGTGTGTCTTTCAGACCTGCAGCTCCGTTGAGGCGAGCCAGGCCAACGTGTCATCGTCCAGGTCAATCACACCTCGTTCACCATTCGGTGGCTGGTGTTTGGGGCAACTGGTGACTATGTGTGGGCTCCACCGTCTGTGTTGGGTCCCCACACTCGCAGGAGGCACTCGCTGTCCACGTGGCCCCACCTCTTCATCGCTACTCCATAGCGTCCGATGCCTGTCCTCAGCGGTTGAGGGTTGTCCACTGTTTTCGGGGCAGGTCCTGGCCAGGGACGTCCATGGGGTCATCGATGTAATGGTGTAGCCTAGATGGTTCCGCTGACTTAGAGATTCCTTTATTTGTCATTCAGACCTTTCGGTCTGAACGAAATTTCGTTGCCTGCAGTCATACATACAATAATAAATAACAAAACACACAATAAACACAAATTAATATCCACCACAGTGAGTTCACCAGGCACCTCCTCACTGTGATGGAGGCAAAAGTCTTAAAGTCTCTGTCTCTTCCCTCTTTGTTCTCCCTCTGCGCTGAGGCGATCCAGGCTTCTGATGTTGTGACCCCGCCGGGTGATGGTAAGTCAGTCCCGCGGCTGAATCCGTGCTCAGTCCGCGACGGGCCGGTTCAAACTCCGCGGCCCGGGGTGGCCGAAGCTGCCGAAGCTGCCGCCCTCCAGTCCAGCCGACGCAGCTGTAGTTGCGGGAGCCCCAGAAAAACAGGTCACCAACCTGGGACCTGCGCGCTCCCGAAGATGTCGTCCACCGGGCCCGCGGCCGAGCCTCCGGACTCAGGTCGCCACCAGTGTCCTCGGTCGCCACCGCCAGAACGCCACCGCAGCCCCGGAACGCCGGAACGCCACCGCAGCCCCGAGGCCGGCCAGCCCCGCGCTGGTAAGTCCTGGCTCTGCCTCCGGAGCCTCGAGGTCGGTCGTTCGGTTGGAGTTGGAGGCCGGCAGCTCCGCCATTTTGGCCTCAGCGCAGACGGAGGCAGAGAAGGGGGATACGACAGAAAAAGTCGCATTCCCCCGAAGGAAGAGACAAAAGTCATGTTTCACCCCCCCCACCCCACACATACACAACCCAATAAACTAAAATTTAACTAAAACAGGACAAAAGAAAACAACAAAAAAAGTAAAAACAGACGGACTGCAGGCGAGCCGCTGCTGTAAGACAGCGCCGCCACTTCCTATCGATTTCCACTGGTCTCTCCATCTAGTCTTGACCCAGGCGGCCTTAGAAGCGTCCATGACCATAAGATATAGGACCATAATTGGGCCATTCGTTCCATCAAGTATGCTACATCATTCAATCATGGCTGATCGATTTCTGTCTCTCATCCCCATTCTCCCAATAACTGATGCCCTTTCCAATCAAGGGTCAGGAGGCATCAAAGGTGACTTTGTACGTTCGCTCCATAACATGCGTGGGTTTTCTCCAGGATCTCCAGTTTCCTCCCACACTCTACAGACACACCGTTTTGTAAGCTAATTCACTTGGTATAATTGTAAATTGTCCCGAGTGTGTTTAGGATAGTTTTAAGTGTACGGGGATCACTGGTCAGCACGGACCTGGTGGGCCGAACGGCCTGTTTCCACGCTGTATCTCTAAACTAAACTAAACTAAACTCAGGGCAGATGACTGTAGTCAATTAACCTACCGTACACCTGAGATGTAATCAGAGCACCTGGGGGAATCCCATGTATATAAGGGAGAACATTGTTGTGATTGAGGCCTCACCGTCTGAAATGACTATGAATGCAAATTCAATAATAGCATTGAATTGAATTGAATTAGACTTTATTAATCCCCTTATTCAGGGGAAATTCAGAAGTCCTTGCAGCACACTAATAAAATACAACATGGTATTAAAAAGTTCAACACCAAAACATCCCCCCACAGTGGGTCCCACTGTGGGGGAAGGCACAAAGTCCAGTCCCCATCCTCTTGTCCACCCAGAGTCGGGCCCACTGAGGCCTCCACAGTCGCCGCCACGGCGCCCGATGTTCTCGCCGGGTGATGGTGCTCCGGCATCGGGAGAACCCCCAGCGGATTGGGGTACCAGGAACGACCAGCGTCCCACCGAAGACCGCGGCTTCCAAGCCAACAGACCGCGCCGGACGGAGCTCCACACACTGGCAATCTCAGCAAGAGATCCCAGGCTCCGGGATGTAACGTTCAGCGTCGCAGCTGGGCCGCTCCACAGAACCGCTGCTCCACGATGTTCTCATCGGCGGTCCCAGCATACTGGAGTTCCAGCGCGGCGGCCCAGGAAAGGCATCGCCCGCTCCACGACAGCGCTCCAGCGCTGCACCGCCGCCAAAGCCGATGTTCAGCGCCGCCGCCAAAGCCGATGTTCTGGCCAGGTCCCCTCAGGGAAACGCCGCTCCAGGACCCGCTGGTAGGCCGCAAGGACAGGTCGAAGGCGCTGCTCGGAGGAAGGCAACCCCTCCGACCAGGTAGGGACTTGAAAAGCAGTTTCCCCCTTCCCCCCCCACCACCGCCCACACATAAAAAGATTAGGCCCCCTGACTACACACTAAACGTACTAAAAATAATAAAAAAGAAGGGAAAAAAACGGACAGCTGCAGGACAGGCAGCCGTTCTGGACAGCGCCTCCTTCAAACTGGAGTAGGATGAATACTTGACGGTGAAGCAAAGGTCACGGAGAAAATGAGACAGGAATGGAACCAAATGGACAGGCCAACAAGAGAATCACAAAAGGTCTTTTGGGTGGACGCCTGTGAATCTAAACTCCATGAATCTAATTCACAGCAACCTGCAGGGCCTTTACCCCTGGAGCAGCGCATTTGGTCAATATACACATATGCATCTGAAGAAGGGTTTCGGCCTGAAACGTTGCCTATTTCCTTTGCTCCATAGATGCTGCTGCACCCGCTGAGTTTCTCCAGCACTTTTGCCTACCCGATTTTCCAGCATCTGCGGTTCCTTCTTAAACAATTTATTATATTCAAAATCATCTCATTTATATAGGGGACAGCACAGTGGCCCAACTGGTAAAGCTGCCGCCTCATAGCACCAGTGACCCGGGTTCGATGCTGATCTCAGGTACTCCCGACGTGAAGTTTGCACGTTCTCCCTGTGACCACGTGGGTTTCCTCCAGGTGCCCCCGGTTTCCTCCACGATCCAAAGACGCGCGGGTTTGGAGGTTAATTGGCCTCCGTAAATTGCTTCCGGTGTGTAAGGAGTGGATGAGAAAGTGGGATTTCATACAACTACTGTGATCAGGTGATCAATGGTCGGCATTGACTCGGTGTAATTGTAAAGTGTCCCTAGTGTGTTAGGATATTGCTAGTGTGCGGGGGCCGCTGATCGGCACGGACTTGGTGGGCTGAAGGGGCCTGATTCCGCGCTGTATCTCTAAGCCAAAGTAAATAAACCCAATCTGCGTTAGCTTTCTCTGATTTATTGTTTTTTCCAGTCCAGCCGAGGAGCTTAATTCTGATTTTCAAGATTACAAAGGAATTTTATGAAGATTATGATGGATTATGAAGATTACCTGGTAAGGATTGTGTTAACTAGCAGATGAGACAATGACGCTTTATCTTAAGGAAGATAGACACAAAATACTGGAGTAACTCAGTGGGACAGGCAGCATCTCTGGAGAGAAGGAATGGGTGACGTTTTGGGTCGAGATGTCGACCCATCTTTTATGTCCATCTTCAGAGCAATTTTGTAATTGTTTTAATAAGGGAAGGTATTCAAAACGTATACATTCTTCTGGGAAAGAGGTATTAAAATATTGAAGGATGACATCAAAATTGTTAGGTATAGCTCTTAGGGCCAACGGAATCAAGGGAAATGGGGAGAAATACTTTGCCACAGAAGGCAGTGGAGGCCAATTCACTGGATGTGTTCAAGAAAGAGTTAGATTTAGCTATTGCGGCTGAGGGATATGGGGATAAAGCTAGAATGGGGTATTGATTTTGGATGATCAGCCATGATCATATTGAATGGCGGTGCTGGCTTGAAGGGCCGAATGGCCTACTCATTTTTTTTTTTTTTAAATATTTTTATTTTATTAGAAGTAAGTACAATTGTATACAATCATATTTTCATAATACCTTTTATGTACAGCTTCTTATTTTAAAAAAAATTTGAAATAAAGAAGAAAAAGAAAAAAGTTAGGTAATGAAAAATAGAAAAATGTGAGATATATAGTGTGTGAAAAATAAAAATAAAGAATGAAAAAAGAAAGGTGAGACATAGAAAATAGAAGAAAGAGAATAAAAGAAGAGACGAGAAGAAAAGAAAATAGAAGGAGATCATTTATAATGGCCTACTCCTGCACCTATTTTCTATGTTTCTATGTTTCTATGTTTCTAAAGTAGGAACAGGGTACCATGATCATATTGAATGGCGGTGCTGGCTTGAAGGGCCGAATGGCCTACTCCTGCACCTATTTTCTATGTCTCTATGTTTCTAAAAGAAAAAAAAATAATTAGATTGCTGTTGTGGTGATTATATTACTGGACTAGTGATTAGGGACCTGGACTATTGATCCATCAACATGTGTTCAAATCCCAGCAAGGCAGTGCAGGAATTTAAATGCAATTAAATGAACCTGGAAATCTGAAAATAATGCCAGTCGCAGTAATGATGACCTTGGAAGCTGTTGGGTTGTGAAAAACGAGCTTTTGTTTCTCACAATCAATCCTTCCTTCAGGAAATCTGTTATCTTAATGCATTCTGGCCTCTCATTCCAGACTCAATGTCATCAGGCCTGGTTATGATGGACAGTAAACGACCATGTTGTTTAGTTTCGTTTAGTTTAGTTTAGAGATACAGCGCGGAAACATAGAAAATATGTGCAGGAGGAGGCCATTCGGCCCTTCGAGCCAGCACCGCCATTCATTGTGATCATGGCTGATCGTCCCCAATCATTAACCCGTGCCTGCCTTCTCCCCATATCCCTTGACTCCACTAGCCCCTAGAGCTCTATCTAACTCTCTCTTAAATCCATCCAGTGACTTGGCCTCCACTGCCCTCTGTGGCAGGGAATTCCACAAATTCACAACTCTCTGAGTGAAAACGTTTTTTTCTCACCTCAGTCTTAAATGGCCTCCCCTTTATTCAAAGACTGTGGCCCCTGGTTCTGGACTCGCCCAACATTGGGAACATTTTTCCTGCATCTAGCTTGTCCAGGCCCTTCGGCCCACCGATTCCGTACCGACCAGCGATCCCCGCACACTACCACTATCGTACACACACGAGGAACAATGTTTACATTTATCGCAAGCCAATTAACCTACACACCCGCACGGTCTTTGGAGTGTTGTAGGAAACCGGAGCACCCGGAGAAAGCCCACGCAGGTCACGGGGGAGCGTACAAACTCCGTACGGAGAAGCACCCTTAATCAGGATCAAACCCGGGTCTCTGGCGCTGTGAGGCAGCAACTCTGCCGCTGTGCCACCCTGCCGCCCCTGATCACTTCGCAGAGCACCTGGCCTCACTCCGATGTGATACAACGAGCTTCCGATTTCCTGCCACTTTAATTCCCTTTCCCACTCCGACCTCTCTCTCAGTGTCCTCCTGAACTGTTACAAGTAAACCCAATGCAAGCTTGAAGAACAACACTTCATCTGTTGTTGATCTGGGCATGTTGCGGCCTTGCGGACTCAACCTTGGGTAACTCACTCGTACTCTTTGCCTGTATTAGAACGGGCTACTTTTCGGTATTTTAGATTGCTTTTTCATTTTCTGTTAGTATAGTCCAGCTTGCTGGGCATGCCACAGGGCCTTGCTATCAACAACAACACATTACGCAAACAAAAAAGCCTAATCTGGTCAGCATGGACATCGATAGGCCGAAGGGCCTGTTTCTGTGCTGTATCACTAAAGTCTAAAAGTCCAACGTCTCAAGTAAATATTGCAGCTCTTTTGTGCCTCAGTCCTGAAGGGAATATGTGTTTAGGTGCTGAATCGCTTGCCTGATTAATGCTTTGTGCAGTTTATCTCTTTCTGATATATGGTCTCCTTCATCATACTGTGCTCAGGCACCCACATGCCTCTGCTTTACCCACAGCTCCAGCATTGAGTCAGAAGATTTAGTGTTCAAATCGTTCTCCTGAGGCTTACATATGCACGGCTTACTGTCATCTTGGACTGCAATGGCTCTGCCACAGATGAGAGCCGTTGTCCTGTCAATGGTCAGTACATTTTGAGAGACGACTGGCTGGTAGTCGAGGTAAATCTATAAAGCAAAACCCTATAAAAGAGCCCCTGCCATGAAAGATTAAGGAGTACTACCTGCAGTGTCCTGGAGAATGTCCATCCCGTGATCACCATTTCCAAGCACGCTATCAGATCATTAACACACAGTTGCTTAAGGGAGCGTGCAGGGCAAGAGACGCATACTGTTGCTTGTCAGAAGTAAATTGGCTGCAAGCGGCTACACAACGCTGCAGAAATTGTGATAGAAATTTGTCGTTATTTCCTGGGCGCACTACTCATTCGACAAGTTTCAATGATCCATTATCCGGCGCACAACAGGCCTCTGATCTTCCAGTTCATTTAGAATCCTCTGTGTTCCTGTCCTACTTGCTTCTGCATTGAATTGCTTCAATCTTTGATGCATCAGATTACACCCCCCTGCATATAGTTTGATGCACATAGCCTGCTGCTGCCTCTCCAAATCAACATCAGAATGGAATTTTTGGTCAAAGGGATGGATGCGACGTGAGTGGGGACGATTGCCGCATCAATATGGATAGAAGGAGGTTAACGATAACAACTGGAAAGCTCATGGAGGGCAGGCAAGATAGTGAGCTATTTAGGTGAATGAGAGAGGATAGTGACGAGTGGTAATGTGATAATCCTGGGGCGATTTCAGTATCCGAGGTGCAATAGATGAATTGGGCAGCATGGTGGTGCAGGTGCTATAGCCCTGCACGGGAAGGTAGACACTCCCGCCCCCACGAGTCTCGGGCAGATGGGGCTCGTCAGCCTGGGAAGGCGGTCCATCTAGGGTGCAGCACCCATGGTCAGTCATGACTGAGGTGGGCCTACTACCAGGTGGTGCAGTGCCAAGTCCCGGGTTCCATCCTGACTATGACACGATACAATACGATCGAACTTTATTCATCCCAGGAGGGAAATTGATCAGCCAAAACACAAAATACATGAAACATGAAATTAAAGTGACGAGTGGAAAGGATTGGGGATGTGCAAAGACTGGGGAGGGGAGGGGGAGGGGGAGCGGTGGGGGGGAGGGGAGTCAGTCTCAGTTTCAGTCTACCCATGACAGAAGGTGGAGGAGTTGCACAGTTTGATAGCGGAGTGGGTGCTGTTTGTACCTTCTCCCCACGACCGTGTGTGTTTTCTCCGGGTGCTCCAGTTTCCTCCCTCATATGAAAGATGTACAGGTTTGTAGGTTAATTGGCTTTGGTAAAGTTTGCAAACAGCCCCTAGTGTGTAGGATAATGCACTAGGGGCGATCGCCGGTTGGCACGGACTCGGTGGGCCGAAGGGCCGGTTCTGCGCTGTATCTCTAAAGTCCAAAGATGGAGACAGAGGCTGGAAGGTAATAAGTGGATAGACACTGGGGTAACTCAGCGGGTCAGGCAGCATCCCTGGATAGAAGGAATGGGCGACGTTTCGGGTCGAACCCTTCTTCAGACTCAAAACTAGGTAATAAGTGGAACCAGGTAAAGGTGGGATGATGGTCAATGGAAACAGTTGGAAATGAAATGGGAAGGTTAGGCCAAGCAAGAAGAGCCCCAAGTCTGTATGGGTGTTATCAAGCAAAATATGACACTGTGCCAGTTCAGTGGAGGTAGAGGAGGTATCTAAAAGCTTGGTCAATGAAAAAGGTTTTGATAAGGTTCAGTGGGAGAATTCGAGATATATGCTTTGGCAGCTGAAGGTGTGGTCACCAATGATGGTGATGGTCACAAACTCATCAGGAAGGCTGGCTCCGTCCTGGGGTGGAGTTGGGAGTCGGATTCACGGGAGGTGGGTCTTGGAGGGGAGGATGCTCCTCAAACTGCAGAGCATCCTGGACAATACATCTCACCCCCTCCATGACACACTGGTCAACCTGAGGACCACCTTCAGCAACAGACTGGTTCCACCAAGATGCAGGACAGAACGCCACAGGAGATCCTTCTTCCCTGTGGCTATCAAACTGTACAACTCCTCCCCCTTCTGTCGTGGGGTAGACTGAGACTGACTCCCCTTCCCTCTCCCCCCACTCCCCCCTCCCCAATCTTTGCACATCCCAATCCTTTCCACTCGTCACTTTAATTTCATGTTCATGTATTTTGTGTTTTATGACTGCTGGCAGATCAATTTCCCTCCTGGGATAAATAACGTTCTATCGTATCATATGGAATAATTGGCATCAAGGACGTGCAAGAGGCACGTAAGAATCAAATTGTTCGATCTGGCACAAATGACAATAAAACACTCTTGACATGACAGAACTGGTGCGAGAGGTGACCCCACGTCTGGAGGAGGTCACAGAGGCCAGAGGTGGAAGTGGAGAGACTATGGAAGTGTCTTGGCAAGAAGTGAACACTGAAAATGTAGGACATGGATGGTTAGACAAAAATGCTGGAGAAACTCAGCGGGAGCGGCAGATTCTATGGAGTGAAGGAAATAGGCAACGTTTCGGGCCCGAAACGTTGCCTATTTCCTTCGCTCCATAGATGCTGCCGCACCCGCTGAGTTTCTCCAGCATTTTTGTCTACCTTCGATTTTCCAGCATCCGCAGTTCCTTCTTGGACATGGATGGGTAATGGAATATCAACCTACATTGATATTCGTGCCTTGTTGAGTTCCTGGCACCCTGAATCCACTGTTTAGTTTAGATTAGATATACAGCGCGGAAACAGGCCCTTCGGCCCATCGAGTCTGCGCCGACCAGCGATCCCCGCACACTAGCACTATCCTATACACACTAAGGATAATTTACAATTATGCCAGGCCAGTTAATCTACAAACCTGTACGTCTTTGGAATGTGGGAGGAAACGGGAGATCCCAGAGAAAACCCACGCAGGCCACGAGGAGAACGTACAAACTCCCTACAGACAGCGCCCATGTTCAGGATCGAACCAGGTTCTCAGGCAGCAACTCTACCGCTGCGCCACCATGCTGCTTATGGAGGTGTCTTGAAGCAAAACAAAGATTTGTGCTTGTAAATTGCTGGAAACGAACACTGAAAATGTAGGACATGGATATGTAATATAATGTCAAACCGCATTGATGTCCGTGCCTTGTTGAGTTTCCTGGCACCCTGAATCCGCTGGTGCTGAGCGGGAGTATGAACGACTGTATCAGGATGACTGTGTCATGACAAGAGTCCAACATGACATTTGGAAGAAGCCCTGCGATGTTGGCAGACTTCAGCTTCAGAGCAGAAGGCAAAGTAACTGAAGCGGTGGAAGCACAACCTCGGTGCCAAATACCCACAGAAAAAAATCCACTCACAACATTGCTCATTGACTCCAATAGGTTTTAAAGCAGTTTTAATCGCAGACTCTAGAAAAAAGAACAATGCTTTGTTCCTTCGACTTAAGATCTCATTGGAGTTTCGGCTTGGCTTGGCTTGGCATGTGATCCATCACCCCATTGATTTCAGTGCAGGTTAGAATATTGAGATTAACTAACTCCGCTTTTTAAATTAACTCAATTTTGTATAATGTGTTTCAATTCCTTAGTTTTTATCATCGGATCATTTTATAGAAATTTTATGATTTTTGAGTTTTAACTGTTCAAGGCGCTGAAGGCACATTATGTGATGGGCATAACTGCTGTCTGTCAAAGGCTTTCAGGGCTGTTTTTGGTGTGGGTTGCAATCTTCCATTGGAGACCCTACTCTTCCTCAGGCTGAAGACTGAACAGATGAGTTGAGCAACAATGGCTCATGGGTCGGTGTCTTCGGATCGAGGCATCAGTGGAGTGGGCCGCTGGAGGCCCTGCAACAGCCTGGGGCTCGATTGGATCGGGCGACGCTCCAGAAGGGGTGAGAGGATGAATGGGGGAGTAGGGCAGCACAGAGGCACAGCAGTAGAATGGCTGCCTTACAGCACCAGATGCCCGGGTATGGGTGCTGTCTGTACGGAGTTTGTACGTTCTCCCCGTGACTGTGTGGGTTTATCTCCGGGTTCTCTGGTTTCTTCCCACTCTCTAAAGACGTACAGGTTTGTAGGTTATTTGGCTTGGTATAAATGTAAATTGTCCGTAGTGTGCGAAGGATAGTGTTAGTGTACGGGGATCGCTGGTCGGTGCAGACTCGGTGAGCCGAAGGGCCTGTTTTGTGCTGTATCTCTAAACTAAACTAAACCCGAGGGGGAGAATGGCCTACTTCTGCTGCTATGACTTGTGAAGTTATGAAATGAAAATGGCGAGCCTGTGGATCGGTCGCGGCCTGCAGCGGCACGGAGCAGTGGAGGACATCAACGATTTAACTTGGCCAGGCCGACCCTGCAATGTCGCCAGTAGGCGGGCCTCCATGACCAAGTTAAGAACTCTACATGTATAACAACGTCCAGACTTGACGCTTGAAAAATGGCGCCATACATGGCGACTCTTGTATACTGTCTCAGTGTAATATTCCCATACACTTGTCCCTAACTATGATTTAGTTTAGTTTAATTTAGTTTAGAGATACAGCATGGAAACAGGCCCTTCAGCCCACCAAGTCCACACTGACCAATGATCATCCATTCATACTAATTCTATCCTACACATAAGGGACAATTTACAGAAGCCAATTGACCTACAAACCTGCACAACTTTGGAGCGTGGAAGGAAACCGGAGCATCCGGGGAAAATCCACGCACTCACAGACTGAAGGTACAAACTTTGTACAAACAGCACCCGAGGTCAGGATCGAACCGGGGTCTCTGGTGCTGTGAGGAAGCAACTCTACCATTACGCCACCGTGCATAATAATAACTTGTGTGTAGCAATATTTTTAATATGACTAGCATTTCACAGTACCGTGTCAGTAAAGTATCATTGAACCATCGGGCTGCTGGAGTGAATGCCTTTAGGTCGCTTGTTTAATCTTTCACATCCCAACAAGGTAGGAGGAATCAAAAGCTGAAAGGATGTGAAGAGGGAGGAGGATTTAAAAGACCATGGCATGGAAAAATCTGAAGTCATCCAGCAAGCAAAGAAGCAGGCTTTTCTGACAGTGAGAGATCATAAAATGTTGACGTTCAAAAGGAACAAGGGTGCTTGCACACGTGTTAGTGAGAAGCAAATGAGCTAATCGGCCTGGATCACAGAAGGATTTGACCTGTGCACAAGGGCACAAGATCCTTTTCAACATTAATATTTCCAAATCTCCCACCACTTATACTCCGCTTTTCTGCTTGTTGTACTGGTGAATGACCACAAAGATGGCTCACAGACAAGCGGAGAAACTCGTGATTAGTGACAAAGGGGACATCAGACCCTGTCAGACTTGAACTGACAAGATGCCCGTAGACAGTCAGAAAGTTTCTATTTTCACCCAGGTTGGAAATGTCATAGGCTAGAGGGCATAGCTTTAAGAGTCAAGAGAGTTTCACGGGCCTGTCCCACTTAGGCGACCTTTTCGGGCGACTGCTGGCACCCGTCATAGGCCGCTGAAAATGTTCAACATGTTGAAAATTCAGCGGTGACCAGAAAGACCCTACGACGCTTTGGGTGACTAGGGAGACCTCTCACCACCATACAGGCGACCCCTGGCGACGTTGTGGGTGTCGCGGGGTGTCACCAGGGGGTCACCTAAGTGGTCGTGAGAGGTCGCCAGGGGTCGCCTGTATGGTCGCGAGAGGTCTCCTAGTCAGCCAAAGAGTCGGAGCGTCTTTCTGGTTGCCGCTGAATTTTTAACATGTTTGAAAATTTTCGGCGACATATGACGGGTGACGGCAGTTGCCGAAAAGGTCGCGTAAGTGGGACAGGCCCTTCATTGTCATAACAGCCTGCTCACCAGACTTAGGGACCTTGGCATTGAAGGTTCTGCACTCAGCTGGTTCCGTTCTTACCTTTCCAACCGATCCCACTTCATCTCTCTCCATAACCACACCTCTGCCACAGCCACTGTCACTCAAGGCGTTCCCCAAGGCTCCGTTCTTGGTCCCCTCCTCTTCATCATCTACATCCTCCCCCTTGGTCATATACTCCGTCACTTCAACCTGGACTTCCACTGCTATGCTGATGACACCCAGATCTATCTCAGCACCAAGTCCCCCCACCACCCCCTCTCTCCCATATCAACTCCTGCCTATCAGCCATCAAATCTTGGATGCAACTCAACTTCCTTAAATTAAACAGTAGCAAAACAGAATTTCTCCTCATTGGCTCCAAATCAACACTCACTAAAATTAACAACCCCACTCTCACTATCGACGGCACCACTGTCTCCCCATCTCCTCAGGCACGCAACCTTGGCGTGATCCTTGACTCAACCCTCTCCCTTGAGCCTCACATCCGCCATGTTGTCAAAACATCATTTTTTCACCTCCGCAACATTGCCAAAATCAGATCGTCTCTCACACCCCCCGCTGCTGAAAGACTCATCCATGCCTTCATCTCCTCCCGACTGGACTACTGTAACTCTCTTCTTTTCGGAATCAATTCCAGCAGCATCAACCGACTCCAACTGGTCCAGAATGCAGCCGCTCGACTCATTACCCACACCAAATCCTGGCACCACATCACCCCAGTTCTCAAAGAACTTCACTGGCTTCCCATTTCCCACCGGATCACCTACAAAATCCTGGTCCTCACCTACAATGCCCTCAACAACCTGGCCCCCCCCTTATCTCATTGACCTCCTCTCCCCCTACCAACCCTCACGGTCCCTCAGATCCACATCAGCCGGTCTCCTCTCCACTCCGAAATCAAACCTCTGCACTTTTGGAGGCAGAGCCTTCTCCAGGGCAGCTCCCAGGCTCTGGAATTCCCTCCCACAACCGGTCCGAAATTCCCAGTCCCTCACCATCTTCCAGTCCCCGCCTCAAGACCCATCTCTTCACCTCTGCATACCCTTAGTCCCATGTTCCCCTCCCCTCTGTCTTACTGCTCTATTTTGTTTTGTTTATTCCTGACTCTCAATTGTAAAGCGACTTTGAGTCCTGAAAAGCGCTATATAAATAAAATCTATTATTATTATTATTATATGTCCCAGATAGAACAATAAAATTCTTACTTGCGGCAGCACAACAGAATATGTAAACATATTATACTGTAAACTATATAATAAATGAGAAAAAAAGTTTAGTGTGTATATATACACACACACACACACACACACACACACACACACACACACACACACACACACATATATATATATATTTGCATGCACACATTCAAATGAAATGTGCAGGGCAAGATTTGTATTTTGACACAGGGTGGTGGGTGCCTGGAATGTGATGCCAGGTGTGGTGATGGAGGCAGATATGATAATGGCAGTCGAGAGGCTCTTATATTGGCACATGGATATGATAGGAATGGAAGGCGAGGGATCATGTGTAGGCAGATGAAGTTAGTTTGCCTTGACACTGTGTTCGGCACACACACATTGTGAGCTGAAGGGCTCGTTCCCGTGCTGTACTTTTCTATGATCTATGTTCTAAATAGGAGCTGAAGAAGGCCATTCAGCCCTTCAACCCTGCCTTGAATTTGCTCACAGCCCTGTCCGCTGGAAAATTCTGAAAATTCACAACCCCTCAGTGTGAAGAAATCCCCCTGATCTCAGGTCTAAAGGCCGAGCACTTTATTCTGAGTCTACTTTTCTGAGCTCCCTGCTGTCACCAGACTTTATCTGTTTCCTGACAACAGTTATTTGGCTAATCGATCTATTTTCTCTCTCCCCCCTTTTCTTTTGGCTGGGAGCATGGTAGAATTCTCATGTTCATAAGTGATAGAAGCAGAATTAGGCCATCCGGCCCATCTAGTGTACTCTGCCATTCAATCATGGCTGATCTATTTTTCCCTCTTAACTCCCTTCTCCTGCCTTCTCCCCATAACCTCTGATACCTGTACTAATCCAGAATCAATCTATCTTTGCCTTAGAGATATCCATTGACTTGGCCCCCATGGCCTTCTGGCAGATTACAAGCAACAAGCCTATATCTGTGATGATCTTTAATCCCAGGAATGATTGGCTTAACATTTGATGAGTGTTTGACGGCACTGGGCCTGTACTCGCTGGAGTTTAGAAGGATGAGGGGAAGGGGACCTCATTGAAACTTACCGAATAGTGAAAGGCCTGGATAGCAGGGTGTGTTTCCACGTGGGAGAGTCTAGGACCAGAGGTCATAGCCTCAGAATAAAAGAACGTACCTTTAGAAGGGAGATGAGGAGGAATTTCTTTAGTCAGTGGGTGGTGAATCTGTGGAATTCGTTGCCACAGAAGGCTGCGGCGGCCAAGTCAATTAATATTTTTAAGGCGGAGATTGATACATTCCTGATTAGTACGGATGTCAGGGGTTATGGGGAGAAGGCAGGAGAATGGGGTTGAGAGGGAAAGTTAGATCAGCCATGATTGAATGGCGGAGTAGACTTGTGATGGGCTGAATGGCCTAATTCTGCTCCTATAACTTATCAACTTATGAAAGACCCTTAAAAGTTGCCGCTGACATAACACGACCCAGAAGGAGACGACTCATTGAATATCAGCTCCTGTGTGTTAATGATCCTTTAATCACAATAAACTTTAATGATATGAATTACTTTATGCTTTTCTCTCTTTTGACAAGTTGTTTCATTTCTGGAAAATGCTGTATATATCCTTTACAAGTAGCAATTGACATTTTAAGGCAATATTCCATTATGAGTCAAAGAATGGAGGAAATTTTGCCCGAGGGACCTCATTAATAATGCAGTAGCTTTACATAAAAAAATGATCTGGATGGACTACTCTATGAGCTGTATAATAGTTTAAGATGGTTAGAGTATTAAAGATGGTTAGAATATTTTGTGTTCATTTCTTCTCCTCTGGTCTGTACAGATTGCAGAGAAGATTTGGGAGGATGTTGTCAGGACTCGAGGGCCTAAGGCTTAGGGAGAGGTTAGGCAGGCCTGGACCTTTGTTCATTGGGGTACAGGAGCCTGAGGGGTGATCTTATAGAGGTGTATAAAATAATGAGGGGAATAGATAGGGTGGATGCACAGGGTCGGAAAATGAAGAAGACTAGAAACATAGAAACATAGAAAATAGGTGCAGGAGGAGGCCATTTTCCCTTTGAGCCAGCACCGCCATTCTTTGGCTGATCGTCCCCAATCAATAACCCGTGCCTGCCTTCTCCCCATATCCCTTGATTCCACTAGCCCCTAGAGCTCTATCTAATTCTCTCTTAAATCCATCCAGTGATTTGGCCTCCACTACCCTCTGTGGCAGGGAATTCCACAAATTCACAATTATCTGGGTGAAAAAGTTTGTTCTCACCTCAGTCTTAAAAGGCTTCTAAGACTGTGGCCCCATAGGTTCAAGGTGAGAGGGGGAAGATTTAATAGGAATCTGAGGGGCAATCGCTTTCACTCAGAGTGTGATGGGTGATCACTCAGGAACGAGCTGCCAGAGGAAGTGGTTGGGTCAGATACTGTAGCAGCATTTAAAAGACACTTGGACAGGTCAATGAATGGGAAAGGTTTTAAAGGATATGGACCGAATCTGGGCAAATAGGACTTGTTTAGATGGGGCATCCTGCTCGCATGGATGAGTTGGGCTGAAGATCATGCTTCTGTGATGCATTAGTGCATGACTATATCCCATCTCTGGCCAAAATAATGTACCTTTGCCAGTGTATTCAAGCATATGGTTTACAAAGGTATAGCATGCAGATAGTGCCCCATGGTCCCCTTGGGTGGACAGCTCCAAAGAAGCACTGTCCTTCAGGTGGTGGAATTGTTTCTCATCTTGGTCCTAAATGGCAAAGCATGGATGGATGGGCTGAATGGCCTAGTCTTATCCTAGTTTCTATGTTGTCCCCTTATTGTGACACTGCAGCCCCGACTTCTGATCACTTATGTATAAGATCATGAGAGGAATAGATGGGGCAAATGTAGTATTTTACCCAGAGTAGGGGAATCAACAACCAGAGGAGCAGGGAATGATTTCATAGGAACCTGAGGAGCGATGTTTTTTACACAAAGGGTGGTGGGTGTATGGAACGAGCTGCCAGAGGAGATAGTTGAGGCTGCTACCAACGCAACCTTCAATCAACATTTGGACAGGTGCACGGATAGGGCAGGTTTAGAGGGATATGGGCAAAACGCAGGCAGGTGGGACTAGTATGGATGGGACATGTTGGTCGGCATGGTCAACTTGGGCCAAATGGCCTGTTTCCACGCTGTATGACTCTGTGACTCACTTCAACCAGAGGAAGCATAATCCTTCTATTTAGGTTGGAAAACCCCTTAAGAATTTGGTACATTTCATTCTGCCAAACCTAATAGAGGAGGAACCAGTCTGAAGAAGGGTCTCATCCTGAAACATCACCCATTCCATCTCTCCAGAGATGTTGCCTGTACCGCTGCGTTACTCCCGCACTTTGTGTCTAATTTTGGTTCAAAACAGCATCTGCAGTTCCTTCCTACAAAGTCTGATTAGTCTCTCCTCACAGAATAACCCCCCCCCCCCTATTCCAAGAATTAGACCTGTGAACCATTACTCCACTCTCTCAAGAGTCAGTATATTTTTTTCTTACATGGGGAGGGCAAAAATGTATCTAATGTCCAGCCTCAGTTCTCACTTGAGTCCTCGGTAATTGGGCAGCTTACAACCCAGCGGTATGTACATATAATGATTTCTCTAACTTCAAGCAACTCTTGCTTTCCCTCTCTCTTTGTCCCTCCCCCCACCCTAGTTCTCCGACTAGTTTCACTGTCCTCCTGATTAATTTTACTGTTTGTATGCCTCGTTGTCACCTTCCCCCAGCCAACATTGAACCATTCTACACTGCCTAGAGCATCGTCTGCTTTAATCTGTCATTTTCACACCTTGCATTCTCTTTGTACCCATCCATATATCCAGGTTCCCTCTGGCTCTCAGTCTGAAGAAAGGTCTCGACCCGAAACGTCCCCCATTCCATCTCTCCGGAGATGCTGCCTGTCCCGCTGAGTTACTCCAGCATTTTGTTTCCATCCTCTTATAATTTCAGTAAGATGTCTTTACTCTTGTACTCAAATCATCTTGCAATGAAGGGTAATGTACTATTTGTCTTTCTAATTGCTTTCTGTACCTGCAGATTAGCTTTTAATGATCACTGAACAAGGACACAAAGTTCCCTCTGACATCAACACCTTTCAAACTCACCATTTGGGGATACGTGCCTTACTATCTTCTCTGCAAAAGTGGACAACGTCACATTTTTCCACCCAAGTTGCCATGTCCTTGTTCATTCACTTAACCTGTCTGAACCAACTGCGGTAGCCCCATTAAGATCATCCTCACAACTCTTCCTGCCACTCAGCTTTGTATCATCATCAAGCTTGGATATATTACACTTAACTCCCTTCAGATTAATGATAATTTTTTCAATTTATTGGCTGGACGGATGACTGTCAATAGAACACAGAGGCACCTTGGTGGGACAAGCGGCATCTTTGGAGAGAAGGAATGGGTGATGTTTCGGGTCAAGACCCTTCTTTAGACATCTCAACCCAAAACGTCACTCATTCCTCTCTGGAGATGCTGCCTGTCCCACTGAGTTACTCCAGCATTTTGTGTCTATCTTCAGTTTCAACCAGCATCTGCAGTTCCTTCCTAACTGGTCTGCTACGTATGAATCCGAGCCAGAATCAGATCACCAGCAAATATTTTACCACCATGTTCCCCATGAACACATGACGTGTTAAACAGGTGAGACGCAGCATCCATCAGAAGGGAAGGTGGGGAGTGCAACGTAGAGGGAATCTAAATGGAGAGGAGGGAATAGGAGACGTGGAGCTTTTAGTTTAGTTTAGTGATACAGCGCGGAAACAGGCCATACGGCCCGCCGTGTCAGCACCAACCAGCAATCCCCGCACATTAACACTAACCTACACACACTAGAGACAATTTACAATTATACCAAGCCAATTTACCTACAAACTTGCACGTCTTTGGAGTGTGGGAGAAAACCAGAGCTACCGGAGAAAACCCACGCAGGTCACGGGGGGGACGTACAAACTCCGTACAGACAAACAACCCAAGTCAGGATCAAACCCGGGTCTCCGGCGCTGTAAGGCAGCAACTCTACCGCTGCGCCACCCGGGCATTTGTTGGGGGGGGGGGGGGGGAGAGGAAAAATAGGGGACCCAGAGTAAGAGATTTGATGACAGGTTGCAGTGGTGGATTATACTGAGCCCGAAATTAGTAGATAATTACTGATCCGTCTGCACAATGCACCAGTCACTTGTTTGTGTCAATTCATTACTGGAGGTGGGGTGTTACAGAATACATTAGCAGAACATTGTCTGCAGGTAAGAATCGAACATTAATCTTGTGCATTGTTTCCTTTCCAGTGCCTGTGCCAAGTGACAGCTGGTTGCTTCCTGCAACAAGGCTCCACACATCAATCAATGCTTCTGGCTCCTCAAGTAGGATTTTAGTATGCACACTATGATTGAAGTTCATCATTTTCTAATTAACCCTACTGGGCAGTTGACCCAACTCACAATAAAGGAGTTTTATCAATGAAGTTTTACAATTTCATTTCCAGCTCAAAGAAAAGTGAAGTTTTTGAATTAATCAAATAAGTTAATTTGATTCTCTTCATAAAAATGCATTCTCCATATCAGCATTTCTCAATTGGGAATTTGCCAGACAGGTCTGGAGCAGCAGCCAATTGAAATGTGGTCTGCAGCTTGGCAAATCAAGTTAGTGTTGCAGAACTGTTTTTTTATAATTAAGTTGGGTCCTCTCTATCCAACTTGCCTCTTCTTGTGGGTCAACTCATTCTTCTTGTCTCTCCTCCTGCCCCTGAAGTCCATCACATTTTTCTCATTGTTTGCAAATTTTTGCACTGTCTGGAAATGTCAAAATATAGATACATAGAAACATAGAAAATAGGTGCAGGAGTAGGCCATTCGGCCGTTTGAGCCTGCACCGTCATTCAATATGATCATGGCTGATCATCCAACTCAGTATCCCGTACCTGCCTTCTCTCCATACCCCCTGATCCCCTTAGCCACAAGGGCCACATCTAACTCCCTCTTAAATATAGCCAATGAACTGGCCCCAACTACCCTCTGTGGCAGAGAGTTCCAGAGATTCACCACTCTCTGTGTGAAAAAGTTTTTCCTCATCTCGGCCTTAAAGGATTTCCCCCTTATCCTTAAGCTGTGACCCCTTGTCCTGGACTTCCCCAACATCGGGAACAATCTTCCTGCATCTAGCCTGTCCAATCCCATAAGAATTTTGTACGTTTCTATAAGATCCCCTCTCAATCTCCTAAATTCTAGCGAGTATAAGCCGAGTCTATCCAGTCTTTCTTCATATGAAAGTCCTGACATCCCAGGAATCAGTCTGGTGCAATTTCTCTGCACTCCCTCTATGGCTATAATGTCCTTCCTCAGATTTGGAGACCAAAACTGTACGCAATACTCCAGGTGTGGTCTCACCAAGACCCTGTACAACTGCAGTAGAACCTCCCTGCTCCTATACTCAAATCCTCTTGCTATGAAGGCCAACATACCATTCGCTTTCTTCACTGCCTGCTGCACCTGCATGCCTACTTTCAATGACTGGTGTACCATGACACCCAGGTCTCGCTGCATCTCCCCATTTCCTAATCGGCCACCATTTAGATAATAGTCTGCCTTCCCGTTTTTGCCACCAAAGTGGATAACCTCACATTTATCCACATTATACTGCATCTGCCAAACATTTGCCCACTCACCCAGCCTATCCAAGTCATCTTGGCATTGATAAAAAAAATACATCTCTTGATGCTCCTGAACACATCATCGGTGATGTAACCTGGGATTCATTGGGTGTTTCGGGTCTTTCAACATCAGACACCCTCACCCAGGCGACCCAGCCGTGGTTGATCAGACCACGACTTGTGTTCAGGTGGCATTCGCTCCTCCCCATGGACCTCCTCTCCTGATCCAGAGCCATCTCGAGGCTTTCTCCGCAGCCTCTGTGGTGTTCTTGATGGCTCTTGTCCTCGCCACTCCGTTGACGCCCAGTGCGCTCAAGGCTTTGTAGAGCGATTGCCCTGCAAAACCTCTGCAGCCAACCTCGATGGCCAAACACCTTGCCTTCCAACCCTGCTTACGGCAGTTTATGACCAGTTCTTCATACTTGGTCATCTTCCTCTCGTGGGCCTCCTCCAGACGGTCCTCCCACGGCACTGTCAGTACCAACAAGACGATGTTTTGTCATGAATCTCTCCGACCATGGTGCTTTGAGGGAAGAGACACAAAAAGCTGGAGTAACTCAGCGGGTCAGGCAGCATCATCTGGAGCAAAGGAAGAGGTGACGCTTTGGATCAAGACCCTCCTTCGGACTGAGAGTCAAGGGATCAGCCATGATCATATTGAATGGCGGTGCAGGCTCGAAGGACCGAATGGCCTACTCCTGCACCTATTTTCTATGTATCTATGTATCTATGAGAGGAAAACGAAAGATAGAGGGTGTTACAGACCTCTCGTCGGAGGAGAGGAGGAGAAATGTTACCTATTTCCTTCGCTCCATAGATGCTGCTGCACCCGCTGAGTTTCTCCAACACTTTTGTCTACCTTTGATTTTCCAGCATCTGCAGTTCCTTCTTAAACACGGAGGAGAGACCTTGATGAGGTATAGCTGTGGAGCCGACAAAATGTGAACTGCAGATGCTGGTTTACTCCGAAGATAGACACATCAAGCTGGAGTAACCCAGCGGGTCAGGCAGCATCTCTGGAGAAAAGGAATAGGTAACGTTTTGGGTCGAGACCCTTCTTCAGACTGAGAGTCAGGTGAGAGGGAAACAAGAGATATTTGAGAGGATGGTTTTGGAATACATTAAGCCCAGTTTAACAAGCAACATTGACCCATTGCAATTCACCTACTGCCACATCAGGTCCATGGCGGTCATTTCCCTGGCCCTACATTCATCCCAGGAATACCTGGATAAGAGAGGCACCTTCGTCAGACTTCTATTTATGGACTACACTCTGTTTTAATACCATTATCCTATCCAAGTTCAACTCTAAACTCGGGGAATTTGGAGTCACCACTCACCTCTGCAACTGAATCCTCGACTTCCTGCCCAAACAGACCACAATTAGTGAGGATAGGTGATAAATTATCCTCTATGATAATCCTCAAGACTGGTGCCCCACAGAGATGCATTCTCAGTCCCCCTTTTGTTTCATTACACCTCCATAGCTGTGTAGCCAAATACCACTCCAGTACTCGATTTACAAATGCGCAGAAGACACCACCGTGGTGGGCCAGATGTCAAATAATGATGATACGATGTAGAGAAAGGAGATTGAGAATCTTGTAACCTGGTGCCAAGGCAACAAACTTTCGCTCAATATTAGCAAGATAAATAAGATTGGAATCGATTGGAATCACCAGCAATTTGTCCTTGACCACCCATACTGAAGCAATGGCCAAGAAAGCACACCAACGCCTTTACTTCCTTAGAAGGCTTAGGAGGTTCAGCATAACCCCAAGCACTGTAAAAAGTATTTTATCGGGATGCAACACAGCATGGTTTGGGAACAGCTCCATCCAAGACAGCAGGAATTTGCAGAAAATTGTGGACGCAGCCCAGACCATCGCGCAAACCAACCTCCCTTCCATTGACCCCATCTACACTCCCTCTTCTCCCCTCACCCATCAGGCACGAGGTACAGAAGTGTCCAGAATCAGGGACAGTTTCTTCACAGCTGTTATCAGCCAACTGGTCCATCCCCTCACCAACCAGAGAGCGGTCCTGACCTACTATCTACCCGACATGTGTAGAAAAACCTGCCTCGCACATCTCCTTTAGACTTTTCCCCTCTTATCTTAAATCTATGTCCTTTAGCATTTGATATTTCCATTTTGGGAAAAAGATTCAGACTATCCACCCTATCATGACTTAATATACTTCTATCAGGTCTCCCCTCAACCCTAGGCTTTCTAGAAAACACAGTCCAAGGTTGTCCGACATCTCCCCCTAGTCATTCTGGCATGGTTCTGGTTAACCTCCTCTCCACCCTTTCCAAAGCCTCCACATCCATCCTGCAATGGGGCAACCACAACTGCATGCAATACTCCACATGTACGATATCATTTGCCTGGATCGTAACCAAAACAAATTTATTTACTGATCTCACAATAATAATCCAATACTAATATCAATTAATATTTTAAATGTCATACAGGGAGTTTAAAACCAGCATCTGTAGTTCCTTCCTACCCATCTTTTTTCTTCAAAGACGCTGCCTGGCCGGCTGAGTTACTCCAGCACTTTGTGTCTATCTTCGGTATAAATCTGCAGTTCCTTCCGCCACTAAATGTGTCAGGCAGCATCTCTGGACATTTTAGGTTGGGGCCCTTTTTCCGATGGTGGAGATGAGGAAAGATAGCTGGTAGGAAGAGCTATCTAGCTGATAGGAAGTGTTGAGGCAAGGGCTGGCAAGAGATGGTTGGATCCATGCTTCTGTGATGCATTAGTGCATGACTATATCCCATCTCTGGCTAAAGTAATGTACCTTTGCCAGTGTATTCAAGCATATGGTTTACAAAGGTATAGCATGCAGATAGTACCCCATGGTCCCCTTGGGTGGACAGCTCCAAAGAAGCACTGTCCTTCAGGTGATGGAATTGTTTCTCATCTTGGTCCTAAATGGCAAAGCATGGATGGATGGGCTGAATGGCCTAGTCGTATCCTAGTTTCTATGTTGTCCCCTTATTGTGACACTGCAGCCCCAACTTCTGATCACTTATGTATAAGATCATGAAAGGAATAGATCGGGCAAACGTAGTATTTTACCCAGAGTTGGGGAATCAACGACCAGAGGAGCAGGGAATGATTTCATAGGAACCTGAGGAGCGATGTTTATTACACAAAGGGTGGTGGGTTGGATCCAAGTAGGGTGGGATTGATGGGCAGTCAGGTCAGGTGTGGGGGGGGGGGGGGAGGAGGAGGGGGGGGCGCAAGGTGGGTGGAGATGGGAACTAAGGCTGGATGAAAGGTGTGCAAATAGTGAACCTGTCTGGGACCAAAACGGGAGGCCTGGAAGCAGAGCTGGACGCCACTTGGGACAAGATGGTTTCGGGGACAAGTACTGGGGAAGGCCATGTGGCTGTGGTAGCAAGTCTGGGCGGGATCACGGTGGCGGAGCAGGAGAACCATAGGAACCACAGAGGGGGAGCAGGTTAGGGCGGCATAGCGGTGCAGCGGTAGAGTTGCTGCCTTACAGCGCCAGAGACCCGCGTTCAATCCTGACGTGCGGAATTTTTACATTCTCCCTTGGGCTCTGGTTTCCTCCCACACTCCAGAGACAGGTTTGCAGGTTAAGCAGCATCTGTGAATTGTCCCAAGTATGCGGCATAGTGCTTGTCGGTCCAGATGCGATGGGCCGAAGGGCCTGTCTCCTCTCTGTAACTAAACTGCTCCAATTTCTTGCAGTCTACTCTTCATCTTGAATCCAACACTTCATAAGTGACAGGAGCGGAATTAGGCCACTCGGCCCATCAAGTCTATTCCGCCATTCAATCATGGCTGATCTATCTCTCCCTCTTGACCCCATTCTCCTGCCTTCCCCGCACAATCCCTGACACCCGTACTAATCAAGAATCTATCAATCCCTGTCTTAAAAACATCCATTGACTTGTCCTCCACAGCCGCCTGTGGCAATTAATTCCTCAGATTCACCATCCTCTGACTAAAGAAATTCCTCCTCATCTCCTTCCAAAAAAAACGTCCTTTTATTCTGAGGCTGTGTCCTCCGGTCCTACACTCTCCCACTAATGGAAACATCCTCTCCAGATCCACTCTATCATAATTAGCAGTCAGTTGCTTAAGATGTTAACCACAAAGTCATTTCCCGCAAGGATCCAGTCTTCAATCTTGGTTTTCCCATTTTCCAATGCCTGCTGTGAGTTACTCAGCAGTAGTTACCCAAACCCAATCATTTCTTACAAACAGGATTCAGGAAACTATAATTCATATTTCAAACACCATACAAAGAGCTAAACACTGGAACATAAAATTTTAAGTAGAAACTGAAATATCATAAACATTAAAATAAACCAAATAACATATTTCTAAATATGAGGATTTTAAAATATATTCATGTTGGGGGAATTGCAATGAAAACAGGAGAAATTAGTTTCTGAGGGCCTGATAATTTGCTAAGCAGTAACTGTGACCAGCGTGCAATTAAACCCAGTTGGATTCTAACTAAACACACAGGGTACTTTACAGCAGAAATGGTTTGTAAACATAGGATATTTGCATCAGTTCTTGTGCTTCTCGTGATTCTGGTTGAGAAAGCTGTGGACAGAGAGATGAATCACTAAAACCAAACTCAGGATTCAAAACTGCAAAGGAAATTAGCAAGAGTAGGCCATGTAGCTTTTTGAGACTGTTCCACCTGTTAATATGATCAACAGAGAACGTAGATACATAGATACATAGAAAATAGGTGCAGGAGTAGGCCATTCGGCCCTTCGAGCCTGCACGGCCATTCAATATGATCATGGCTGATCATCCAACTCAGTATCCCGTACCTGCCTTCTCTCCATACCCCCTGATTCCCTTAGCCACAAGGGTCACATCTAACTCTCTCTTAAATATAGCCAATGAACTGGCCTCAACTACCCTCTGTGGCAGAGAGTTCCAGAGATTCACCACTCTCTCTGTGTGAAAAGGTTTTTCCTCATCTCGGTCTTAAAGGATTTCCCCTTATCCTTAAGCTGTGACCCCTCATCCTGGACTTCCCCAACATCGGGAACAATCTTCCTGCATCTAGCCTGTCCAACCCCATAAGAATTTTGTACGTTTCTATAAGATCCCCTCTCAATCTCCTAAATTCTAGCGAGTATAAGCCAGAACATAACGCATTGAACAGTACTGCACAGGAACAGGCCCTTTGGCCCACAGTGTCCATGCCAAGGTAAATTAAAATCCTCCACCTGTATGTGAATCATATTACCTCCATTGTTACCTCCAGTGCTGGGGTCATTTTCGCCACCTCCAACGTGACCCCACCACTCGCCATATCTTCCCATCTCCCCCCCTGTCTGCTTTCCACAAAGACCGCTCCCTCCGTAACTCCCTGGTTAATTCTTCCCTACCCACCCGCACCACCCCCTCCCCGGGCACTTTCCCTTGCAAACGCAAGAGATGCTACACGTGTCGCTTTACCTCCCCCCTCGACTCCATTCAAGGACCCAAGCAGTCGTTCCAGGTGCGACAGAGATTCACCTGCACCTCCTCCAACCTCATCTGTTGCATCCGCTGCTCTAGATGTCAGCTGATCTACATCGGTAAGACCAAGGGTAGGCTTGGCGATCGCTTCGCCGAACACCTCCGCTCGGTCTGCAATAACCAACCTGATCTCCCGGTGGCTCAGCACTTCAACTCCCCCTCCCATTCCCAATCCGACCTTTCTGTCCTGGGCCTCCTCCATGGCCAGAGTGAGGACCACCGGAAACTGGAGGAGCAGCACCTCATATTCTGCTTGGGCAGTCTGCATCCCAGTGGCCTGAACATTGACCTCTCCAATTTCCGGTAGCCCTTGCTGTCTCCTCCCCATCTCAGCTCTCCCTCAGCCCTTGGGCTCCTCCTCTTCCTTTCTTCTTCCCCCCCCCCCCCCCCCCCCCCCCGCACCCTGTATCAGTCTGAAGAAGGGTTTTGGCCCGAAACGTTGCCTATTTCCTTCGCTCCATAGATGCTGCCGCACCCGCTGAGTTTCTCCAGCATTTTTGTCTACCTCCATTCCTACATCTTCATGTGCCTTTCTAAAAGCTTCTTAAATGCCAGGACTCCCATCTATATTCCTGCTCTCTCCCCATATCCCTTTGCCTCCAGAAATGTATCTATCTTCCTAAATAGGACATGGCCTCCGTTGTAGACAAAAATGCTGGAGAAACTCAGCGGGTGAGGCAGCATCTATGGAGCGAAGGAATAGGACATGGCCTCTGTGGTAGTCTTCATCTTGTGTTTGAGGCAGCAGAAGTTATGTAACGCCCTCCAGGCGCTGCAGCCAGTGGGGCCTTCCCCGTTCAACTGCAGCAGGGCGATGCCATCCGGTTCCACATCCGTAGATGCCCGCCCTAAAAGGGCGCATGCTCCGGGTTGGTGCCGAGCCGCGGCGACTGAGGTTGCGTTCGGGCTGCAAGCTGCGGCGACTGAGGTTGCATTATCTCTGCTGCTGTCTCTGTTTGTTGTCGTTCACCTGACTGAAGTCAGTTGACAGGACTCACCACGGGGAGGTCGACAGCATGAGCCCCCTCTGTGGTAGTGAATGTCCTCTGGAGAATAAATCTCTCCTCATCTCAGCGTTGGACGTTTCGCTCCATTTCCTGAGACTGTGGACACTGGTTATAGACTCTCCAGCTGAGGGAATCATCCAGTCTGCCTGGCCCCAGTCAAAGGGCTACACTCCTTTAATATCTGGACAACTATCAATCTCTGCTTTGAGTAAACACGATAACTGAAACTTCTACCAAATCATTCTCATAGAGTGTGGGTAGCTAGATAAAATGTTCAAGAAGGAACTGCAGATGCTGGAAAATCGAAGGTAGACAAAAATGCTGGAGAAACTCAGCGGGTGCGGCAGCATCTATGGAACGAAGGAAATAGGCAACGTTTCGGGCCAAAACCCTTCTTCAGACTGAAGCAGGGTGGGAGGGGTGGGGGGCGGGATGAAGAAAGGAAGACGAGGAGCCGGAGGGCTGAGGGAGAGGCACTGATTTCTGGCGATACCCGGTCTAGTCGCAGTTCACCAACCTGAGAACAAACCATTTACTGTATTCCCATTCTTTGCCTTCTGTCAAATAATCAACTCTCATTCCTGGAGGTGGATGCAATTGCAACTTTTAGGGGAGATTTGGGCAATTAGACGGGAGGCAAATGTGAATGGCCCAACATGCCAACTCGGTCGGCACTGGGCAGGGTGGGCCGAAGGGCCTGATTCCGTGCCGAATAGTTCTATGAATCCATGACTATGAAATAGTTATTGGATTGGAGATGGCTGTGAGAAATCCGAGGGAATTTTGGCATAGGAGGCTTTAAAAACAGCATTTGAATGTAGATGTAAAATGTATCTGGAATTAGATGGGCCACAGACCAATACAGCTTTCGGTGAAAGCTAAAAACATATTTAAGTAATTGCACTTTCTGAATAAAAATGACACATTGCCTTGTAGAACAAATTTGTATTCTTTAGTAACACGTCCTTATATTCTGTGTGTCACTCCCTTTTATTTCTCCTTCCTTCTCATTGATAACAGAGAGATAATTATAAACTCAGGGCATGGAGGAGTTATGCAAGGTCTAATTCCCGAGCTGACAGTTACATATTGGCTCATTAAATCAACCGAGTGGCTAAGTGCTTTTACTTTTGGATATTACACATTTCACTGGAAATTGGGAGATGGAACATGAACAAACTGGTTTCTTGTTTGAGGTCCGGCTGTGTAAAACAAAACGTGCGTTCTGTAGATGTTGGAGGCATTGGAGCACGTCAAACGCAAGAGAAGATATTCTCCGATGGTCGCACAATAGTGACCACCACACATAGATTTGCCTCTGTTTAGTTTAATTTAGTTTAGGTTAGAGATACAGCGCGGAAACAGGCCCTTCGACCCACCGAGTCCACACCGACCAGCGATCCCCGCACACTAACACTATCCTACACACACGGAGGATAATTCTACATTCATACCAAGCTAATTGACCTACAAACCTGTACGTGTTTGGAGTGGGGGAGGAAACCGAAGATGTGGGTGAAAACCCACGCAGGTCACGGGGAGCACGTGCAAACTCCGTACAGACAGCACCCGTAGTCCGGATCAAACCCATGTATCTGGCACTGCACGCGCTGTAAGGCAGCAACTCTACCGCTGCGCTACCGTGCCAACCATGAATACATGAATTGTAATCATGTATTGCCTTTACGCTGACTGGTTAGCACGCAACAAAAAGCTTTTTCCTGTACCTCGGTACACGTGACACTAAACTAAACTGATCTTAGGATCTGAGAGTCTTATCTGAATTGTATTAGCACAGCACACTGAAGAAGCTAATTTTCAATTAATAAAATGCTTGCAACATCCTGAGAGTTTTAGGACCACTTTGATTGACTCGGGCTTTTAACATCCAAATACTTTGCAGCTCAATACAAGTTCTCCATGGAGTTTAAACTCATGAATACAACTCCTGACCTCTGAATGACTAGTCCTGTGATGTAAGGAATGTGGCTGTGAGCTGAACTTTCCACGTAACACGAGGCCCTGTTGGTCCCTGCACTCAAACAGGAGATACTCCTCCAAAGCTCTCGCTCGGAGGTGAATGGGATAGTTTGCTTGGAGCTTTGTCGCAACAGCTCAATTTGAATCTGGTCGGCCTAATAAAACAAATTCAGACCCACAATCTCACGGGAGGGAGAGTATCGCGGTGCCGAAGGACTGGGTTTTTTTCTCTTCAGAAATAAATTTAATCAATTGTTGCAATAATATATACATACAAAACAATACCCAACAAACTCACCGTCATAATACAAAATCATCCAATTATCAAAACAAATATTCTTCAATGTTACTGTACTCTTGAACAACTCCTATTACAATCCTTGTCAAGGATGCATTCCACCCCCCGCGGTGAACAGCGGTCCCGGAAGTCCCCCAGGGCGCCCATGGACAGCGCGTAGTCCCTCTCTAGCTCCACCCGGGCGTGGACGTAACCCCGGGAAAGGGGCAGGCAGCCGGCTCGGGCAGAGCCCTCTTCCGCCTGGCGCCGTGACTGGCCGATGGCCAGCTTGGCCAGGCCCAGGAGCAACCCAACCAGGACATCTTCAGCCCCTACGCACAGGGTGCCCAAAGATGAGGATGGTGGGTGTGAAATGGCCAAAGCACTGTGGGTTTGAGGGGGGAGAGCAAATGTTTGCAGCTGCTTTGAATGCCTTCTGAATAATAAACATGGAGATTTCTATCTGCCGCTCCGCTAACAATGCTTACTGACAGGCAGAGAGCGCTACAAAAAAATATTTATTTTGACAGTGTGGTGTACGACTATGTTACCGTTTGAGATTTATCCAGCACTTTTTCTTTACGCTGTAACAATGCGTTTTTTATGAACGGAAGTTGCTGCAGAACCAGATCGTGTCTTCTGCCATGAGTGCCAGTGGATTAACAATCAGCCCCTTTATTTCAGACTGCACCAAGGTCAAATAGGTTAGAATCAGTTAGACAGGTACATGGATAGGACAGGTTTGGAAGGATATGGACCAAGCGCAGGCAGGTGGGATATGGACCAAGCGCAGGCAGGTGGGACTAGTGTAGCTGGGAGATACAACATGCTGGAGTAACTCAGAGGGTCAGGCAGCATCTCTGGAGAGAAGGAATGGATGAGGATTCGGGTTGAGACCCTTCTTCAGACTGATCTTCTTCAGACATAAGACCCACGTCTTAACCTTAGTGTAGATGGGACATGTTGGCCAGTGTGAGCAAGTTGGGCTGAAGGGCCTGTTTCCACACTGTATCACTCTATGAGTCTAATAATTGGAGAAATACCCAGCAGATTAGGCAGTATCACTGGAAAGAGAAAGAGTTGACGTTTTGGAACACCCTTAAGAGAAAACTGCAGATCTTGGGATCTGGAACAACAAACAATCTTTTGGAGGAACTCAACGGGTCAAGCAGCATCTGTGGGGTAAAAGGGAATTAATTTTGTTTAGTTTAGAGATACAGCGTGGAAACAGGCCCTTCGGCCCACCTAGTCCGCGCCAACCAGTGATCCCCGTACACTAGCACTATCCTACAAATAAGGGACTATTTACAATCTTTACCAAAGCCAATTAACCTACAAACCTGTACATCTTTCGAGTGTGGGAGCAAACCGGAGTACCCGGAGAAAACCCACGCGGTCACCGGGAGATCATACAAATTCCGTAGAGACAGCACCCGTAGTCAGGATTGAACCTGGGTCTCCGGGGCTGTGAGGCAGCAACTCTACCGCTGCGCCACCGTGCCGCCCGAATTGACATGTCTGGGACCCTTTGAAGGGTTTCAGACTCATCTCTGAGACTCTGAAGAAGGGTTTCGACTCAAAACATCACCTAGTCCTTTTCTCCAGAGATGCTGCCTGACCCGCTGAGTAACTCCAGCATTTTGTGCCTATCTTCGGTGTAAACCAGCATCTGCAGTTCCTTCCTACTAATAACATTGATACAATTAAAGGGATGCTGGATAAATACAAGAGAGAGAAAGGATGGAAGGATTTAACAGCAGTGTTGGGATGAAGACATGTGCGTAGACCGTTGTGTTTGGGATAGATCTGTGGGATTCACTGGACTTTCCTATCGCTTTCCATTCCATCTCCATTACCGACTCATCCCCCTTCCCGCCTAAGGGCGGCACGGTGGCACAGCGGTAGAGGTGCTGCCTCACAGCGCCAGAGACCTGGGTTCGATCCCGACTATGGGTGCTGTCTGTACGGAGTTTGTACATTCTCCCCGTGGGTTTTCTCCCGGATTTCCAGTTTCCTCCCACACTCCAAAGACGTACAGGTTTGTAGGTTAATTGTCTTGGTGTAAATGTAAATTGTCCCTAGCGTGTGCAGGATAGGGTAAGTGTGGCGGGGATCGCTGGTCATCGCGGACTCGGTGGGCCGAAGGGCCTGTTTCCAAGCTGTATCCCTGAACAAAACCAAAAACGAAACTCTCAATATGCGCATTGTGCCTTGTGTGGTATCTGAGGCTGAGGATACCAGACTGATTCCTGGGATGTCAGGACTTTCATATGAAGAAAGACTGGATGGACTCGGCTTGTACTCGCTAGAATTTAGAAGATTGAGGGGGGATCTTATAGATACTTACAAAATTCTTAAGGGGTTGGACAGGCTAGATACAGGAAGATTGTTCCCGATGTTGGGGAAGTCCAGAACAAGGGGTCACAGTTTAAGGATAAGGGGGAAGTCTTTTAGGACCGAGATGAGAAAATCATTTTTCACACAGAGAGTGGTGAATCTGTGGAATTCTCTGTCACAGAAGGTAATTGAGGCCAGTTCATTGGCTATATTTAAGAGGGAGTTAGATGTGGCCCTTGTGGCTAAAGGGATCAGGGGGTATGGAGAGAAGGCAGGTACAGGATACTGAGTTGCCATGATCATATTGAATGGCGGTGCAGGCTCGAAGGGCCGAATGGCCTACTCCTGCACCTATTTTCTATGTTTCTATGTTTCTATATTGGCAGTGGATTCATTCTTCCACAACCAATCGACGATGCCTCAGCCTCATTCAACTCTCATTTCAGAATGTTTGGAGAAAAATAAATAACAGGAAAACAATTTCAGGCCGTTCTACTGAATCTTTTCTCTATTCTCTGTTTCCAAGTAGCGGGTTGAATGATTGCGTCCGTGATATCTGCTATCCATATCACTTAACATTCATGTAATCAACATCAGCAACTCCACTCTGCTGTTCAGAGAGCTCTGATTGAAAGGCACTGTTTCATTGCAGCAAAGCCATTATCTAACTTTGGAGTGAATCATTTTAATAAAAAGCTCCAAGTGGTGCCCTGTTTTATCTCAGCTTGTGCTCAATATTTAAATTTGCTTGAGAGAAGAACAAAGACAAAGAGGAGCAGGCGGCTGACTTCATTAACAAACTGAACTGCCTGGGAGAGTGGAAATCAAAAGGAAATTAAACCAGGGCGGCACAAGGGCGCAGCGGTGGAGTTGCTGCCTCACAGCGACAGGGACCCGGGTTCGATCCCAGCCACGGGTACTGTCTGTACGGAGTTTGAACGTTCCCCCCCGTGACCGCGTGGGTTTTCTCCGAGATCTTCGGTTTCCTCCCGCACACCAAAGACGTACAGGTTTGTAGGTTAATTGGCTTGGTATAAGTGTAAATTGGCGTTAGTGTGCGCGGGACAGCGTTAGTGTGCAGGGTTCGCTGGTCGGTGTGGACTCGGTGGGCCGAAGGGCCTGTTCCCGCGCTGTATCTCTAAAACTCAAACTAAAAATGAACTGCAGATGCCGGAAATCTGATTCGAAATGAGAAGAGCCCGGAAATAGGGCGCAGCGGTAGAGTTTACATAATTTGTCTCAATTTACCTCTCCCAGTTTAGGTGACAACCTATTAGATGCACAGCGTCTCTTGCCAAGAGTAGGGGAATCGAGGGCCAGAGGACATAGGTTTAAGGTGAAGGGGAAAATATCTAGTGACCGCGCTTTTGCGGTTGCAGCACCTAGACTGTGGAGCAGCATCCCTCTCCTCATCAGAACTGCCCCCTCCAACTCCTTTAAGTCAAGGCTCAAGACCTATTTCTACTCCCTAGCGTTTTTGAGTCCCTTCTGAGGGGTCGCTGTAAACAGTTTATGTATGTATTGTTAGGTCTGTGTACCATTGTATGTGGCACATTAATACCAGCACTGATGTACCGCACTTTGGTCAACCTGAGTTGTTTTTAAATGTGCTATAATTGACTGACTGACTGACTGACTGAATAGGAATCTGAGTGGTGACATTTTTCACACAAAGGGTGGTGGGTGTATGGAACAAGCTGCTAGAGGAGGTAGTTGAAGCAGGTATTATCCCAATGTTTAAGAAACAGTTAGACAGGTATCATGGGTAGGACGGGTTTGGAGGGATATGGGCCAAACGCAGGCAGGTGGGACTGGTGTAGCAGCTGGGACATGTTGGCCGGTGTGGACGAGTTGGGCCAAAGGACCTGTTTCCACGCTGTATCACTCTGTGACTCTAAAGGGACTACCTGTTGGGATTTGGTGCTTTGGGTTGTATCATATCAGACCAACAAAAATCATCTGGTGCGTTGTTCGAAACATTTCCACCATTTTTTGTGCCGAATGGACATTTATAACGGCGCAATGCAATGCTGAATTACATCCCTGTTTTTATATTCTAGTCCTGTCGAAATAAGTGTCAGCTTCTGGCAGCCTTTGCCCCATACCCATCTCTCTTTCCCAGTTTTCGTCCCCTGTTAAACCGAGGATAGACACAAAATGCTGGAGTAACTCAGCGGGCCAGGCAGCATCTATGGAGAGAAGGAATGGGTGACAGTTTAGGGTCGAGACCCTTTTTAGACCACTCCAACCCGAGACTCGACCCGAAACGTCACCCATTCCTTCACTCCATAGATGCTGCCTGGCCCGCTGAGTTACTCCAGCATTTTGTGTCTATCTTCCACTCAATCTGAAAATGGATACGGAACCAAAATGTTATCTGTCCATTCCCTCTGCGGATGCTGTCTGACCCACAGAGTTTATCCGCTGTTTCTTTGCCCACAGTGTGTTTAATAGATACTTGGCGGATTATTTGTCACGGCTGAGTTACTGCTCCTCATGTCTCAACTTGTATGAAAGATGTTGGTGTGGCAAAAGCAGCCCTCTCCCCTTCCTGCAATGCAAACCTTCACCCCTACCCCCCTCCCCTCCATTTGAGCAGTGTGGTAGCAGAGTGCACCATCCACAATAGCCTCACCCAAGGCTGTGTAGGCAGGGTTTGGGTTCCGATATAATGCACTCAGCCCCGCAATAGCCTGGAGCAAACACAAGATATGAGCCACTGTAACACAATTAGACATTACCAGAAGGCAGTTAATTCCCTTGGAAGTGCATCCATGTAATAGCTGTCAACTTGGTTCCAGTGCAGAGGCTGTGAGGAGTTGGGGGGGTGGGGATTCGGCAGCAGCAGGAGCCTCGGCAGTAGCAGGAGCCTCGGTGGAAGTAGGAGCCCCAGCAGCGGTGGGGCCTCGTGATCGATCTGCGATCAGCAGTTGATGAGCATGAGGGGACCGTCGTGAAGAACAATGGGGACCCGGCTTGGGGTCCCGCCAGGAGGGACGGTGGGAGATCAAAGGGGGACCCGGTGTGGGGGAGGGGAGGGCACTCTAGTTTTCGAATCCTCTGCGTTTGGTTGTTTGTTTGTTCATTTGCGCTGTGCACATGGCAGCCAGCCAACAGTCGCTTTTTTTCACTTTAAAATTAATTTACATTTCAAGTTTTCGTGTGACTTGTTGTGTGTTGTGACTGTTGGCAGACCAATTTCCCTCCGTGGATGAATAAAATTCCATCGTATTGTGTTGTATCATATTGCAAATAGATAGAAATCCATCACAGAACTACCAAACAAAGACTTCAAATTCTAATGTGTAAGAAGAAACTGCAGATGCTGGTTTAAACTGAAGATAGACACAAAAAGCTGGCGGGGACAGGCAGCATCTCTGGAGAGAAAGGAATGGGTGACGTTTCGGGTCGACCCCGAAACGTCACCCATTCCTTCTCTCCAGAGATGCTGCTTGTCCTGCTGAGTTAAGGGCTTGGCCCACTTGGTCGTCATTTGCGCGTCATGCAGGTGGCGTGCGAAGATTTTGTGAATCCCGAAATCCTGGGGCACCGTGTCAATGCCTCACGCCACCACGTCTCACCACGTGCCAGCTGCGCGTAATGCATGCCATGCAGCGTCATGTATGCATCACGCATAAATGATGTCGCGTAAATGACCGGCAAATAACGCCCTAGTGGGACAGGCCCTTTACTCCAGCTTTTTGTGTCTCCCTTCAAATTCTAATCCTCTTGTTCCCACACCAATTCCATTCTTCTCCCTTTTACAGCAGTCCACTTGTTAGTTCAGAACACATCTCTAATCAGCGAAACATTTAATTTAAAGCTTAAATTGGGATGGTTGCTCAAACGATCAAGTCTGTGCTTCTATCCTTGACCTTGCTTGAAGCTATTGAGGTTTTGTGTTTACTGATGGTACCTGGAATCTATTTAACGAGAGGCCACATTCAGCGTCAGCTTTGATAGATTTCACAGCAGGAGACGACACTGCTCCTTGGAGCGCAAAGGCTACATTGCGTTTTGCTTAAAGCTGAAATTGAATCAGACTGCTGCTGTCAATTCATTTGCAATATTCTCTTCCCTCAATTATAAGACAGCTTCAGCAATATAAACACACGATACCGGAATTGGAGAAGAAAATTGGGAATTCACAAAATCAAAAATGTTGTCCCATCCACACAATGTGTTTGATGAAGGGTCTCGACCCGAAACATCATCTATTATTTTTCTCCAGAGGTGCTGCCTGACCTGCTGAGTTACTCGATCATTTTGTGTCTATCTTCTTTGTCATTTCTTACAGCCTTGAGCAGAATTGTGTTAATTGTGTGTTTTGGTTTTTTGCTGTTATGACTGCAGGAACAAAATTTTGTTTGAACCTTGTATGTTTAAATGACAATAAATGGCATTCTATTCTATTCTATTCTATTCTATTCTATTCTATTCTATAGGATACTTTCAAAGCTGCATTCAATTATGGGATTTGTGTAGGTTTAATGTAAATAGTTGGTTGATGTTGACTTTCAGTTGAGTTTTAGTTCATTGACATGTAGGCTGAGGTACAGTGAAAAGCTTTTGTTACCTGCTAACCATTCAGCAGAAAGACACTACCCGATGACAACTGAGCCACTTACAGTGTATAGATACATGAGAATGGAATAACGTTTAGTGCAAGGTAAAGCCAGCAAAGTCCGAGCAAGGATAGTCTGAGGGACGTCAAAGAGGTAGATAGTAGTCCAGGACCGCTCTCTGGTTGTGGTAGGATGGTTCAGTTGCCTGATAACAGCTGGGAAGAAACTGTCCCCGAATCTGGAGGTGTGCGTTTCACACTTCTATACCTTTTGCCTGATGGGAGGGGGGAGAAGAGCAGTGGCCGGGGTGCGACTCGTCCTTGATTCTGCTGCTGGCCTTGCTGAGGCAGCGTGAGATATAAATGGCGTCAATAGAAGGGAGTTGGTTTGTGTGATGGTCTGGTGTGAAGTGATGTGATGTGGTGGGATAAATGTGTGATTCAGTGTGTTTGACTGTGATACATCTGCTGAATTGATCATTGGGGTCAAGTTTTTGTTTTGTTTTGCCTCACATCAGTGTCCCAGATGTGCGTATAGAGCATCAGCAATAATGGTTCCTCCCGGTTAAAAGGCCTGCTTTTCTTGGTTTATCAATAGGGTTACAATTATTGTGCCTTTCGCATGAATTGCCGTCACTACTAAAACGTAGAATGTAACATTGAATTGGATTGCCAGCCAAGGGCTTTGCATTGAAAACCTCGAGTGGTGCTTCAACCTTCTACAATTTCAAGCGTGAAACCAAAGCAGTGAAACCAAAATGTCCAATGTGTCAGCTTCCATTAAAATAGGTTAAGCAATCCCCCATCATTTGTTTCGACAAAAACAATAGTCACAGCAAATATTTTTGCAGATTGAGAATATTCTTACACTATTGAGCGGTATATTAAATGGAGATGTAGAATTTCACAAGCAACGAAGTCACAGTGAACACACACACATGCACAAAAATGCTGGAGTAACTCAGCGGGACAGGCAGCATCTCTGGAGAGAAGGAATGGCTTTACCTTTCTGCCATTCCTTCTCTCCAAAGATGCTGCCTGTCCCGCTGAGTTACTCCAGCATTCTGTGACGACCTTTGATTTCAACCAGCATCTGCAGTTCTTTCCTGCACATGAAGTCACGGTGAACCTTTACTGTCTCAAAAAATACTGTTTGGCTACAGATAGACACAAAATGCTGGGGTAACTCAGCGGGTCGGGCATCGTCATCTCTGGAGAAAATAGATAGCTGGCGTTTCAGGTCGGGACCCTTCTTCAGACTGATTGTCGGGGGGGGGGGGTTAGGGGTAGGCGTTGACAATGTGGGTGGAGTGAACGGGCTGGGGTTGTTCACCTGGGCAAAGAAAACATAAATGTTATGAAGGTATGATTATGAAGATGTTGACCTCAATTGCATATCAAAGTGGAGCTGTGTGAAGACTGGGCTCTGATGTAAAACCCAAAGCAATGTAAAAAAGTGAGATAGCAATGGGAATACTTTATGTTCAGAGTGAGTTATATTTCAAATTTGATTTGAAAAGCAAATATCATCACGAGTAACTCATCAAAACTTTTCAACATCCGCATCCAGCTACTGTTTACATGTGGTGAGGGTTTTTGTCTTTATAAGTCTTTCATCAAGTCATAGTTATACTCATAACATTACAGTGAGCATCCTGTTCCTCACAGCGCCAGAGACCCGGTTGTGATCCTGACCTCAGGTGCTGTCCATGTGGAGTTTTTCTGCACTCCAGAGTACAGAAACCAGAGTACCCAGAAGAAACCCAATTGATCATAGGGAAAGCCCCACTGCGGGACGTGGATTTACCATCAGAGCCGATCCCTTGCCAGGGATCGACGCTCCAACCTTGGCCTGAGGATTTTACCATCGAGGAGCTCGCAGTCTCGGGTAGAGACAGATGTCGGGAAGCTCCAAATGATCGCCCGGCGCGGGGAGTTGACATCCCCCCATGCAGGAGTCCGGATCGCCACGACGCGGAGGGCCCGACCGCCGGCTACAGGAGTCCAGATCGCCCCGTCAACAGAAGGCTCGAGGCCCCCGACCACAGGAGAACAAAGAAGGGAAGAGATTGAACTTTTTTTCGCCTTCCATCACAGTGAGGAATGTGGAGGAGTCACTGTGGTGGATGTTCATGTTAAAATGTATTTTGTGTGTTCTGTTGCTTTTTATTGGTACGACTGTACGGCAAATGAAATTCCTCGTATGTTCCAAAACATACTTGGCTAATAAATGATGATTATAAAAGCATGCAAACTCCACATAGACAGCAAATGTGGTCACGATTAAACCTAGGAAACTAGAGCTTTGTTGCAACATCTCCACTTGCTGAGCCACTGTGCCGACATTGAACGTTGACAGTAGATTGATAGAAAACAGCCCCATTGGTAAGTGTGTCCAGATCTAGGGGACATGTTTTTCTTTTTACACAGAGTGTTGGGAGCCTGGAATGTATTGCCAGGAGTGGTGGTGGAGGCAGATATGATAGTGGTGTTTTAAGAGGCTTTTAGACAGGCCCATGGGAATGTAGGGTATAGAGGGATATGGATCACACGCAGGGGAAGAAGATAGGTTTAACTAGACTTCATGTTCTGGTACAAACGTTGTGGGCCGAAGGGCACATTCCTGTGCTGTACTGTTCTGGGTATTTCATTAAGCCGCTTGGCTAAAAACACAAAGAAGTGATTAAAGGGACACATCTTCTAACAGGGAGAGTCGGTAGGATTCGGAATACATTGCCAATGGATTCAATTCTTGGGCTCGTATAGGATTCATCATCATCGTTGAAAACATCAGCGACGCAGTGGTGCTGGTTTCCAACGGGAACGGTGACGGACGCACCACACATCTCTGTCCTCCATTCCCTGTGGACTTCCGCCACTGGATGTACAGGATTTTGGTGTGTGTGTGTGTGTGCTTCATCATCATTCCTTACAATGCCGTGTACGACAGTGATCGCAACTTCTACTGAAGTGTGGATGGCCGTTGGCTCGCTAGGAGCTCATCCGCCCTTTGACAGCTCTTGTTTTTGGTCCTGCTGGGGGTCCACAGCCCCCTCCTCACCTGGCAAACCAGGTGGGGGGAGACGGTTTAGTCGCCGACTATCCGCCCATGGGGCAGGTAGCACGGGATTACATGGTACCCGTGGTGAGGGGGGGAACTGTCCCCCCGACCTGACCTCATATAGGAGCTTAATACAAATCCAAAGTCAAAGAACATGCAGGATATGAGGGAGAGCAGTTGGAACAAGCTGCCAGAGGAGGTAGTTGAGGCAGGTTCTACAACAACATCTAAAAGAAGATAGACACAGAATGCTGGAGTAACTCAGCGGGTCAGGCAGCATCTCTGGAGAAAAGGAATAGGTGACGTTTCGTGTCGAGATCCTTCCGCACACTCTTTAGTCTGTTCTTTAGAGATTTAAAAGACATTTGGATAGGTACATGGATAGGAAAGGTTTAGAGGGATATGGGGCAAACGTGGGCAGGTGGGAGTAGTGTAGAAGGGGCCTGTTAGTCGGCAGGGACAAGTCAGGTCGAAGGGCTTGTTTCCGTGCTGTAATACTCTGAGGACAAAGAATGCAACTAGGTGAATTGCTCTACATTGGGCTAGAATGAATTTAATGGGCCAAATAATCTCCTAAATTACTGCTATCGGTGAGATCTTGTTTTGCTCTTAGACTTCACATGAAAACAAAGTGGAAGAATGGGATTAACAGGAGTTGTGGAGGTTAATGGGACATATCCTCCTACATGTTGTTAGAGCTATTTAAAGTTTAAAATACTTAATTAAAAATAGCTAACTCCATAAAAACGGTCCTTAAACTATTAACTCAGTGGCCTAATCAGAGGCTAATGGAATGTCATTCTGATGCGGCTCATAAGTATTGTTTTCAGTCAGATTATACTCTGCATGAGTGCAATTGAGCTGTATACAAATACAACAGGTAGTGGTGAAAAGAGGAAAGTACCAGAGTGCAGAATATAGTGTTACACGCTCAGAGAAAGGGCAGATTGAAATAAAGTTCAAGGGCCCAAGAAGGTAGGTTGGGAGATCGGGGCTACACCCTCAGTTTGTGAGGGGACCATTCAGTAGTCTGATTACAGCGGGAAAGAACCTGTTCTTGAAACTGGTGGCATGTGGGGGCCACGGTTTAAGAATAAGGAGTAAGCCATTTAGAACGGAGACGAGGAAACACTTTTCCTCACAGAGAGTGGTGAGTCTGTGGAATTCTCTGCCTCAGAGGGCGGTGGAGGCCGGATCTCTGGATGCTTTCAAGAGAGAGCTAGATAGGGCTCAAAGATAGTGGAGTCAGGGGATATGAGGAGAAGGCAGGAACAATAGACAATAAACAATAGGTGCAGGAGTAGGCCATTCGGCCCTTCGAGCCAGCACCGCCATTCAATGTGATCATGGCTGATCATCCCCAATCAGTACCCTGTTCCTGCCTTCTCCCCATATCCCCTGACTCCGCTATTTTTAAGAACGCTATCTAGCTCTCTCTTGAAAGCATCCAGAGAACCAGCCTCCACCGCCCTCTGAGGCAGAGAATTCACAGACTCACCACTCTCTGTGAGAAAAAGTGTTTCTCGTCTCCGTTCTAAATTGCTTATTCCTTATTCTTAAACTGTGGCCCTGGTTCTGGACTCCCCCAACATCGGGAACATGTTTCCTGCCTCTAGCGTGTCCAAGCCCTTAACAATCTTATATGTTTCAATGAGATCCCCTCTCATCTTTCTAAACTCCAGAGTAGACAAGCCCAGCCGCTCCACTCTCTCAGCATATGACAGTCCCGCCATCCCTGGAATTAAACTTGTAAACCTACGCTGCACTCCCTCAATAGCAAGAATGTCCTTCCTCAAATTAGGGGACCAAAACTGCACACAATACTCCAGGTGTCTATTGTCTATTGTGGTTTCCTGCACCTATTGTCTATTGTGTTGACATCGACAATTGGGAAACCAATGCCAAGGACAGGAAACTCTGGCAAACCATCACCTAAGAAGGAGCAGCGACCTTCGAAGCCAAGAGTTAGAAGAAAAGAAGAAGAAAACGGAAAGAGAGGCAGCAACAACTAAAGCCCGATCTGCCATCTGGAATTACCTGTCTTGAATGTCGAAGAACTTTCAAAGCAGGATTGGACTCATAAGCCACCTGAGTGTCCATAAAAACAAATTGTAGACCATCAACCTCGGCCTCGAGGGATAGCCACGACGACGATCGTGGTTTCAAGCTTTTGCATCTTCTGCCCAAAGGGAGAAGTGTGGATCACCAGGGTCTAAGCGTTTAGTCTGGAGATACAGCGAGGAAACAGGCCCTTCAGCGCACGGAATCCGTGTCGACCAGCGATCCCCACATAGTAACCGTGTGCTACACACAATAGGGACAATTTATCATCATACCAACCTAATTCGCCTGCAAACCTGTATGTCTTTGGAGTGTGGGAGGATCCCGGAGAAACCCACCAGGTCACGGGAGAACGTACAAACCCCGTACAGACAAGCGCCCGTAGTCAGGATCGAACCCATGTCTGGCGCTGTCAGGCAGTAGCTCAACCACTGCGCTACCATGCCGCCCATAATCAAGTGTTGGCTGCTCGCTCGAGGCAGCATGATGAAGTGTAGATGGAATGGATGAGGAGGAGCAGGGGAAGAGTTGGTTAGTCTCATGTACTGTGCTGCATCCACAACTCTGCCAGTTCTTGCGGTCTTGGCAGAGCTGTGGCCAACCAAGCCGTGCTGCATCCCAACAGTTTGTTTGCTGCGATGCATGAAGTTTGTGTTATGGGAGCAGAATTAGGCCATTTGGCCCCATCTACTCTACTCCGCCATTCAATCATGGTTGATTTATCTTTCCCTGTCAACCCCATTCTCCTGCCCTCTCCCCATAATCCCTGACACCCTTACTAACCAAGAATCTGGCATTCTTTGCCTTAGAAATACCCAGTCTTGGCTTCCACAGCTGTCTGCGGCAATGAATTTCACAGATTCACCACCCTCTGACTAAATAAATTCTTCCAAGGTAGACATAAATGCTGGAGAAACTCAGCGGCTGAGGCAGCATCTATGGAGCGAAGGAATAGGTGACGTTTCGGGGCGAGACCTTTCTTCAGACTGACCCGAAACGTCACCTATTCAGACTTCACGACCCGAAACGTCACCTATTTCCTTCGCTCCATAGATGCTGCCTCACCCGCTGAGTTTCTCCAGCATTTTTGTCTACCTTCGATTTTTCCAGCATCTGCAGTTCTTCCTTAAACAAAAAATAAATTCTTCCACATCTCTTTTCTAAAGGTTCATCCTTTTATTCTGAGGCTATGGCCTCTGGTGCTGGACTCTAGCATGGAAACATCCTCTCCACATCCACTCTATCCTGGCCTTTGGTAAGAGTCGTTGAAGAGAGGACGATTCTCTTTGACCAAAGGTCGGCTGTGGACGTTGAGGGCTTGGTGTTCCATCCAGACAGCTGTTGTAGTAGGAGACCCAGGGGCAGTCACTTAAAGCGTTGATTGCAGGACCGACAGAAGCGACTAAGACAATGCACACATTTGCATTTCAAGGGAACTGAAGGCTTTGATTGATGCTACTGTAGATGGTGCACCAGGCTACACTGGGAAGGGACAGCAGTCACATTCCTGTTATGTAAGCGTATGATCCTTGACACCAACACCATTCATCTCTCACAAATTCAAAACATCATGAAGGTGTTGAAATTACTTTCAGATTTTAAATGCAAATGAGGCTTTAAAGTTCAATTTTCTAATGTTCTACTCCCCAACACACACTCTATCTCTTTCTCTCTCTCCCTCTCTCTCTCCCCCTCCTCCTCTCTGTCCATCTCTCTCTCCCCATCTCCCTCCCCATCTGCCTGTCTGTCTCTGTCTCTTTCTGTCTGCCTGTCTCTCTCTGCCTCTCTCTCTCTCTCTCTCTCCCCCTCTCCCTCTCCATCTCTCTCTCTCTCTCTCTCTCTCTCTCTCTCTCTCTCTCTCTCTCTCTCTCTCTCCATCTCTCCCTCTCTCTCTCTTTCTCTCCCTCTCCATCTCTCTCTCTCTCTCCCTCTCTCTCTCTCTCTCTCTCTCTCTCTCTCTCTCTCTCTCTCTCTCTCCATCTCTCTCTCTCTCTCTCTCTCTGTAACTTCCACAGTTCTCTAGCAATTCACCCCTGTGTCCATCTTTCCCACATGAACGCAGAATAAATTAAATCAGGAGAGAGGAGGTATCACATTTTTAAATGCCATAGAAAGCATGTTATCTATTCGCTACAGCTTGGTTTGCAAGCAGCTCCATCCAAGACTGCAAGAAATTGCAGAGAATTGTGGACGCAGCCCAGACCAGCGCACAAACCAACCTCTCTTCCGTTGACTCCATATACACCTCATGCTGCCTTGGCAAGGCCACCAGCATAATCAGCATAAAAAGCTTCTTAATTGCGCGCTATCCAGTCAGCGGAAAGACTACACATGATGACAATCAAGCTGCCCACAGTGTACAGATACATGATAAAGGAAATAATATTTAGTGCAAGATATAGTCCAGAAAAGGCCGATTAAAGATAGCCAAGTGAGGTAATGGTAGGTACACAAAAATGCTGGAGAAACTCAGCGGGTGCAGCAGCATCTATGGAGCGAAGGAAATAGGTAACGTTTCGGGCTGAAACCCTTCTTCAGACTGATAGGGGGTGGGGAGAAGAAAGGAAAAAAGGAAAAAGGCGGAGGAGGAGCCCGAGGGCTGGGGGAGGGGAGGAGACAACCAGAGGGCTGATGAAGGGGAGGGGGACAGCAAGGGCTAGCAGAATTGGGAGAATTCAATTTTCAAGCCCCCAGGATGTAGACTGCCCAAGCGGAATATGAGGTGCATTTCCTGAGGTAATTTCCATTCATGAGGTAATGGTAGGTGAGGAATGCTCTCTGGTTGGTGAGAGGATAGTTCAGATGCCTGATAACAGCTGGGAAGAAACTGGGAGGTGTGCATTTTCACACTTCTGTACGTCTTGCCTGATGGGAGAGGGGAGAAGAGGAAATAATTGGGGTGAGACTGGTCTTGATTGTGCTGCTGGCCTTGCCGAGGCAGCGTGAAGTGTAGATGGAGTCAATGGAAGGGAGGTTGGTTTGTTTGATGGTCTGGGATGTGTCCACAATTCCCTGCAATTTCTTGCGGTCTCAGATGGAGCTGAGGCAGCGTGAAGTGTAGATGGATACAGGCTCATTTACCAGAGTCGTGAAATCCATCTCTAGACACAAGCACTGTACACTGTCTGTTGGTAGAGCACAGATCTATGAGTATAGAAGTTGGGAAGTCATGTTGCAGTTGTATCAGACGTTGGTGAGGCCACACTTAAGAGTATTGTGTTCAGTTCTGGGCACCATGTTATAGGAAAGATATTGTCAAGCTTAAAAGGGTTCAGAGAAGATTTACGAGGAAGTTGCCAGGACTAGCTATAGGGAGAGGTTGAGTTGGCTGGGTCTCTATTCCTTGGAGCGCAAAAGGATGAGGGATGATCTTATAGAGGTGTATAAAATCACGAAGGTGCCGAATGGCCTACTCCTGCACCTATTGTCTATTGTCTATTGTCTATTGAATAGATCGGGTAGATGCACAGAATCTCTTTCCCAGAGTGGGGGAATCGAGGACCACAGGACATAGGTTCAAGGTGAAGGGAAAAGATTTAATAGGAATCTGAAGGGTAACCTTTGCACACTAAGGGTGGTGGGTGTATGGAACAAGCTGTCAGAGGAGGTAGTTGAGGCTGGGACTATCCCAACGTTTAAGAAACAGTTGGAGAGGTACATGGATAGGACATGGATTGGAGGGATATGGACCAATCACAGGCAGGTGGGACTAGTTTAGCTGGGACATGTTGGCCGGTGTGGGCAAGTTGGGCCGAAGGGCCTGTTTCCACACTGTATCACACTGTGATTCTATGAGGCTGTGCCCCACACCCAAGGTGAATTCGCATTCACGGAGCTGTAGTCTACTGTTTACTGGGCCCAGTAACGTAATATCGCCAATAAAATTAATTTATTACTAAATCACAACCCATGATTGAAAATGCACTTTATATAATTAACACTCCATTTATGGTTAATATATGTAAAAAACCTACTGTGTTAGTCCATCTTGATGCTGAGTAGAGGATAATTTATTCTCATCATGGATAGCATCCAAGCTTCATATTTCTCCATCTGCCACTTCCTTCTCTGCTTGAAGCACCGACTAAGGCTGGAATGAATGGTGACCTGCAAAACAGACACACAGGCACAGCACCCGAGGTGTCAGCTTGTGGCTTAGTGGGCAGCATTCTCACCTCTAAAGCAGAAGGTCGTGGGTTCAAGTCTTGTGCCAGGAAATTGGGCGCACAAATGGTGGCTTAAAGCTGAGTGCCGTTTAGGGAGTGTGGTTCGGAGGATTTAGACACGGGTTTGATGATGGACATAAAATGCTGGAGTCATAAGATCACAAGTGATAGGAGTAGAATTAGGCCATTCAGCCCATCAAGTCTACTCCACGATTCAATCATGATCTATCTCTCCCTCCTCACCCCATTCTCCGGTCTCCCCCCCCCCCCCTCCCCCAACCCCATGCACATTGCGTAGGAAGGAACTGCAGACGCTGGTTCAAACCAAAGATAGACACAAAACGCTGGAGTAACTCAGCGGGACACCTGTAGTACAAAGGAGTACACCCTAACAGTATGTTTCTATGATGGTGGGAGGTCAGAGCCCTTGATGGACTGGGCAGTGGTCTCAACTTTCTGCTCCTGGACGCACAAGTTGCCGAACCAAGCCACGATGCAACCGGTCAGCATGCTCTCCACTGTGCACCTGTAGAAGTTCGAGAGAGTCCTCCTTGACATACCGACTCTCTGTAATCTTCTCAGGAAGGAGAGGCGCTGATGTGCTTTCTTTATAATTGCATCAGTGTAATCAGTGTAGGATATATAATGGCAGTCCTGTCAGAGGAGCTGTCTATCAAGTAGGACGCAAAACCAATAATTAGTATCCATTAGCTCTCTCGGGTTGATGTACCAGAGCGCGTGGTGTTGCTTGGAAAAAGAATTGTCAGTGCTCTGGCCTATATCTAGTCATCACTGCGACATTTTCTGCCTCCCAGTGTATGTTGCTTTTTGGGAGCTTGCTTCTTCTTCTTGCGTATGGCGTGCACAGCCTAAAGTTGTAGGATAACTTGTTCTAATTGATCTTATTTGATTGTGCACGCCTGGTTGATTGCAATGGTTGAAACAGAGTTTTGCAACCATGTGAAGGTTGCAATCTCCCACCCCATGGGAGCTTGCTGAACGCAAACCAGCAATTCTGTTTTCGACATAACATCTCAATCAGATCACCCCTCATTCTCCTCAACCCCACTGAGTATATGCCTCACCCGCTTCATCTCTCCCCTTAAGTTAGTAAAGGCACTTAGGTTTTATTTAAGAAGGAACTGCAGATGCTGGAAAAATCGAAGGTAGATAAAAATCCTGGGGAAACTCAGCGGGTGAGGCAGCATTCTATGGAGCGAAGGGTGAAGGGAATCCTTCACTCCATAGATGCTGCCTCACCCGCCGAGTTTCTCCAGCATTTTTATCGACCTTAGGTTTTATTTAATCTTCTTTCGTCCCAAAGTCAGATTTGTCACTGTTAAGTTTGGTTTAGTGTAGAGGTACAGAGCGGAAACGGGCCCTTTGGCCCATCGAGTCCAGCAGCGGCAAGCGATCCCCGCATCACCGCTGCCCGACACACACACACTGAGGACAATTTTTACCAAGCCAATTAACCTGCAAACCCGCACGTCTTTGGAGTGCGGGAGGAAAGCGGAGATCTCGGAGAAAACCCACGCATGTCACGGGGAGAACGTACAAACGCCGTACAGACAAGCACGCCGTACAGACAAGCTACTGCATCACACAGCCCAGCCCTCTGCTTCAACGGCGGCATGCTGGCGCAGCGGTAGAGTTGCTGCCTTAAGGCCCTGTCCCACGATGCGGGTTCACCCAAGAGCTCTCCCGAGTTTAAAAAAAAATCAAACTCGTGGTAAGTACGTAGAATGTACATAGCGGGTACGTCGGAGCTCTTGGATGTCTCGTAGCGGCTCGTAACGCTAACGGCAGGTACTCGGGAAACGCGGAAACTCGTGAAGTTTTTTCAACAGTGCGAAAAATGTCCAAGAGTTAACAAATACTTGTGATGAAGAACCACGAGTTTGATTTTTTTTTTTAACTCGGGAGAGCCCTTGGGTAAACTCGCCTCTGGCTTAACAGCAACCAGAGACCCTGGTTCGATCCTGACCACGGTTGCTGTCTGTACGGAGTTTGTACGTTCCCCCCGTGAACTGCGAGGGTTTTCTTCGGGTGCTCAGGTTTCCTTCGAAGGCGTGAGGGTTTGCAGGTCATTTGGCTTCGGTAAAATTGTAACTTGTCCCTGGTGGGTGCGGGAGAGTGCGAGCGTACAGGATGATCGATGGTTGGCGCGGACTCGCTCCCGCGCTGTACAGCTAACGTCTAAAGCAGGACTACCAAGGCAGGAAGGTGACTGCTGTGCAGATAGCAGACGGGTGATATATCATCGACACTGCCCGAATCAGCTGTGTAATACAAACATGAGCATTGAGCGCGCACAAGACGATGCCTGTTGTGAAAGGATTGGACATGGATTTCAGCATCAATGGCATGTAATTTATATTACCTACTAGTGACAGCCACGTTATCCTGATTCCTTGGTAATTTCAAAGCGGCTATATTACACAATTTCGGCTTAGAGTAGAGATATCAACGCCTGGCACTTACAGAGTGACTACTTCTGACTGGGAAGCATTATTGACTCATTAAAGAAAATGTATAGTCAGTTTTCCACTATTGAGAGCTGCCGATTCCCGCGGAGATAGCACCACTGTACTCTGACACCAATCAGGGGCGATAATTGGCAGAAGAACCAGAAGTATATCAAGAAAAAAAATCTTAACCGAGCATTTTATTTGGCTGAAAGGATTGAGAAGAAAGATTCAAGAGTGGCTTTGTAAAATGAATTGGGGGGGGGGGGGGAGGATTAGTTCACTCTGAAAGCTGTGCTATGAGGGCAGTATGGTTGGACTAAAACCCCTGTCCCACGGTACGACTTCATTCCAAGAGCTCTCCCGAGTTTGCCCTGATTCGAACTCGGAGATTTACGGTGATGGCCGCTCGTCAGTACTCGGGGCTCTCGTGGACATTTTTCAAAAATCTTCACGAGTCTTCCCGAGCTTACCTGCCGTTAGCGAGTCTTCCTGAGTACCTGCCGTTAGCGTTACGAGCCGCTAAGAGACGTCCCCGAGCTCCGACGTACCCGCTACGTTCATTCTCCATGCTTACCACGAGTTGGATTTTTTAAAACTCGGGAGAGCTCTTGGAATTAACTCGTACCGTGGGACAGGGCTATTAGGCTGACATGGTTATGCAGTGGTGGAGTTGCTACCCTACGGTGCCCGAGTCCTGGCAATAATAAACCTAATGCTAAATTATATTGAGGAAGCAGTCACCAAGTTGACATCATTAACGCGGGTCCTCAATAATACTCAGCCAGGGTGGAATCTGGGTCACAGAAGGGTGCTCTCTGCTGATGCATCGCACAGCCCAGCCCTCTGCTTTATTGACGGCACAGTAGTGCAGCGGTGGAGTTGCTGCCTTACAAAGCCAGGGTCCTGGGTTTGATCCCGGCTACGGGTGCTGTCCATACCTAGTTTGCACGTTCTCCCTGTGACCGTGTGGGTTTTCACTGGGTGCTCTGGTTTCCTCCCACATTCTAAAGACGTGCAGTCTGAAGAAGGGTCCCGATCCAAAACGTCACCCATTCCTTCTCTCCAGAGATGCTGCCTGTCCTGCTGAGTTAAGCCCCTGTCCCACTTAGGAGACCTAAACAGCAACCTCTGGTGACCTTGCCCGCCACCCAAAAAAAATCAAGGTCGAGGTGACCTGCAACCTCCTACCACCTCCCACGCATATGTTGTTAAACCTTCCTCAACTATGAAGCAAACCGGCTTCGACTAGACCTGCGACTAACAAATTATGTGTAATATATGCAAAAATAATTTTACTGTGCGGGTGAATATGTGACCAATAAAGATTTTAAAAACGGCAACCTATTTTTAGTTGAGGCCGGGTTTAATCATGATGAAAAAATAGCAGCAACCTAGATGAAGCTTCGACCATGCGGAAACCACTTTCGACCATTAGGGAGAGTGACCAAAACCTCCGGTGACCTCATGGAAACCTTGGGTGGCGGGCAAGGTCACCAGAGGTTGCCGTTTAGGTCTCCTAAGTGGGACAGGGGCTTTACTCCAGCTGTTTGTGTCTATCTTCAGTTTAAATCAGCATCTGCAGTTCCTTCCTACACACTACTTTAGACTGACCATTCTTTAGAAGACACAGTGTAGGAGTAACTCAGTGTGTCTCAGGAGGTGGATACATGATGTTTCGGGTTGGGATCCTTCTTCATCTCTGAGCTGATCAAGGGTCATGCAGAAACAAGGAACTGCAGATGCTGGTTTACAAAAAAGACACAAAATGCAGGAGTAACTCAATGGTGCAGGCAGTATATCAGAACATGAGTAAGAAACATTTTGCGTTGGGACCCCAAGGTCTTCTCAAAAAGGGTCAGTTTGAAGAAGGGTCCCGACCCGAAACGTCACCGATTCATGTTCTCCAGAGGTGCTGCCTGGCCCGCTGAGTTACTCCAACACTTTGTGTCTTTTTTTTTTTGCAAACCAGCACCTGCAGTTCCACGGGTCTCATATTTATCCAATTTTATTTTGAGGGAGGACATGCCATAGCACAATTATTCTCCGTGTTAATAAACCTCCTGTGTAGGAAGGAACTGCAGATGCTGGTTTAAACCGAAGACAGACACATAAAGCTGGAATAACTCAGCGGGACAGGCAGTCTGAAGAAGGGTCTCGACCCGAAACGTCACCCATTCCTTCTCTCCAGAGATGCTGCCTGTCCCGCTGAGCTACTCCAGCTTTTTGTGTCTACTTTTAATAAAAGAGGAGGAAGTAGGAAACAATAATTACAAGTCAGTACAGGGCCGGTCCCACCAGCATGCGACTGCATGCGGCAAGCGCGACCAAACCGGAAGCGGGGGCCGCGCGGAGGTCGAGTGAGTGACATGAAGTTCGAGCGAAGTCCGCGGGAAGTTCGCGCGTGACGTACGGCGTCGAGATGCTGCGTACGGCGTCGAGACGCTGCGCACGCCCGTCGAGGCAGTGCGTACGGCGTCGAGGCGGCTGCGGGCCGGCAGGCCGTTGCCGCGCGGAATTTATGAACAGTGTCAATTTTTCGGAGCCCCGCGCGATGGCGGGACCAGCTCCGCACAACTCCATACGGCTCCGGCGATCGAAGTGGGACCGGCCCCGCGAGGCCGTACGGCTCAAGCGACCACGTTAGGTTGCGCTTGCCGCATGCAGTCGCATGCTCGTGGGACAGGCCTTTTAGTTTAACTTCAGTGGTGAACAGATTAATTATCATTTAGAAAAGCACAGATTAATCAAGGGCACCAGGCATGCATTTGATAAGGGAATCTCGCATCCGACTAACACTGTTGGTTACCAGGAGGGCATCAAGGAATCATTCTACCACAACCGGTGATCAGCGCTGATCTACTATCTACCTCTTTGGTGACCTTCGGACTATCCTTGATCGGACTTTGCTGGCTTTACCATGCACTGAACGTCATCCCCTTATCATGTATCTGTACACTGTAAGTGGATCGATTGTAATCAATAATCATGTATTGTGTTTCTGCGAACTGGTGAGCAGGCAACAAAAAGCTTTCCGCTGTACCTCGGTAAATGAGACGATAAACTAAACTGAGGCCTGTGTGTTTATTATTGTCCACTCAAATTTCTAGAAAGGCTTTTGACGAGGTTCCGCATAGAAGGCTGGTGATTATGTTAAAGAAGAGAAATGACAAGCCACATGGGATGCTCACCTTCATTAGACAAGGGACTAAAGCATAGGATAGAGAGATAGAGTCATAGAGTGATACAGTGTGGAATCAGGCCCTTCGGCCCAACTTGCCCACACTGGCCAACATGTGGCTCATCTACACTAGTCCCACCGGCCTGCATTTGGTCCATATCCCTTCAAACCTGTCCTATCCATGTACCTCTCTCACAGCTTCTTAAATGTTGGGATTGAGACTACCTCCTCTGCCAACTTGTTCCATACACCCACCACCCTTTGTGTGAAAAAGTTACCCCTCAGATTCCTATTAAATCTTTTCCCCTTCACCTTGAACCTATGTCCTCTGGTCTTCGATTTGCCTACTCTGGGCAAGAGACTCTGTGCATCTACCAGATCTATTCTTCTCATGATCGTATACACTATAAGAACACCCTTCATCCTCCTGCACTCCAAGGAATAGAGTTCCAGCCTACTCAACCTCTGCCTATAGCTCAGGCCCTTGAGTCCTGGCAACATCCTCGTAAGGCTTCTCTGTACCCTTTCCTGCTTGACAACATCTTTCCTATAACACGGTGCCCAGAACTGATCACAATACTCTAAATGTGGCCTCACCAAACTCATACAACTGTATCATGACCTCCCAACTTTTATACTCTTGACACAACTATATATAAACATTGGTTAAACCACAGTTAGAACATTGAACTGTACAGCAAAGGAGCGGGCCCTTTTGCCCATAATGCCCGTGTGGAACATGATGCCAAGGTAAGCTAATCCCTCTATTCCCCGCATACCTATGTGCCTATCTAAAAGCCTCCTAAACGCCACTATCATATCTGCCCCCACCAATACCCCTGGCAATGCATTTCAGGCACCCGTGTTAAAAAAACATGATGTACCACACATCTCCTTTAAACTTTGTAGGACCTGCAGATGCCGGGTCTACACTGCAGAGAGACGCGAAATGCTGGAAACCCACACGGTCACAGGGAGAACGTCCAAACTCCACACCGGGAGCAGTGAGCAGTGAGGCAGCATTTCTACCAGCTGCGCCACAGTGCCACTAACATTCTACGAGACTATGACTCCATGCAAGACTAACAAAGGCAAAAACCCTCACCACATGTAAACAGTAGTTGGATGCGGTCTTGAAGTGAGATGACAGGACACTAATGATGATATTGGCTTTTTTAAATCAAATTTGGTTAAATGTTCCCCAGCTGCTGTGATGAGATTTGAGCTTCTGATCATTGGCTGGTAGCGCAAGCATCTGGATTTGTAGCCCAGCAACATAAAGTATTCAGACTGAAGAAGGGTCTCGACCCGAAATGTCACCCATTCCTTTGCTCCATAGATGCTGCCTGTCCCGCCGAGTTACTCCAGCATTTTGTGTCTATCTTCAGTTCAGTTCAGGTCAGTTTCAGTTCAGTTCAGTTTATTGTCACGTGTGCCGAGGTACTGTGAAAAGCTTTTGTTGCGTGCTATCTGTAATGGCAATTTCTTAACTTTCCAATGTCCAACTTTTGATCGCCATTACTACTCGGGGATGTAGAAGAGATATACATAGATACATAGATACATAGAAAATAGGTGCAGGAGTAGGCCATTCGGCCCTTCGAGCCTGCACCGCCATTCAATATGATCATGGCTGATCATCCAACTCAGTATCCCGTACCTGCCTTCTCTCCATACCCCCTGATCCCTTTAGCCACAAGGGCCACATCTAACTCCCTCTTAAATATAGCCAATGAACTGGCCTCAACTACCCTCTGTGGCAGAGAGTTCCAGAGATTCACCACTCTCTGTGTGAAAATGTTTTTCCTCATCTCGGTCTTAAAGGATTTCCCCCTTATCCTTAAGCTGCGACCCCTTGTCCTGGACTTCCCCAACATCGGGAACAATCTTCCTGCATCAAGCCTGTCCAACCCCATAAGAATTTTGTACGTTTCTATAAGATCCCCTCTCAATCTCCTAAATTCTAGCGAGTATAAGCCAAGTCTATCCAGTCTTTCTTCATATGAAAGTCCTGACATCCCAGGAATCAGTCTGGTGAACCTTCTCTGCACTCCCTCTATGGCTATAATGTCCTTCCCACTCGCTTACCCACTCGCAGATAGTACACTCCTACATTGTCACAGTCAGCAGAAAGACAAGGAGTCTGAAGAAGGGTTACGTCCCGAAACGTTGCCTATTTCCTTCGCTCCATAGATGCTGCTGCACCCGCTGAGTTTCTCCAGCACTTTTGTCTACCTTCGATTTTCCAACATCTGCAGTTCCTTCTTGAACTGCAGAAAGACAATACGTGATTACAATCGATCCATTTACAGTGTATAGATACATGATAAGGGAATAACGTTTAGTGCAAGGTAAAGTCCAGGATAGTCCGAGGGTCATCAAAGCGGTAGATAGTAGTTCAGCATTGCTCTTTGGTTGTGGCAGGATGTTTCAGTTGCCTCAGTTCCCATTGCTTCCTTAAGGGCCTGTCCCACTTGGGCGTCATTTGCGCATCATTTACGCGGCATAATTTACGCGTCACGGCACACGTGATGCGCGCATGGTGCGTGGTGATGCGCGGTCGCACATGGCGCCCCAGGATTTCGGGATGTAAAAAATCTTCGCTCGCCATCTGACGCATGACGCATGACGCGCAAATGATGTCCAAGTGGGACAGGGCCCTTTACTCTTTTACATTGCTTTGGGATTTACATCTTTGATATGCAATTGAGCACAATGGGATTTTTTACATATATTAAATGCAAATGGAATGCTAATTATATAAAGTGCATTCTCAATCATACAAGCCATGACTTAGCAATAAATCGGTTTGCCCATGGGTGTAGCCATTATAATCGGTAAGCACCATAGCAAATCTTACCATGGCAGGTGAGGGGGTACATGCATTGTATTCAATAAATCTGAGATTTAAAAGCAGGTATTGAAAATGGCAACCATGATTTCTTGAAAAATTCCCATCTCACTCACTTAGCATTTCACCTAATTATTACGATCTGTTTTGCTTTAGATGTCCTCCTGTGTTGCCAGGTAAACTATCTGGGAGCTCAAAATGAGGAGACCCTTAAACAGCGGGAGCAAACTTGTGTTTTCATATCGAGGAGACATTTTTTAAAAAGAGATTTCATCTTTTGCCTGCAGTCATCAATATTGGCTGCTCATCAGAAACATCTTGCATTAGGGCATCTCGCAGTGATTCACTGTAATGTCACAACTGTAGGTAATATTAATCATTAATGCTATAGTCATGCCAAACTCCCATCTAACACACCATAATTTTTAAGCCTTCAATAAAATGTAAATGCAACGAAGCTTAACGTTGACATTGCTGGGAGCTCAGCTTCATAATTTATATATTTCCCCAGGGGTTAGGTGGCCAGACTTCAATTATGTTCGGTCAGTCGACAACTTGGTTCAGAAGGAGCGACGGAATTTCTATTATGATTCCCCTTTTAAATTGACAAATTATTGTTCTGGAAAGAAAATAAAAAAGTCCTTAGCATTCACGGAATGCCGTCAAGGCAATAGAGAGTTGAATTTATTAGATTTTAGTCGGAATAGCTCCATTGCGGTGATAAAGGGGAATAATCGGATAGGTCAGTAAATCCTTATCGTGAGTTTTTATGTGTGATTAACTGAGAGATACTTCAGATCAGCCTTTTATTTTTTTTGTGTCAGTTTTCTCTCTTCTTCCACTGGAGATGTTTGTTCATTGAGAATACGAGGCTGTTTCTCTCAATCGTGTGTCTTATTCAAGTCCTTTCCTTCCTGAAACAGACCTTGCGAATATAGCCAACATTTTCTGTCTTAAGAAAAAGGATACAAAGTGCTCAAGTAACTCAGCACGTCTCTGGATAGCGTGGATAGGTGACGTTTCGGCTCAGGAAGTCTGAAGAAGGGTCCCTTGTCAATGTTCTCCAGAGATGCTGCCTGACCTGCTGAGTTGCAACAGCGCTTTGTGCCTTTTTGTGTAAGCCAGCATCTGCAGTTCCTTGATTCTACAAATGTTCTCTTTTGATAGTCACAGCCAGAAGTCACAATTAAGGGCCTGTCCCACTTTCCCGAGTTATTCACGAATTCTCCCGAGTTTTCCCCTTGATTCAAACTCGCAGAATGTTCGTAACGAGTCCGTAGGAGTCCGTGAATATATCGTAGCGGCTCGTTATGCCAACCGTAGGTACTCGGGGCATCAGGTAAGTCGGGACGTTTTTTCCAGCCTGATAAAAAATGTCCACGAGTAAAAAAAATAGCCACGAGTACCTACGGCTGGCATAACGAGCCGCTACAATATATCCACGGACTCCTACGGACTCGTTACGAACATTCTGCGAGTTTGAATCAAGGGGAAAACTCGGGAGAATTTGTGAATAACTCGGGAAAGTGGGACAAACCCTTTAGTTTGCAAGAGTGCCCACAAGAGTTTCTGCACGCCTGTTGCTTTAATTCTCCATCTTATTCCCAGTCATTCTTTGGTGTCTTACACTGTTCCAACAAAGCTCAGTGCAAGTTGTAGGAACAGCGTCTCATTTTATATCTGGTCGCACGTGAATTCTCAGAACTCAATATTGAATTCAGCAATTTCAGGTAATTCTGGATCTGAATCTCACATTCTCAGACTTCAGTGAGTAGGAAGGAACTGCAGATGCTTGTTTAAGCCGAAGATAGACTCAAAACGCTAGAAAGCAATTAGAAAGACAAATAGTACATTACCCTTCATTGTAAGATGATTTAAGTACAGGAGTAAAGACATCTTACTGAAATTATAAGAGGATGGAAACAAAATGCTGGAGTAACTCAGCGGGACAGGCCGCGGGTCACCCAAGGGATGGGTGACGTTTCGGGTCGAGACAGTCTGAAGAAGGATCTCAAACCGAAACGTCACCCATTCCTTCTCCTCAGACTTTAGTTATTTTTTCTCTCCCATTGTCAAATATTTCAGATTTTATGGTGGGATAACACAGCATGGCCATTCAGTTTCTGAGAATTTAGGACCATCGAACCTGATGCATATATTTGATTCCCAACATTGGAGGTGGCAAATTAATCTACAAGTCAGTAAAGAAGTCTGGATTTTAAAAAAAAAATCACCCCCTTAAAAGTGCACAAATAGCTGTCTGTGTGGAGTTTGTATGCGCGTGGGTTTTCTCCGGGTGCAGACACAAAAGGCATGAGTAACTCAGCGGGTCAGGCAGCATCTCTGGAGAGAAGGAATAGGTGATGTTTCGGGTCAAGACCCTTCTTGAGACTGAGAGTCAGGGGGAGAGGGGAACGAGAGATATCGGCAGCACTTAGGAGACTTAAAGCAACGATCAAGGAGGTGTAGGGCACACAATGGTCTATTGTTGGTTGTGGAACAGGTGATAAAGTGTAAACAGACAAGAGGAACTAAACAGAACAACAGTAAAGCTAGTACGATGACTAGGGTGGGGGAGGGATGGAGAGAGGGGGGATGCGTGGGTTACTTAAAGTTAGAGAAATCATATTCATACCTTTACATTGTAAGTTGCCCAAGCAAAATATGAGATGCAATTACACCAACTTATGTTTGTCCTCACCCTGCCAAAGCTCCGGTTTCCTCCCACACTCCAAAGACGTACAGGGTTGTAGGTTAATTGGCTTTGGTAAAATTGTAAATGGTCCCTAGTGTGTATAGGATAGTGCTAATGTACAGATCGTGAGGTTAATTAAAGTATGTGTATTATCAACCAAAGTAGTTACAGTGCACCTGGCTGTCCAAGTCTCACTGGCATTCATCTACACTCACAGTCTGCCCCAGATTATTTCACCTATCATTAAAAGATTCAAAGCCATTTGGCCTGTGTGGTTCATGTGTTTGCTCACAGGACAATCTCATTAACCACATTTCCCTGCCATCTATTCTCTCTCACACGTCCAATTCCTACCGCCCAGCCACACTGAGGAGCAACTTCATAGGTTCGTATGTCAGAGGAGCAGAATTAGGCCATTCAGCCCATCGAGTCTACTCTGCCATTCAAGCATGACTGATCTATCTTTCCCACTCAACCCCATTCTCCTCCCAAGTCAAGTCAAGTGAGTTTATTGTCATGTGTCCCTGGTAGGACAATGAAATTCTTGCTTTGCTTGAGCACAACAGAACATAGTAGGCATTTACTACAAGGCATTCTATAAATATATACACAATGGTCAATATACTGATAACGTGCAAATAACAGTATTGGCTAGTAAAGTTCAGTGTTATGTCCGAGCCAGGTTTAATAGCCTGATGGCTGTGGGGAAGTAGCTATTCCTGAACCCGGTCGTTGCAGTCTTCAGGCTCCTGTACCTTCTACCTGAAGGTAGTAGGGAGATGAGTATGTGGCCAGGATGGTGTGGGTCCTTGATGATGCTGCCAGCCTTTTTGAGGCAGCGACTGTGGTAGATCCCCTCGATGGAAGGGAGGTCAGAGCCGATGATGGACTGGGCAGTGTTTACTACTTTTTGTAGTCTTTTCCTCTCCAGGGCACTCAAGTTGCCGAACCAAGCCACGATGCAACCGGTCAGCATGCTCTCTACTGTGCACCTGTAGAAGTTAGAGAGAGTCCTCCTTGACAAACCGACTCTCCGTAATCTTCTCAGGAAGTAGAGGCGCTGATGTGCTTTCTTAATAATGGCATCATTGTTCTCGGACCAGGAAAGATCTTCAGAGATGTGCACGCCCAGGAATTTGAAGCTCTTGACCCTTTCAACCATCGACCCGTTGATATAAACGGGACTGTGGGTCCCCATCCTACTCCTTCCAAAGTCCACAATCAGTTCCTTGGTTTTGCTGGTGTTGAGGGCCAGGTTGTTGTGCTGGCACCATATGGACAGTTGCTCGATCTCTCTTCTATACTCTGACTCATCCCCATCAGTGATACTTCCCACAACAGTGGTGTCATCAGCGAACTTGATGATGGAGTTCGCACTATGTCCGGCTACGCAGTCCTGAGTATAGAGTGAGTACAGCAGGGGGCTGAGCACGCAGTCTGAGTCTGAGGCTGTGACTTCCTTGCCCCCAATAACCTTTGACACCATTGTTAATCAAGAATGTGTCAACATCCACTTGAAAAAATACACAATGGCTTGGCCTCTACAGCAATGAATGCCACAGATTCACTCTAAAGATGCGTGCTTTTTTCTGAGGCTGTGACCTCTTAGCCTAGACTCTCCCACTAGCGGAAACATCCTCTCCACATCCACTCTAGCCTGGCATTTCACTATTTGGTGAGTTTCAATGAGTGTCCCCCCCCCCCCTTCCTTCTAAACTCCCGTGAGTACAGGCTAAGAGCTGTCAATGCTCATCATACATTAACCCAAACATTCCCGGGAACATTCTCGTAAACCTCTACTGGACTC